>CM065590.1:128566782-129218938 GCA_033119425.1 Bufotes viridis
CGATGTCATCATCAGGTGTCCAGTTTTGCAAGGCTCGCTGCACAGCCTTTCTCATATTGAAAGTATCTGGGGGCTTACCGCCACTTTTTGGGCTGGAGTTATAATATAATAATATAATATCAGCAGACGATTTGTTTCCTGCTGCCGAGCCTGGGCCTCTGCCTGAGCCTGCTGTTGTGCAAATAAGGCCTCTTCATGCCTTTTCTGTTGCTGTTCCATGACCCGTTCATGCCTCAGGTTAGCCAGCACCAGCTGCTTTAGAACTTTCTTCATTGTATTTGATGGACGTGGCAAAGTTGCAGCCGCTTTCACCCAGGACATAAAGCACGAAACTGTCGCCGTTGCCCTTAGGAACTTAATACTGCTCGCATCCTCCACCAATTGTGAAGGATCGCTCTCTCAAGCAGGGTGGCGGTGACAGATTCTGGTGCAGACAACAGGATAACGTTCCAATAAAGTTCCACTTTATTTATAGAAAACAGCAAAAACAAATAGCTTTTTCACTTTTGGCAAAAACATAACAAAAATACTGCTCATCTGAGCGCTACCTAATACAGGTTGGTATCTGGCTCGCCTATTAAACACTGTTCACACAGGGCAGTTAGGTTTGTCTTCATTCAAGAGAGCAGCCAGAATCTTGGACTTATCTCCAGACATCACATTCCCCAGACTTAGAGCCTGGGACAGGATTTTTATTTCCCCTTAACGATCCCACATGACCACACCTGAAGATCCCTCAGGCTTAGAGGAAAACATGCCCTGGAATGGGGTGGACTGGGAAGGTCCCTCTACCAAGCCTACCTTCCCCAGTCCAGTAAAATCCAGCCCATAAACTACTAAAGAAAAATAGTTTCAGCAACTATGTTTGCTGAAGCCAGCACCCTCCTGGATTTCACGTTACCTCACCCAGTTGAGGAACCTGGGTGAGATATGCACCCCTTCCAGGACCTTACCATATATTTTCTTATTCACATTACCACAGTATATAGATATATGTACAGTGTGTGTGTGAGTATATAGATATATGTACAGTGTATGTGTGAGTATATAGATATATGTACATTGGACGTGTGAGTATACAGGTATATATACAGTGTGTGTGTGTGTGTATATATATAGATATATATACAGTGTGTGTAAGTATATAAATTTATGTACAGTGTGTGTGTGTATATATAGATATTGTGGTAAGGTGCAAGGTACCGTGGTCGATGGCAGGTACGTGTCACCGAGGTTCCTGGCCTCGGTGAGGTAAGAGCCGGGTTTTCCTGTGTCAGCAGCAGCTAGTGCTGCTTGACACCTTGAAATTTAGTTTGGCTGCAAAGCCAATCCGGGCCGGCTCTTACTGGGAGTAGGCAAAGAGTTGGGTGGGTGCCTACTCCCCACGGTCCAGTCCGGGCTTTTGCCGGGCCTTTAAAAGGCAGCCGCCTCAGCAGCTGGGAGAGTGTGATTGTCCTGGAGCTGCAGATGGTGCTGTGGAGCTCTCTGGGCTGGAAGCAGGAGCCCAGCAAGGAGGAGTGCAGACGGCCTGGAAGCCTGAGGTGGATTATCTTGCGGCTGGGCCGACAGCCAGGTGCGAACCCGCACCTAAAACCTCCCAGGTGATTAGAACCTGTGTTTGGACATTTTGTTTTACCTCACGTTTTCTGATGTGTGTGATTTAACACCAAGTGACTGTTCGCTGTTTATTTTTGATGCAAGTGTGAATAAAACACTGTTTGCTGCACCTTCTGGACTCCCTTTTGCCTCTATACTGCACCCGCACCGCTGTCTACCAGAGCGACTCCCCACATTTGGTGTCGGATGCGGGCATGCGCAGTGAGGCTGGCGTGAGCGCCGAAGTTTTTTGCTAAGCACGAGTGCATGGAATATATTAAGCCAGCAAAGTTGCAAGCAGGAATTTCTGGCAACATGGAGGCTGCTGTGAAGGCTCTCATAGAGGCTAACGTGCAGCAGCGGGAGACCAACCAGCTACTGTTACAGCACGTGATGGCTTTACAAGCTGCAGGAGCGTCCCACCACGTCCATGATGCCCGGAAGCGGTCCGTGCGGCGATCCCAAAGATGACCCCCTCGGACGACGTTGAGACGTATCTGGCGGTCTTTGAGAAGGTGGCCGTGAGGGAGAAGTTACCCCGTGACCAGTGGGCCGAGGTGGTCGCTCCGTTCCTGGCGTCCGGACCCCAGCAGGTTTTTTGACCTAGCAGATGACCAGGCTGCTGATTACCCCACGGTGAAGGGGAGATCCTGGCCAGACTGGGGGTAAGCGTGTTGGTCCGGGCTCAGCGGGTCCACCAGTGGGACTTTAAAACGGCTGAACCCGCCAGGCCGCAGTACTATGAGTTGCTGCACAGGTTGCAAAAGTGGCTGCAGCCTGATGTTCTAAGTCCGGCTGCTATGCTGGACCGTCTGCTGGCCGACATGTTCTGGAGGGCCCTGCCTTACCCCCTTCAGCACTGGATCGGCCAGGTATCCCCCACCAATGCCCTGGAGATGGTCGACCTGGTGGAGCGTTACGAGGCCACCAGAAACCTGCAGGGGAGTCTTGCTGGGAAGGGGTCAGTTAAACCCCGGAGGCCTCCACCCCTGTTCCGACGACCGGCGACAGAGAGACCTGCCGGAATGTACCCCCTGCGGATCCGCCTCCCGTGGTATGCTGGAGGTGTCAGGAGCCAGGCCACATCAGGGCCGACTGTCCGCATCAGGGTGAGCCGATGGATGTGAACTACGGGGGTCGCCACTCCCTGTATGCACGGAAGCTGTGCGCAACTGGCACCCGTGAGGTGCAGGATAACAACCACCTGTGTCAGGTAGAGGTGGGAGATTCTCGGGCGGTGGCCCTGCTGGACTCCGGGAGTCTAGTCTCCCTGGTAAGAGCTGCCCTAGTACGGCCTGCGGAGTATACCGGCCGTAAAATCGGGGTCCTATGCATCCACGGAGACTTAAAAGACTACCCCACTGCGCTAGTGACTTTGTCCACCGCGGCTGGTAAGTGGACCCACGAGGTGGCTGTCGCTACCAAACTCCCACATGAACTGATACTTGGGAGGGACTTCCCAGGTTTCCCGGCGCTGTGGCCGGCAATAAAAATGTCTGATGGACCCGAGACAGGGGTAACCCTAGTAGAGTGGCCTGATACCACTGGAAGGCCAGAACCCTGGGAGCCCGAATCTGAAGGGCCAGCGGTAGGGGTGACCTCTGCTCCAGCGGTAGAGGGAGACAACCCCACTGAGTGTATTGGTGGGAGACACGGAGGACTTGCCACCGGGACCTGAGTTGGCAGACCTCAATGTCTCCGGGGAAAATTTTGGGACCGCACAACACCGGGACCAAACCCTAACCAGGGCCTGGGAAAGTGTTGTAATGGTTGATGGTAAACCCCAGAAACCTGGGGCTGAATTAATGTTTCCGCGATTTATTGTTCTTCAGGATATGTTGTATCGGGTGAACCAAATCCGAGGTGAGCCAGTTGAACAGTTGGTGGTGCCCACCGCATATCGCAAGCTTGTTATGGAGCTTGCCCACCAACATGTTCTTGGGGGCACATGGGGTGGCAGAAAACGCAGGACCGTGTACTGCAGCGATTTTATTGGCCTGGTGTGTTTAAGGAGGTAGAAGAGTATTGTAAATCTTGTCCAACCTGTCAGATAAATAGCCCCCAGCCACATTTCCGTAGTCCTCTGGTACCTCTTCCAATCATTGAGGTCCCGTTTGAGCGTATCGCTATGGATCTGATCGGGCCTGTACCAAAGTCTGCCAGGGGCCACCAACACATTCTGGTAGTTCTCGACTATGCCACTCGGTATCCGGAGGCGGTGCCTCTGCGACATACCTCAGCTAAGCTCATTGCCAAAGAGTTAATGGAAATGTTTTCCCGTGTGGGCCTGCCAAAAGAGGTTCTGACAGACCAAGGGACCCCTTTTATGTCCAAAGTTATGAGGAACTGTGTAAATTATTGCGTATAAAGCAATTGCGGACGTCCGTTTACCATCCGCAAACGGACGGTCTTGTCGAAAGAGTTTAACCAAACTCTAAAAAATATGTTAAAAGGGTGGTGTCTAGAGATGGGAAGGACTGGGACCTGCTTCTGCCCTATCTCATGTTCGCAGTGCGAGAGGTGCCCCAGGCCTCTACTGGGTTCTCGCCCTTTGAACTGCTTTATGGCAGACACCCTCGGGGCCTGTTGGATATCGCCAAGGAAGCGTGGGAACAACAGCCTGTCCCCCACAAAAGTGTCATTGAGTATGTCACCCAGATGCAGGAACGGATGGAAAGGGTGTTGCCGCTGGTCCGGGAGCATATGGAGGCAGCGCAACAAGCCCAGAGTAGGGTGTATAATCGTCAGGCTAGAGTGCGGGACTTCAATCCAGGAGATCGGGTTTTGGTTCTGGTACCCACCCTTGACAGCAAGTTCCTAGCTAGGTGGCAGGGCCCCTATGAGGTGATTGAGAAGGTAGGGAAGTAAATTACAAGGTACACCAGCCAGGGCGGCGCAAGCCGGAGCAGGTGTACCACGTGAATTTACTAAAGCCGTGGAAAGATAGGGACACGGCCGACGACCACAGCCCCGGCCAGGGCTTCTAGGTGAAAAGGGTCCAGCCCCACAGTTCGAGGCCTGTGAAGCAGTAACCACGGTAAAAATTGCAGACAGCCTGTCTTCCAAACAAGTTCAGGAAGTCAGGGAGTTCATCAGTCGGAACACGGATGTGTTCTCGGACCTCCCTGGCCGCACGTCTCTCATCCAACATGACATCGTCACTGAGCCTCAGGCCAAGATCCGGTTAAAACCATACCGGGTACCCGAGGCTCGGCGACGGGCCATCGCGGAGGAAGTGCAGTTAATGTTGAAGCTCGATGTCATTGAGGAGTCGAAAAGTGAGTGGGCCAGTCCCATAGTCCTAATACCCAAGCCGGATGGGGCGTTGCGGTTCTGCAACGATTTTCGCAAGTTAAATGAAGTGTCCAAGTTTGATGCATATCCCATGCCCGGGTAGACGAGCTTGTTGAGAATTTAGGGCAAGCCCGTTATTTTTCTGTGCTAGACCTCACCAAAGGGTACTGGCAGGTACCCTTAACAGAGTCGGCCAAGGAAAAAACTGCTTTTGTTACCCGCAGGGCCTGTATCATTACAAGGTGTTACCCTTTGGCCTGCATGGCGCCCCGCCACCTTCCAAAGGTTAATGGACATTGTGCTGCGACCTCATCGTCGGTGCGCCTCAGCCTACTTAGATGATGTAGTCATCCACAGCACCGACTGGGAAAGCCATTTACCCAAGGTGCAGGCGGTAGTGGATGCCCTGAGGAAAGCTGGACTAACCGCCAATCCAAAAAAGTGTGCGATTGGGTTGGAAGAGACCAAATATCTGGGGTATGTAATTGGGCGGGGAGTCATCAAACCTCAGGTAACTAAGGTAGAGGCCATACGTAACTGGCCCCGACCGGTCACCACCAGGCAGGTAAAGTCCTTCCTGGGAATTGTAGGATACTACATGCGGTTTGTGCCCCACTTTGCCACAATAGCAGCGCCGTTGACAGACCTGTTGAAGGGGCGAAAGTCTGGGAAGGTTAGCTGGAGTGAGAAGGCGGAGGAGGCTTTCTCCGCGCTGAAGTCGGCCCTGTGTGGGTCCCCGGTTTTGGTGACACCCGACTTCAACAGGGAGTTCGTCGTTCAGACGGATGCCTCGGAGGTAGGTCTCGGTGCAGTACTGTCTCAGGAGGTCAATGGGGAAGAACATCCCGTTGTCTTCCTGAGCCGTAAACTCACCCCAGCCGAGACCAGGTATAGTATAGTGGAGAGGGAGTGCCTGGCTATGAAGTGGGCACTCGAATCTCTCCGCTATTACTTGTTAGGGAGGAGGTTCCGTCTGGTGACCGACCATTCCCCTCTCAAGTGGATGAGCCAAGCCAAGGAGAGAAATGCTCGGGTCACCAGGTGGTTCCTATCCTTGCAAAATTTCAAATTTTCGGTAGAACACAGGGCAGGCCGCTTGCAGGGTAACGCAGATGCCCTGTCCCGCGTCCACTGCCTCACTTGTGTTCACCCCCTCAGGGTTGAACAAAGGGGGGGGGTATGTGGTAAAGTGCAAGGTACCGTGGTCGATGGCAGGTACGTGTCACCGAGGTTCCTGGCCTCGGTGAGGTAAGAGCCAGGTTTTCCTGTGTCAGCAGCAGCTAGTGCTGCTTGACACCTTGAAATTTAGTTTGGCTGCAAAGCCAATCCGGGCCGGCTCTTACTGGGAGTAGGCAAAGAGTTGGGTGGGTGCCTACTCCCCACGGTCCAGTCCGGGCTTTTGCCAGGCCTTTAAAAGGCAGCCACCTCAGCAGCTGGGAGAGTGTGATTGTCCTGGAGCTGCAGATGGTGCTGTGGAGCTCTCTGGGCTGGAAGCAGGAGCCCAGCAAGGAGGAGTGCAGACGGCCTGGAAGCCTGAGGTGGATTATCTTGCGGCTGGGCCGACAGCCAGGTGCGAACCCGCACCTAAAACCTCCCAGGTGATTAGAACCTGTGTTTGGACATTTTGTTTTACCTCACGTTTTCTGATGTGTGTGATTTAACACCAAGTGACTGTTCGCTGTTTATTTTTGATGCAAGTGTGAATAAAACACTGTTTGCTGCACCTTCTTGACTCCCTTTTGCCTCTATACTGCACCCGCACCGCTGTCTACCAGAGCGACTCCCCACAATATATATAGAGTGTGTGTAAGTATATAGATATATATACAGTGTATGTGTGAGTATATAGATAAATGTACAGTGTGTATGTGTATATATATATATATATATATATATACACACAGTGTGTGTAAGTATATAGATATATGTACAGTGGACGTGTGAGTATATAGATATAAGTACTATGTGAATGTATATAGATATTTGTAAATTGGTTTAATATTGATTATGTATCCTCGGGTGATCAATATCAGAACGGCAGGGGTCTGTCACCCCCAATGATCCGCCTTCACTTAAATGGGACGAGCAGCTGTAATTACACTGTACCACTGCTACAAGCAGAGGAAGTACCAGTCATGATTTTTCATCAGATTATGGCAGTGCTATACACACCTAAGGAACACATCTCTGCTACACAGCTGACATATGCATGCACAGCACAACTGCATACACCCCATGAGAAACCAAGCTTTGCTACACACCTGACATATATACACACAACACTATTATAAACTCCTTACAAACACAGCACTGCTAAATATGTATATATCTCTATAACATAAACATACTATTATTAGTATTGAGCAAGCATGCTCCTGCCGAACACCAGTTCGGCTCGAGCATCGCTATGCTCGGCACCTGGCGGTATTCGGCCGAATACCGCATGTGCTCGAGCGCAATGCTCGAGTCTCCTCCTGGCACGCCAAAAAACGTGCAGGTAATTGCTGTCCTCACTGTAATGCTGTAGCCATGTTGGTTACTGGCATTACAGTGATTGGCTGGCCGGAACGCATCATCGGGTGCTATATAGCACCCGATGGCGCGTGTTCGGCTCGGTCTTAGTCAGGGATAGCTGTGCATAGGAAGGGACAGACAGTGTAGGGAGTGATATTGTACTATTTTTATTAGAGAAACTTTTCAGAGACCCAAAAGTTTTTTTTAAGGACTATTGTGTGTGACAGTAGCAATATTTATTTATAGCGCAACCTGTGCTAAATTGCTAAAACTTTACAGACCCAAAAGTCCTTTTAAGAACTATTATGTGTGGCAGCAGCAATATTTGTTTTAGCGCCTCCTGCGCTAAATAGCGTCTCTTAGGCTGCTACAGACAGTTTAATTATCTGCACCACATCTCCTGTGTAAAGTGTGCGCATCCCAAAAATATCTGTGACATCCTGTGAACTTTTCTGTAGACGGTGTCCGCTGCGGACAGTGACATTAGGAGTGCCACATCTCCTGTGTTACGTGTTCTGAAAACATTTATCAGTGACATACAGTGTACTTTTTTAATAGATGGTGTCTGCTTCTGACAGTGACATTACCAGTGCCACATCTAAAGTGTAACGTGTGCGTTTAAAAAAATATATCTGTGACATACAGTGTACTTTGTCAATAGACGGTGTCCGCTTCTGACAGTGAAATTACCAAGGGTACATCTCCAGTGTAACAAGTGCGCATAAAATTTATATCTGTGACATACAGCGTACTTTTTCCGTAGACGCTTCGGACAGTGACATTACCGGTGGTACCTCTCCTGTGTAACGTTTCCTCATCCCAAATACCTGTGACATTTCCTGTAATTTTTTATTAGCCGCTGGTGACAGCATTGACATTAACTGCGGGATATCTCCTGTGTGACGTTTCCACATCCCAAATACCTTTTAAAAAATTTTGTGCATACACTTCCAAATCCTACGCTACTGTACGCTACTGTACATGGGACATACTTTCAAGCATATATAACATTTAATATAAAGAAGGCGCGCAGTAAGGGACGGGGAAGTGGCCATGATGCTGATGGTGCACGCAGAGGCAGTGACCCTGGGCACATTGAAACTGTGCCTGCTGCCAGAGCACAAGAAAAACAATCATCCATGATACCTAGCTTCATGTCCCAGTTTGCAGGGTGGCATAGGACACCACTTTTGAAGTCAGACTAGTGCGACCAGGTGGTCGGTTGGACTGCAGCAGATAATGCTTCCAGTCGGTTAAGCACCACCATGTCTTCCACCAAGTCCAGTCTCAGTAGCCAAGGCCCTCGTATATAATGTTTTACAGGGTCAGCTCAACTGCAGGCCCTCGCATATAATTTTTTACAGGGTCAGATAATCTGCAGGCCCTCGCATACAACCTTTTAGAGGGTTAGCTCACCAGCAGGCCCTCACCTACAATCTTTTACAGGGTCAGCTCATCTGCAGGCCCTCGCATATAATGTTTTACAGGGTCATCTCACCTGCAGACCCTCGCATATAATGTTTCAGAGGGTCAGATCACCTGCAGGCCCTCGCCTACAATCTTTAACAGGGTCAGCTCACCTGCAGGCCCTCACATATAATGTTTTACAGGGTCAGCTCACCTGCAGGCCCTCGCATATAATGTTTTACAGGGTCAGCTCACCTGCAGACCCTCACCTACAATCTTTTACAGGGTCAGCTCATCTGCAGGCCCTCGCATATAATGTTTTACAGGGTCAGCTCACCTGCAGGCCCTCGCATATAATGTTTAAGAGGGTCAGCTCACCTGCAGGCCCTCGTCTACAATCTTTTACAGGGTCAGCTCACCTGCAGGCCCTCGCATATAATGTTTTACAGGGTCAGCTCACCTGCAGACCCTCACCTACAACCTTTTAGAGGGTCAGCCCACCTGCAGGCCCTCACATATAATGTTTTAGAGGGTCAGCTCACCAGCAGGCCCTCACCTAGAATCTTTTAGAGGGTCAGCTCGCCAGCAGACCCTCACCCCTAATGTTTTAGAGGGTCAGCTCAGCAGTAGGCCCTCGCCCCTAATGTTTTTGAGGGTCAGCAGCAGGCCATCAATCATAATTTTTCAAGGGTGTGTATGATGCCCGCCTTTGTGTACCAAAAGGTGTATTAGAGTGCCGGTTCCTTGTCATTGGCAGCCCTTTTACTTAGTGCATAGGCTTTATGAGTGTAGGAGTCCCACTACATGAACAATTGTACCACAATGTAAATGAAGCTCTCCTTTATGTGATATACAGGTTCTATCGGAGTGCCTCTTGCTTGTAATTTTTGGCAGCACTTGCACTTTATATACAAGTAAATATACAGGAAAGAATGTTTTCTAGCAGTTTTTCCACCAAAATCGATTTTATCTTTGGTTTTGTGCGTATTATTGTCAGTCTGTAAAAGTGGCGTACTACTAGGACAACATCGTTCACAGTAGCGACCTGGGAGTCCAAGGTAGTTTTTCATCAATTTCTGACCTTTTCCTATAAATCCAGGCCCGCTTCCATCTTCAGAGCAGGAGGTGCCTGGTTTAATGCTCAGGTTCTCCCATTGACTTCCATTATACTCGGGTGCTCTGTAGAGTACCCGAGCATCCCGATGTGTTCAGCCCAAGCACTTGGGTGCTCGATCAGCACTAACTATTAT
Organism: Bufotes viridis; assembly: GCA_033119425.1. Classification (NCBI taxonomy): domain Eukaryota; kingdom Metazoa; phylum Chordata; class Amphibia; order Anura; family Bufonidae; genus Bufotes; species Bufotes viridis. Next base: position 128,576,844 of record CM065590.1, read on the forward strand.
CTTTATTAAAATATCACATTTCGCTACACTTCCAATAAATACAAAAGGCAGCTCTCACCCGCTCCTCTGCTAGACGAGCACGGAAGTCGCACCTAGATGCGATAGCCTTAAAGGAAATAGAAGAAGAAAATCCATCTCTGTGTCATAGCAGGAGAAACTTTATTCATGCGGTTAAAATCTTCGGATACAGGATAGTTTTGTCAACGCATTTTAGACCATGTAACAATCCTTCCTCATGACATATGAAACTTGAAATGGATTGCAACTTATATGTACCCCCCTCAACCTGCCCTGCAATCATTAGATCACATGGTTTGGAGAGACACATATGTTGCAATCAATGAGTGACATCACTTAAAAAGCTACACACCATATGTTGCAGACTAATACAAAACAATATAACTATATATATATATATTACATACACATGGAAACATAACCTCAATAGGTCATGCAAGTGAAACAGACTAAAAATCCTCTTAATACTGTAAGATTAGATTGTGCCTTTTATTCAGACCATTCGGCTGCCGGGAGTCTAACTGGAAGATCCAGAACCAGAAGGCTTCCCAATTCAACAGCTTTCTTCTGTGATCCCCCAATTCTGACTTGAGCTCATTTATGCAAGAAGCTACTAATGTAACTATCAGATTCCTGTATAGGTCCTATTCACATAGGTATATTGCTACTTTCAAAAATTCAGTGTTTGCCATGGATAGAAAATCCCTGTTTTTGCCACCTAAAAAGCCTTTGAGCCAATGTGTCCTTACACCTACCCCAAAAAATGGCACTACTGCTTTTGTTACTCAATATAGTGAGGAGTTTTCAGATATCTCCAAAATAGTGAAGTAGTATTTACCCCTATTGGCCTGTGATAAACAATGGACAGATATAGTGACTGAGGGTGTAAAATGTGTAGCACGTAGAGCCCCCACTTTAGGGAATATTATTAGCCCCAGCCTTTTTCAAGATAAAAAAAACTGTAAGACAAACCTGGCTTACTAATAAAGGTAGCTATAAATGTGGCCACAACAGGTGTCTATAGTGACCATACTAAGATCAGTAAATTATTTAAATCCACCGCAAATAATAAAGAGTATACAATCCTATTTAAATTGCAATACTAAATTTGTGGTGTATTTAATTTCTTGTGAGGCATGTAATTTACAATATGTGGAGTTGGCGCCCCCGCTAGATCACAGAATCACAGAAGAAAGCTGTTGAATAGGGAAGCCTTCTGGATCTTTGAGTTAGACAGCCAAATGGTCTGAATAAAAGGCACAATCTAATCTTACAGTATTAAGAGGATTTTTTTGCCTGTTTCACTTGCATGTCCTATTGCGGTTATGTTTCCATGTGTATGTATTTTTTATATTAGTTCTAAGAAAAAGAAGATGGGTGGCTCACTAGTCGATGAACTGGTTTGGTGCTGAAATCAAAAGTTTCACCCAAACATGAAAAGTAATAGTAAAGAAAGTGATTGGGACTCTATATCTGGGTTAATATAGAGAAAAGGGAGACTCCTATGTATGTGTGTATATATATATATATATATATATAATAAGAAAAATAGAGCAGCACTCCAAAAGTGGATAAAAAACAAAAGTCTTACTTTATTCACCCAAAGGCATGGCAACGTTTCAGCTCCTGTACCGGAGCCTTTCTCAAGCTTTGCACCCAGCTACTTATAGGTGGTGCTGCCTCATTTTTTCATATATATATATATATATATATATATATATATATATATATACACACACACAAATGTATTTGAATTTATTGACTTAAAAAATATTAAGATAAATAAAATATTAAAAATAAGATAAATAACAAAAATACATCAAATATCAATGTAAAGCTGTATCAAATTCATCCAGTAGGCGCACATATATCAGCAATAAATATGTCCTTTTAAAACAAGTATATAAGCAATAAATATATCCGTTAGAACCAAATATGTATTCAAAGCAGACTTCTTTGAGTAATAGGGCCCTTTAAATTCATGTAGGTGGATCAGAGATCAACAGAATGTCCGGGTTTTGATCCCAATCTATCTAAAAAAAGAGTCTGTTATCTATATAAATATCCATACAAAATAAATCCACATTAAAAATAATAGTCCACTTTAAAGAGGTGAAGGGGTTAATCCTAAATACGAGGATATGGCCACAAGGGAGGTCCAAAGTTCATCAATCTCTTTTAACACTGATGTTACTGATAGTGATAGAAGTGGGAGGGTATTAGCGGCTGCATTACATGGATGCAGTTTGTAATTTGCAATCCTTCTCATACACTCAAGCAGAGATATTACCTGTGCGTCTTCTGTCTGAGGGATCAGCCTCCGAAACTGGCTGTGGCGTCCCACGTGCCAGATGTGATGTGGAGGGATCTTACCTCACAAGCGTCTCTGCTTGATAGTGTGTACTCGGATGCTTGCGGTGTATACCTTCCAATAGCGGGAATTGCTGGTCCCTGATTCAGCGCTGTTCAGTGATGTCAGCGTCGGTACCAGTCTCAGCAGTAACAATGGAGCGCTCCACAATAATTACTAATTGCGGGTCTTTCTTTACATAGACTTGTTCACTATATATCCAGGGGTCTTTTCTGAACCAGACGCGTTTTGAGACTTCAAACGTGTCCCTTTATCAGTGGTGAAGACCCCAAGAAAAGTTCATCCTTAATATGTCCTCTGGCTGGTCCTATAAGGGATATATCTAAAAAGTGGACTGGATCAATGTCATAGTGCTAGTATAAAGCATATCAAAAGCCAAAAAAAGTAAAAAAAATTGAAAATATTTTTCATATGGGATGTGATAAATGAATCAAATATATATTGTTATTTATATAGAAAACAAGAAATGGATAAATGTATAAAGGGAGATTTATATATAGGAATAATAGATGAATATTTATAAATAGGAATAATAGGGGAACATTCATACATGGGAATAATAGAGTACCTCATAGATATAAAAATAGATAGAATGAATTATATATATACATCAAAAGGATTGCTATGGTAATGTGTTCTATGTTTCATACATCTAGCAATGATTTAAAGCATACTAAAGATAAAAATGGTAATAGATATGAGGATAGATGATGAAGAAAATATTCAATAGGAGTAAATATATAGGATAGAACATAATGAATATTCTAAATCATGTTTATTGAGTGGGAATAATAGAGGAATTGTGAATCATCGGAGAATGATGAGATACTAGACACTGAAGCTGTATAGTAGTGTGTAGGGACGGGCCCACCACCGGCAGGGGACCAGTGGAAAAGGAGATAACCACTCGTTCACGGTCAGCGGATAGGCCCAGCCTCACTATCACAAGAAACCAAACAAATTAAAATCCAAAGAATTAAAATCAAAAATGCGTCAGGATTCTAATCTTGACATACGGCTTACGTGGTCTCCTCCCCTCCAATGTTTTTGTACTTTCTCTATGGCTGCAAATTTCAGCCCCGTAGCATCTTTGAAGTGGTGAGACAAGGTGTGTTTATCGTAGCCCTTTTCCTATGTTGGTAATATGTTCTGATAACCGCTTTTTTAGAATTCTTTTCGTTCTTCCAACCTATTGTCTGTCACATGTGCACTGTATTATATAAATAACGTCTGTCGAATTACACGTTAAGCAATCTTTTATATGATGGATATATGTAGTAGTCGTTGAACTGATTGTGGTTGTTTACTTTTGAAAAGATGTGACACGACAATTAGAGCACCTTCTGCATCTGTGGAAATGGATTTTTTATTTTCTGTGTGCGTCTGACTGTGGGAGCTATCTGTAAACCTAAATTTGGGGCTTTGGTGAATGTGATATATGATGTCTCTGGTAATGTATCAAGCGAGACACTGTCTGAGGTAAGATCCCTCCACACCGCATCTGGCACGTGGGACGCCGCGGCCAGTTTCGGAGGCTGATCCCTCAGACAGAAGACGCACAGGTAATATCTCTGCTTGAGTGTATGAGAAGGATTGCAAATTACATACTGCATATGAGCGTTTACTGGATGAATTTAATACAGCTTTACATTGATATTTGATGTATTTTTATTATTTATCTTATTTTTAATATTTTATAATATTTATTTTTATTTTTATATTATCCTTTAGCTTTTATATATACAGGTGAAACTTGAAAAATTAGAATATCGTGCAAAAGTCCATTTATTTCAGTAATGCAAATTAAAAGAAATTGCATTAATGCAGCTTAAAATTAGAATTTTGTGAAAAGGTTCAATATTCTAGGCTCAAGGTGTCACTCTCTAGTCAGCTAATTAATCTATACCCCCTAAGCACAGGGTACCTAAAAATTGTGACTTTGGGGTTTGATACACTGTAAGATATAATCATCCAAATCAGGGCTGGGACAAGGTCCACCACCAACAGAGGCTGAGCTGCCCAAGTGCGCCCCCCCCCCCCCCCTCCAACTTGTGGATGACACTGCTATGGGGGATCTGTGATGGATGACACTGTTATTGGGGAATCTGTGAATGACACATATATGTCATCCACAGATCCCTCCTCCCCATAACAGGGTCCGTGTAGGAATGACCCCCAATACAAGGGGTGAGGCTGTGGGGTTGTATCTGCTTTTTTGATGACAGCGCATGGGCTCGTGCAGTGACTGTATCTCTACTACACCCTCACTTCCACACTGTATATAATCTTAACTATATAACTGTAGTGATTTACTACAATTATATAGTTAATAAGATTATATCCAGTGTATGTGGGGGGGGGGTGTAGTAGAATACAGTCACTGCACGGGCCCTGCTGTAATTATGAAATAGCATATGTGACCCCCACCGCTTTTATTGGTGGTCATTCAGTAAATTAACCCTGTTTTGTGGGGGGTGTCTGTGGATGACAAATATGTGTCATCCACAGATTCTCCCCATAACAGGGTTCATTTAGTGAATGACCACCCAAATACTGGTGACCCAATACATGGGAGTTGCATCTGCAGAGCTTTTTTATAATGCCACCCCACACTGTAGTGTCCCCCACACAGTAATGTCCGCCACACTGCCCCCCACACAGTAATGTCCGCCACACCTCCCCCCCACACAGTAATGTCCGCCACACTGCCCCCCACACAGTAATGTCCGCCACACTGCCCCCCACACAGTAATGTCTGCCACACTGCCCCCCACACAGTAATGTCCGCCACACTGCCCCCCACACAGTAATGTCCGCCACACTGCCCGCCACACAGTAATGTCCGCCACACTGCCCCCCACACAGTAATGTCCGCCACACTGCCCCCACACAGTAATGTCCGCCACACTGCCCCCACACAGTAATGTCCGCCACACTGCCCGCCACACAGTAATGTCCGCCACACTGCCCGCCACACAGTAATGTCCGCCACACTGCTCCCCCACACAGTAATGTCTGCCACACTGCCCCCCACACAGTAATGTCCGCCACACTGCCCCCCACACAGTAATGTCCGCCACACTGCCCCCCACACAGTAATGTCCGCCACACTGCCCCCACACAGTAATTTCTGCCACACTGCCCCCACACAGTAATGTCCGCCACACTGCCCCCACACAGTAATGTCCGCCACACTGCCCCCCACACAGTAATGTCCGCCACACTGCCCCCACACAGTAATGTCCGCCACACTGCCCCCACACAGTAATGTCCGCCACACTGTCCCCCACACAGTAATGTCCCCACACCCCCTCAACCACACAGCAGTGCCCCCACATAGTAATTTGTCATGCTCTCCCTCTTGTCATAATCCCCTTCTTGTCATGCTTTTTCTGCCCCCTGTCATTCTCCCCATCTTTTCATGCTCTTTATAACCCCCATGTTGTCATGCTCTTTCTGCCCCCCATGTTGTCACAGACTTCATGTAAGGGGCCCGGCATTTTCACTGTACTTAATGCCGGGCTCGTCAGAGCGCTCTCTCACCTCCATTCTGTTCACTGCTCCAGGCTTCCGGGATCAGGCCCCAGCGCTGCCACACATTAAGCAGGTGGGGGGAGCCTAACGGAGGTCTGTTAGGCTCGGCCCACCTACTTATTGTGTTTCTAGTTAGAGGCAGCGGGGCCTGATGCTGGAGGCCTGAATCAGTGAACATAATGGAGGTGAGAGGAGCGCTCTGACTGGGCCCGGCTCAGGGAATGACAGGAGGGAGCGCTGAGCGGTTCCCCCCTGTTAGTCCCTCTCCCTCTGGCCGGCCCCTGCCTGCGCCCTGAGGCTGGAGCGCCCTGAGGCTGGAGCCTCCCCAGCCTCTGTGTCGGCCCGGCCCTGATCCAAATTATAACAAATAAAGGCTTGAAATATCTCGCTTTGAATGTAAAGAGTCTATCTCATATATTAGTTTCACCTTTTAAGTTGCATTACTGAAATAAATGAACTTTGCGCGATATTCAAATTTTTCGAGTTTCACCTGTATATTGTTTTGTATTAGTTTGCAACATATGGTGTGTAGCATTTTAACCACTTAAGCCCCCCTAGCTTAAACACCCTTAATGACCAGGCCACTTTTTACAATTCTGCACTACACTACTTTCACGGTTTATTGCTCGGTCATACAACTTACCACCCAAATGAATTTTACCTCCTTTTCTTCTCACTAATAGAGCTTTCATTTGGTGGTATTTCATTGTTGCTGACATTTTTACTTTTTTTGATTAATAAAAAATTACCAAAGTTTTTGCAAAAAAAATGACATTTTTAGCTTTCTGTTGTAAAATTTTTTAAAAAAAACTACATTTCTATATAAAATTTTCTCTAAATGTATTGTTCTAGATGTCTTTGATTTTAAAAAAAATGCAATAAGTGTATATTTATTGGTTTGGGTAAAAGTTATAGCGTTTAAAAACTATGGTGCAAAAAAGTGAATTTCGGCATTTTGAAGCAGCTCTGATTTCTGAGCACCTGTCATGTTTCTTCAGGTGCTAGAATGCCAGGATAGTATAAATACCCCCCAAATGACTCCATTTTAGAAATAAGACACCCCAAAGTATTCACGGAGGGGCATGGTGAGTTCATGTATGATTTCATTTTTTTTCACAAGTTAGCGGAAAATGACACTTTCTGAGGAAAAAAAAAATTATAAAGTTTCCATTTCTGCTAACTTCTGGCCCCCAAAATAATAAAATCTTCCACGGACTCACTATGCCCTTCAGTAAATACCTTGGGGTGTCTACTTTCTCGAAATGGGGTCATTTGTGGGGTGTGTTTACTGTTCTGGCATTTTGGGCGGGGCTAAATTGTGATCAACCCTGTAAAGCCTAAAGGTACTCGTTGGACTTTACGCACCTAGGCTGCAAAAAAGTGGCACACATGTGGTATCGCCGTACTCAGAAGAAGTAGGGCAATGTGTTTTGGGGTGTATTTTTACATATACCCATGGTGGGTGAGAGAAATATCTCAGTAAATTGACAACTTTGCATAAAAAAATGTAAAAAGTTGTCATTTACAGAGATATTTCTCACACCCAGCATGTATGTAAAAATACACCCCAAAACACATTGCCCTACTCCTCCTGAGTACGGCGATACCACGTGAGTGACACTTTTTTCTAGCCAAGATGCGCAAAGGGGCCCAAATTCCAATGAGTACCTTTAGGATTTCACAGGGCATTTTTACGCATTTGGATTCTCACGCTTTAGGGCCCCTAAAATGCCAGGGCAGTATAAATACCCCACAAGTGACCCCATTTTAAAAAGAAGACACCCCAAGGCATTCTGTGAGGGGTATGGTGAGTTCATGTAAAATTTTATTTTTTGTCACAAGTTAGTGGTATATGAGACTTTGTAAGAAAAAAGAAAAAAAAGTCAATTTCCGCTAACTTGTGCCAAAAAAAAAATCTTCTATGAACTCGTCATGCCCCTCATGGAATACCTTGGGGTGTCTTCTATCCAAAATGGGGTCACATGTAGTTTGGAATCCAAATGCGTAAAAATGCCCTTTTTCTCACGCTTTAGGGCCCCTAAAATGCCAGGGCAGTATAAATACCCCACATGTGACCCCATTTTGGAAAGAAGACACCCCAAGGTATTCCGTGAGGGGCATGGCGAGTTCATAGAAGATTTTTTTTTTGGCACAAGTTAGCGGAAATTGACTTTTTTTTTTTCTCACAAAGTCTCCTTTTCCGCTAGCTTGTGACAAAAAGTTCAATCTTTCATGGACTCAATATGCCCCTCAGCGAATACCTTGGGGTGTCTTCTTTCCAAAATGAGGTCACATGTGGGGTGTTTGTACTGCCCTGGCATTTGTGGGTCTCCGCAATCATTACATGTATGGCCAGCATTAGGAGTTTCTGCTATTCTCCTTATATTGAGCCTCTGGGCTGAAAAAAAAATGAACGGCATAGATTTCTTCATTCGCATCGATCAATGTGGATGAAAAAATCTCTGCCAAAAAATGTGCAAAAAAAAAAAAAGAGGGGAAACGACATAGGAGTGCTTGCGAACTAAGCCCCATTCACACGTCCGCAAAAATGTCAGCATCTATTCCGCAATTCTGCGGAATAGATGCGGACCCATTCAGTGTGAATGGGGCCGGCGGTGATGCGGAGAGCACACTATATGCTCTCCGCATCAGCATTTACGGAGCTGCAGCCGTGAACTTCCGGGTTTCAGCCTCGAAACATCCGGCCGCAGCTCCGCAAAAGATAGCGCATGTCCTATTCTTGTCCGCAATTGCGGACAAGAAAAGGCCTTTTCTATATAGTTCAAAATGCGGAAAGCACATTGCCGGTGTCCATGTTTTGCGGATCCGTGGATCCGCAAAACACATACGGACGTCTGAATGAGCCTTACAGGGTTTCAGATTAGTGACAAGAAGGGTGACGGGGTGATCAGGGGGGTGACATGGGGTGATCAGGGGTTAATCAGTGACGCGTGGGGGGGTGTTGGTGTGTGGTGATTGGTGCACTTACAGTGTCCTCTGGTGGTCCCAAGCAAAAGGGACCACCAGAGGAGCAGGCAGCAGGCATATCAGACGCTGTTTACAAAACAGCGTCTGATATGCGATTCAGATGCCATTTTTTTAACATCTACAGCCTGCCAGCGCATGATCAGCGCTGGCAGGCTGTAGTAAAAGTTCCTGGCGTTGGGATCCGTTCACTGGAAATCTCGCCTCTCGCGAGATGACGCGCCGATGCGTCAACGAGGAACATTCCGGCCGCCCGCAGGACGCATCCCTGCGTTAGGCGGTCGTGAGGTGGTTAAGTGATGTCACTCATTGATTGCAACAAATGTGTCTCTCCAAACCATGTGATCTAATGATTGCAGGGCCAGTTAAGGGGGTACATATAAGTTGCAATCCATTTCAAGTTTCAGATGTCATGAGGAAGGATTGTTATATGGTCTGAAACGCATTGACGAAACTATCCTGTATCCGAAGATTTTAACCGCATGAATAAAGCTTCTCCTGCTATGAGACGGAACTGGATTTTCTTCTTCTATTTGCTTTATTTCTCTACACTTACTCTACAGTATTCTCTTCATGGTTCTGGTCTCACCCACTCATGACATCACCTTTAGCTTTCAGTGATCAGAGTTTTTATCTCCTTTCACTGTACCTTAGGACATTTCAGCATGGAGAAGGCTGTGTTCCTCTTTATTATTGCTTATCCTGTACTGATCAAAAAGTTGTATAAGCCAGTGACCTATTCAATAAATGTATCCGTGTAGCGCCACCTGCTGTTTGTTCTCTTCCTTTTTTTTTGTCCATCTCACTTAGCTAGTCGAACGTTGTCAGTTTAAATCTTCAACTGCCTTCAGCCATATGTTCTGTTAGACGCCGTGGCAGTTGTAGGGAAAGAAGTGCGGCAGAAAGGACACATCCCCTAAGCTGCCAGGCTGAAGATAATCTAGAAGAGCAATTGGAGTAGTGAATGTTGAGATCTTTGGACCCATGTGCAGTACAGGGCTGCTTCTAGCTTTGTTTGAAAGGTATTGCCATGTATTTTATGATGTCTGAACAAGATAATAGCATAACCCCTTTAAGGAAGCAGGGGGGTAAATATTATAACGTGCCATATGGTTAGAATTTTTTAATATATAATAATATATATATATATATATATATATATATATATTATATAATTTTAGAAATTCAGTTAAAATGCTAAAGTTTTGTAAATGACCTATTTATGACGGAGGAATCTGTTAATTAGAATTCTCACGAGGACGTGGGAATTATTTAGATGCCACGAGCTGCTGAGAGAAGCGCAATTTTGAATATTTATGAGTAAGGAGCTTGACAAGCAATATACAGCGAGAAAACAAAGCCAGTTACACGATAGTGGAAGGACTGGTATAATGGTAAATGCTGCAATCTACAAGGAACTTAAAGGACAAATATACTGTTAACATTTTTTTAAGGAAATGTGATAATAAAAGTAAGGAACAAAAGGGATTTTTTTGTTTATTAATGTATGAACTGAAATGGAAATAGATGGACAAGACAGCTGATTTTATATTTTCTGCTTTTAACCTTGTAAAATATTCAACATTATGGCAAATATAATAGCACACCTTATAAGTTACACTCCCTATACCTAGATACCACTTCCTGGCCAGGTGGCAAAAGATGTACAGAGAAGTTTCCTGAGCGGAGACACAGAATAGTACAGACAGAAGAAAGGCCAAGTCTGGCTTGAGGCTGTTGAAGCAGCTTGGTAGCAGGCAAAGAAACATTTCAGGAGACCATTTTTAGCTGGGACTGCTTAGTACTGTAACTTGTAGTCTGTGGGGCAAACACACAGCACTGGTCCATTAGTAATGGCCCATAATCTTGGTAAAGTATGGGCCATTAGTAATGGCCCATACTTTACCTAGATTGAATCATGGTATTAGCTAGAAGGCCTTGATACTCATGAGCTAAGAGTTTCTCCCACCCTCCAGCCTCTGCTATTACCGAGAAATATGTCAAACTGGAGCCTGAGCGCAAGGTAGACAGCATAGCTGTTCAGCCCATGAGCATCGAGGCCTCTATTCTTCCAGAGCTATGCCCCTTTCGGAACCTTATGGCCTAATCTGCTAGAAAGGCTGTGCTAGGACTTACTTGGAGACCATGTTTTCTTCTCAGTAAGTGAGCACTTGCTATCAATCAGAAAGTGTTCCACCTTCAGTGGACACTATATCACTGTCTCCCAGGCAAGTTGCCTTTGAACCAGTGACGTACCTCCCATACAGGCAGACCACGCAGCTGCTCTGGGGCCTGTGAGGAAGGGGTCCCGCAGTGGAGGGTAGGCCCTGCTCCCTGATTACCTTCAATACTGGCTGAACCAGGGTTGCATCTACCGCCGTAGCAGCCATAGTCACAGTGGTAGGGGGTCCCGGCCCATGTGGATTTCTGCCATCCATTACAGCCTGGTCCTTATTACCCAGCCATGCTCTCACCAGCAGAAGATGCAATGCAGTGACTTGTGCCTTCTGGACTTCATTGAAGATCATTTCTCGGCCTGTGCTTTCTCTAAGCACAGCAGCTTAGAGGAGTGCAGTATGTACTCCATTCATCAGGGAGAACAGGCCTAGGTGAGTATTAATTTTTTGTTTTTTATTTACACCACAGGATGCTATTGTAAGGGGGGCACAGGGGGAGCATTACTATGTGGGGGCACTAAGAGGGCCTTCTATTGTGTGGGGGCACTAAGGGCACAAAACTACTGTGAAGGAAGCACTAAGTGGCATAACTACAGTGAATAAGGCTCTAAGGGGCTATAACTATGGTGTAGTAGCATTCTACTGTATGAGGACAATAAATGGGCATAACTATTGTGTAGAGGCAAAAAGGGGGCAAAACAAGTGTGTGCAGGCACTAAGGGAGAATACTTACTGTGTAGGGGAACAAAGGGGGCATGACTACTGTGTGGTGGAACAAAGGGGACAAAACTACTGTGAAGGAGGCACTAAGTGGCATGACTACAGTGAATAAGGCACTAAGGGGATATAACTACGGTGTAGTAGCATTCTACTGTATAATGGCAATAAATGGGCATAACTATTGTGTAGAGGCAACAATGGGGCATAACAAGTGTGTGCAGGCACTAAGGGGATATTCTACTCTGTGGGGGAACTAAAGGGGCATAACTATTGAGTGCCCGGGAGATTGTATGGTGAGCATGGACAGTATTGAGTAGCCGCAGGAAGGGGGTTGAGGGGACGTTGCTTGGGGGCCGTTAAGAAATTTGCTATAGGGCCCAACCCCTTAATGTTCAGACCAAATGGTATTTGGTAACATGTCCACAACCTCTTAAGCACTGCTTGGAGATTTTTAGGACTTGTGATCTCTGATAAAACATTACTTTAGAAACAGTGGCGTTGCTAGGGCTGGTGTCACCCGGTGCGGTAGAAAATGGTGTCATCCCAGCCCCCCCCCCCACCCAAGCACAACACCCCAACCCCGACCCCCCCGTCAGGGATCTGTCTGCTTAGCCCCCCCACGTCAAACCCCCATCCATGTTAACACTTGGGTTCAAATTATAGCACCTACAACAGGCCACCCCCACCCCAACCCCCGGCGATCAGTCTTCTGTCTGCTCAGCACCCCCCACCCCCATATTTGCATACATATTATATATATGGGCCCCACAGCAAAAAAACACCCTCATCAGTGTCTTCCACACACACCCTCATCAGTGTCTTCCACACATCCCCCCATCAGTGTCCTCCACACATCCCCTCATCAGTGTCCTCCACACATCCCCCCATCAGTGTCCTCCACACATCCCCCCATCAGTGTCCTCCACACATCCCCTATCAGTGTCCTCCACACATCCCCCCATCAGTGTCCTGCACACATCCCCCCATCAGTGTCCTCCACACATCCCCCCCATCAGTGTCATCCACACATCCCTCCATCAGAGCTTCATATTAACCTGCTATGGCTAAAAACCTCAGTAATAGTTTTCCCATATATAATACATTTATATATATATATATATATATATATATATATACACAGTACAGACCAAAAGTTTGGACACACCTTCTCATTCAAAGAGTTTTCTTTATTTTCATGACTATGAAAATTGTAGACTCACACTGAATGCATCAAAACTATGAATTAACACATGTGGAATTATATACATAACAAAAAAGTGTGACACAACTGAAAATATGTCATATTCTAGGTTCTTCAAAGTAGCCACCTTTTGCTTTGATTACTGCTTTGCACACTCTTGGCATTCTTTTGATGAGCTTCAAGAGGTAGTCACCTGAAATGGTCTTCCAACAGTCTTGAAGGAATTCCCAGAGATGCTTGGCACTTGTTGGCCCTTTTGCCTTCTCTCTGCGGTCCAGTTCACCCCAAACCATCTCGATTGGGTTCAGGTCTGGTGACTGTGGAGGCCAGGTCATCTGGCGCAGCACCCCATCACTCTCCTTCATGGTCAAATAGCCCTTATACAGCCTGGAGGTGTGTTTGGGGTCATTGTCCTGTTGAAAAATAAATGATGGTCCAACTAAACGCAAACCGGATGGAATAGCATGCCGCTGCAAGATGCTGTGGTAGCCATGCTGGTTCAGTATGCCTTCAATTTTGAATAAATCCCCAACAGTGTCACCAGCAAAGCACCCCCACACCATCACACCTCCTCCTCCATGCTTCACGGTGGGAACCAGGCATGTAGACTCCATCCGTTAACCTTTTCTGCGTCGCACAAAGACACGGTGGTTGGAACCAAAGATCTTAACCCCTTAAGGACGCATGACGTACCTGTACGTCATGGTTTCCGAGTCCTTAAGGACCCATGACGTACAGGTACGTCATGAGTTGTTCCAATCACTGCTGCTCAGCTGGCAGTGATCGGAACAAGGTACCTGCTGAAATCATTCAGCAGGTACCTTGTTACAATGCCCAGGGGGGTCTTGTGACCCCCCCATATCGGCGATCGCTGCAAACCGCAGGTCAATTCAGACCTGCGGTTTGCAGCTTTTGTGCGATCTCTGATCCCTCGGTCTGTGACCGCTGGGATCAGAGGGTTAATGCCCCCAATGTGTTTATTTTAACCCCCTGCAGCCCCCAATCATATTGTGGCTGCGGGGTGCAGAGGGTGGTTGCGGGAGGCGGTGCGGCAGGCGGGCGGTGCGGCGGGCGGGATCGCGATTGCGATCCCCCGCCCGCCTCCTCTGTAATGAATCCCTGGTGTCTAATGGACCTATCAGAGTGTCAGCACATTGCTGACACTCTGATAGAAACGGCTGGCATCTGTGCTTGATCAGATGCCAGCCGCTTAACCCTTCTGCACCGCGGTCCGTACGGACCGCGGTATGGAAGGGTTAACAGGAGGGAGCTCCCTCCCTCTTCCCATCGAGGGCTGCTGTGCCTTTGCAGCCCCCCAACAGGATGGGATCGCAGAGGGAGGGGGCTCCACTCCTTCTGCTTCAATCACCCGCTGCCCTCTTATGGCAGCGGGTGATGGTTGACATGGAGACAGGACGCTTTCAGAAGCGTCCTGTCTCCATGGTGCTGAAAGTCTGAATAGACCTGCTAAAGGTCTATTCAGACTTTGTAAAGTACAAAATACAGTACAGTGCACTATATAGTGTACTGTACTGTATTTTACAGACACCAGATCCACTGGATCTTTCAGAACCAAGTGGGTCTGGGTCAAAAAAAATGTAAAAAAGTGAAAAAAAAGTAAAAATGAAAAAAAACACATATCACTGAATAAAAATAAAAATAAATAAAATACACTACACATATTAGGTATCGCCACGTCCGTAAAAATCTGCTCTATAAAAATATCTCATGACTGAACTCGTCAGGTGAACGCCATAAAAAAAAAAAAAAAAAATGGTGTAAATAAGCCATTTTTGGGCAACTTACATCACTAAAATTGTAATACAAAGCGATCAAAAAAGCGTATGCCTCCCAAAATAGTACCAATCAAACCACCATCTCATCCCGCAAAAAATGAGCCCCTACCTAAAACAATTGGCCAAAAAATAAAAAAACTATGCTTCTCAGACTAAAACATGATTTTTTTTGTTTCAAAAATGCTTTTTAGTGTTAAATGTAAAAAAAAAACTAAAAAGTAGACATATTTGGTATCTCCACGTCCGTAAGAATCTGCTATATAAAAATATCACCTGACCTAACCCCTCAAGTAAAAACTGTAAAAAAAATTAAATAAAAACTTTGTCAAAAAGCCATTTTTTTGTCACCTTACATCACAAAAAGTGTAATAACAAGCGATCAAAAATTCATATGACCCCCCAAATAGTGTCAATCTAACCGCCACCTCATCCCGCAAAAAATGAGCCCCTACATAGGACAATCGCCCAAAAAAAAAAAAAAAAAATATGGCTCTCAAACTATGGAGACACTAAAATATGATTTATTTTTGTTTTAAAAAATGATATTATTGTGTAAAACTTATATAAATAAATAAAAAGTATACATATTATGTATCGCCGCGTCCGTCACATCCTGATCTATAAAAATAGCACATGACCTAACCCCTCAGCTGAACACATCAAAAAAATAATAATCAATACGGTGTCAAAAGCCATTTTTGTCACCTTACATCACAAAAAGTGTAATAGCAAGCGACCAAAATGTCATATGCACCCCAAGATAGTGCCAATCAAACCGCCATCTCATCCCGCAAAAAATGAGCCCCTACATAAGACAGTCGTCCAAAAAATAAAAAATAAACTATGGCTTTCAGAATGTGGAGACACTAAAAAATAATTTTGTTCAAAAATGCTTTATTATGTAAAACTGAAACAAAAACCCCTAAAAAGTAGTCATATTTGGTATTGTCGCGTCCGTTACAACCTGCTCTATAGAAATAGCACACAATCTAACCTGTCACTTCAACAATGTAAATAGCAAAAATAAAAACGGTCCCAAAACAGCAATTTTTTTGCAAATTTTCCATTTTAATCCATTTTTCCAGTAACAAAGCAAGGGTTAACAGCCAAACAAAACTCAATATTTATTGCCCTGATTCTCTTGTTTGCACAAACACCCCATATGTGGTCGTAAACTGCTGTATGGCCAAACGGCAGGGCGTAGAAGGAAGGGAACGCCATATGGTTTTTGGAAGGCAGATTTTGCTGGACTGGTTTTTTGACACTATGTCCCATTTGAAGCCCCCCTGATGCACCCCTACAGTAGAAACTCCAAAAAAGTGACCCCATTTTGGAAACTACCGGATAAGGTGTCAGTTTTGTTGGTACTATTTTAGGGTAAATATGATTTTTGGTTGCTCTATATTACACTTTTTTTGAGACAAGGTAACAAAAAATAGAAATTCTGAAATTTCATCTCCATTTGCCAATAACTCTTGTGGAGCACCTAAAGGGTTAACAAAGTTTGCAAAACTGGTTTTGAATACCTTGAAGGGTGTAGTTTTTTAGATGGAGTCACTTTTATGGAGTTTCTACTCTAGGGGTGCATCGGGGGGGCTTCAAATGGGACATGGTGTCAAAAAAACAGTGCAGCAAAATCCACCTTCCAAAAACCATATGGCGCTCCTTTCCTTCTGCGCCCTGCAGTTTGGCCATACAGCAGTTTACGACCACATATTGGGTGTTCGTGCAAACTACAGAATCGGGGGAATAAATATTAAGATTTGTTTGGCTGTTAACCCTTGCTTTGTTACTGGAAAAAATGGATTGAAATGGAAAATTTTTCAAAAAATCGAAATTCTGAAATTTTATCTCCATTTGCCATTAACTTTTGTGGAAAACTTAAAGGGTTAATTACGTTTGTAAAATCAGTTTTGAATACCTTGAGGGGTGTAGTTTTTAGAATGGGGTAATTTTTGGGTGGTTTCTATTATGTAAGCCTCACAAAGTGACTTCAGACCTGAACTGGTCCCTAAAAAGTGGGTTTTTGAAAATTTCTGAAAAATTTCAAGATTTGCTTCCAAACTTCTAAGCCTTGTAACGTCCCCAAAAAATGAAATAGCATTCCTAAAATGATCGATACATGAAGTAGACATATGGGGAATATAAATCAATAACTTTTTTTGGTGGTATTACTATGTATTATAGAAGTAGAGAAATTGAAACTTGGAAAATTGCTAATTTTTCGAAATTTTTGGTAAATTTTGTATTTTTTTATAAATAAAAATGAAATTTTTCGACTTTATTTTACCACTGTTATGAAGTACAATATGTGACGAAAAAACAATCTCAGAATGGCCTGGATAAGAAAAAGCGTTTTAAAGTTATCACCACATAAAGTGACACTGGTCAGATTTGCAAAAAATGGCCAGGTCCTTAGGGTGAAATAGGGCTGAGTCCTTAAGGGGTTAAATATGGACTCATCGGACCAAAGCAAAGATTTCCACTGGTCTTATGTCCATTCCTTGTGTTCTTTAGCCCAAACAAGTCTCTTCTGCTTGTTGCCTGTCCTTAGCAGTGGTTTCCTAGCAGATATTCTACCATGAAGGCCTGATTCACACAGTCTCCTCTTAACAGTTGTTCTTGAGATGTGTCTGCTGCTAGAACTCTGTGTGGCATTGACCTGGTCTCTATTCTGAGCTGCTGTTAACCTGCGATTTCTGAGGCTGGTGACTCGGATGAACTTATCCTCCGCAGCAGAGGTGACTGTTTATCTTCCTTTCCTGGGGCGGTCCGTATGTGAGCCAGTTTCTTTGTAGCGCTTGATGGTTTTTGTGACTGCACTTGGGGACACTTTCAAAGTTTTCCCAATTTTTCTGACTGACTGACCTTCATTTCTTAAAGTAATTATGGCCACTCGTTTTTCTTTACTTACTGTAGCTGCTTTTTTCTTGCCAAAATACAAATTCTAACAGTCTATTCAGTAGTAAAGATTTGAAACCGTGCTGCTTGTGAAACCCGGGTCGGGCAGGAACTCCCTCTCTCCTTCCCACATTAGGAGGCAGTCATCGATATATCTCCTCCAGAGGGTTAACTTACCTCTGGAGGTGTCCGTCCCTAGTGTGGGGAGGATGGTGGCCTCCTCCCATACCCCCATAAAGATATTAGCGAAACTGGGGGCGAATTTCGCCCGCATCGCCGTACCGATGCGCTGCACATAATGGGAGTCCTTGAACCAGAAATAGTTATGTTCGAGAATTGATTTTATCATTGTGATATGCCTTATATCTACCTTTGTCTGTGAGTAGAATAAAACCTTTTTTAACAACTACTAAGAGGGTACTTCACTATGTGCCGGTCATTTAACCTTACAGAGGAGGCGGTCTGAGAAGGATCGAACCCTTTGAGAGAGGAGGACGAAGGCCAATACCCTGACTCATTCACTTGTGCCCCGTACGACTAATTCACAAGCAGCGCGGTTTCAAATCTTTACTACATGAATTTTCCAGTGTGAACTACCCACCACACTACATCGGAACCAGCAGCGCAAGTAACTGTCCGTGTTTCTGGGACACAGGACTGACATTTTCTATTTAGTCTATTCAGTAGGACTATCAGCTGTGTATCCACCTGACTTCTCCACAACGCAACTGATGGTCCCAACCCCATTTATAATGCAAGAAATCCCACTTATTAAACCTGACAGGGCACACCTGTGAAGTAAAAACCATTTCAGTTGACTACCTCTTGAAGCTCATTAAGAGAATGCCAAGAGTGTGCAAAGCAGTAATCAAAGCAAAAGGTGGCTATATTATCATACTTCTGATAAACATGAATGCATAATTTAGCCTCTATTTCTAAAAGGTTTCCACCAGGACTCAAACTCACAACCTTTCACATCAGAGGCAAAAACCCTAACCACTGAGCTATGAAGCTCAATGCTAGATTGTGCTGGAAAAACCTCATAGTAGTGTATCATGTATTAGGTATTCCTATATAGAAGAAGTATAATTAAATAAAAAAATAAATGTGTAATTACTATATATATTAGTAGTAATTACACATTTATTTTGCGTCATACTTTTTTTTTTACAATTACTAAAAAAAAATATATAAATTATACTTCTGCTGTATAGGAATACCTAATACTTGATAAACTACTATAAGGTTATTCTAGCACAGTTTACCATTGAGCTCCATAGCTCAGTGGTTAGTGTTCTTGCCTCTGATTTGAAAGGTTGTGAGTTTGAATCCTGGTGGCAACCTTTCAGAAATAGAAGCTAAATTAGATTAAAATACATTGGGCTGCAGATTGCAGGACTTTATGGTTTTCCTTTTAACATAGATATTGACATGGAAAATTTTAAAATAACCATCAAAAAGTCGTTTAAACTACATTTTTATTTTTAATAATAGGTCATTTTTTGATTACACATTACCTTTAATGCCTCATTCACACATCAGTGTTTCCCGGACGCAGGGCCGGTGCCACCTGTAAGGCGACCTAGGCAATCGCCTAGGGTGCAATTTAGCAGGGGGCGCCGGAACCCTGCGATTAAAAAAAAAAAAACTTGTGGTAATAGAACAGGGCGGCCTGCACACCGCCCTGCTATTATGCTGCACTGCCTGAGGGGGGTGCGGACGGTGGAAAGTACCGGGTGAAACCAGTCCCTGGGGTGACACCCGGTGCGGTCACCCCGCCCCCAGGCGCCAGAGCAGAGTCGCGGCAACGGAGCGTGCAGGAGGATGGCGGGCCGGAGTCGTGTCCCGTCCTCCCCTGTTCATCTGATAGGCTGCCGGCCTAGTGCTGGCAGGCAGCCTATCAGAGGCCGATTCAGGAGGCGCGATGACGTCATCGCGCCGCCTGACCCGTACAGCGCGGGACACAGGCCGGAAGAGGTTTTTTTGTGTTTTTTTTTTAGCAAAACAAGTCAGTGTGGAGCGCATATGTGGGGGGCTACTGGCACATATGGGGGCTACTGGCACATAAGGCGGCTACTGGCACATAAGGGGAGCTACTGGCACATAAGGGGATTGCTGGCACATAAGGGGGCTTGCTGGCACATAAGGGGCTACTGGCACATAAGGGGGACTACTGGCACATATAGGGGCTACTGGCACATAAGGGGGACTACTGGCACATAAGGGGGACTACTGGCATATAAGGGGCACTACTGGCACATAAGGGGGCTACTGGCACATAAGGGGATTGCTGGCACATAAGGGGGCTTTCTGGCACATAAGGGGGCTACTGGCACATAAGGGGGGACTACTGGCACATAAGGGGCTACTGGCACATAAGGGGGGACTACTGGCACATAAGGGGGGACTACTGGCATATAAGGGGCACTATTGGCACATAAGGGGGGCTACTGGCACATAAGGGAGGACTACTGGCACATAAGGGGGGCTACTGGCACATAAGGGGGGACTACTGGCATATAAGGGGCTACTGGCACATAAGGGGGCACTACTGGCACATAAGGGGACTACTGGCACTTAAGGCGGACTATTATTATTGTTATAAGGCTGCCTCTGTACTATTATTATTATAATGGACCCCTCTGTACTATTCTTATGTTAATAGCCCCCACTGTATTAGTATTATTATTTATACAGAGAGGGCCTTTATATTAATAATAATAATACAGAGCTGTGCTGCCATGTCATGGAGGGGGAGAATTGGAATATACCCTATATACCCTCATCAACAGTGCTGCCATGGAAGGGGAGAAATGTGGTATGGGGGGGGGGGGGGATGTGCTCTGCAAATGAAGCAGTGTATTATATTATGGGGGCACTAGGAGGAAGGCGGGAGAGGAGCACTATAGGGGCATTTACTAGGGACACTATATAGGGGTATTTCATACTGGTACATTATGGGGGCACTATGGGGACATTAGCTCAGCTGGGGCATTACAGAGGGGTATTTTTGCACTGTCTATTATAAGGAGAATTATTACTACTGGGGGGTATTATGGTGGGCTTTATTACTCCCCCATGTTATGACCCCCCAGTAGCAGCACCAGCCTCTCCCTGCTCTGCTATCCCTCTGATCCTTCTCCAAATCCTTATTCTGAAATCTTTCTCATTAGGATAAAACACATCATCAGCTCCGCCGATCCCCACAATATACAGTATACCTCTACACCGATCCCCCGGCCAAAGTGTGAAGTGGTGTCCGAGATCCCCAAGGGCCAAGCCAAGTAACTGTAAGTTTTTATGTGAAATATGTTTGTTATACACATATAGCATACACTGCGCACAGCGTCATTGATTGCTATGACGCCGTGCGCTTCGTGCCGCCGCTACAGGGCAGATCATCTTACAGGGCTGTAAGGGCAGATCATCTGATTGGGGGGGGGGGGGCGTGAATTTTTATCTTGCCTAGGGCGGTAAAAATCCTTGCACCGGCCCTGCCCGGACGTGTGCTGTACTTGTTCTCCACGGACAGCACATGTCCCCATTCATTTGAATGTGTGTATTCACACATCAGTGTTTTAGCACGGTCCGTGGGTCCGTGTTTTCAGCACTGATGCATGTCCTATCTTGTCCGTGTTCCCGAATCCCTCACACTCATTATAGTCAATGAGTCCGTGAAAACCACGGATACAACACGGATGCCATCCGTGTTGCATCCGTGTTTCACGGATCATTAAAAAGAGATTGTTTGAAAATTATTTTACAGCTGCTCAGTGTCAGCGAAAAACGGATGGCACACGGTCAGCAAAAAACGCGGATCTGTCACGGGAGGAAACACGGATTGAACACTGTCCGTGCTACCACTGATCCAAAACTGACACTGAAGTGTACATGAGGAATAAGTCAGGGAACAGTGAATAGATAGTCAAGTCAAGCGAGGTCAACACAGTGAATCACAAAAAAAAACAACCTAAAGTTATTGTTTTAAATGTGGAATATTCCCAACTTCAGAAGGTGAGATATGTTTTAAAACATAAAAGGACTGAGAGAAAAGGTTATTGAATAAAGACTAAAAAACTATAAACATTTGAAGAGTATTACATCTATGGAGTATTACTTTGCTAAACAAGAAATTCTTTCATCTCCTAGAGATCTTAATCCTGTTTTACTCCATGGAGCCTAATTAGAAGGCTGTTATGAATCATTTCTGACACCAAAAGGAGAATAAAGAATTGAAAGGATTTACTGAGAGGGTTTCTTCCCTACTGATGCCCAGGCGGGACTGTTTTACAAATAAAAAAGCCATAAACAGGCTAATTCTCATTTGAGATAGAGCTGTCCAATCAGTTATCCAGATGATATCAATGATATGTTGTTTACCAAGTATTAGCACTATAATTATCAATTGTCACCTAACCATCAAAGCTGATATACCCACGCAGAGTTTGCAGTTAATAGATACACAGTTTTTAAGGTTAAATATTTTCACATGTATGCTTAACATTAAATACTATCTATATGTATTTGTGTATGGTATGAACAGAAAGGTTACAAAACAGAAACATTGCAATGTTGGCCACTGGGTGGCGCTGATGTTCTTTAAATGAGTAACGTTCTATCATGACACAATAATAGGATGCAACCTACATACTGCAGCTATAACTATAAAATAACCCACCTACCCCCCTATCTCCCGAGGATATGATGATAAATGGTCTGTAATCAGTAAATGGTATCAGTTTCTGCTCATTTATGGATAGACACAAGTTAATAATAGTGTTGAGTGAATCGAAGCATCAGAAGCGGAATTCGATCTGAAGTTTAGGAAAAATGTAATTTGCCGAAACCCAAATTTCCTCTAGCTTTGTGGTAATGAGTCAATTTTTCCTAAAATGACTAAAAAAAAATGTATACTCATCCACTTGATCGCGAAGAGGCCGTCCGCTCAAAGCCCGCCAAAGGACATGCGGCGAGCGCGAAGAAACCCTTATGATATGATATGCGGATTAGATGTGGACCCATTCATTTCAAAAGATGCAGACAGGACACGCATACTTACGTTGTACGGACTAGCAAAAAATATAATGTCCTATTCTTGTCCACAGTTGTGGACAAGAATAGGCATTTCTGTCACCAGCTGCGACGACCATGTTGCAGTTGGTATTCCACTACTGCCCTCTGCTGCTCGCAAAGCCTGGCCAACATGTGGAGCGTGGAGTTCCAGCGCGTGCTCATGTCGCTCAACAGTCGGTGAGCTGTCAATTGCAAGCACTGCTACAGCGTTGCCAGACAGACGGCAGCTGTAGATGACTTAAGGAAATGGGCACACACGCGGCGCACCTTCACCAGTAGATCAGGCAAATTAGGGTAGGTTTGCTGAACCACTAAGTTTAACACGTGGGCTAGGCATGGTATGTGTGTGAGCTTGCCGAGCTCCAAAGCCGCCACCAAGTTACGGCCATTGTCAGACACAACCATACCTGGTTGTAAGTTGAGTGGTGAGAGCCACAGCTCAGTCTGGTCCCTTATACCCTGCCACAGCTCTGCGGCGTGTGCTGTTTGTCACCTAAGTAAATTAGTTTCAGCACGGCCTGTTGCCGCTTCCCCACTGCAGTGCTACACTGCTTCCAGCTACTAACTGATGGCTGACTGTTGCTGCAAGACGAGAATCCATAGGTGGAAGTGGAGGAGGAGGTGGAGGAGGAGAAGGGGGGGGGTGCTGACTGACCCCCCCTTGTGTTTCTGTTCACCCAGTGTGCCGTCAGGGAGATGTAGCGACCCTGGCCACAAGCACTTGTCCATGTGTCAGTCGTTAAGTGGACCTTCCCAATAACTGCGTTGGTCAGGGTACAAGTGATGTTACGGGACAAATGGTGGTGTAAGGCGGGGACTGCACACCGGGCAAAATAATGGCAGCTGGGGACTGAGTAACGAGGGATGGCCACCGCCATCAGGCTGCAGAAAGACTCAGTGTTCACAAGCCTAAATGGCAACATTTCCAGGACCAGAAATTTGGAAAGGTCCACATTTAGTGCTATGGCCCGTGGTTGGGTGGCTGGGTATTTGCGCTTTCGTTCTAAGGCCTGGGGTATGGACATCTGTACACTGCGCTGGGACACAGAAGTGGATTGGCTAGCATGTAACACAGGGGAAGAGGAGGCAGTGGTATGACCCGCAGACACTGATTGTGGACCCAGGCTTCGGCCCACTTATTAAGGGTGCTTTTATGCCATGTGGCGGATCATGCTGGTGGTGGTGAGGTTGCTAGTGTTCACACCCCTGCTCATTTTGATACCGCACAGGTTGCAAATGACAATTCTTTTATCGTCCACACTTTCATCAAAAACGCGCCAGACTGCGGAACACCTACCCCTTGGCAAGGGAGATTTCCGCAAGAGGGTGCTCCGGGGAACAGTTGCGGGCCTGTTTGGTGTGGCTCGCCTTCTCCCTTTTGCCACCCCACTGCCTCTTCCAACCTGTTGCGGTGCTGCAGATCCCTCCCCCTCTGTACTGCTGTCCTCACTCAGCTTGCCACCTTCCCAGGTTGGGTCAGTGATTTCATTGTCCACCACCTCCTCTTCCACTTCCTCACTCTGCTCATCCTCCTCACTTGTTGACCTAACAACAACCTCACTTATTGACAACTGTCTCATCATCATCATCATCATCAACCTCTTGAGACACTAATTGCGGTTGACTTATTGGCAACTGTGTCTCATCATCATCATCCACCTCGTGAAACACTAATTGCCGTTCCCCACCGCCATCTTCTTCTGACTGTGGTGGCTCAATAGTTTGGGAATCAGGGCACAAGAACTCCTTATGTCCCTCTTCAAGCGGGCTTAGCGAGAGGCCCAAATTAGGGAATGGCAATGAAAATAGCTCCTCGGGATATCCGAGTGTGGGATCACTTGTTTGCAAAGACTCTCCATGGTGGGAGGAAGGAGGATCAGGGTGAGGATTCGGTTGACCAGACTCTTGGCTACTGAGACTGGACTTTGTGGAAGACTGGGTGGTGCTTAACTGACTGGAAGCATTATCTGCTGCAATCCAACCGACCACCTGCTCGCACTGGTCTGACTTCGAGAGTGGTGTCCTGCGCTGCCCTGCAAACTCGGACATGAAGCTAGGTATTGTGGATGAGTGTGTTTCTTGTGCTCTGCCAGCAGGCACAGTTTCACCGCGCCCAGGGCCATGGCCTGTGAGTGCTCCATCAGCAGCACGGCCCCTTCCCTGTCTCTTACTGCTCGCCTTCATCATATTAAATGGTATATATGCTTGCAAGTATGTCACACGTACAGTAGCGCAGTTTTTTTTAAGTGTATCCACAATTAAATTACATTCAATGTCACAGATATTTGGGATGCGGAAACGTTATACAGGAGATCTAGCACAGACAATGTTGCTGTCCGCAGCATCTACGGAAAAAGTACACTCGATGTCACAGATATTTTTAGGATGCGCAAACGTTATACAGGAGATGTAGCGAGTATAATGTCGCTGTCATTTCCCTATTTCCATCCCTCCTCCACTGGCAGACTCATTTTCCCCTTTCTACCCTTCCCCCATTGACAGTAACCCTGCCCTGGAGTACCTCTTTCTTTGTGTGTGTCTGTCGGTAAATCTTCTTTAACCAGAAGTATAGTATGGGCAGACCAGAGTAAGGATAGCGTTCTTGATGACAGATGTCACGGGCAGCGGATGTGAACCCAGTGTGCTACGGACTGGCTGTCGTGACTAAGCAGCTACCTGGTTTTCGCTAGAGTCTCTGATGGTGAGCAGGGCCGGCCTTTGGGGTGTGCGAGCTGTGCGGCCGCACAGGGCGCCATGGCAACAGGGGCGCCCCGTCCCGGCGGCCGACATAGCTCGCAGACGCTACCTACAGCCTACAGGCCGGACAGGCCTGCGGCAGTGGCGGATCCAGGGGGGGGGCAACGGGCACCTGCCCCCGATATTGTCACTGGATGGAAGAGGTAAGTGGGGCTGTTTTTCTGTAGTGATGGGAGCTGGGGCGTATCAATCGCCCAAAGTGCCCCTCCCGAGACCAGGCTCTGGATCCGCCAGTGGCCTGCGGTGGCCCTGGTGACAAGTGGGGACGGCAGGGCACAGCAGGAGATGAGCGCTTCTATTGCTCATCTCCACAGTCATCTGTATCGCCGTCCTCAGGACGGCGATACAGATGTCTGTGCTGCGGCAGAGGAGGGAGAGGTGTGTCCCCTCCCTGTTCCTCTGATAGGCTGCCAGCACTAGACCGGCAGCCTATCAGAGGCGGGTGCAGGCGGCGTGATGACGACATCGCGCCGCCGGAGCCGCACAGCGAGGGACACAGGCCGAAAGAGGCCAGTATCGCATCACTGACATGGATATGGGGGAGGGGGGGGGCGCCACAAGATTCGCTTGCACAGGGCGCCTGAACACCTAAGGCCAGCCCTGATGGTGAGGATAGACTTTGCAGTTAGGCTAGTTGCCAGGTACCACTCCAGGGCAGTCCCAGAGTCAGTAGAAGATGGTCCAGGTGAACCAGAAGGGTACCTGCAAAGGTACCAACAGTACAGGCGTGGTTAGACAGGCAGGGTCATTACCAAGAGCAACAAAGACAGGAGCAGGAGGAGGAGGCAGAGACGTAGTCGAGACAAACAATGGGTCAGGGCAGGCAGCACAGGAACAAAGTCAGAAAATCCAGGTCGGCAACAGAAGGAGCGATGCAATCAGGGATCAGACGAAGAGCGTAGTCTAGGAACGAGTCACGTAGTCAGGAACACAAGCTCAATTGCACAAGATAGGACCTTGACTCTGAGGCACTTGGGTAGAGGGCTGAGCCACTTAAATACCTCCAGGAGAGCCAGGGTAGGTCAATGGAATCACCTGACACAACACAGCCCCACCCAAGGAGTGATGCGTACAGCAGCCGAGCACAAGCAGCGATCAGGTTGACTAAAAGCTGTGGAGCGGAATCTCCAGAGCAGCAGCAGAGACAGGGAAGCACAGATTATGATCACAGGTGAGCACGGCGCCCGGCACTGTGGCGGCGAGCAGGGGGACAGCATCGCACCGAGGACGCTGTTACAACAGATACAGAATATGTATTCTGAAGACCTTTCACCTCTGGTATATGAGATACCAAAGGATCTACCCAGAGGTGAGGCTGGGAGAGACTGCGGGACTGCAAGCACTGCAATTATTTAGAATAAGGTACCAAATCGACAGGCAGAGGAGTGGTCAAAAACAAGCCATGTTCAGGGCAGGAAGCAATCAATCATAATCATAAAACAGGCCAGGGTCAGTGCAGGCAGCAAGAAATCATAATCATAAAACAGGTTAGGGTCAGGGTAGGCAGCAAAAAATTATAATCCAAAAATAGGCCAGGATCAGGGCAGGCAGCAAACAATCAAAGCCCAAAAACAGGCTAGGGACAGGGCAGGCAGCAAGACAAAAAACATCGTCCATTAGTGAAGCCGAGGTCAAAACCGAAAAGCCAAGCTAAATAGCAGCTGTGTGCTCAGACGGTACTCGCACGCTGATGGGAGCTCCACCACTAGACTTTTTTGGATTTTCCCATGATATTCTCTGTAGTGGAAGATGAGATCACGGGTAAAGGTGTACCTGATGTATTCTCCCTTATGCGTCACATAGGACCTCTGCTCGTCCACCAGGAGTCTGGTCATCATGTTCTTCTGAGACGAATAACCGACAGGAAGCCATAGTGGGAAGTTAATGAGCGGTGGTAGGGCGTAAGGCGCACTGTGCGTTCTAGTTGTTACTTTTGCTGCTGGTCCTCTCTGGGTTGGTCTCTCATGGGAAGAGATGCTGCAGTGATGAGCGGCAGGGGTAATTTTCGAATTTGCGATATTTTGCAAATATTTGGGTGAATATTAATCATATATTCGAGAATTCGTGATCTCCAGTCATTATTTTCTTGATTGCAAAAATCGGCAATCGGAAAATTTGCGATAAAAATTTGCAATAAAAAATTAGCGATTAAAATTTGTGATCAACACTACTCCTAAAGTCAAAGAAATTGCAGCCTTCTCATTGGCCCACAAGCAAGAAGCAGTGAGAGATCATGGGTACTGATGGAAAAAAAAATCTAGGATATTCGCGATTACAAAGATATAGCACTATATTCTAGATATTCGTGAATTCTTGAAGTGCCAATATTTGCGATAAAAATTCGTGATTAGAATATTCGCGATCAACACTAGTCTCCTGGTCAATGAGGGATGGGTCTGCTGCTCACCTGGTGTTATGGTGGACTTTGGTACCTGATGTTCCTCTATCTCTACCTCTGCTGCACTGGTGTTATTGGCAGGTGGTCGTGCTTTTGGTAGTAACTGCAGCCTAATTATCTGCCAGGTTCCTGTCTAGGTATTGCAAACATTGTTGTAAAATATGGCACAATACCTTCTAATCCAACTGTAAGACATCAAAAAAAGCCACTTGGTCTCGGCTTCTGGCTATACGGGGGCCTCACTGAACGATGGGGATGTCTCTGGGGTTGGAGCCTTCCTCCAGCCCGCATAGCAGCCATTTTGCTGCCTCTTCAGCAACATACACAAAAAACTTTGTGCGGGAAGGGGTGGAGGACGGAGACACAAAAAAAAAAAAGAGAGAAGTAAGAAATAAGAAAACACTTGCTCTGCGGAAAGTGCTTAGCCGCTCCTGTCTCCACAATTCTCGCCTCACTCTGACCTTTCTTGCTGAGTATTCCAGGGCTTGGGGGCAACGACCCTGTGATGTCATAAAGCTCAACTCCGCAAGCATGAACCCAATGTGTGTGTCTTCCATCTTCTATGTTCTATGTGGAGCCAGCAGCGATGCCATGGTTTTAAATGTCCGAATCTATATATGTAACGGAGTCCCTTCTGATAGTAGAAGGGCATGCTGGGATCTGTAGTGCACATGACCTGTGCTCCTGACAGGTGCAATTTAAAATGAAAATAATCAGTTTGATTTTTCACTTTTGGGGTGACAGTAGAGAGGTGATAGTGACAGCTGTTTCTCACTGCCATATATACTATCCATAGTTGATAGGAGGGACTTGCACTGTAATTTTGTATGGTTACCAAGAATAGAGCTCCAGCTGACTGAATATTGACCTGTGACTTGTCCCCTGTATATCCTCCTCCAAAAGAGAAGGTTTTACTTCCCTTTGCTGGAGCACAGACGACAAATCTAGAGATTTAGCAGCTTAAAGGAGTTCTCCAGGAATGATTTAAAATGGCCCTACAACCAGTCCTAGAATATGAGAAGGACTCGTTGCCACCACTTGCAGAGCTGCCTAGAGGGATGAGGTGGCAGGGTCTCACTGCTCTACAGTAGATGCTAATGTGTGATCCTGCCTACGATATGCCATCATGGCTGAGCAGCCTGACAGGAAAAATCACCAATATGTAGTATATAAGTACCCTAACCCCCTAGGCAGCTCTGTAAGTGGTGGCAATATCCACTATCAGTCCTGCTCGTATTCTAGGACAGGTTACTGGTGGACATTTTAAATAATTACTGGAGAACTGCTTAATGCCTAATGATGTAGTATTACCTCATGGAAAATATACAGCTCCTGCACACTGAGGTAATAGTGTGTCATATTGATGGCGTGGGTACATGAGCTGTCCCTGTACTACTTGCGCCGACAGTCACATTAGTGTATTGTCGGCCGAACCCACCAAGAACAACGGGTTTTAGAGTTAAATGTGTGTGGGAATCTCCCAACTCAACCCCCCCTTCATTCTTTTCTTCTCTGGGGACATAACCTGCCACCAGAACAGGGGCGCAGCTAACGGCTCATGGGCCCTGATGCAGTAGTACAGCTTGGGCCCCCCCTTACCTCAGTGCTTTGTGTCTTCTTATGCAGCACAAGGGTCTTTGGGCCCCCTCAGGCTCCTGGGCCCGGTAGCGACTGCTACCTCTGCAACCCCTATATCTACGCCCATGCACCAGAAGTATCTGACAACAGCTTGCTCCCTCTCCCTATTAAATACACATACATGTGTGAGGGAGTTTCGAGAGATAGCTGTCAGGTCAACGATCGTTTCGCCAATAGGTTTTGAATCTGTATGACCATCTTAAAGGGGTCTCCATTACCCCAATAGTTGGGAATGCAAATTAACACCTTGTTATGTTTCTTATGGCTAGCTTTCCATGTTCCTATTTAATAAATGTCCTCCTTACTAAGTATTGTTTGGACTTACTAAGTTATTGTCTGGACTTCTTTGTCTATTTCAACTTAGTTATTGCAGCAGACCACCCCCAGGTTGCGACGGCCTGAGGTAGCACCATCGTGAAACAAGTACACTACAGTAGACCATTTTATACCACTCGCAGACCTCAACATGAATATACTGGGGCTTGCCAAGGCATACGTTACATATGCCCCAATGTCTGATAGATGCTGGTCCTAGAGTTGATATATTTAGAATAGGGTGCGCAAAGTGTCGGAGGGCGCATGCTGGCTCGGCTATTTTCAGAATCCCATGGGAACGAATGGAGGGCAGCTGCGCATGCATGGTGTGCCCTCCAGCACACCACACCTATCAGACATTGGGGGCAGAAGGACCCACACCTATCAGACATTGGGGGCATATCCTAGTGATATGCTCACAATGTCCAAGATGGGCCAATCCCTTTAAGGATACATGCACACGGTGCAGATTTGTATGCAGAGAATCCGCTCCAAATCCGCAGAAAAAAAAACATACACATAGATCGGCAACAATTTATTGCGGTTTTGGTGCATTCTGTGGGCGGTTTTTTATGCGATTTTTGTTGCAGATTTTCTGTTTATGTTATCAACCCCACTGGAATCTAAACGCACAAATGCAGATTTTAAAATTCGCACAGCATGTCAATTTCCTCAGTTTGCTGATACTGTATTACACTGCATTTTTTCTGCACAAAAAAACACATGGAAAAACTGCACGTAATCCACATTGTGTGCACTTACCCTAAGGCTAGCTTCACACTAGTGTTAGTGAGATTCGGCAAGCTGTTCTGGCAGGGAACAGCTTGCCGAGTCTCTCTGGATCCGGCATTGCCAGAAACAACATGATTGCAGTCCGGTCCCATTAACTATAATGAGGACTGTCTAAGTTCTGTCTGCAGCCCGGCAAATATGCTGAGAATCAGCCGTACTAAGGCCCCTTTCACACGGCCGTTGCGGGTGCGTTGCGGGCAAACATGAGGATGCCTTGCGGGAAAATATGCGATATTTCCGCACGAGTGCAAAGCGGTTTAATGCGTTTTGCATGCGCATGGGAAAAATCGGCATGTTTAGTACCCAGACCCGAACCAGGACCTCTTCACTGAAGTTCGGGTTTGGGTTGAGTATTCTGTAGATTTTATTATTTTCCCTTATAACATGGTTAGTAACATAGTAACATAGTATATAAGACCGAAAAAAGACATTTGTCCATCCAGTTCGGCCTGAGGTTAGAAGGGAAAATAATAGCATTCTCACTACATACCATGGTGATGGACCATGTGATTGGACCATGTGATGTGACGTCACCACAGGTCCTTTAGCCGGCAGCTCACATGATTCAAGCAGAAAGAAGAGATCGCAACTACGCGATCAAGTGGATAAGGTGAGTTAATTTTTTTTTTAACCCCTCCATCCACATTTTACTAAGCACTCTGTAGTGAGAATGCTATTACTTTCCCTTATAACCATGTTATAAGGGAAAATAATAAAAAATCGGGTCCCCATCCTGATCGTCTCCTAGCAACCCTGCGTGAAAATCTCGCCGCATCCGCATTTGCTTGCGGATGCTTGCGATTTTCACGCAGACCCATTCATTTCTATGGGGCCTGCGTTGCGTGAAAAAGGCAGAATATAGAGCATGCTGCGATTGCAACGCACAAGTGATAATTGAAAAGCACCGCTCCGGATTTAGTGCGGGTGCAATGCGTTCACATCACGCATTGCACCCGCGCGGAAAACTCGCCCGTGTGAAAGGTGCCTAAGACTGCAGCACGCATTTAAAACTCGTAAGCAGCCTATGGTACATTTGTATGTTGTCCTATAGCTTTTTCCTTGACTGAAATAAATACTGGCAAGTTCCTTTTATCCCGCACTGGATCATTCCTTTTCTACTTTTACATGATAAGTAACCTGCTGGGGACAGGACTACAAAGATAACGTTTTGCAGACTGCAAACAGCTGCCTTTTCTGATAAGCCTTTTTACAGCTTTGTGCTCCAAAAGCATTTAAGCTGATCATATATGGGACAATCCCATCTCTTGATCTGAAGGTCACAATGGGTACAAACACTGCAAGATAAAAGGAAAATGAGGAAATGACCAACGTTTGTGTAAACTGATTTCAAACTTGGAACTTCATGGGAATACAGACAATCTTAAAATACTTAACGGACAGAGGTGTATGCCATACTTAAAGGGCATCTGTCAGCAGATTTGTACCTATGATACTGGCTGACCTGTTGCATGTGCATCTGAAGGCATCTGTGTTGCTCCTATGTTCATATGTGTCTGTCTAGAGGCTCATTTGCCAATATTTAAACATCATTTTTCTCAGCAACGCGACACATATGAACATGGAACCAACACAGATGTCTTCAGCTGCCAAGTGCACATGTAGCAGGTTGTACATAGGTACAAATCTGCCGACAGATGCCCTTTAACTGAAATCTAATAACATAGATTTAACATGCTGTGTCCCAGCTGCAGCCATGTCTACTAGGTGAAGGTGCCAGAAGACATATATAATTGCTTAAAGGGTTTGTCTCATCTCGCCATTACTAAAGCAAGATGAGACACAGTTCTGACCACCTCCAAGCTGAAAAACAGCAGAGTTTTCCAACGCTCTGTTATTTCAGTAGCTCTCATTGCCGTGCATGAGAGCTACAGAAACAGCATAGCACAGCAAACTATACTGTTTCCCTAAGAGTCAGAAACCGCATAACTTGTTGTACTATGCTGTTTCAGTAGCTCTCATGCACTGCAATGAGAGCTACTGAAACAGCAGAGCGCTGGAGCGTTCTGCTGTTTCTCGGCCTGGAGGTGGTTGGGACCGTGTCTCATTTCCCCTTGGTAACGGCGAGATGAGACAAATCTTTAACTTTCCTTGGCTCTAAAACTTTTGTGTTACTCTGTCAGGTGTTGTAATGCAAACAGCTTGTTTTTTTCCCAAAGCTAGTCATCTCTCAGCACTCATCCCGGGATAGCTTGAGCCAAGAGGGAAAGGTAAAGAAGCACATACTGTATATTGGTTTCTGGCAGCAATACGGTAGGCAGTTAGTGGTGGCCTCTAGCAGGAGTAGGCTGGCTGTGTACATGTGAGCAGCTGTCTCCATAGCCTAGAATGAATGTAGAATGTAAAAACTTTATAAAAAATCATATGAAAACTACATGACTGTATTATAAAGTTTTGTTTTATGAAACCTTATATTGTCCAGCTCTATAAAGTACTCAGCTCTGGAACTACATTTTTGTTTTAAAATGCAATATTACTGGTGGTACATAGACATGGTTTGTCGACATGTGAGTAACAAAAAGTCCAACAAATGAGGAAAGGGATCTGGAAGCGAGGAAGGTGTATGGAGGCATCTGTTCAGGAGTCTGGAGTTTCTCTGGTGTCTCACCTCAATGTTGCACTCTGGTCTGGGATCTGATCTTTTTTAAGGATCAAGTCTGTGGTCTGATTAATTGTGGGGTCTCGTCTGGGTTATGAATTAATAAAAGGGTCTGGTCTGAGGTCTAAATCTAGGAGTCAGCTCTAGGAACTGATTTATTTTGTGGTTTTAGTGTCTGACATAATTTAGGTGTTGGGTCTCAAGTTTAATAAATTTTGGGTCTGAATTAATTTATTAGGTCTGCTCTGGAGTCTGAACTAATTTAGGGGTGTGTCATAGGGTTTGATTCATTTTAGGATCTGAATTATTTTAAGGGTTTTGATAGGGTCTGAGCTTATTTTGGGCTTTTGTCTGGGGCCTTAAACGGGTTATCCAACCCCTATAATGCCCCCCCCCCAAAATGCCTGGGCACCACATACAGGTAATACTTACCCGCTCCCCGGCCACCGTGTCACACCTGATCCCCGTCACAAAGATCAAAACATCCAGTGATGGGGGGATTCAGCCTATAGCAGGCCACGAAGGGAACGAGCCTCCCTAGCATCACTGGTGACGCTAGGGAGGCTCGTTCCCGTCACGGCCTGCTGTTGGCTAAACAATCTGTTCTACCCCCCGCCACATGTTTGTTTTCATGCTGGGGAGATGCAGCGGCGACTGTGCAGGCATCAGGAGCGGCACGGGTGCCGGGGAGTGGGGTATTACCTATACGCGGTGCCCGGGCATTTTAGGGGGCATTATAGGTGTTGGATAACCCCTTTTATTCATTCTGGGGCCAGTAGTTTCTAGTAATGCCCTTAATTTTATCTGTAGCATCATTCAGAGGCACTATTGTTTTGGCAGTATAGTTTTTAGGGTAATGGGCAGCACTGAAAGCATAGTACTGGTGTCACCTGAGGCAGATGTAGGCATATTATTAATGATAGCAGCGGGATGGCAGTGTAAAATGATGAGGAATTTGTGTTGCTATAGAGGCTGTAAATGAGCTGCAGAAGCAAGGGTGCGAAGATGACAGGGGAGCAAACCCTGCAGTCAACAGGAGAAGTCGTCATGTTATATGGGCAAGATAGAGAAGAATGGAATTGTTTATATCCTTCTATGCTTAAAAAGAACCTGTTACCATGACATGCAGTGCAATCTGCAGGCAGCATGTTATAGCAAAGGAGGAGCTGAGTAGATTAATATACAGCTGGGGAGAGATTCAGTGAAACTTGTAATTTATACATTTAAATCTATGCAGTTTCTTTCTTCAGTTGTAATCAAGGGAGGTGTTATCACTGATTGATAGAATTGTCTGTGTGAGTGTGTATACAGAGATAGCAGTCAGTCACTTATAGCTGTACACAGGGAAGGTGTTATCAGTGATTGATAGAATTGTCTGTGTAAGTGTGTATACAGAGATAGCTGTCAGTCACTAATAGCTGTACACGGGGAGGTGTTATCAGTGATTGATAGAATTGTCTGTGTAAGTGTGTATACATAGATAGCTGTCAGTCACTAATAGCTGTACACAGGAAGGTGTTATCAGTGATTGATAGCATTCTCTATGTAAGTGTATATATAGATAGCTGTCAGTCACTAATAGTTGTACACGGGGAGGTGTTATCAGTGATTGATAGCATTCTCTGTGTAAGTGTGTATATATAGATATTGCAGTCAGTCACTGATAGCTGTAAACAGGGGACGTGTTATCAGTGATTGATAGTATTCTCTGTGTAAGTATGTATATATAGATAGCTGTCAGTCACTAATAGTTGTACACAGGGGGAGGTGTTATCAGTGATTGATAGCATTCTCTGTGTAAGTGTGTATACATAAATAACTGTCAGTCACTAATAGCTGTACACAGAGGAGGTGTTATCAGTGATTGATAGCATTCTCTGTGTAAGTGTGTATACATAAATAACTTTCAGTCACTAATAGCTGTACACAGAGGAGGTGTTATTAGTGATTGATAGTATTCTCTGTGTAAGTGTGTATACAGAGATAGCTGTCAGTCACTAATAGCTGTACACAGGGGAGGTGTTATCAGTGATTGATAGTATTCTCTGTGTAAGTGTGTATACATATGCAGTAAGCAAAAAACACAGCACTCAAATATCAAAAATATGCTCAAAAAATCACATTTATTGAAATAGCCACCATTATAGACAAATCATTCGAGAAGGCCAACATTTCGGTCCTAGAGGACCTTCATCAGGGCCTAAAAGTAACACATACAAAAATATCCATTAGTAAATACAAATACAGTGGACTATAGTTAATACATATAAAACATAACACAAGAAAAACAACGGGAGTCAGCTAAAGACATAATACAAATACACATCTCATATTGATATTATTATGGAGATTATAGTCCAGAGCAACATCCAGATGTCCATTCCCAACCGGGATTATGTACCCATTATCAACATATTGTTAGTAAAATATCGTATTTGTCATGAGACAGGTCATATAGCGGATGTAATAAGTAGGACTAAGACAAGGTATAATAAGAAGACAAAACAACCATGTAGACAACAAAATCCAAATAACAGAACATACCTGTGGTAAGGTAATAGCGTGGGAGAGAGTGCGCGTGCGCCATTCAGCTCCGACGCTTAAATAGGATGCAACAAGAGAAGCTTCCGGTCCGCGGCTCCAACCGGAAGTGCGCCACATGGGCATGCGCGCCCACCGGCTGAAGCCGGGACCAGTATTGGCAATATAGCGATGTTTCCCTAATATCTTACCTCACTTCAAAAGCACATTCAACAAAACAAATGTAGCGAATATATATATATAAAACACCATGAAAATATTAGTGAACATTGTCAATCAAAGATATTAGAAACATCAGAAAATGGTAATTAATAGTGGTAATAGGGATTAGTATATGTCAATGTCATATACATGGAGATGTTCTCTCCTACTTGTCGTATCATAATCGTTATCTCAATCTGGAAAATCAAAAGAACATATTATAAAATCATAAATAGTCATGAATATTACCCCAACAGGGAGTAGACAATAGAGTAAAGGTAACAATGTACTATATATAATAAGTGGACTTATAGTGGCAATCTTTATCTATCATAAGGCAATAAGTACATACATATGTATGTGGCCGCAGTCCATGCGCTCATAAGGTACGCACGGGCTGAGGCCACCTTGAAACCTCAATAGCATGGGTTATATTAATACATCAAAGTCCCTATTAAGACCCAAGGGGTGCAGGGTTTTTAACCTCGTGAATCCAAAAGGCTTCACGTCTCCGCAAAGTCGTTTTTCGATTGCCCCCTCTACGCGATAGGGGACTTGCTCTAGCACCTGATATTGTAACTGGCTGATACGATGTTTGAAATTGATAAAATGTTGTGGAATTGGTAATTCCGTACGCTCACAACGGATATCCGATTTGTAGTTTACATATGCGGTCTCGCACACACTGGGAAGTCTCCCAACGTATGCGAGACCGCACGGACATTTAATTAAATAAACCACGTATCTTATACGTTTTCCTGAATGTGGATGTGTAAACGTTGGCCCCTCTTAACATTTGTGCATTGAGTATACATAGATAGCTGTCAGTCACTGATAGCTGTACACAGGGGAGGTGTTATCAGTGATTGATAGAATTCTCTGTGTAAGTGTGTATACATAAATAACTGTCAGTCACTAATAGCTGTACAGAGAGGAGGTGTTATCAGTGATTGATAGCATTCTCTGTGTAAGTGTGTATACAGAGATAGCTGTCAGTCCCTAATAGCTGTACACAGAGGAGGTGTTATTAGTGATTGATAGTCATTCTCTGTGTAAGTGTGTATACAGAGATAGCTGTCAGTCCCTAATAGCTGTACACAGGGAGGTGTTATCAGTGATTGATAGTATTCTCTGTGTAAGTGTGTATACATATGCAGTAAGCAAAAACACAGCACTCAAATATCAAAAATATGCTCAAAAATCACATTTATTGAAATAGCCACCATTATAGACAAATCATTCGAGAAGGCCAACATTTCGGTCCTAGAGGACCTTCATCAGGGCCTAAAAGTAACACATACAAAAATATCCATTAGTAAATACAAATACAGTGGACTATAGTTAATACATATAAAACATAACACAAGAAAAACAACGGGAGTCAGCTAAAGACATAATACAAATACACATCTCATATTGATATTATTATGGAGATTATAGTCCAGAGCAACATCCAGATGTCCATTCCCAACCGGGATTATGTACCCATTATCAACATATTGTTAGTAAAATATCGTATTTGTCATGAGACAGGTCATATAGCGGATGTAATAAGTAGGACTAAGACAAGGTATAATAAGAAGACAAAACAACCATGTAGACAACAAAATCCAAATAACAGAACATACCTGTGGTAAGGTAATAGCGTGGGAGAGAGTGGCGTGTGCGCCATTCAGCTCCGACGCTTTAAATAGGATGCAACAAGAGTAGCTTCCGGTCCGCGGCTCCAACCGGAAGTGCGTCACATGGGCATGCGCGCTCCACCGGCTGAAGCCGGGACCAGTATTGGCAATATAGCGATGTTTCCCTAATATCTTACCTCACTTCAAAAAGCACATTCAACAAAACAAATGTAGCGAATATATATATATAAAACACCATGAAAATATTAGTGAACATTGTCAATCAAAGATATTAGAAACATCAGAAAATGGTAATTAATAGTGGTAATAGGGGATTAGTATATGTCAATGTCATATACATGGAGATGTTCTCTCCTACTTGTCGTATCATAATCGTTATCTAATCTGGAAAATCAAAAGAACATATTATAAAAATCATAAATAGTCATGAATATTACCCCAACAGGGAGTAGACAATAGAGTAAAGGTAACAATGTACTATATATAATAAGTGGACTTATAGTGGCAATCTTTATCTATCATAAGGCAATAAGTACATACATATGTATGTGGCCGCAGTCCATGCGCTCATAAGGTACGCACGGGCTGAGGCCACCTTGAAACCTCAATAGCATGGGTTATATTAATACATCAAAGTCCCTATTAAGACCCAAGGGGTGCAGGGTTTTTAACTCGTGAATCCAAAAGGCTTCACGTCTCCGCAAAGTCGTTTTTCGATTGCCCCCTCTACGCGATAGGGGGACTTGCTCTAGCACCTGATATTGTAACTGGCTGATACGATGTTTGAAATTGATAAAATGTTGTGGAATTGGTAATTCCGTACGTTCACAACGGATATCCGATTTGTGTTTACATATGCGGTCTCGCACACACTGGGAAGTCTCCCCAACGTATGCGAGACCGCACGGACATTTAATTAAATAAACCACGTATCTTATACGTTTTTCCTGAATGTGGATGTGTAAACGTTGGCCCCCTCTTAACATTTGTGCATTGAGTATACATAGATAGCTGTCAGTCACTGATAGCTGTATACAGGGGAGGTGTTATTGTGATTCATAGAATTTTCTGTGTAAGTGTGTATACATAGATAGCTGTACAGAGGGGAGGTGTTATCAGTGATTGATAGCATTCTCTGTGTAAGTGTGTATACAGAGATAGCTGTCAGTCCCTAATAGCTGTACACAGGGAGGTGTTATCAGTGATGGATATCATTCTCTGTGTAAGTGTGTATACAGAGATAGCTGTCAGTCCCTAATAGCTGTACACAGGGAGGTGTTATCAGTGATTGATAGCATTCTCTGTGTAAGTGTGTATAAAGAGATAGCTGTCAGTCCCTAATAGCTGTACACAGGGAGGTGTTATCAGTGATTGATAGCATTCTCTGTGTAAGTGTGTATACAGAGATAGCTGTCAGTCACTAATAGCTGTACACAGGGGAGGTGTTATCAGTGATGGATATCATTCTCTGTGTAAGTGTGTATACATAGATAGCTGTCAGTCACTGGTAGCTGTACACAGGGGAGGTGTTATTGTGATTCATAGAATTTTCTGTGTAAGTATACATACAGAGATAGCCGTCAGTCACTAATAGATGTACACAGAGGAGGTAAAGAGTAGAGGTTTAAAGGCTATGGACACCTTTGTGCATTAAAAATCAATAACCCCATATCTTACTGTAATGCAGCACATAATAAAATTGCACTTGTTTGTTTATGGGTATCAGCTTTGCCTCACATCCACTCAGAAATGCTCTAATATGATTTTTGCTCACTGCTGTTATCTCTTCTGAGGTTCTGTGGGCGTTTCTGTTGATTTCATATGCACAAGCTCTGCTGCCCCCCCCACATCCTGTTACAAAGCACAGCAAGCAGCTACTTGTATGCTACAACCTGTAATCAGCAGATTTATTTCTCTTTCCATTCTGTGGAAAGTCCATTACTTGTGGACAGCAATAGATATTTCTGCTGGTAACGTTAATGCAGTGATCTCCAGTCAGAACCATGTATAAGCAGGATATAACTGACATCTCTCACATGGTGACTACATGCACTCTCACATGGTGGCTACATACACTCTCTTCTGAATACAGTATTGTGTGCAGTCCGCACAGTAGGAGGTCACTTTTCCCACACAGATTAGTACAGTGTGACAATACACAATGCTATGTACACACAGAAGTACACAGTGGGGGAGATTTATCAAAACTGGTGCAAAGGAAAACTGGCTTAGTCGCCCATAGCAACTAATAAGATTCCTCCTTTCATTTTCCAATGGAGCTGTGAAAAAGAAAAGTGGAATCTGATTGGTTGCCAGTTTTCCTTTACTACATCTACTTGTGGTTGCAATGTTTTCAGCTCATTTAGAGCCTTTTTTCAAGCTATGAGCTAAAATGTTGCGACTAGTGATGAGCAAACTTGTGTTTCAAGTTCGGCCTACAAGGTTCAGGTTATCTAAGAATGCCATTATGGATTCCGCTACCACAGACCATAACTTATGGTTCGTTGTAGCGGAATCCATATGGAATTCTTAGATAACCCGAACCTGAACCTTTTATGCCGAACTTGAAACACAAGTTTGCTCATCACAAGTTGCCACCACAGGGGTGAATAAAATGTTTTTCTTTTCACTCATATTTTGTGAGAGTGCTGCCATTTTCTTTATTCTTATATTGTCCTGAATTTGTTGCCGGATCCATTGGCCTGCACCTCGAGAGGACGGCAGTGAAGAGGAGAAGTCCTGGGGGACTAAGCTGTGGTGAGGTCTGCTACATGCGGAGAGGTAAGTGAAGGGAAAGGCAGGGTAATACTGGGAGTTGTGGTTATTTAACTGGGACTGTATGTTAGTGCTGAAGGGAGGTATGTTATTTACATGGAACTGTGTATTGGAGGTGGCTGGGGAGGGTGTCATGTTATTTACATGGGACTGAATTTTGAGGGGTGATGTTTACTTGGGATTGCATGTTGGAGGCAGCTGGGGTGGTGATATTTACATGGGACTGTATGTTGGAGGCAGCTGGGGAAGGGAGTGATGTTATTTACATGAAACTGTATTTTGGAGGGGGCTGTAGATAGAGAGGGATGTTATTTACATAGGACTGTATATTGGAGGAGGCTGGAGAGATGGTGTGATGTTATTTACATGGGACTATGGCAGAGGGAGGGAAATAGTGTTATTTACCTGGGACTGTATGTTGGAGGGGCTGAAGGGAGAGGAGTGATGTTATTTACATGGAACTGTATTTTGGAGGGGGCTGTAGATAGAGAGGGATGTTATTTACATAGGACTGTATATTGGAGGAGGCTGGAGAGATGGTGTGATGTTATTTACATGGGACTATGGCAGAGGGAGGGAAATAGTGTTATTTACCTGGGACTGTATGTTGGAGGGGCTGAAGGGAGAGGAGTGATGTTATTTACATGGGACTGTATGGGGGAGGGAGGAATATAATTATAGGGGGCACTGCAAATCCAGGGGACATTATAGGTCTTCTTATTACTACTGGGGGCTCTATAGGAGGGACTTATAGATCCGCCTTATTTCTACTTAGAGCACTATGGGGCCTTATTACTACTGAGCGGTCTGTAGAGAGCTTTATTACAACCGGAGGAACAATAGGGGGCCTTTTTTCTACAGGGGGCACTGTGAGGGTATTATTAATACTGGAGGGCTCTTCTACTAATGGGGGCACTGTTGGGGAGCGTTATCATGGTTGGGGGCACTGTAAGGGGCAGTATTACTAATAAGGGCATTCTAGAAGGAAATTACTATTTGTAAGACTATGAGGAGCACTATTACTATGGGGGCACTAATTTTTTTCAGGATAGTATTTGGGAGCACAGCGAGCAGCAGGATAACACACTGTAGGGACTCCAAGTTGGGGGATGATGATAGAAAAGTGAGGAAGCTAAGATGTCTGTGTGTCACACTCTGCAGAGACAACACGAGACAGAGAAAGCAAAATGTGGTGTGTGGGTGGAGGGTCGACTTAGAGGGCCATATTCATTGGGGCTTGGGCCCGGGGCTGTTCTGGCACAGTTTTTATTTTTGTTTTTTTACAATGTTCCCCTGACAGGATAGATCATGTGATAATTTTATAGAGCAGGTTACGGACACGCTGTTACCTAAAATGTCTTTTTTTAATTTTATTTTGGTTTTACTCAATAATTTATTTATTTATTTTAAGGGTACTTTCACACTAGCAAAAATCACAGAAAAAATAGTGGCCAATATGGGGAAACTTCTCAGACCTCAAACACTATAGCATGTTTCTCATTGGGGGAGCAGTCCCACCGCATGTGGACCGCAGCAAACGGCCATCCCCAGCAAAAATTGCGTACAATGGAGGATGCCGGCGCGGACCACATGCACCACAAAGGCATCCTACACAAAACCGAGCATTGTGCGGATGAAATATATAAATATAAAAATCACAGAAAAAAGTGCACCAAACGGATATGCCACTGACTATACTAGTTAGTCAAACAAGCAGATATTAAAAGCTGAGACTGTTTGCCAATATATTCCTGTCAGGAACACATCGGAGCCCCTCATGCACCACGTCACGGTCACTCAGCATGGCATGGGGTCCTACCACTATGCTAACTATGGTGTGAACACGGTCTGAAGGTGATGGAATACTGCTCACAGCCAAGCTTCCACACAACCGCATAACAGGACAACTAATGCAATGTGAATAAAGCAAGACTGTAAGCCACACCCATATCAGACCGTGTGATGGAGGCTACCAGGTGCAAAAGAATGTTAAATGCCAGGTGAAGTTACATTTAATAAATAGTGGTAGGACCCCATGCCATGCTGAGTGACTGTGACGTGGTGCATGAGGGGCTCCAATGTGTTCCTGACAGGAATATATTGGTAAACAGTCTCAGCTTTTAATATCCGACATTGAAAATTGACACATTAACGGATCCGATCTTCCACTCTGCGCATGCGCAGACCTTTATAAATGGTAAAATAATAAATAACTGATCAACGGAAAGACGGATTCGTTATTTCAATACAATTGTCAAAAGGATCTGCAAACGGATCCTATTGCAAATGAAATCCGTTTTCAAACTTTTTAACGGATCCGTTGGGCAGTTCCGTTGACGGAACTGCCTAACGGAATCCTTCAACGCAAGTGTGAAAGTACACTAAATCGTGTTTTTGTGTCTCCATTTTCTGAAACCCATCTATTTTTAATTTTTTTTAAAAATCGTCTTAGGTAGGGTCTAATATTTTTTTTTTAAATGGCTTTTTGGGCACTTTTTTTTTTTTTCTTGATATGGCACTCACCAGATGGGTTGGTTCACATGATATTTTTATAGAGCAGGTTGTTACGGACACATCGATACCTAATATGTGCATTTGCCAGCACCAATGTCGGCTATTTCAAGCAGAATGATGCATAAGTCAGGAGCAACAACAGCACCACTCCCCCCACGGCAGTCAAAACCGTACAGCGCCTCAGCTGGATCCTCCACGATCAACCGCTCAGGTGGTGCTCAATCCAAAAAAGTCCAAATATACGTATATAGTTGAGTAAAATGAAAAGGAGGCACTCACCACGGTGAATAGTATTTCAAGCTTTATTCAGCACACGCCGGTGCACTTGGAAGGTCAAGCAGAATGTTAGCTGTATGTTACAGCTGCCACTCTGCCATCCTGAAAGGGTGGGGGTGGGTGGGGGGGAGTTGTGCTGCCTGCTCTGCATCTTGAAAGGGGGGGGGGGGGGCGCTCGGCCATCTATAAAGGGGAAGGATGGACATTAACCCTTCGAGCATCAGGCCGCTGCCATGACAGAGCAATGGGCTGATTGTTAGCCCCTTCCAGACAGCGGTCCCTAAGGACACGACATGGAAGGTGTTAAACAGCTGTTTTAAGCAGAGTGTCAGCTGTAGCTGTATGTTACAGCTGACACTGCCCCGCAGATGCTCTGTCATCCCGATGGGGGGAGGGATTGGAGGGAGAGTGCACGCTCCCGTTTGGAGCAAGGAGTGGTTACAGAGAATCTTTCAGATGACGGATTCTCTGTAAGGCTACTTTCACACTAGCGTTTGTTGCGGATCCGTCATGGATCTGCAAAAACGCTTCAGTTACAATAATACATCCGTCATGAACGGAATCGGTTGTATTATGTCCTCTACGGATCCGTTTTCTATTGTGCCAGATTGTGTCAGAGAAAACGGATCGGTCCCCATTGACTTACATTGTGTGTCAGGACGGATCCGTTTGGCTCCGCTTCGTCAGGCGGACAGCAAACCGCTCCAGGCAGCGTTTTGGTGTCCGCCTCCAGAGCAGAATGGTGACTGAACAGCGGCAAACTGATGCATTCTGAGGGTATCCTTTTCCATTCAGAATGTATTAGGGCAAAACTGATCAGTTTTGGACTGCTTTTGAGAGCCCTGAACGGATCTCACAAACGGAAAGCTAAAATGCTAGTGTGAAAGTAGCCTAAATCCACTGAGAGCAGCCTGCTGTGCATAGGAAGCACAGCAGGCTGTAGAACAAAAATGAAATAAATGAATAAATAAATGAATACAACCAATTGGAGAAATAATTTTCTCCACAAAATAAATTAATTAGTTTAAAAATGATTATTTTTTTATAAGGGTGTCTATATCCTTTAACCTCTTAGGGACACAGGGCGTACAGGTACGCCCTGATGTCCTGGTACTTAAGGACACAGGGCGTACCTGTACGTCCTGTGTATTTCCGATCACCGCTGTACGGACTGCGGTATGGAAGGGGTTAAACGGCTGGCATCTGATCAAGCACAGATGCCAGCCGTTTCTATCAGAATGTCAGCAACGTGCTGACACTGATAGATCCACTAGACACCAGGGAATATTACAGAGGAGGCGGGCGGTGCGGCACCGCTTTCTGCCGCCTGCAACCACCCCCCCTGCACCCCTGCAGCCACAATATGATTGGGGGCTGCGGGGGGGTGAAAATTTAACACTTTGGAAGCATTAACTCTCTGATCCCCGCGAGATCGCACAAAGCGCTGCAAACCGTAGGTCTGAATTGACCTGCGGTTTGCAGCGATCGCCGATATGGGGGGGTCACAGGACCCCCCTAGGCATTTGAACATGGTTCCTGCTGCACGATCGCAGCAGGAACCATGTTTCTAGCCCGATTTATTTTTTTAGAAGAGATTTTATTCAGGACGTATGGGTATGTCTTGTGTCCAGGGCTGGGACAAGGCCCACCACCAACAGAGGCTGAGCTGCCCAAGTGCGCCCCCTACTTCACTTCAGGGCAGACTCTCACGCTCTAACCCTGC
Source organism: Bufotes viridis (assembly GCA_033119425.1). NCBI lineage: Eukaryota > Metazoa > Chordata > Amphibia > Anura > Bufonidae > Bufotes > Bufotes viridis. The sequence continues at coordinate 128,621,810 of CM065590.1, forward strand.
TGGGGCCTGGGCTGGGTCGTGACACAGTGCTGTGCTGCTGCCCGCGCTGCTCCTGGTCTCCAGAGGGCGCACATGTGACCTGACTGTGTACAGCGCGTCAGATCAAAGTGCGCGCTGTACGCAGCCAGTCAGGCAAGCGACTGAGCAGAGACCAGAGCAGCGAAGCGGCCGAGCCAGGAGGCGGAGCGGGGAGGGAGCACGTAAGTCAGTGCCAAGTGCTCACTACTCCCTTTGTCCTCCAGCGCGGCCGGCAGCCCGGCAGGCGCAGCAGTGGCGACTCTAGGATCAATATATAGGGGGGGCACAGAAGATACACAGTCAAAAATGGGGGGGCACTAATAATTTTCACCAGTTAATAATACTACTAAAAAAAAAAAAATAAGTGTATATAAATAAGATAAAATACGAGAGTATTGCGGTATGCAGAGATACCTTTTTATTCATTTATTTATTTTATTCATACACCATGCTGTACAGTATATGCAGGATGTACAGGATTATAATATATGCTGTCCAGCATGGTGTATGAGCTATATCGTATATTGTACGGCATGGTGTATGGATTATACTGTATATTGTACGGCATAGTGCAAGGATTATAATGTAAACTGTACATTAAATGTATAGAGGTCACACCATGCTAGACAATATAACCCCTGCGCCATGCAGTACAATATACAGTATAGCCCCTACAAAGTGTAGAGATATACTGTATATTGTGTGACATAGTGCATGCTATGTGTGTATACCATAAACATACTCCACATAAAAACTTACAATTATACAGGGGTCCTATAACTTATATCACCCCTGTATAATGTCCCCTGATAGCCCTTTTCAGTTAAATTACCCCTGTATAATAATGTACCCTGATACCCCATAGTTATATTACCCCGCCCTGTATAATTTACCCAGATACCCCTCAGTTATATTATATAACTGAAGGGTATCAGTTATACAGGGGTAATATAACTGAGGAGGGCTATCAGGGGACATTATACAGGGGGTAATATAACTGAGGGTATCAGGGTACATTATTATACAGGGGTAATATAATGGAGGACAGCTATCAGGGGACATTATACTGGGGTAATGTAAGCTATATTACCCCTATATAGTGTGTAATATCCCTCCTGATTTACATTACCCTGTATAATAATGTATCCTGATACTCTTAGTTATATTACCCCAGTGGGGTAATATAACTAAGGATATCAGGGTACATAATTATACAGGGATAATATAACTCAGGAGGCCTATCAGTCATTATACATGGGTAATATAAGTTATATTGTACCCTGATACCCCTCAGTTATATTATATAACTGAGAGGTATCAGGGGACATTATGGGTAATATAACTGAGGGGTATCGGGGGACATTATACAGGGGTAATGTAAGCTATATTACCCCCGTATAATGTCTGATAGCCCTCCTCAGTTATGTTACTCCTGTATAATGTACAATGATACCCCTCGGTTATATTATATAACTGAGGGGTATCAGGGTACATTAAGGGTTATAACTGAGAAGGGGCTGGGGTAGCAGGCAGACCATGAGGCTAGGTAGGGTACGGTACATACTTGCTGGGGCCAGGGCAGGGCCAGGCATACTTCTTAGGGGTGCCTCTGGCTGGTGCTGTGGTGCAGGCGCAGCAGGCTCAGTCCTCCTCCGAAGCTGGGGCCTGGGCACGGAGGCTCACTAGAAGCAGCAGCAGGCACTCGCACGGGCAGGCACACAGTATGACGTGCTGACGTCTGCCGCGCTCCCAGCCTGCTCCCGCCCTGTACGCTCTGCCTACGCTGGGAACACTGAAGCCACTGTCCCTCCGCAGACGTGGTCAGTGGCCTGCCTGCCGCCCAGAGGCTGGGGAGCTGGCCTGCGGCCTGACGCTGGAGCGCCCTGAGGCTGGAGCCTCCCCAGCCTCTCTGACGGCCCAGCCCTGGCTGTGTCCTTAAGGACTCGGACATTAGCGGCGTACCCATACGTCATATGTCCTTAAGGGGTTAAAGTTATCACCACATAAAGTGACACTGATTAGATTTGCAAAAAATGGCCTTGTGCTTAAGGGGAAATATGGCGGTGTCCTTAAGTAATGGCAAGTTTTGCTGAATCATTTTCATAGAACTATATATCAATCTGCTCAGCTTCTCCTGCTCTATAACATGCTGTCTGCAGATTGCATTGCATTTCATTATTTTTTATTATATTGATGGTGTGATTTAAATATTAATAGGAAAGACATTCGTTATTTATCATTTTTTGTTTAAATTTGCTGATAAAATTTGTTCCAATCTCTTTTGTTATCAAGTAATACAATTTTGATTGATTCTATGTGGATGTGTATGTAACACATGTCTAAAGTGTGACTTCCATGCATGCATGCATCATGTTCAGTGTTACGGTAGTTGCGTGCAGAATGTGTAATGTGTGAATTCAGTGCGTGCTGTATGTCTTAAAACATACACTATTTACAAAAATCTTGGGATATTTGGCTTTTGGGTGAAATTTATGGAAAACGTAAAAAGATGACGCTACAGTGATATTATATAGGGCATTTAAGTAGAAGCACCAATGATGATTTCCTCATCTCAAACTATTTATTGAAACAAAAGCCAACAGCAGTGGTCTCAATAACATGTCATGTGCCCCTGAGCAACGACGTATCATGCTGCTTACAAGTCAACCTATTGCCTGCTGAGGCATGGCATCCCACTTTTATTGAAGGGTTAGCAAGTTGGCAAAAACTTAAGTGCTGAAACACTGAACAAAGTTCATTCAAAAGTTTAGAGAAGGTCACATTAGGTTCACCGGTAAAGATTACAGTGCATTTTAGGTTAATTCTGAAATTTCACCCACAAGCCACATATACTTTTTGTGAGTAATGTTTTGTACAGCCTATACATGGACTTACAGATTGCGGTTGCATTGCAGCAAAAACGCAGCATTGTTATGCAATTTTGGAAAACTGTGGTAAAAAGTGCATTTCCACTTCCGGGATGCCACTGTACGGAGTGGTACCCCAAAGGAAACAAGAATTCAACAATAAAAAATAGTTTATTTATTTGTACATTTTGAACCTCTAGTCTTCTTCAAAGTACTCTCCACTTGAAGCAATGCATTCATCCAAACATTTTTCCACTGCTCAAAACATTTTTAAACTTAATGTTGATGTCTTTTAGTGCTTCTACGTTTTTTGGTTTCAGCTCGTCAGAATCACAAACCTTTTTAATCTGAGGTCTTTTTTAATCCAAGGAAATAAAAAAGTCTCATTGAGCAAGATAGGATGAGGCAAGGGTGTCATGCCATTTTTCGTCATAAATTGTTTAACACTCACCGCTATATGGGCATGTGTGTTGTCGTGATGGAAGAATGAGTCACCTGTTTTCCACAAATCAGGAAGTTTTCTCCTTCAATCGTGATACAACCTTCTCAAACTTGTGTTTTGCCCATGGCAGCTTTTTTGTAGGGTGTTTGTAGCATAACAACCATTTCTGCTGCTTTAGTCCAAAACGGAAAATAAAATTCACTGCCGTGTAGGACATTTGCTTGATTGTCTATCAAGGGGAATTAGGCCTCATGTACATGACCACAGATCCGCAAAATACGGGTACTGCAATTTTCTCACTCCCATCAGTAGAATAGCTATTCTTGTCTGCAAAATGGACAATAATAGAACGTGTTTTATAATTTGCTAAACGGCCAAATGGATACAGACAGCGCATGGATGGCATACGTGAGCTGTCCACATTTTTTGCAGTCCCATAGAAATGATTGGGTCCACCAAAATTGCTTATCAGATGCAAATCAAAACGGCGGTCGTGTGCGTTACGAATTAAAGAGGTTGTGCAGAGGTTTTATATTGATGACCTATCCTCAGGATAGTTCATCAATATCTGATCTCCTTTGCAGCGGTGGCGTGGTGTAATTACAAGTACTCGCTCTATTCTAGTGAATGGAGTGAGTACTTGTAATCACACTGGCTTCCGAGACGATGGACCCGACAAGGGCTTGTGCACACGGCCGTTGTCGGCCGTGGCCCGTATTGTGGCCTGCAAACAGCCGTGTGCTCTCCACACATGAATGCGGACCCATTCACTTGAACGGGTCCGCAAATTCGGAGCTGCAGTGCGGAACGGAGGCACAGAACCAAATTAAGGTCCACAATGCACGGAATGGCTGCACAACAGCTGTGTGCATGAGCCCTAATGAAGAGGAAGTAGCGTTCACGTGGAGCGCTGCCTCCTCTTTACACAAATCAAAAGACACAAAACATCCTGCATAATATGATAAATGAATATACATTTATAAAAGAAAAACCACGGAAAATAATGCACTAACATAATAGATGTAAACGTTATACATGGACTAAGCCCTCTCTGATATGGTAAAATCTGAGACTCTCAGCCAATGTATTTTGATCAAAACATATCTGTGCCGCCTACCACATATATAATGTTGGCATCTATTGTGTTGCATTATTTTCGGTGATTTTTCTCCTCATCAATCAGCTGATCGGCAGGGGGAGTCAGACCCCCACATATCAGATATTGGTGACCGATCCAGAGGATAGGTCATCAATATAAAACTCCTGCACAACCCCTTTAAGCAACTTTCTAAATATTCTTGGTTGCTTCATAAATTTGGTGCATTGTACTCCAACGAACGATTGAGACTGATTTATGACATGCATGTCATAATAAATATGAATAGTCATAGATAGGTATAACTTTTTGTGACATTTGTTACCCACACAACGTCCCACTAAACCCCACCCAGTGAAAAGTAGCAAATTATACTGCAAGCATGGCATGGGCATTAATCAGCTTAATTAATCAAATGCAACTTATGCAACTTTTTAACACCACAAAACTGCTACAAATCAAATAATAAAGTACCCTCCCAAAGACTTTACCCCCTGCATGTATAGCGCACATATAAGAAAGGTGTGAGACTAGAAGCAGGTTGCAGACTGCATAACAAGGGCCTGAAAATGAATGAAGGAATGAGAATTGCAGCCTGAAATTTAGAGCATTTCTTATAACTAAAGGTAACCACTAACAAGCGTCAACATCACTTTTTACATGAAAAAAGGGTCCACAGCCTTTCTGAGGAAATCCAGTTGAAATTCTAATTTTCTGATGTAGAAGATCACATTACCAGACTAGAGTGACAAGAACAGCAGGCATACATGAGCAGTTCCCCACTTAGTTCTAGCCTGGATGCACTGGCCACCTCACCAGGGACCCCTAAACTCCCTATAGACAGGGAATGCACAGATAGGAACACCAGATATCAGACATTTAGGCACACTGGTAGATGCACTGTGAAACACATAGAAACTGTGACACATATATATACTGTGACACTGTACATACACTGGTACTGGTTGTACTACTATAGACATGCTGTATCCTATGGCAGAAGCTTGACCCCCCCTTCTGACCTAACCTTCTAGCACAGGCTGCAATGGCACTTACTTCTCAGTAACTGAACACTAGCTGACTACCAGAAAGTGTTCTCTATAAAGGTACTGAATCACATCAGTGTAGTGTCGACAGAACCCACCAAGAACGACAGGTTCGACCAACAGTCTAATGCCTATTGGGCGTTCCCGACTCTCTATCGACAGATGATGCTGGGGAGAAGGATTAGACAAAAATACTTTCGTCCAATCCTCTGGTCTTCCCAGGAAAATGGGCTCTATAAAGATGGTGAATCCTTTGAGCAGATGACATGTCCCCACTGGGAAGAGCAGCATTAACTAGGGTTAAGTGGGATCCTCCAGAGTGGACCTTTAAGGTCCCAGTAAGAGGACTGAATCATTGCTATGCGAGTGAATAAAGGACAACACATTTTTTCACCACCTGGATGTGTTGCGGCATTTTTTCCTTTTTTATACTTTGATGTTGGCATACATCTGAGCTGCTGCCACTCCGTTTAATTTGAAATTGAGGGTGCTACTCTGATTTCTGTTTCTAGATAGATAGATAGATATAGATAGGGGGTGTGTGGCTTAGCTCCTTGTGAGATAGCTGCACTTTAGAGGAGCTCCTCACCTCACACAGCTACAAGCAACTATACAAGCAGTTTCAGGCCTCCAAACTGCAACCTTTCTCCACACAAGGCATCAGGAGAATGACATACTGACCATGGTGAAAGGAAGAAGGAGCAGGGAGCTTACAAAACATCTAGCTGACTTCTTCATGACAGAGAGGAGGGAAGGAGAGAGCCGTGAGACTGGATTCAGTCAGCAGCAGCAGTGGCTAGTGATGTCGCGAACATAAAATTTTCCGTTCGCAAACGGCGAACGCGAACTTCCGCAAATGTTCGCGAACGGGCAAACTGGGCGAACCGCCATAGACTTCAATAGGCAGGCAAATTTTAAAACCCACAGGGACTCTTTCTGGCCACAATAGTGATGGAAAAGTTGTTTCAAGGGGACTAACACCTGGACTGTGGCATGCCGGAGGGGGATCCATGGCAAAACTTCCATGGAAAATTACATAGTTGACGCAGAGTTGGGTTTTAATCCATAAAAGGCATAAATCACCTAACAATCCTAAATTTTTTTGAACAACGTGGTTTAAAACATCTAGTGTGTGTATACGATCAGATATGATGTTGTATCGATCAGGGTTACGGGGTTGTATCGATAAGGGTTACGCCCGCTTCACAGACACTGACAGACCAAACTCCCCTTTTAATGCACCACAAACAACCGCAAACAGTTCATTTGCACAACGGCAAACTCCTCATTTGCACAAGGTTGGATACCAAGCTAGCCATGTCCCGGTGATGTCATTGAAGGTTTCTTCCTCCACCCAGCCACGTACAACACCAAGGGTCCCCGAAAGGTGAATTGAATTGATTTTTCGAACGGAGAGATGGTTAAAAAAACGCTGGCTCCCTCCCCTTTGTTTTTATCCACGGTCACTGCGTCTGCGCCGTGCAATTTACTGTCACACCCGATATGAGTGGTATTTTCTGTAGTACTATTCTCATCAGTTTAATCCCTCTAATGTCCCCAATCTGGGGGCCATTTATTGAATAGATTTTTCGAACGGAGAGATGGTTAAAAAAACGCTGGCTCCCTCCACTCTGTTTTAATCCATGGTGACTGCGTCTGCGCCGTGCAATTTACTGTCACACCCGATATGAGTGGTATTTTCTGTGGTACTATTCTCATCAGTTTAATCCCTGTTACATCCCATATCAGGGATTGCCTTTTGTGAAAAAAAAATTACTACTGTCTAAAAATTAAATGCCTTATTTATTGGCAAGCTACTGTGCCACCCGGTATCAGTGGTGGGCACTGGCAGTGGGCACTACAGTCTGTAGAAGTCGGCCTGACACACACTGGCAGCAGGCAAGCAACTGAAATTAGACTAATGTGTAAAAATGAAATGCCTTATTTATCGGCAAGCTACTGTGCCACCCGGTATCAGTGGTGGGCACTGGCAGTGGGCACACTACATTCAGTGGAAGTCGGCCTGACACACACTAGCAGGCAAGCAACTGAAATTACACTAAAGTGTAAAAATGAAATGCCTTTTTTTGATGCAAAGTCCTGTGCCACACAGGATGACAGGGGTGGGCACTGGCAGTGGGCACACTACAGTCAGTGGAAGTCGGCCTGACACACACTAGCAGGCAAGCAACTGAAATTACACTAAAGTGTAAAAATTAAATGCCTTTTTTTGATGCAAAGTCCTGTGCCACACGGGATGACAGGGGTGGGCACTGGCAGTGGGCACACTACAGTCAGTGGAAGTCGGCCTGACACACACTAGCAGGCAAGCAACTGAAATTACACTAAAGTGTAAAAATTAAATGCCTTTTTTTGATGCAAAGTCCTGTGCCACACGGGATGACGGGTGGGCACTGGCAGAGGGCACACTACAGTCAGTGGAAGTCAGCCTGACACACACTAGCAGGCAAGCAGCTGAAATTACACTGAAGTGTAAAAATTAAATGCCTTTTTTTGATGCAAAGTCCTGTGCCACACGGGATGACAGGGGTGGGCACTGGCAGTGGGCACACTACAGTCTGTGGGCCTGCAGCTCCTCACACACAGGCAGGCCAGGCAACTGCAATAGGTATATGGAGAAAAAAAAAAAGCAGACTAATGTTGCAGCCCTAAAAAGGGCTTTTTGGGGTGCTGTCAGGACGCTGTTCTTACAGCAGAGATCAGATTAGTCTTTCAGGACTGGAGTGGACACTGAATTCACTAGCCTAGCTATCGATTTCCCTATTAAATCAGCAGCAGCTACACTGTCCCTCCTCTCACTAAGACTGCAGCTTCAGAATGAATCTAAAATGGATGCTGTTCAGGAGATGGGAGGGTCTGGGAGGGAGAGTATGCTGCTGATTGGCTGGAATGTGTCTGCTGACTGTGAGGTACAGGGTCAAAGTTTGCTCACTGATGATGTATAGGGGGTGGACCGAACATCGCATGTGTTCGCCCGCTGCGGCGAACGCGAACAAGCTATGTTCGCCGGGAATTGTTCGGTGGCGGATAGTTCGGGCCATCTCTAGCAGTGGCTCACCAGCAGCTTTTACACAGGAGGGAGGAAAAAACAAAGATGCCCACCACAGCATGCAAATAAAGAAGTTCTAATACTAAAAGACCTGACCATGCCAGCCACAAAACACCTAGAAGTGTCTCTGTGAGCTCAGCATACCGTTTATTGCAGCATGACTAGGGTGGCCACTGGCCTCACCCTAGAAAGCCGGACCTTACCGACCACGCCCCCAAGTCATGCCCACCACACCCCGAGTCACGCCCACCGCACGGTAAACCATGTGAAGCCCCGGCTCAGTGAAGCCACACACCCCACCGCCAGCCAGAAAACCAGAGGGGGAGGAGAGGGAAGATTTTTTCAGCCCAGAAGGTGAGCGGGGACTATCTGATGCCCTTCTCTCCCCCTCAGTCAGCCACATGGAGCCATGTCTGCCGCTCCAGTGACTGACTGGGGGTGAGAGAAGCCTCAGTCAGTAGCTGCAGCTCACACTCAGAGAGTGCAGTGCTGCTCTATGAGCGTGAGCTACTGAAAGGGTAGACATCCCTGCGTCCGTCCAGGCACTGCACCGGACGGAGGACAGGGAGCCTGAAAACCGGACTGTCCGGACTAAAACCGGACGTCTGGCCACAGTGTCGCCTCTGCGAGAAGGGTTTTCATTATATTCTGAACATATGTAGGCAGGTCACTGGGGGAATTTGCTTCAGGAATCCTCTGAACTTGACATTATTTCTTCTGAAGCGATCTTCTAAGGCCCCTTTCACACGAGTGAGTTTTCCGTGCGGGTGCAATGCGTGATGTAAACGAATAGCACCCGCACTAAATCCAAACCCATTAATTTTAATAGGTCTGTGTACATGAGCGTTTTTTTTTCATGCATCAGTTCTGCGTTACGTGAAAAGCGCAGCATGTTCTATATTCTGCGTTTTTCACGCAGCTCTGGCCCCATAGAAGTGAAAGGGGCTTCGTGAAAAGCAAATTCCCCCAGTGACTTGCCTAAATATGTTCAGAATATAATGAAAACCCTTCTCGCAGAGGCAATACCCTTAGATCTCACAGTGGACAAGACACACAGACTCCCTAAACCTAAATCTATACCAGAAAACAAACCTAGAGATGTCCTAGCTCGCATCCACTTTCACCACATTAAAGAAAAGAAGATTGCAGCGGCAAGAAAAATACACACCCTACCTGAGCCCTATGAACAAGTAACGCTTTTTACAGACCTTTCACAAGAGACTTTATTAGAAAGGAAAAAATGTAACCCTATCATGGCATGTCTGAAGGAAACAAATTACATAAAGAAGGGAAAACCCACATCATACTAAACGTGGAACAAGGGAAGAAGCTACTTACTTAATGGCAACTTATAATCACAGAACATGAGGAAAATAGCAGGAAAAAAGGAACAATATTCAGGAGGAATGGATCCCTGTCTCTAGGGAGGCCTGAACCTCACAACACATGAGGGGACCAAGTCCACAATGACTGTCCCCATAGACTTGTTGATCGCTCAGATCACGCTCTGTTGCTTTAAAAGCAAGGAATAGTTCTACTGTTTTTGTTTGCGTTTTTGCTTTGTTTCTTTTTAGGTCCTTTTGCAACCAACATCAGATGACAACCAGACGGCCACTCCAACAACAACTCGTCCTCAGAAGACCTTCCAACCAGACCTACTGATTTATGCCAGTCAAGCCAAACCAAAAACTTACAGTCCATTCCCAAGGATTTACGACAACCATAAGCTATTTGCAACAACACAAAATGACTATTTAAGAATTTTCCTTAAATTTAAAATTGAAAATGTAAAAGGACTTAATCATCCATATAAACGTCATTCTCTCTGGAGGGAAGCAAAACACAATGGAGCAGACATTATGTGCATTTAAGAATCCCATCTACTGCTAGAAGATGCCTAATGAAGCATAAACATTTCCCCCATATTTACCACTATGTTCAACCACAAAAAGGTGGATGTATGCATTGCAATTAAAGACTCCATAGCATTTGAGAAAATATGTCTTTTGAAATATAACAGGGGAAGGTTTCTTGTTTTGGTATGTAAGCTGAATCATATAACATACACAATATGTAATTTATATGGCCTCAGTGCTTCACAGATTTCTTTTTTAAACAAATTTGCCAAAAAATTTGCAAAAGTTCAAAAGGGTCATCTATTCATATTTGGTGACCTTATAGCTAATCCAGCCTTAGACACTACTAGCCGGAACAGGAGACCTACCCATTCATTAAACTTATGGTTATTGGAGAAGGATTTATTTGATTCCTGACGCTGCATCAACGGAAATGAGAGAGATTACCCTTTCGATTCAACATGTCATGATATATATATATATATATATATATATATAATGTTTACAAGAATGGATTATTGTTTAGCTAATAGACACTCTCTTCAAATAATATCTAACTCACAAATAGGATAAATCACATGGTCAGACCATGCCCCCCTAATCCCTACTATAAAAGAAACCAACATACCCAATCCAGAATATGTTTGGCATATTAATAATTACCTGATTGCCAATAAAAAGTTCCAGAACAATGACCTTCCTGAGACTAACAAGTTTACGCTCTGGAACGCCCACAAGGCATACACCAGGGGTCTTTTAATCAAATATGGTTCTCAGTATAAAAAAAAACTAAACAACAAACTGGATAAATTGAAAAAGGCTGAAAAAGACTACAAAACATCTAGCTACTCACAAAATTTAGACCATATAATGAAATTAAGAGACAAAATTAGGTCACTACTCCTAGATGACTACGAACGCAACCTTGTAAAACTTAAATTCCACTACTATAGCCAAAACAATAAGTCCTTATCCCTCATGGCCAATCGAGTGAAAAATATAAAAACGAGAAATAAAATCGCTCACCTCACAGATACAACAACTAATAGTAAATTACTGAACCCCTTACATGTAACAAACAACTTTAGGGATTATTATAACTCATTATATAACTTAAAAGATGACAATTCAAGAACACAACCCAAACAAGATACAATTAGGGCTGAAACTATTACTCGATTAAATCGAGTAATTCGACAAAAAAAATTATTGATGCAAATTTTTTGCATCAATGATTTGTTTGTGTCACGTGACCACGGAGCGACAGTGAAGCGCTTGCTGTTACTCCCGCTTCGTGGTCTACCACTGGCTCGGAATGCTCCCCTTTTCAGCAGGGGGCCTACAGAAGCTCCACAGCACTTCCATGGACATGCTGTGTAGTGTCCGGAGGCCCCCTGCTGGAAAGGTGAGCATTCCGAGCGCGAAACTATGGAGAGTCTGCAGTGCCCCTGCTAGACAGGTAAGTTGGTGAAACTGAGGGTCTGGGGGCGTGACTAAAGCCGGGCGCCCGGAGTGCACAGCGTCATCGCAACCAAAGACGCTGTGCACTCCCGCTGTCAGGAGGAGCAGGACAGCAGAGATGATAGCACAGAGGGAGGACAGATCTGATGGCACAAGGTGGGGGGAGAGCTGATGGCACAAGGTGGGGGAGAGCTGATGGCACAAGGTGGGGGAGAGCTGATGGCTCTGGGATGTGGAGCTGATGGCACTAGGGTGGGGGAGAGCTGATGGCACTGGGGTGGGGGAAGAGCTGAAGGCACTGGGGTGGGGGAAGAGCTGAAGGCACTGGGGTAGGGGAAGAGCTGAAGGCACTGGGGTGGGGAAGAGCTGAAGGCATTGGGGTGGGGAAGAGCTGAAGGCACTGGGGAGAGGAAGAGATGATGGCACTGGGGAGAACGGAGCTGATGGCACTGGGGGGAACGAAGGGTGTTGGGGACTGATTCTAATGAGTTTTTATAAAGGAAAACAGTCTATTAATTCATTTTTTCTTATTAGATTACTCAATTAATCGTAAAAATATAATCACGATCCCCGAGCCAGATAAGGACCGCTGATTTGTAACTAATTATCGCCCAATCTCTCTTATTACTTCAGATGTAAAGAGCTACGCAAAAATCATTTTTCACAGATTAGAAAATATCATCCCGCTTCTTGTAAAACCAGATCAGGTTGGGTTTGTTGCCAGAAGGCAAGGCCCTGATAGCACACGTAGATTTATAAATATCTTTAAATGGATAGAAATTTAAAAAAAAAAAGCCTTCTCTGCTTCTATCTTTGGACGCAGAGAAGGCATTTGACAGAATATATAGGGATAATATGTTCAACACGCTCGAAAAATTTGGTTTCAACTGGCCCTATCCTAAAAACTATTAAAGCTCAGTCCTCAGGACCTCAGTCCTACAGCTTTACTCCAACCTCAATCTTACAGAGTTTACTCCAACGGATTTTTATCCAAACCATTTTTTATAACAAAGAGGACCAGGCAAGGCTGCCCGCTCTCCCCCATACTCTTCATTTTGGCCCTAGAATCATTTGCAGAGAAAATTAGATCTGCCCCGGAAATTTCGGAGACTATGCGCATAAACTCGGCTTATTCACGGTGATATCATTATTTGCTCAGGCGACCCCCTCAGATCATTAGATAAAATATACTCTATTATCCAAACCTTTAGCTTCATATCATATTATAAAGTCTACAGTACAAAATCCCAACTTCTAGGCATGAATATATGCCATACTAGCAAAATGATAATACAGTCAAGTTTTCCCTATAATTGGCAAGAACATCGCATTCCATACCTAGGCATTCAACTATCATATCCGATTTTAAATATGGTTAAGGATAACTTTTAACCACTACAACTCAAACTCCAATCAGATATTAAAGGTATTCTGTCACCACTTTTCAGCCCTGTGAGCTAAACATATGCTCATGTTCAGGGTCTCATTATGATTCCTAATGTGCCCTTATAAACGAAATCTGTGGTTTAATTTTCCAAAAAAACTGGTTTTACTAACCTGTCAATCATAGAAATAAGGTGCCCAAGGGGAGGTCCAGAGATGCAGGGTGCCCGGCTGCAGCCATCGCCGTTCGTGCCCAGCGCCACCTTCCCAGAGTTCTGTGCCGCCTCCTACTCCTCTGTGCCACCTCTCCCTCCCTCCCCCTCCTCCCGCTGTGGGATGCCGCGTGGGCGCACAGACTCAGCCTGATGCGCCCAACAGACTGCTGGCAACGGCTTCTTCTACCGTAGTGCGCATGCGCCTGGCACTTGGCGCTAGAAGAAGCCGATCCAAGCAGTCCGTACGGGCGCATCAGGCCGAGCTTGTGCGCACGCGCGGTATCTCACAGCGGGAGGAGGGGGAGGGAGAGGCGGCACAGAGGAGTAGGAGGTGGCACAGAACTCTGGTAAGGCGGCGCTGGGCACGAACGGCGATGGCTGCAGCCGGGCACCCTGCATTCCCGGACCTCCCCTTGGGCACCTTATTTCTATGATTGACAGGTTAGTAAAACCTGTTTTTTTTTTGCAAAATTAAGCCACAGATCTCATTTATAAGGCCACATTAGGAAACATAATGAGACCCTGAACATGAGCATATGTTTAGCTCACAGGGCTAAAAAAGTGGTGGCAGAATCCCTTTAACCACTTAAACTTCTTTTGAAATATTATATAAAATGCTAATGCTAACTACCCAAGATCCTATACCAATTCCACTCAATTCCCCTAGCTATTTCAAAACCAATAATTCAAGAATTTCAATCTCAAGTTAACAGATATATTTGGTCAAACAAACACCCTAGAATCGCAGCTAGGGTACTGACCGGACATAAAAACCATGGTTGTTTGGGCCTCCCAGATATTAACTCATGTCATATTGCTTCGCTACTTGATCAATCGACAGCATGGTAGACTCCCCAATCTGACAAACTCTGGGTGAACATAGAGAAACATGCTAGTCAGACTGAAAGACTAGACATTCTCTTACAGGCCTCTAATGTGGACAATATAAATAATACCAACTTACTGCCGACGATCAAATCTACTCGTCAAACATGGAAATCTTACATCAAAATGCTCAAATCTACCAATCCTTAAAACAATGGAAATTCCCCTACAAATCATAGATATTGCCATCCCCGAAATATCAGTCTCCTCATGGATACAATCAGGTATTAAGGCAATACAAGATCTTTACAAAATACTTCATAATTTTCTATTCTTGAGCAATAAATAAGGACGAGATAAATCAGATTTATAAAAATATCTCCAAATACGTACCTTCCTGAATAAAAACGAGTTCTCACCCCCTAAAATCCCTCCCCAAGTATATGTATTATTGAATAATCAAATAAATCATTGAAGGGGATAAAAACCTTTTATCTACAATTAGCAGAACCCTATCTGGATTCACACATCTCTCACATTGAAAGTCGGAGAGAGAATTGAACACAAGCATTGCGCAGCACATCATGTGCAGATCATCATGAGGCTTATTCCAAACTAATCTTGAGATGGTATTACACCCCATACAGGCTCTCTAAAATATATAAAGATTCCCCCGATCTATGTTGGAGAGGCTGTAATCAAGTCAGCACATTACTACATATATTTTGGGAATGCCCAATTATTACAGGTTTCTGGAAAGAAACTGCCCTTCTGAGGCTATTTTCACATTAGCGGCAGGGGAGTCCGTCAGGCTGTGCCGGCGGGTGAACAGCCTGTCGGATCCGTCCTGCTGCTAGTTCATGTGTGCCCCTGGACTGCCGCTCTGTCCCCATTGACTATAATGGGGGCGGGGGTGGCGTTCCGGCGGCAGCACGGCAGCGCACGGTGAGAGGCCGCCGGATTAAAAGTACGCCAGAACTCAGCCCCTGCCCCCATTATTGTCAATTGGGACGGAGTGGCAGTCTGCGGGCACACGTGAACTAGCGGCAGGACGGATCCGACAGGCTGTTCACCTGCCGGAACAGCCTGACAGACTCCCCTGCTGCTAGTGTGAAAATAGCCTAATCTATCACTTTACATCAATCTACCATTTAACCCTGACACTTTTTTGTTAAGACTTGATATCGATAGGTACTCGGTCCCCCGAAGGACTGTTCTCTGTCATATTTTAACAGGCTCACTCCAATGTATAGTGCAAAATTGGAAATCCTCATGAACTCCTCACATGTCTCAAATAATAAGGAAGGTAAATGTCAATTTTAAATAATACGGGAGGCGAGTATAATATGCAATCTCTTTCATTTAATTTTGCCACAGCAGTAAGGGTTAACAACTATAGAGAACGAAAAAAGTTGAACAGACAGTCCCATATGCAAATGATGACCTAGCCAATCAGGTGAGATCAGAGTCTATAAATGTCTGTGTAATCACTTCCAATTCCTCTTTCTTACTGCTGGCCACAGATGAAAAATTTAAGTATTTAGTTACTGCATATTGTATTGTTTGTTGGTTTATATAAATATATATATATATAATATATATATATATATATATTGGGTTTGGATGCTTTTTGCACTCTGTCCCGGCGTAACTTGCAGATTGTGACGTAGTTGGTAATCAGTTACAGTCACATCCCCCCCCCCCCCCTCTTTCCTCAGAAGTACTCCTCTCACCTCACTCGCTCAGCTGCTCCGTCCTGCGACAGTCAGTCTCTCTCTGCTCCGTGACGATAGCTGGTTGTATTCTCTCAGAATTATCTTATCCACCCCATTGCCCTATACTATTAGTGGGAGACTTTAATACGTGTCCCTCTGCATTGTTGGACGGGGGGGGGGGGATGTCGGATGCAAGGAGGGATTCTTAGGCCCCCGCGTGGAAAACTCGCCCGTGTGCAATGCGTGAGGTGGACGCATTGCACCCGCACTGAATCCGGACCCATTCATTTCTATGGGGCTGTGCACATGAGCGGTGATTTTCACGCATCACTTCTGCGTTGCGTGAAAATCGCAGCATGCTCTATATTTTGCGTTTTTCACGCAACGCAGGCCCCATAGAAGTGAATGGGGCTGTGGGAAAATCGCAAGCATCTGCAAGCAAGTGCGGATGCGGTGCGATTTTCCCGCATGGTTGCTAAGCGACGGGACCCGATCTTCATTATTTTCCCTTATAACATGGTTATAAGAGAAAATAATAGCATTCTCAATACAGAATGCTTTGTAGAATGTTGATTAAGGGGTTAAAAATAAAAAAACTTAACTTACCTTAGCCACTTGATCGCGTAGTTGGCGATCTGTCTTCTCTCTTCAAGCTTTGGCTACCAGCTAAAGGACCTGTGATGACGTCACATCACATGGTCCAATCACATGGTCTATCGGACCATGTGATTGAACCATGTGATGTGACGTCATCACAGGTCCTTAGCTGGTAGCCAAAGCTTGAAGAGAGAAGACAGATCGCCAACTACGCGATCAAGTGGCTAAGGTAAGTTAAGTTTTTTTATTTTTAACCCCTTAATCAACATTCTACAAAGCATTCTGTATTGAGAATGCTATTATTTTCCCTTATAACCATGTTATAAGGGAAAATAATAAAATCTCCAGAATACTCAACCCGAAACCGGACTTCAGTGATGAAGTCCGGCTTTGGGTCTGGGTACCAAACATGGCGATTTTTCCAATGCGCGTGCAAAACGCATTACAAAAGTTTGCACACGCGCGGAAAAATCGCGCATATTCCCGCAACGCACCCGCATTCAATCCGGGCCTCAAACATGACGCCCGTGTGAAAGAGGCCTAACTTTGCCAGTGTGCCGCGGAACTAGACCTGCAGGACATATGGTGGGTGAGGAATCCAAATGCCTGCCAGTTCTCCTGTTTCTCCAGTTCTCATCACTCGTTGTCTAGGATTGACTTGGCTATAGGGACACCTGATATGATGTCTCTTGTGGCAGAGGCTAAATACTTACTCTGAAGCCTATCTGATCAATCACAGATTTAAGTAGAACTACACTTAGGCACCCGGCGTTCTCCTGGGGTGGGTACTTGAAGAGTTAACCGTTTTGGCTGCAGCTGGTGGATGGGGAGGCTGGCATTGTGGAGGAGCTTAGAGTTCTTCGCCACAAATGTGGGGTCGGCGTCTATAGGGGTGGTTTGGGATACCTGTAAAGCATATGCCCAGGGTCTGTTTATCCAAAAAATAAGCCGTCACAAAACAAAATCCCGGGACACTCAGGAAAAATTGTAAGCTTTAGTAGTGGAGGCGGAGAAGAAATTTGTGACTTCCCCTACTAGAGAAAGTGAGGAGTCCCTTAGAGCCGCGTATCTTGCTGGGATTGGGATTCCACGACTATCGGCAGAAAGTGTAGCCTACCTGGATAGCCCTCTGACGCTCACTGAGCTGGAACTGGCGCTTCAATCGTTCCCCAATGAAAAAGCCCCTGGGATAGATGGCTTGCCAATGGAGTTTTTTAAAAATACAGTGGTGTCCTTTTACCGCATCTATTGTCAGTATTTAAGGATGCCCTTTTAGTGGGGGAACTACCTGCTTCTATGAAAGAGGCCATTATTCTGGTTTTGCCCAAACCCGGAAAGGATCCCAAACTACCTGACTCATACAGACCTATTTCGCTATTGACCTCTGATATTTAGATATTGGCGAAAGTTTTAGCAAACCAGTTGGAAACGGTTATCTCAACCATTATACATAGTGATCAAGCGGGATTTATGCCTGAAAAATCCAAATCCAAATCTTAGACGACTCTTTCTTAATATTCAGAGAAGGGTTGAATCAGACGGAGGACGGTCCATTCTTTCTTTGGATGCGGCCAAAGCCTTCGATAGTGTTGAATGGAGTCATCTCTGGGAGGTGTTGCAAGTTATAGGCTTTGGGAGAACCCATATTTCCTGGGTTCAGTTTTTGTACAATGGTCCCACAGCCAGGATCCGGGCTAATGGAGGAATATCTGAGGCTTTTCGATTCGCCATCGCTATTGAGCCGCTTGCCTGTGTGCTGCGCTCCTCGGATAGGATTATGGGATTTCCGTTGGGAGCTTGGGAAGAAAGGGTGTCTCTTTATGCGGATGACACGCTAATCTATGTGGGGAATGTGGAAAAGTCTTTAGGTCCTATCATGTCCCTCATACAGGATTTTGGAGATAGGTCTGGTCTTCGTACTAACTGGGACAAATCCATTCTCATGCCGATGGATGCGTCTGCTATGACTTTCCTTCCCCCAGTCCACCCAGCTGCAGGTTGCTCACCAAGTTAAGTATTTAGGAATATTAGTTTCCATGAATCTTGGCAGCTATGTTAAAAATAATGTAGAGCCACTTCTGACTACTATGTCTGACAAAATTAAGGCGTTGTGCAAATTACCAATGTCTGATATTGGGAGGAGTAACCTTCTTAAAATGATTCTCATGCCCAAACTTATGTATGTCCTACAAACACCCGGAATAAAATGAACATGAAATTTACCATGATCTTTGGTGGTGATACACTAGAGTTTCTTGATGTTAGGGTCTCCATAGTGGGCGGTAGTATCAATACTACTGGGTTCCGCAAACCCACAGCAACAAACTCGGTGCTCAACCGGACCAGCTTCCACCCGTCGACAGTCAAGGAGGCTGTCCCGTATGGACAGTTTATACAGGTGCGAAGAATCAATAGTACACAAGAGGGTTTCTGGCACAGGCTCGCTCGCTAAGCGAGCACCCTGTTGCCAGGGGATATTCACCGGGAGATGTCGAGGCAGCCATGAATAGAGCGGCTGCACGTTCACGCCAGGAACTCCTGATCCAAAACACCAACAAAGATCAAGGCAGTGATAGGTTCTCATTTGTTTTTAAGTATAGTCCAGCAGCAGACATTGTAAAAAGAGCGATTATAAACAATTCACAGAGTAAGGTCCTGGATTTGGGAGGGGTAATTCATAAGGTGCATGACTTTATGACCTGCAGGACTACATACGTAGTATATGCAGTTGTCTGCATTTGCCATGCCTTTTATATAGGCAAAACCATTCGACCCCTATTTGAACGGTTCAGAGAACATGTTAATTCAGTAAGAACGGGCAAAGGGTATCCCCGCCTTATTGAACATGTTTGCAACAAACACAACGGAGATCCATGTTGCCTCACGTTTGTGGGCATCGAGGTGGTTGGCGCCCCCTTTGGGGGGGTGACAGACAACGGTCGCTGCTCCAACGTGAGTCAAGGTGGATCATCTAAACCCAGGCCCTGGGAAATCATGGACTTAATAACAAAAATGACTTGTCTGTACATATATCGTTTCTATACTTCCCCTTACCCCAAACCCAGGACCTCTCAAGGAGATGTTCCTATTTGTAAAGTAATTTAGAAATGTATTTAGCATTAGTGGTTATGTTGTTTCCCTCTATGGAGAGTGTCCGAATATGTAACAGTTCCATTCCATGAGAATGTATGGTAGGAAATTGTTAATAATGTTATAATGTATATGGAGTTAGTGGGACAAGAAAGGTTTATGCTAATTGATAGCAGTAGTCCTAGATTAAAGGTATATATGATTTACTACATTTTATAGCGCATCTATGACTCAACATGTTTAACATTTACCTATCTCTCTGCACATATGTATGTTTTTAAAGGTCCGGCTTAGGGAGAGCGCCGGCTTTGTTACCTCAGTAAAGAAAGGCGGGGAGCGCTATTTAATTAGCGTGGTTCCACGCACTGACTTACTAGCGGCCTGAGGAAGCGCAATATTCACGCAAAACAGCCGTTGCCGCCAGCTTTCCTTAAGGAGGTCCTGCCCGCCCCCAGCCCGATCATCTGTACTTTATTCATGAAATATTAAAAAATGAAAAGATTTACGACAGCATGGTGGTTTCTTTCTTCTGATTAATGCATCATATGGACTGTTCTATTGTGTTGCTGAGCACCGCTGAAGCTGTGTGATTTGACTGGAGGTTTCCTAGCCGCACTACTGAGTGAAGCTGCTTGGGAAGTGCGTGGTAGTGCTGCCCGCTTGTTGCCTGCTATCCCTACAGGCAAAGTCATTGTCGTTGAAATGTACTACAGTACCAGGGGGTCCATAGGGGGTGCAGAGGTAGTAGTCGCTACCGGGCCCAGGAGCCTGAGGGGGCCCGAAGAGCCTTGTGCCACATAAGAAGACACACAAAGCACTGAGGGAAGGGGGGCCCAAGCTGGACTCTTGCGTCAGGGCCCATGAGCCTTTAGCTACGCCCCTGTACAGTACCGTTGTTTCAGCAGATCCTCACAAGCAGTTCATCGAGTGGAGTAATTTCATCCATTTACAGGTTTGTGAAATCATTGAAGCACAATGTTTTAGCAGTTAAGCATAACTGGGAAGAGGAGGTTGGGCCGATTTCAGAGGAGCAATGGAAATCGCTTATGGCATTGACTCCGCAATTGTCGCTGTGTGAGGGACAATGAATGTCCCAGCTGTTTTTAATACCCTGGGTGTATAGGACTCCGGCATTCCTGTTCAGGATAGGTGTTCGGGCAGATGTGGCTTGTCCTAGATGCGGAGTTAGTCCTGTATCACTGCTACACATGTTTTGGGAATATGTAGAGCTCCGGAGCTTTTGGACGACGGTGTTGGCCTCTATTAAGGACGCCTATAATATTACGGTCTCACCCGGGCCGAGGACGTTGTGGTCGGGATATTGTATATTAAACATCGTCATTATCGTCTGGGAGTGAAACGCCTGCTTTTCCTGGCCAGGAAATTGATAGCTAGATACTGTCTTAGGCTTCAGGCTCCGTCTAGGGGAGAATTCCTGAACAGGATGTCGGATATCTTGAGCCTAGAAAAAGGTGTATACACCAAGAGGCAATGTGTGGCAAAGTTTGACAAGATTTGGGACAAATGGGAGGATTATAGGATGCTAGTAGTTTGAGCGATCTTTTCTCCTAAGGATGATGTGATGAATGTGAAGCGTAGTCTCTATGTGTCTTGCTGCAGTTTGAGTGGGTTTGTTGTGTAATGGGTGTATTGCTGATCGCTAGATTGAAGCAGTGATTTAGTTGTGGGTTGACATCCTGGACCCTGGGAGAGTGTGCTCTGTAGTGTGTGACATGCCCGTTCCATCGCCTGGGTGGGGAGGTGGGGGTGGGTTTTCGTTTTTGGGTGTTTTTCTTATTTTAGAAATAATTGTTTTGTACAATAGTACGGTACTATTGTGCTTCAATGGCTTTTCCGTTTGATATCCGGCACTGTAGTGGAATGTGCATAATTTGCTTACATGTTCATTAATCCGACTGAACACTTGGTGCTTGTGTAACCTTTTATTGTATGCTGCATTGGCTATTGTACATTCATCTTTTTTTTGTATTTCCTAGAAAATCAATAAAAAATTATCTGATTTAAAAAAAAAAGAATTATCTTATCCAGTTCTGCCCCTATTGGTTGTTTCTGCTTACCACAATATATTCTATATATTTACCAGTATATACCAGTATCAGTACAAAAGTCTGCTCAGTCAGCTTTTAACTCAGTTATGACTGGCATGCAAGACTCAATTGCTAACTGGCTATATCCCTGGCTATATCCTAGGCAAACCAATCCTGTCACCTGCAGTCTACCCCATCCGATCATTTTTGGTCGAAGGAGGACTCGACCTCAAACATGGTCCAGGGCTCACCCTCCAAAAATAAAAAAATTTCAGTCAGCCAGAGGGATCAGGTGGCTGTTGATGGCTCGCTATTACAAAGCAGCACTAATACTGGTGTTTCTCACATACATATGGGGTCACCTCTTGATGTGATGCTTTGCACAGATATATGATATGACCTATACTTTTAAATCTATGTTGTGCAACTTTATTATTATAAACGCATGTGTGGCGTTTTATCTTGCGATTCCACTGTGCGTTTTATCTTGTGCCATCCATCGATTTGTGTCTAAAACACACCCAGACATTGATTTGTGTGTAAAACACACCCAGTGATATATATCGCCTGTTTGTAAAATACCCCGACGAATATAGTCTATTTTCCCCTACTCTGCCTATTTCACACTGGCTTTTGCCGGAATTATCTAAGAGCCGCCTAAAGGTCCTCAGCATAATTAATATTCAGTATTGAATGTATGAATGGGAGTTTTAAGTAGTGTATCTGGAGTAGGTTCAAGGACCTATGGTGTCATAGCATGTGACCTGCGGTGTCATAGCATGTGATACGCCTCTCGTCTCTGATTGGACCTCCGAGGTATAGCCTCTTGTCCATTTGAGATTACATTCCATATAATGAGCTTGAGTGGGTGGGCGCGCACAGCCATAATAGCGCTGACATTGTGCACGCTATATGTGCAAATGCGCCACCACAGATGTTCTAATTATCATGCATAACTTACCTGTAATCGCTGCTATAGGCTCCTGATGAGGTGCTTGCACAGGTTAGGGTGGTGACATCTATATATTAAATTAGCGGTTTTAGTAGGCACCCTGTTATCTGTGTGACAGTCTGACTCAGAGAGCACAAGTCCTGGGTACGGATGTTACTCACCCAACATTAGAGTGGGTTCCCCTAGTACAGACTAGCACGGTGACTGCAAAAAATCTCCTCACAAGGAGTGTTGGTTTTTGTACTCACACGAACTTAGGTGTCCTTTGGAGGCGATACACAATAGCCCAAGGACTCTGAACTCTGGGTGAATAGACATCCTGTTACTGAGTTGTTCATTCTCAGTAGGATCTCATCCTGGTAATTATATCTGTGTGGAGGGGAACCTACATCCAGATCACACTTGGCTCAACAATATGTAGCCAATGTAATTGAGGTGTTTATATTTACTGACCTCAGCTGGATGTTAGGCCTCTTTCACACGGGCGTCATGTTTGTCGCCCGGATAAGAGGCGGGTGCGTTGCGGGAATATGCGCGTTTTTCCCGTGCGGGTGCAAACGTTTGTAACGCGTTTTGCACGCGCATGAGAAAAATCGCCATGTTTGGTACCCAACCCGAAGCCGGACTTCATCACTGAAGTCCGGTTTCGGGTCTTCTGGAGAATTGACTATTTTCCCTATAACATGGTTATAAGGGGAAATAATAGCATTCTTAATAAAGAATGCATTGTAAAATGAAGTAGAAGGGGTTAAAAATAATAAAAGTTAACTTACCTTAGCCACTTGATCGCGTAGCTGCGATCTCTCCTCTCTTTCCCTGCATCAGCTAAGATCTACAGGACCTGTGATGACGTCACATCACATGGTCCAATCACATGATTGGACCATGTGATGTGACGTCATCACAGGTCACTTTAGATCTTAGCTGATGCAAGAAAGAAGGAAGATCGCGACTACGCGATCAAGTGGCTAAGGTAAGTTAACTTTATATTTTAACCCCTTCCACTTCATTTTACAATGCATTCTTTATTAAGAATGCTATTATTTCCCCTTATAACCATGTTATAAGGGAAAATAATAGAGATCGGGTCCCGTTGCTAAGCAACCACTTGCTTGCGGATGCTTGCGATTTTCCCGCAGCCCCATTCACTTCTATGGGGCCTGCGTTGCGTGAAAAACGCACAATATAGAGCATGCTGCGATTTTCACGCAACGCAGAAGTGATGCGTGAAAATCACCGCTCATGTGCACAGCCCCATAGAAATGAATGGGTCCGGATTCAGTGCGGGTGCAATGCGTCCTCCTCACGCATTGCACCCGTGCGGAAAACTCGCCCGTGTGAAAGGGGCCTTAGTTTCTGATACACAGAACACGGTTGTGTGATACATTGTTGCACACACCATGCAACCCTCCATTGTTTGCCTGTTTGTTCCCATGAGGGGGTGGTATCACTGACAATTTTAAATAATACAAGAATAAAGGTGTTATTATTTTCATTTTAACCGTCTTTACAGGCAGTCAATCACAATTAATGAACTGAGACGGAAACCTTCTTCTAAAGATTTTTTTCAGTGTGTTTCTCACATACACCCCAGACCCTCTACCGATGAGGAGGAAAATAATAAATGGTTTTCTAAGTCCTCCCGTTGGGAAAAACCGGATTCATATAGAATCACTTCCGGTAACTCTTCTTCTGACAAAGTTGATTCATCTCCCTCTGAAGTAGATTCCGACTACCAAGATTTTTCTGAGAATGATGTTGACAATGAGCCTAATACTGTAAATGAGTCAGGTTCGATCCTGTTAGATTATACCAGGCAGCCAGTGGCGTAACTACTGGGGAAGCAGGGGAAGCGGCTGCTTCGGGGCCCGGGCTGCCAAGGGGCCCGGCGCTCAGCAGCATGTGTGACAGTTTACTAGTTCAGTTCATTCGCAATCGCAAGTTAAGTTAATCAATCATGATCAATTCAGGGCCCCTGGCCCCTTCACAGCAGGCGCAGTAGCGGCGGCGCCGAGACCGGGCCCCCCTCCCCTCCCTCCTTCAATCTGCAGTCCTCGCTAACCTGATTTGTTCTGTGTCTCCCGACCCTAACTGTGAGTACAGCGCGCAGGCTGTATTAAGCCCGCCCACATACACTCTCATTCAGAGCAGGAGTACGTGACAGGCAGGAGGAGGGACAAAACAGCCAAGACCAGGAGGACAGGAGGAGCTGCAGGCAGGGGGCAGCAGAGAGTAGAAAG
Source organism: Bufotes viridis (assembly GCA_033119425.1). Lineage (NCBI taxonomy): Eukaryota > Metazoa > Chordata > Amphibia > Anura > Bufonidae > Bufotes > Bufotes viridis. The sequence goes on from CM065590.1 coordinate 128,646,731, forward strand.
AGGCAGAGCAGTGAGAGCAGCACGTCAGCTCCAGCACCAGCGCTTCAGCTTGTGAGGTACTAATGAAAACTATGATGTCTACTCTGTGTGGCAATAAAGGGGCATAGAGAGCTCTCACTCACTGCTACATGTGTACATAGTGTACAGAGCTAGCACTGCTACATGTGTACATAGTGTACAGAGCTAGCACTGCTACATGTGTACATAGTGTACAGAGCTGGCACTGCTACATGTGTACATAGTGTACAGAGCTAGCACTGCTACATGTGTACATAGTGTACAGAGCTAGCACTGCTACATGTGTACATAGTGTACTGAGCTGGCACTGCTACATGTGTACATAGTGTACAGAGCTAGCACTGCTACATGTGTACATAGTGTACAGAGCTAGCACTGCTACATGTGTACATAGTGTACAGAGCTGGCACTGCTACATGTGTACATAGTGTACAGAGCTGGCACTGCTACATGTGTACATAGTGTACAGAGCTGGCACTGCTACATGTGTACATAGTGTACAGAGCTGGCACTGCTACATGTGTACATGGTGTACAGAGCTGGCACTGCTACATGTGTACATAGTGTACAGAGCTGGCACTGCTACATGTGTATATAGTGTACAGAGCTGGCACTGCTACATGTGTATAGTGTACAGAGCTGGCACTGCTACATGTGTATAGTGTACAGAGCTGGCACTGCTACATGTGTATAGTGTACAGAGCTGGCACTGCTACATGTGTACATAGTGTACAGAGCTGGCACTGCTACATGTGTATAGTGTACAGAGCTGGCACTGCTACATGTGTATAGTGTACAGAGCTGGCACTGCTACATGTGTATAGTGTACAGAGCTGGCACTGCTACATGTGTATAGTGTACAGAGCTGGCACTGCTACATTGTATAGTGTACAGAGCTGGCACTGCTACATGTGTATAGTGTACAGAGCTGGCACTGCTACATGTGTATAGTGTACAGAGCTGGCACTGCTACATGTGTATAGTGTACAGAGCTGGCACTGCTACATGTGTATAGTGTACAGAGCTGGCACTGCTACATGTGTATAGTGTACAGAGCTGGCACTGCTACATGTGTATAGTGTGACTTGTGAGGTACTAATGAAAAATGTGATGTCTACTCTGTGGGGCAATAAAGGGACATAACTAGTGTGTGGACACTAATGGGGAAAGGGGAATAATTACTCTGGTGCACTAACAACATTTTACTGTGTGGGTGTGGGGGCAATAAGGGAGCATAACTACTGTTTGGGGGCACTAAGAGGCATACCTAAACTGAGTGAATGGGATGTCCGACGTTGTGTCGTGAGTGTAGGCGTCTTACAACCTGCTGCTGTATATATATATATATATCTATAGGAAAAGAATGGCGTGGCAGTCAGCTCTGGTCTAGATCGTGACTTGCCAAAGGAGTGGGGTTTACACAGGAGGAGGGAGGTGCGAAGCGCGCTGGGAGGGGGCCCTTACAAAAATTTGCTGTGGGGCCCAGTCACTTCTAGTTACGCCCCTGCAGGCAGCTATATTTTAACCTAGTTTTAATTGGCTCCCATGCCCTCAAATCTCAAATTTTATAAGCTTCTGGATTAAGAAACCACTTGACAAGGCGGCCAATAAAAAACTTAAAGTACCACGGAACTCAAAAAATATGCAGTGTAGAAAAAATATTATTTCTAATCCATCCACGTGATGTGATCACATTATTGTAACACGGCCAACTTTTCGGTCTTAGACAGACCTTGTTCACGGCCTATAAAGTTTCTGTAGTAGTTGTAGAGCGTGGAAGGCGTGTACTCCTTGCCTTACCACTGAGCACCTCCAACTATTTTGAGGAGTGCCATTTAACACGTCTACAAAAAAAAAAAACTTAAGACCGAATGTCCCAGGCCTACCCTTCCCAACCATCTCGCTGATACACCCGAGATCGACCCCACACTTATTAAGTTTTTGATGAAAACTGGGAAAAATCCCAAAAAGGGGATTGATCGCAGTTTTTGGTTTTGTCAAGACAAGCTCCTTGACATGTTAGGCCCCATAACAAAAATATTGGAGCTATCTAAGCAGGCTGCGGTTGCCGGTCAGCCGGTAGACACCTCGATTCTACACGGTTGGACCCAGAGATCCTTGTGCCTCTGGGCAACGCAAATGCGGCCTTATGTGCCGAAAGGAGGAGGCCCTTGCTTTTAAGACTGGACCTTCAACTGATCCAACTAGCCAACACCGAGCGTTCGGTGTCCCCTAATGGTCTCCTGTTTGGGGACTCGTTTATAAAAGAGATCAACCAATATGTAGGACTTTTTTCCACTGAGAGAGCTCAGACATCTCTGAAAAAAGGTTTTTCACTCTAGAGTTTTTGGCAGGGCTGGGAAACGCAGAGGCCGGTTTCCCAGCCGCTAATCCCATGAGGGATCCCAATTTGGAGGCACCCAGTACACAAGCCACCCCACATTTCTCCACTGCTTTCCAGCCGTACCCGTTCTACCCCACCAGAGGACGACCGTGGAGGGCAAGGGGATATAGAGGCTACCAGCGCTCCAGGCCATCTACAGGTAAGCCTAACGCTTCAACATTCTTCCCAGCTACCATTCGGAGGAAGGATAAGGCTTTTTTTCCATGCTTGGAGCCTCATAACTTCAGACGCTTGGATACTAAATAACATCCTGGGATATCAGATAGAGTTCATCTCTACGCCAATTCAGTCGATATTTCCTCAACCAATAGTATTCTGCAAAGAAGATCACGAGATTATATCTCAAGAGGTTATGGAACTCTGTTTCAAAGGTGCTATAACACCAGTATACCAGTCGCTCCCACAGATATGGTTGTTCTCAGCAATCTATTCATTCTGAGCAAGAAAGACGGTGGCCACATGTAGTGTACGGGAGTTGTAATGCCCGTCACTACAGAAGGGTCACTTGGATGCTGTCGTTCCTCTCATTTATGGGGAGGCTGGTATAAGTCCTATTCTTAAAATTCAATGTAATGTAATGCTATTTAATTCCCTGTTACTGTGAAATGTGCCATATTCAGGCCTGCTAGGGATTTAATTCCAGCTCTAGTCACTAGAGGGAGCTAGGGAGCCCTAGTCTATATAAGGCCCAGTCAGGGAAGTAGAGAGGAGATTAGGCTGTGTCTGAGTTAAGCACAGGCCATGAGCCTGTGAAGTCAGAGCAGGCCTGGAGCCTGCAGACTAGGAGAGGGCATTGCAGTCCCTGTAACCGGGTTCCAGATCCAAGGAGAAGGTTCCCCTCCTACGTCCATGTCAAGCAGAAGCAAGAGTCAAGCTGAGGCAATCCCTAGAGCAAGAGGTACTGTAATGTCAGAGGAGGTACACTGCAAACTGGAGATTCAAGGATATAAGCCAGAAGTAGGGCATTGGGGCCTTGAAGAATAATTGCCAGTCAGGACAAGTCAGGAAGAAAGTAAGGTTCACCTGCAATTCAAAAGTCCTGTGATTTAACCCTCTGTTTACCTTGCTGGATATAAGCCTGCTGTAACTAGACTGTACCAAAGCCTATTGTCTGCAACAAGAACTGTTTTAAGAGAGTGCCTTCTGTATTACCACTGTTTCAGTAAAGTTGGAATTCTGTTTTCAAGCTACAAGTCTGCACCTCTATTATTCCTACTATAAATACGGTGTGCCACCGTTTACTGGCACTGGCGTCACGAAACATCAGGGACTTAGCCATAGGCACGTTAAACTACAACACCCAGGGCACCTCACATTGCACCTGGCTGTGTCCCTTCAGAACCCAGAGAGTGCCCCAGAGGAACAGCGTGCCGGCCTCTCCATCACTGGCATTCCCCAGGTTAGTCCCACACATTGCTCTGACTTGGGGGTGCTACATTTTGGCGTCACGAACAGGATACGCACGTTTTACGGACTGTGAGCAAAACGTGAACTTTGTGCCTTAACCAGTTTGCCAAGTGACAAAACGCCTGTTTATTTGAAGTGAACTTTGTGGACTGAAAAACATACAAAAAGTGTCCCTAAAGTCTCCAGAAAGCGCTGTGCAGTGTTGCGCTATCAAGAGGAAGAAAATCGCCACTTCAAAGTGTGTTTTTGTGGACTTTTTATCATCCTGCTTGCTGTCACTGAATAACTGCATCATGGCGCCCAAGATGGCCGCCGGCGCTATTGGACTTCTTTTGCGCCATCCCTGTCTGCTGTGGCGCCAAGACCCTCCAAGAGGGAGGAGAAAACTGTCCCGGGATGCCGCCCCTGTATGTGGACTACAATGTAAGCACCGCCTACCCGATTGCGAAGTATCTAGGGGGCGGGTCCGATGCAGGGCGAGGCCTCCTGAAGCAGGGGGAGGCCCTGAAAGATGCGGTACGTGCTGCCCGGCGGAGTGATACGGAGCTGTTAAAGAAAAGTGACGAAACTTCCCCCGTCCCTGCTGCGACTGAACCGGAATCCAGCTGTGGGAAAGACGCGCTGGAAGAACAGATCGCAACAGACCTGGATGGCCTGCGGCAAGTGGCAGATTCTAAGAAGACAGCGCAGCAGTCCAGCGGTGGTGAGTTACCTGTGACCCCTGTACCACCCGAACCCGTAGTACAAAGTCCTACTACCAGCGCTGAGCCACCCAAGGTCCGTGTAAAAGCGGATAAATTGACATATGCCAGGAGCCGAGTCCGCCTTGACGGGAGCATCATGTCCCGGCCAGAGGAAGTGTCTACCCCAGTGCCGGCCCGTGTCCCGAGACCAGCAGCTCCTATTTGTCCGCAACCCAGCGGGCCAGTGAGGTGGGTAGGCCCAATACCTGTGATGTTTCCAGCCCATTCTGTTTGGTGGGCACCCCCTCCAAGTGGCCCTGGTGCATGGCCCAGACTACCGGCAGCACAGGGCTGCACTACCTCTGATGAACAGGGATCATTTGATACCTACCTGTGAGCAGGCCTGCTAGGCCATTTTTGCTCATCCTCACAGGGACATCATACTTGTTGCAGGAACTGCCCCTTTAAGTTTGTCAGGCTGGTGGAGCTTGCTGCCAGTTCCCCACGGCCGGTGGCATTTTTGTGAAGATAAGTTGCCACTGTGAACCACTGCTCCCAGCCTGCCTCTTTCTGTTCCGGGACATCCTGCCTGCTGCTACCATTTTGGCGTCAAGTACTTTAACAAATCCCAGTTGTGCTTTTATTTGCACTTTATCCCCTTTTAACCCCCATTTCAGGTTGAAAAGGGTTCTTTTATGTCAGCACTTTAAAAATACGCAGGACTTGCCAGGAAGGTGTTACCCTGGTATTGTCAGAGTCCTGTATTGTCATTTTATGTATGTGCTGCTGACCGTATTTATTGCTCAAAAATTTTATCTAAGCTTATGTGCCCAGAGATGGACTTCCTATGTGTGAGCCTCTGAGATGTCGCTTTTATTATGGACTCATTCATTGTCATGGACTATCCTGGTATTCCCTAACATCCGCTGTGCCAGGTCAGCGCCCCAGTTCCACTCATGATCCTGAAGGAAGAGAGCGACGCCCCTTGTCACCGCACTTCTCCGTTACCAGCTGGACCTGATAACAATTGTCAATGCAGATGGAATTGATTACTGATGAGTATGTATGCCTGCATGTTCCTTTTCTCTTTCAGATGAAAATTCCAGACGGGCGGTGCCCTGTTAGAGTACGAGGTCGTACTCAGCTTAAAGCAGCGGGGTATGTAGTGTACGGGAGTTGTAATGCCCGTCACTACAGAAGGGTCACTTGGATGCTGTCGTTCCTCTCATTTATGGGGAGGCTGGTATAAGTCCTATTCTTAAAATTCAATGTAATGTAATGCTATTTAATTCCCTGTTACTGTGAAATGTGCCATATTCAGGCCTGCTAGGGATTTAATTCCAGCTCTAGTCACTAGAGGGAGCTAGGGAGCCCTAGTTTATATAAGGCCCAGTCAGGGAAGTAGAGAGGAGATTAGGCTGTGTCTGAGTTAAGCACAGGCCATGAGCCTGTGAAGTCAGAGCAGGCCTGGAGCCTGCAGACTAGGAGAGGGCATTGCAGTCCCTGTAACCGGGTTCCAGATCCAAGGAGAAGGTTCCCCTCCTACGTCCATGTCAAGCAGAAGCAAGAGTCAAGCTGAGGCAATCCCTAGAGCAAGAGGTACTGTAATGTCAGAGGAGGTACACTGCAAACTGGAGATTCAAGGATATAAGCCAGAAGTAGGGCATTGGGGCCTTGAAGAATAATTGCCAGTCAGGACAAGTCAGGAAGAAAGTAAGGTTCACCTGCAATTCAAAAGTCCTGTGATTTAACCCTCTGTTTACCTTGCTGGATATAAGCCTGCTGTAACTAGACTGCACCAAAGCCTATTGTCTGCAACAAGAACTGTTTTAAGAGAGTGCCTTCTGTATTACCACTGTTTCAGTAAAGTTGGAATTCTGTTTTCAAGCTACAAGTCTGCACCTCTATTATTCCTACTATAAATACGGTGTGCCACCGTTTACTGGCACTGGCGTCACGAAACATCAGGGACTTAGCCATAGGCACGTTAAACTACAACACCAAGGGCACCTCACATTGCACCTGGCTGTGTCCCTTCAGAACCCAGAGAGTGCCCCAGAGGAACAGCGTGCCGGCCTCTCCATCACTGGCATTCCCCAGGTTGGTCCCTCACATTGCACTGACTTGGGGGTGTTACACACAGGCCAGTCATAAATCTGAAAACACTGAACAATTATTTCACCAATTTCGCCAATTCAGTCGATATTTCCTCAACCAATAGTATTCTGCAAAGAAGATCACGAGATTATATCTCAAGAGGTTATGGAACTCTGTTTCAAAGGTGCTATAATACCAATATACCAATCGCTCCCACAGATATGGTTGTTCTCAGCAATCTATTCATTCTGAGCAAGAAAGACGGTGGCCACAGGCCAGTCATAAATCTGAAAACACTGAACAATTATTTCACCCACCAACATTTCAAAATGGAGGGTATGCACTTATTAAGACTTTAAGAGACCTCCTTTTACAGGGCGATTGGCTTGTGAAGATAGACTTAAAAGATACATATCTCACGGTCCCTATGCACCCGTTGTCACAATCTTATCTTCAGTTTTCATGGGAAGGCCAACTATGGCAATTTACCAGTCTCCCATTCGGACTCTCCTCAGCCCCCTGGTTTTTCACCAAACTGTTGAAACCTGTGGTAGCCGCATTAAGGAGCCGTAGTGTACGACTTATTATATACCTAGACGATATTCTAATCATGGACCAGTCTCTGCCTTCCATTCATCTACACATGCAATGGACATTATCCCTTCTATCAGATCTTGGTTTTCTAATCAACGATCAGAAATCGATTCTGACTCCTACAAAAGAGACTATCTGGGTTTTCTAATCAATTCTGAATCTGCTATCCTAAGTCTCCCTACCAGGAAATTGGAAATGATTCGGAAGGCGATTCGTTCAATCTTTAACAAAAGTTTAATATTGTTACGGACTATTGCCAGAGTTGTGGGTCTACTCTCTGCCTCCATACAGGCCATTTTCCCAGCTCCCCTTCACTATCGGGCCCTACAAAGATTAAAAGCTTAAAATTTAAGAGAAGGTCTCGCCTACACGGACGAAATATCCCTTACACCAGAGACCAAGGAAGAACTTCTCTGGTGGCTGCATCATATTCAGGAATGGAATGGGAAAGCAATTTTCCACTCCATTCCAGATTTAATATTAGACTTAGATGCAAGCTGTCTGGATTGGGGCACCCGTTGCGGTTCTCTCTCTACTGGAGGGAAATGGTCCCCGGAAGAAACCTTATTTCACATCAATTCTTTAGAGCTTCTAGCTGGGTTTTTCGCACTCAAGAGTTTTGCGAAAGACAAATCACATTGTTGTGTGTTATTACGCATGGACAATATTTCATCAGTCCAATATGTGAACCGCTTAGGAGGAACCAAATCGAAACTCTTAGCAGAAATTGCTTAAGATTTCTGGAATTTTTACTTGGATCGCAACATCGTCTTTAAAGCAGAATATATTCCGTGTCTTTCCAATTCTGTAGCAGATTGGAATTCCCGCTATCTTTCGGATTCCAGGGACTGGACTCTGGATCCTCGTGTCTTTCAACAAATCAATTCACTGTGGGGTCCTCTCCAACTCGATCTTTTTGCCTCACGACTCAACCGACGACTAACAACATTTTTCAGGTGGCGCCCTGACCCCGAGGCAATAGGAGTAGATGCCTTTCTACAACCCTGGCTGTCGGCTCCACTATATGTGTTTCCTCCTTTCAACCTCATTCCGAGAGTCCTTCTCCTTTGTCGTCTTCAGAAATCGACGCTAGTTCTGATCACCCCATGGTGGCCTTCCCAAATCTGGTTTCCACAAATCTTGGAACTGATTCTTTTCCGTCCATCCTCCTGAATTCTTCTGGAGATTGTCAACTTTCATGTACAGCAGATGAAATACTTGCAGCAGCCTGGGCTCTAGGTACCAGGTCCGCTTACAGATCAGCCTGGAAGATTTGGGCTGATTGGTGCTTACGATCATAAATTTTCTTTCAGAATCTTTCGATCTGGGCAAGGCTTATAGGACTATTAATGTATAACGCTCTGCTATATCTTCTTATTATGCTCCTATCAATTTTTTTACCAATAGGGAAACATCCCTTGGTTTGTAGATTTATGAGAGGTATTAGATTCAAGAGACCTACTGTTCCCAAATACCACTCCACTTGGGACGTATCAATCCTACTTAATTTCCTAATCTCTTGGGGCGATAACGAATCTTTATCCCTTAAATTTCTATCCTTCAAGCTTACAGTTCTTCTATGTCTTATCTCTCTCAAGAGACTATCTGACGTCAGGGCTTTAGAAGTTTCCTGCAAACAATTACTTCCTCATGGGGTTCGTTTTACTGTTTACAGACACACAAAAAATAATCTACTATCAGTATTTTATCCTGTTTTCTCACATAACTAAGACCGTTGTGTGGAAAAAACGTTGAATCTTATGAACGTAGAACTTCCTCTCTTCGAAACACAGGAGCTTCCCTTTCAGATATATTGAAAGCAGCCAACTGGTCTTCCGAGTCTACTTTTATATATACATTTTAATTATATTCCACATTGGTGATATTTGTGTTTACACAATCCACATGTACACCGACCTTTTGGGTCACTGTTATTTATGAATATTTTTTTGCTATACAGATGGACACACTATTCCTATGTATATGTATACTCGATCACATGATTTGATGATGTCACATTGTAACGCCCATATCACATGATTTGATGATGTCACTTTGTAACGCCCATACCACATGATTTGATGATGTCACCTTGTAATGCCCACATCACATGATTTATTATATGACTATATAAGTTTGCTTGTGGCACTGTTGTACTGCTTGACAAAGGCCTCATGAAGTAGGCTGAAACGTTGCCTTGGAATAAATTGGGTCATCACCATTTAACTCAGGAGTGCTGCCTCTTCACTGGGATCTATGTATGTGTGGAGGATTGTCCGTCTTCCTGAGGATTTTGCACCCGCCAAGCCCTTTGGACGTGCTGCTGCCTATCTCCGGATTTATATATATATATATATATATATATATATTAGCTTTGAACTTGCATATAATAGGAGTCTCCCGTATTATTTAAAATTGAAGTATTATCCCACCTCTCACCCACCCTATTTCTACATTTCTAATTATGTTTTCCAGCTTGATCTTCACTCACATGGAAGATTTCTCCTCCTATGTCCAGATCCTTCTACACTGATTCTACATTACCTATGTTACTTTATCCACATCATTATTTCATCTATGTTTGCTGTTTAAGAAAGAGGAATTGGAAGTGATTACACAGACATTTATAGACTCTGATCTCACCTGATTGGCTATGTCATCATTTGCACATGGAACTGTCTGTTCAACTTTTTTCGTTCTCTATAGTTGTTAACCCTTACTGCTGTGGCAACATTAAATGAAAGGGATTGCATATAATACTCGCCTCTCGTCATTATTAAAATCTATATTTTCCGTCACTAAAGGTAGGAAAATCTTCAATTGTAGCTTTGAAAAAACTTTTGCCAGAAGCAACAATACACTTAATAAATACACAGAAAATTGGACACCATGGTCTTCATCGAGGTACTTCTCATTATTAGACAGATTAGGTTGTGATGTACATTTTTTCCTTTCCATAAGAGTACTAAATAGGTTTTCTAAGTTCTCTCTAGTTATCTTTTCTGTTTATTTTATCTCTACCCTCATCTACCAGCTTATTTTTTCTTCTACACTTTACATACAGTACACAATACTTTTTGGCCACACAAAGCAGGCTCCAAACACTAGAAGGTTGCTTCATTAAAGCACAATACAGAACAGGATGATGCTTTCCATAAAATAATGTTAAATAATAAATAAATAATCAGAATAATTGTATTATATTGGAATTTATATTCTCATTTGATTACCGGATTAAAATGGTATACTACTTGACACTGTAACAAATCAAACTGTAATGTACTTTCTTTAACCGTTTGAAATAAAAAACTCAATAAAAACTATTTAAATATATAGATAGATAGTGAACAACAAAGTCATACATTCATACATTTAGAGCTCTTTAACCAGATCCGATAGAGCAGGCCAGAGATCGGGAATGAAGATGTTTATTCCTCATCTTTACCCGCTCATTTGCTGTATTTAACCTTTTCCTGACAGCGATTTTCCATTCTGTTTTTTTTTTCTGCTCCCTGCCTTCCAGGAGCCATAACTTTTTTATTTTTCCGTTCACATAGCCATATGAGGTTTATTTTTTGCGGGACAAGTTGTACTTTCTAATACTACCATTTAATATTGCATACGAAATAGTGGGAGGCGGGAAATAAATTCCAAATAGGGTGGAATTTTAAAACAAGCGCAATTCCGACAGTTTTAGGTGTTCACTATGCGATAAATGTCCTCTTCATTCTCCAGGTCAGTACGATTACAGCGATACCACATATGTATAGCTTTTCTTGCGCTTTAATACTGAAAAAAAAATAAAAACTTTTGAAAAAATGTATTTCTTCTTGTCATTGCCATATTCTAGTCCCACCCATAACTTTTTTTTATAGTTATGCCTATGGAATGATATGTGAGCGGCTTATTTTTTGCAGGACAATCTGTATTTTTTTACTAAATTTTTTTTGGGGGGTATGATTTTCTGATGACTATGAATTAAATTTTTTGGCAAGTGATGACAAAACGGCAAATCGGACATTTTTTTTCTGGTATGTATGGGATACGTTTGATATATATTAATGGTACCAGCGTTTTCACAGCCCATTATGTTTTTTTTTTTTTATTGTTCATTTATTTTGATTTTGGCGAAAGGGGGGTGATTTAAATTTTTATATTTTTGAAAAGTTTTAAACTTTTTTTTTAAGGTCCTAAGTGAACCACAACTAGCAATCATCAGATTGCAACTTGTAAGGAATTCTGGAATTTGCTCCATTATTTTATACAGAAATAGATACATCACAGTTCACTGCTGCCACCTGCTGGCATGAACTGTGATATAAAAATAATAAGCCTGTTAGCATTAGCAAAGGGCGCTTACTCCGATATTCGTCATCAGAAAGCACGCCTAACCAGAAGTGCATGCTTCCGGGTTTTAGTGCTCTAAGGCGCAGTGGTCACATTTAGGGTTGTTTCGGGTATTGAATTTTTCGATACCCAATCAATACTTTTGTCTGGTATCGACCTTGATACCAGTATATGCCTTTTTTCGATACTAGGCTTGGCTATTGCGCAGCCTAGTATCAGAGAACATGGATTGCGCTGCTCTCAGCGGCGGCCATGTTCCCTCAGCAGCACAGGGGAGAAAGAAACAGTCTCTTCCAACCCCCTGTGCCACTGCTGCCACCAATGAGGAAAGAGTGGGGTGGGCGCACTGCACCACCAATGATGGCTAACATTTAATACATTACAAATGCAGGCGGCGGCAGAAAAACATTGCCGGTACCCTGCCTCTGACAAGGTGCTGCGATCTGCGGCAATCTCCTATGCGGTGAACGCTGTAAAAGAAAAAAGAAAAACTGCGCGATTTTCATAGTCACCTTGTCCCTCGCAAAAATAGGATAGGACTGTTCGATTATGGGCCGGACGTTTCATAAAATGCGGAATGCACACAGCTTTCTTTTGCATTATATATTTTTTGCGTGGTATCGAAAGGTATCGAGTATCGCAATACTTTTTTATGGTATCGGAACCAAATCAAAATTTTGTTATCGAAACAACTCTAGTCATCTGAGGGGTTAACTGCCGCTGATCGCAGCTCCCTGTCAGAGGTCGGGTGCCGGCAATGTGTTTCTGCCACCTGTATTTATAATGTATTAAAGGTTAATTATCATTGGTGGCACAGTGCGCCCCCCCCCCGTATCAAAAACATTGGTGGTGCAGCGCCCCTCCCTATCCCCCCCGGTATTAAAAACATTGGTGGCCCCTTCCTCCCAATATTAAAATCATTGGTGGCAGTGGCCACAGAGTCCCCTCACAGATTTCATCATGGACATGGACATGTAAACGAAGCCTGACACATTCCATCCCTGGTTCTTCCACTTTAATTGATTTCCACCAATCTCAAAGAATCCAAAATAAAATATATAATGGTTATTATACCGCAATACACCTTAGTTTCAAAAATAAGTTCTATACCATGTAATCAAAATGTAATCAACACTAATGGTTTAACTGAATAACCATTTTGGTACCATAGGGCTATTCAAAATTTAAATAAATAAATAAAAAATTAGCCTGTGTAAGCCCATTTATTCTCGAATCTTTGAATTCACATATAAACAGCCAGACAAAACGCGGTGCCAGTTTTTGTCCATCCAAAACCTAGCACTCATGCCAGAAACCAGCTGGAACCCATTATAGTCAATGGGGTTTGATGGTGAACGGCAGTATCTGGCTAGTCTGGATCCAGTGAACTCTGGCAGGCTGTTCCTCTGTTGGATCAGTTAAACACAGACGTTAAACTAGCCTCAGCCTCTATTATTTATTCCTCAACTCGTTGAAGGAGTCCATATACTTTAGATGAAAGCTGGCCAAACCTGTCAACAGTAGGGAGAGTCAGGTACAGGGGATATAAGGAGAACAAGGACAGTGGAATGAGAATACAGGGAGAATATACAGTGAAAGAAGGTAATTCACTGAGGAAAGAGATGGTGAGGGGAAGCAATATAGGTAGATACTGAGAAGATACAGGGTCTATAGGGAGGATAGAGGTACAGGCAGGGGTGGATTGGCCGTTAACCTTACAGGTAAATTTCCCGATGGGCCAATGCCCAGGGGGCCGTCTGAATCCTCCTCCCGGCTAGCCAATGAAAGTTTTTGGGGATGTATTTTGTGCTGCTGTCAGTATTTTGTGATGGCTCTGTTGGGGTGGTATAGTGTGTCACAATATGGTATTGCTGGCCCTGCTTTCCATCAAATTGGACCCAACTACAAAACAGGGCCACTTTTAGTATTTTTTTCCAGGGTCTCTTTAAGTTCCCAGTCTGACCCTGGGTACAGGGGTTACGGGGAAGATAGAGGTACAGGGTTACAGGGATAAATCAGGATAGAGGTATAGGGAGAATAGAGATACATGGGTTATAGGGAGTATGAGGTGCAGGGGTATAGAGAGTATAGAGGTGTTGGGGTAGAGAGAGGATAGACATACAGGGGGTATAGGGAGGATAAAGATACTGGGGTATAGGGAGGATAGAGATACAGGGGGTTATAGGAAAGATATAGGTACAGGTGGTAGAGGGAGGATAGACATACAGGGGGTATAGGGAGGATAAAGATACCGGGGTATAGGGAGGATAGAGATACAGGTGGTTATAGGGAAGATACAGGTACAGGTGGTTATAGGGAGGATAGAGATACAGGGGTTATAGGGAGGATACAGGTATAGGCGGTTATAGGGAGGATAGAGATACAGGGAATTATAAGGAGGATAGAGATACAGGGGGTATAGGGAGTACAGAGGTGCTGAGAGAATAGAGGTGCTGAGGTAGAGGGAGGATAGACATACAGGGGGTATAGAGAGGATAGACATACAGGGGGTATAGGGAGGATAAAGATATGGGGGTATAGGGAGGATAAAGATACGGGGGTATAGGGAGGATAGAGATACAGGGAGTTATAGGGAGGATACTGGTACATGGGGTTATAGGGAGGATAGAGATACAGGGGGTTATAGGGAGGATACAGGTGCATGGGGTTATAGGGAGGATACAGGTGCATGGGGTTATAGGGAGGATAGAGATATAGGGGGTTATAGGGAGGATAGAGATACAGGGGGTTATAGGGAGGATAGAAATACAGGGGGTTATAGGGAGGATAGAGATACAGGGGGTTATAGGGAGGATAGAGATACAGGGGGTTATAGGGAGGATACAGGTACAGGGGTTATAGGGAGGATACAGGTACAGGGGTTATAGGAAGGATACAGGTACATGTAGTTATACGGAGGATAGAGATACAGGGAATTATAGGGAGGATAGAGATACAGGGGGTATAGGGAGTACAGAGGTGCTGAGGTATAGGGAGTATAGAGGTGCTGAGGTAGAGGGAGGATAGACATACAGGGGGTATAGAGAGGATAGACATACGGGGGGTATAGGGAGAATAAAGATACCAGGGTATAGGGAGGATAAAGATACAGGGGTATAGGGAGAATAGACATACAAGGAGTTATAGGGAGGATACAGGTACAGGTGCTTATAGGGAGGATACAGGTACAGGTGGTTATAGGGAGGATAGAGATACAGGGGGTTCAGGGAGGATAGAGATACAGGGGGTTATAGGGAGGATAGAGATACAGGGGGTTATAGGGAGGATACAGGTACAGGGGGTTATAGGGAGGATAGAGATACAGAGGGTTAAAAGGAAGATAGAGATACAGGGGTTATAGGGAGGATAGAGGTACAGGGGGTTACAGGGAGGATAGAGGTACAGGGGGTTACAGGGAGGATAGAGGTACAGGGGGTTACAGGGAGGATAGAGATACAGGGGGTATAGGGAGGATATAAGTACAGGGGGTTATAGGGAGGATAGAGATACAGGTGGTTATAGGGAGGATACAGGTACAGGGGTTATAGGGAGGATAGAGATACAGGGGGTATAGGGAGGATACAGGTACAGGGGTTATAGGGAGGATACATGTACAGGCGGTTATAGGGATGAATCAGCATAGGGACATTGAGGGGAAGGGAAGCAGAGCCAATAAGAGGATGCAAGAGTCATACACTTAGGGTAGAGACATAATACGGAGAAGATGGAGAGTGCTGACACAGGCAGAGGGGGAGGAGAGACATGGAGAAGATACAGTGAGGGGAGGGACGCAGCGGGAGGGGACACAGGCAGAGCCGCAGGAGGTGACAGGAGAGCGGCGGGCACATGTGCGCAGTCCCGCGTCCTCTCCGGTGAACCCGCCTTCAGCGGACGCGCCTTCTCCCTGCCCATCAGCCGGGATCCCCGCTCTCCTCCTCACACCGCCAGGCCAACACAGGAGCAGCATCCGGGAAGGAAGAGACGCGCACACGGCGGACGCTGCTCACCCTCCTGGGTCATGGAGAAGGGCGGCCGCTGGCCAAACACCTGAGCGGGAGCGGCTGTCTCCAGCTGCCAGAATAAGACGCAGCTGAGGCCGGGAGCCTCTGCGTTACATGGAGGGCGTCCATCACTGAAGAAGCCGCTCTCCGCACCATGCATCTGCACCAAGTGCTCACCGGAGCCGTCAACCCCGGGGACAACTGCTACTCAGTGGGCAGTGTCAGTGACGTCCCCTTCACGGTAAGGGATTCCGGAGATGACAGGCTGGTAGGATGTGTGCTAGATGTGGCCTCGCCCGGGATTCCCCTGCTGTGCCCACCTTCTAATCCCCGCAATGAATGGGGCACGGCCTGGGGTCTGGTTGTGCTCAGTCACGAGGAGGGGGAGGTCATGATGGTATCTGCAGTGTGGTGACGAGCTGCAGGGACAGGTACTGGGACCAGCAGGCACTGGTGGACTGGTTTAGGATCCCAGTCATCATTACCCATAATGGGCAGGTCCAGGGCACCGCAATGATTGTGCCTGATGGAAATCTGCTCCATCACTGTTGCATTGTGAAGCATAGTTTATCAGATATGTGCCATATGTACCAAGCCGCCCATCGCTATGATCTGCGCCTGCGCTGACCGGGCATTGACATCCGGAAGATGCCGCGCATCACTATAAATTTGGAGGACGCGTGTAACAAACCAGACCTCACCCCCCAGCTGAGAAGTTACAGCTCCTGCACTGTATGTTTAACTCTTTAGGCTAGGGCTGTATGGCGACACCGGTCACGGGCGGCATGGCAGAGTGGCGGCCATCCCCTGGCAGAGTGGCGGCCATCCCCTGGCAGAGTGGCGGCCATCCCCTGGCAGAGTAGTGGTCATCCCATAGAAATGAATGGGGTCGCAGCGCCATCCAACAGTTGGATGACCGCTTTGTTGCTATCTAGGCTGCGACCAGTGTCGCCATATTGCTGTAGCATTATGTAGCCGATGGGCTGGAGATATGTGTGGCTGCCCATGACTTCCCCCATCACTTACAACCCGAGGGAATGCGACCTCTAAAAGGAAACAGCCTTCAGACGGACCCCTTTAATAAGAGCATTGACAAGATGCTCATTGTGGGTTAAAAAAAAGGTACCTGGACAGTTATCGTATGTTGTAATGGTGTCCGGTGTTGGGGTCCGTGTGGCTTTCTGATAAAGTAGGGAAACTCCGATATAGATAGTTATCCTATTGTCAGTTTACTGCTGCTGTGAGAGAAAGATGTCTCTTAGGCTGGGTTCACAGCTGCGCTGCCTGTTCCAGCGGAGGATAGCGGATACCACTTTGCAGCGCTGGATCCCCATTCACTGTAGTGGGATCCAGCGGTAATCCGTCCGCTTTCCGGTATATATGCGCACTTTCGGCTGGACAAAAAATGTGTGTAGCTGAAAACTGGAATGTATGCCAGATACAGTGACCGGATTACAGTGCTGGAGTTCACAACACAGATGTGACCCTGGTCTTAGTAGAATAGTAGAATTAGGATAACAGTATGATGGTTCTCTTGATGGGTCTAGATAAAGATGTCCACAGAAGAGCACGGCTCTTATCAGTGTAATGTGTGATGCTCTTATGGAGTCACTAATACCTTTCTCTCTCTGGCCCAGTGAATGGTCTGACTAATACAATCACTGTGGTAGAGGCCTGTACACGTGGCGGAGCACTCTGGTAACGCCCTGATCACAGTTACATTTAAATTCCAGTGGCCTGATCTGGCTGGGGGCGAGGCTACCAGCGCTCGCTGGATCCGGTATTGCCATATACTACTGTGTACCGCTGGATCCCCATTGTCTGTCTGTAACGGTGGTGATCTGGCTGCGTTTCCGGCATAAAGGAGCGGCTGGACAAACAGTACTACTGTACATGCACTACTTTCTCTTCAGACAGTTAATTGTTAATTGGTGGGGGTACCGGGAGTCGCCCCCTCCCAATCCTGAGCATAGATCATCAATATAAAGAAAGCAGACAACCCCTTTAAGGCCCGATTTGCACCTTGCTGCCGCCTAGCATCTGCCGTTCAGTTTCACGTGAGCGTTTTCAGTCCAGGATACACGTGCCATGTGATGGCTGCATTTCTCAGACCGAAAACTGCTCCTTGGACCTGAACTCATCATGAAAGACTTACTGTGAGTTCCTGACTGACCGCAGGTCTACTGTAGTCATCGAATTCCGTGTGTGCGGTCAGGCAAGGACTCACAGCATCGTACAGCAAGTAGTTATGGTCCTGTGAGTTCTAATTAGAGGAGCTGTGTTCAGCCCAGGAAATGCGGCCATCGCATGAAGCGTGTTTCCGGATCAGACGCGCTCATGTTAAAGATGTCTACGGCTGGGGCTTCATCTAGACTTTTTATAGTGTTACACATGTAGTTTAGCTATAAGCGACAGCTGCAGCGCACAAGATTCAATACAACCCAATATACTGCTTTGGAGTGCAGCTGAATGCGTCCTCCATCCATAAGATGCGGTGTGGTACAGAATGGAGGCCCGGATCAGAAGCCCACGGAAACACTGTGGAGTGCTTCCGTCGTTTTCTGTCCATGCCTCCGCCCTGCAAAAAAGTAGTGCGTGCACTACTTTTTTGCGGCACGGACCATTGGATGCTGATCGTGGACCCCATTCAAGTTGAACATACAGTCGGTGCCCGTGCATTGCAGACTGCAATTTGCGGTCCGCAGCATGGACATGGCCGGCACACGGTTGTGTGCATGAGTCCTTACGGCTGTATTAGGCTAGGGCTGCACGGCGACACTGGTTGCGGCCATGATCGCAGAGTTGTTGTCATCCCATAGATATGAATGGAATCGCTGCACCAGTGGCAAGAAATCTTGTCGGCGGCATCATTACACCGGCAGATCATCGCTAACACGCATTCCTAAGAACGCTTGTTAGCCATGATCTGGCCGACTGTTGGCCAATGTAATACAGCCCTAAGTCCTTATTCACACGTCAGTGGATCATGGTCGTGTGCTGTCTGTGTTCTTCATGGACCACACGCGTACCCATTGATTTTAATGTGTTTATTCACACATCAGTGATTTTCCACTGACCAACATGCAGTGCTTTGATCTGTGATGTGGGCCAAACATGCCCACTGAAGTCTATGGGGCCGTGAAAACCACTGACACAACGTGGATGGCATCCTGTGATTTTTTTACAGACCACTGATAGGAGATGCTCTGGAAATTCATTTTCAGCCTAGCAGCGTCTATGGACTACGAATGACACACGGAGGACAAAAAACGGACACACTGGCCAAACACGGATATCTTCACAGATGAACTACTGACCATCTTGTCACGGATGTCATCACAGACCTGTGAATGAGGTCTTGTACTAGCATAGGGAATAAAGAGCCACCATCCCTCTATTCCGCTGTCACCCATTCCACTTTATTTGTATTGAGACATATGTGACTAACCCCTTTGATCTAGCACCATGTCTCACTGCCCTAGGTAAAGGAATAGTTTTGGGCTGTGTTCACATGGCCTGAAAACACGGTCCCAGGTTTATTAATCCTGTAGATGATGTAAGCTTAGACCGGCCATCTAGACCTGCACCAGATTTATCACAGGGGGTCAGGCTGGAGGATAAATGTGGCGCAGGGAGAGACGCTTTTCTCTGACTCTGTACCTACTATAGGCGCCAGATGGTTCATCTTAGACCCCACCCCTTTCCACTAAGCCCCACCCCCTTGTCAAGCATGTTGGAAAAAAGTGTAGAAACCCTAAATGTGTCAAATTGCACCACCTTTTAGACAGATTTTTGGCACAGACATATTAGTAAATCTGGACCATTGTATGTTTGGTCTTGTAAAATGGGTGTTTTACGCTGCATAATATGCATTCAAAACACTATCAACCAGCTTCCCATTGATTTCAGTGGAAAATGCATGCCCTAGTGCACATAGGCATGTATTTTTATGTTTTTAATAAATGACTTAGAAGTGGCATGTTACTTCTTTGAAGTGTTTTTGAGGCTACCATCCCCAATCAAGTCAGTGGAAAAGTAATAAAGTACATCGATGAGTAGGGACATATTTCAAGGCATATATTCCACCAAAAGGTCTGATCAGGAATTGAGGTCCGATGAATACTGGGGGTCTGATGAAGATAAGGGG
This sequence comes from Bufotes viridis, assembly GCA_033119425.1. Classification (NCBI taxonomy): domain Eukaryota; kingdom Metazoa; phylum Chordata; class Amphibia; order Anura; family Bufonidae; genus Bufotes; species Bufotes viridis. Next base: position 128,666,429 of record CM065590.1, read on the forward strand.
TCTGATCTGGGGTCTGATGAAGATAAGGGGTCTGATCTGAGGTCTGATGAAGATAAGGGGTCTGATCTGAGGTCTGATGAAGATAAGGGGTCTGATCTGAGGTCTGATGAAGATAAGGGGTCTGATCTGAGGTCTGATGAAGATAAGGGGTCTGATCTGAGGTCTGATGAAGATAAGGGGTCTGATCTGAGGTCTGATGAAGATAAGGGGTCTGATCTGAGGTCTGATGAAGATAAGGGGTCTGATCTGAGGTCTGATGAAGATAAGGGGTCTGATCTGAGGTCTGATGAAGATAAGGGGTCTGATCTGAGGTCTGATGAAGATAAGGGGTCTGATCTGAGGTCTGATGAAGATAAGGGGTCTGATCTGAGGTCTGATGAAGATAAGGGGTCTGATCTGAGGTCTGATGAAGATTAGGGGTCTGATGAGAAATTTTTTTTTTTTTTTCCTCCTCTAAAATCTAGATGCATCTTATGGTCCGCGGTGTTTTATGGTGCAGAAAATACGGTACATAATGGTCTATGATGGCAAAGTTGCTTAAATTCTAACATGCCCAAGTTTTTTTTTTTTTTTTTGGGTGGAGTGTGGTGGTCCTTGTACACATTAAAGGGATTCTGTCACCAGGTTTGATCCCTGTCAGCTAAACATATGCTGACACTTAGGGTCTCATCAGGAGTCCTAATGTGTGCTCATCAAAGCGATCAGTACCTTTATTTAGCCCAAAAACAGGTTTTACAAACCTGTCAATCAAATAAATAAGGTGCCCAAGGGGAGGTCCAGGGATGCAGGGTGCCCGGCCGCACCCAACGCCGTTCGTGCCCAGCGCCGCCTCCTACTCTTCTGTGCTTCCTCTCCCTCCCTCCCCCTCCTCCTGCTGTAAGATCTCGCGCGTGTGCACAGGGCGCATGCGCACTTCGCTTGAAGAAGCCGATCCAAGAAGTCTGCACGCGGAGGGGGAGCAGGAGGGGGAGGGAGGGAGAGGCGGCACAGAAGAGTAGGAGGCGGCGCTGGGCACGAACGGCGTTGGGTGCGGCCGGGCACCCTGCATCCCTGGACCTCCCCTGGGCACCTTATTTATTTGATTGACAGGTTAGTAAAACCTGTTTTTGGGCTAAATAAAGGTACTGATCGCTTTGATGAGCACACATTAGGACTCCTGATGAGACCCTGAGTGTCAGCATATGTTTAGCTGACAGGGATCAAACCTGATGACAGAATCCCTTTAAGGGCTCATGCCTGTGGACGTAAGGGCTCTGTGCCCATATTGCCTACCACAAATGGCGGTTCCACAATATACAGGCACTGGCCATGTGCACTCTGTGCTGTGGATGTGGACCCATTGATTTGAATGGGTCCGCGATCCACAAAATACAGCCCACGATAGGACATGTTCTATCTTTTGAGGAGCAGAGACTCGGATTGGAAGCCCATGGAAACACCATGAAGCGCTTCCGTTGACAATACATCTATAGATGTCAATAAGTCAATGAAAATGATGTTTGATGTGGGAAGGATTATTATTCATGTTGTGGAGTCCATGCAAGTACAAATGTATAGATTATAGGGAAAAGATAAAGTTGTGCTGTAGATTGGGAACAAGCTGCTGACTGCACAGACACAATGTATATTCTCTGTGCTGTCTGAGTCATTGGTGAGTCAGGCAGCGTGTCCTTGAGTCTGTATGCGCAGCGTCAGATCACGTCTTATCTTCTAGCTGGCTATACGAGCCGCGCCATTGTTTTTCCCGTTCTGCTGGATTATATGATGCCGTCGCAGTATTTCAGTATACACCTCACAATGTACCTGCTCTTCTTTCAGTGGAATATGTCTGTCTATAATCCATGGTGGTATCCTAATGTGGTTGGTATCTTGGTCATCAGATCATGGTCACAGACGTTGTCCAGATGGAGACTGGGTAGGAGGCTGATGACCAGATCCCCGTTCTCTGGTCATTTAGTTACAGATGCTAAAGCTGACCATTCCTTCAGTGAAATTTAAAGGGGTAAGAGGCTCCTGTTCTTGTGATCAGTGGGGGTCCCAGCAGTAGGACCCCCACCAATCTAATGGGTATCCCCCATCCTGTGGGTAGGAGATAACTTTGCATAACCGGAATACCCCTTTATTTCTTTTTCAGAGTTTATGCAATTGTTTGAGCTGATGTTTAGCACTTCTGATGCTCAAGTACCAAAATACCACATATTGGGGGGATTTACCAGTGGAAATGTGAAAGGAATTCTTCTGCACTTGGCCCATGAGGCTGCTGGAAAGCAGCTTTCTGAATGCTGTTAAGAACGGTTCAGACAAGATGGCCGCCCCCATAATAATGTTCACGGAACAGAATAAATAAATCTACAATCAGAAAATAAAAACGGATTAGAAAAAAGGAGATGTGTCGCTATCTGGTTTTAACTGACAGCGAACATTTTTGGGTGGCACATTTCCTTCAAGTGATTTAGACACTTTTTTGCTAATTGGGAAGATAGACATAAGAGAGTCTAAAGACCAAATTTATCAACCGGGATCAGTCAGTGTAATAAATGTGCTGTATTTTTAGATTGGATAGTTTAAAGGGGTTGTCCAAAGCACGGCCACCACTGGTGGATTGCCGGGTGGTCGTAACCATGGATACAGGCAATGTACCTATAATGTGATGGAAAAATGAATCCAGACAGCAAGGCAATATGGACAATCACATTACATTAGTAACTGCCTTGTATTAACTTTCTCAACATAATAAATGCCATTTGCTGAAGTGAGACAACCCCTTTAAGCTTTCACTGTCTAAGGCCAGTTTCACACAACCGTTGAGTAGGCACCAGCGCTCACAGTAGCGCTGCGGCTTTTCGCAGCACTCCAGCTGGTGTGAAACTACAACTCCCAGTATAATCCAAAAAAGAAAAGAAGGTCCCAGCTCCACGTGCAATTTCTTTTATTTAGCTTCCATAAAACCGGATATTAATGGCAGACAACAAGTACTGTGACGCGTTTCGGGCTACATCATCTCTCGCCCTTCATCACTCCCAGTATGCATACTTGCTCTGAGCCTTTGCCCACCCCTGGCCACGTGATGTCACGTTCCTCGGTCACATGGCCGCCCAGCCTCATAGACGTGAAGGGCCTGAGCTGCGATAACAAGCACAGCCGTTATACAATGTATGGCTCTGTGCTCGGTAAGCTGAGAGGAGGCTGTGACGCTACTGCGAGCGCCGGTACCTTCTCAAACAGCTGATCGGCGGGAGTCCTGGGTGTCAGACCCCCACCCTTAGAGAAATATGCTAAAATCTTCCGGATTAGGTGAAGCATGGCATTTATTGAAGGTAGGTTTACGCCTCAGTTAGCCTGTCAGCGTTCACCGGATCTGGCCTAGCTGGGTACTGCCATTAACCGCCAGACCCCATCAACTGTAGTGGGATCCATCAGGTTTCCGACATGAGTGCCGGATTTTTGGCTGGACACAAACCTCTGCCCTCATGCCAGAAACCATCTGGATCCCATTGTAGTCAATGGGGTTCGGCAGTGAGTATCGACAGTATCTGGTTAGGGCGGGTCCGGTGAACTCTGGCAGGCTGTCTTGTGCTGGAACAGCCTGTTAGATCGGTTAACCTGAGGTGTGAACCTACCCTTAACCCCTTAGTGACCACCCATACGTGTTTTTACGGCGGTCACTAAGGGGCCTTAGGCTGGGCTGCCGCGTTTTTACGGCGGCCCAGTCTAAGCGCTGCACGGGTCCCCGTGCAGCGGGAAGCGCGGCCCGGCTCTCACATGAGAGCCGCGACCCTGCTCTAACAGCCCGGGCCGGCAGGAGTGCCGATCCGGGCTGTTTAACCCTTACATGCCGGGCGCAATGGCGCCTGCGCATGTAAAGGGTTGACAGAGGAGCGAACTCCTCTGTCACCCATCAGCACCCCGCAGATGCGATCGCGGGGTGCTGATGGGCTGGGAAGCTCACCTTCCTTCCGGCAGGGCCCTGAGCCTGCCCTGAAGTATTCACCAGCAGGCTATGCCTCTCTGGCGTAGCCTGCTGGTCAAAGGTAGAATTGCACTGCATTTAAAATGTAATGCATTATAGATATAATGCATCACATTTTAAAAGCAATCAAAATACTGTATATTATAGTCCTCATGTGGGACTATTAAGTAGTAAAAAAATTAGAAAAAATACACATTTATTAAATAAAAAAATTCCATGAAATATAAAAATATGCTTTTTTTCCATTGAAAATACGCTTTTCAATGAAAAAATTGCAAAAAAATTATCCCCACATGTTTGGTATTGCTGCGTCCGTAACAACCGGCACTACATAAATATTACATTAATTATCCCCTATAGTACACGCCGTTAAAAAATAAATAAAAAAAAGCCCGAATTTCTAATTTATTCTTAATTTTCATAGAAAAAACGAAATAACAAGTGATCAAAAAGCGGAATTTACTAAAAATTATACCAATGAAAAATAGAAGTCGTCCCGCAAAAATCAAGCCCTCACACAACTCCATAGAAAAAAATTAAAAAGTTATGGGTCCTGGGAAGTGGCAATGCAAAATCATTTTTTTGTTAAAAAAGGGTTTTATTGAAAAAAAGTAGTAAAACTTAAAAAAACTATAAGTATTTGGTATCCCTGTAATCGTACTGACCCAGGGAATGAAAATATTATGTTACTTTTACCGAATAATGAACACCGTAAAATTTATAATGTACAAACGCAGTGGCAGTAGTACTATTTTTCCCCTTCTCCCTCCCAGAAAGAGTTAATAAAAGTTAATAACATAGTTATGTGTACCCCAAAATGGCGCTATTAAAAACTACAACTTGTCCCGCAAAAAACAAGCCCTCATACTGCTATATAGACGGAAAAATAAAAAAGTTATAGCTCTGGGAACGAGACCATGAAAAAAGGACGAAAAACGCTTGGTCATAAAGGCCCAAACAGGCTTGGTCACTAAGGGGTTAAAGAAATGGGTGGGATAATATATCCCTTCCTTCTCTGTGGGCCTCCTTAGAGTTGAAAATGGTGCATAGCTTTGCACTTTAAGACTAGTAGAGTAGATGTATCTGTTCCATAATCTTCCTCAACTGTAGATTTATTACATGCTCTGGTATTTTGTGTGTTTTAGTAGTTGTGTATTCTTAAGTGAATGTGGCTTTAGAAAACCACCTATTGTTTAAACCACATTTTAAGCTAAACATGTTAATAAAATAATGTTGATGTGATTTTTTTATTTTTCATGTCCTGAATCCTACAATCCTACGTTTTTAACGCTAAGCCTAATGAGGATGCCTCCACACGGGGCAGATTTTGTTGCTGCGACTGAAAATCACTTCTGTTCACCTGACTGGGACTTACAGAAATCCATGGAAGTGATTTTTATCTTGCTCATATGCTCGCACTCAGAGTACCTGCACGGGGGTGTGGGTTTCAAAACAAATTCTGCGCTGATTTTTGTGCAGATCTATTTGACTTTCTACTGACTTACTACTCCACTGTGAGCACCTCATTTGGCTACTGGACCGTCCTGTGCGCCATACCATCCAAATCCTATTTGACTTTCTGCACCAAATTCACCCCCTTGAGTTACTTGCGGATTTCAATCTGGTTTTGCCCGAGGTCACCCTATGCGTTGCATAGGGTGAGAGCCGCACAAACATTGTCATACATTATACACTGCTCATATCCAGAGGTTACGACTAGAGATCGGGTTCGGGTTATCGTAGCATCCCGTTATGGATTCCGCTCCCGCGGACCATAACGGCATTTGGAATCCATAAGGGGCTGCTTCATTGAACCCGAACCTTGGACAACCCTAAGGACCTGAGGTGACGTCACCGTCATGTGATCAGTGCAGGGGGCGTGGCTCAGCACTGGATCGCCTCTTATCCAATCCAGTGCTGAGCCACGCCCCCTGCACTGATCACATGATGGTGACGTCACCCCAGGTCCTTAGGGTTGTCCAAGGTTCGGGTTCAATGAAGCAGCCCCTTATGGATTCCAAATGCCGTTATGGTCCGCGGGAGCGGAATCCATAACGGGATGCTACGATAACCCGAACCTGAACTTTGGACGCCGAACCAAAAATGTAGAAGTTCGCTCATCTCTAGTTACGACTTGTGTTGAGCGAACTTGTGTTTTAAGGTCTGCGACCAAAGTTCAGGTTCAGTTTATCGAAGAATCCAGTTATGGGTCCCGCTACCACAGACCATAATGAAATTTGGAATCCATAACGGGATTTTTTGATAACCCGGACCCGAACTTTGGAACTTAAAAAAACAAGTTCGCTCAACACTAGTTATGACCACCCTGCAATCCATCAGCAGTGGTCATATTTGCACACTATAGGAAAAAGAGCCAGCCTATGTGCGCACTCCTGCAGTCCCGTCCACCAGAGAGGTCGGCACTTTTTCCTATAGTGTGACCACCACTGCTAGATTGCAGGGTGGTCATAAACCCTGAATACGAGCAGTGTATAATGTGATTGAAAAATGAATGAAACCAGCAAAGGCTTATTGGACCATATGGATAATAACAATACATTAGTAAGTGCCTTGTATTCTACGAAATGCCATTTGCTGAAGTGAGACAGCCCCTTTAAGGCTCCTTTACAAGGGCTGAGGATCTAGGCAATTAGTCCTTGTATGAACACTCGTTCCCAATAATTGTGCTGTGTAAATTTACTGCTGATCACCCAATGAATGAGCAAACGCTTGTACATCTTCTTTGCGGCACATAAAATCATTGCTTGCCGGCAGCACCTCGGCCTGTACAGACGGGTGGGGGGGTGTACTACCAGCAAGCAGTGAATCGGTATGGGGACGAGTCCTCGCTTTAGCTGTTCCTCATCTACAGGGCAGCCATCCCTCTCGGCACTCCCATATGCCTACGTACTCAACTTCTCCAAGTTTGCATGTGTTCTGAATTGGCAAAGGAATGAAAGCCACGGCCGGACACAGTTCTTGGGTGTCTACAGACTTACAGTATCTCCTGAGAATAGTAGAATAGGGCTTGTAGAAAGCCAGCATGCCCAATACTTTCTGCCGTCTGGGAGACCCCTATACACATTACACGGTGAGCTGGTCCAGCTGAAATCTCTGATTAGACATTAATCTGACATCAGATTTAGTATGAGGCCAGCTTTAGTCCTGGGAGAGAACAGGCCATGCTTGGGTGGTCTCTCGCTGTTAACATGAATGGGAATAAAGCATACCGCCAAGTGAAAGTATTTTCCCCAAATTAGTCTGCTTCTTCTATTCATCAGTCGGCTTTGAGCTGACAGTTTTGGTTTCTTGCCAGAAATATATTTTTATCTTGGGAACCTCAAAGTGCTTAGAAGTGTTACATGGATTTGCCACCCGGCTCACATCCTTAATTACAGCTGTAGCGAGAAATATCTCCTTTGGAAATAAGTTAATGCACTCTAAAATCCAGATGGGTATATAGCTGGAATCCGAAATATCGGAAGAATTATACTTTTTAATAATGTCCCAAAATGCTAACAGTCTACATATGGACATTGACCTGCCTTCAGTTTGTCCAGGACATCATGGAACAAGGAAACGGAGAGTGCCATCAAGAGAACACCCACATTACACAACGTGCTCTTCAGGGTATCCTGCAGCCCCCCTGGCCAGCTCTATCTCCAGATCCCTCCCACATCAAGAATGTCAGGAGCTGGATGGGGCGATGGATCTCCCATGAGAAGCAGCCAACAACCACCTTGGCTATGGATCCAAATCGAAAAATGACATGCCACAGGAGGATATCCAGCATCTGGATGACCATTACCATGCCAGAGTGGTGGCCTGTATCACAAGGGGAGATGCCACCCAGTATTAAAGGGGATGTGGCATATCGCTAGGCCACCTTTCCATTCACCTCTAAGTGACTGTCCGAAATAGCCAAGCCAGTGTTGGCTAATTTCAAAATCCGATAGAAGTGAATGCACAACGCACTCTCCTTCCCTTTTGGGAGACCTGTTCTTGACATAGGTGTGGGTTCCAGTAGCGATCGACCGATTTTTTTTTTTTTTTTTTTTTTAGAGCCAATACCGATAATCTGTGAATTTTCAGGCCGAAAGCTGATAAGTTATACCGATATTTTATATCTTATAATATATATTATATTGGTTATATTGGTAGTCACTGAGGTGGGCGATGGTGGTGGAAATTTGCATTTGGCACTAGTATATTATAAATGTAAATTATAAATTAATAAAGCCCTTAGTTGGTAGTCAATTTATAATATACTAGCGCCAAATGCCAATTTCCACACCATTCCACCCTTGTCACTGACTTCATTAACCCCTATCAGACCTCAGATCAGACCTTCATCAACCCCTATCAGACCTTCATTAACCCCTATCGGACCTCAGATCAGACCTCTATTAACCCCTATCAGACCTCAGATTAGACCTTTATTAACCCCTATCAGACCTCAGATCAGACCTTTAACCCCTATCAGACCTCACATCAGACCTTTAACCGCTTTATAAGCAATATTGGCAAGGTTAGATGCCGATACCGATAACTCGTAAAATCCTGAATATCGGCTGATAATATCGGCGCTTCCGATAATCAGACGATCCCTAGGTTCCAGAGGTGGGACCTACACCTATCTGACATTGGTGGTTAGTGATGTGCTACCAATTCCTAAGGTAAAACAACCCCTTTAATGTGTCCCTGCCTCTGTATATACCCTGCTGCAGAACCCAAAATATAGGGTGCACTACATTGGTTGTGTGATCATTAACCGAGCACCACTAGAAGATTTTACTTTGTCAATCTCTGCTCAATTGCATGACATTTTTCAGGTGTTTTTTCATTTTCTGGTAGTGAGGGCCGTCCTTCAGGAAGAGTGGGATGCCATGCCTCAGCAGACAATTAGTAGACTTGTGAACAGCAGAAACGTCATTGTCAAGCTGTAATTGATGCTCAAGACCACATAACAAGTTACTGAGACAGTGACATATTTGTGGGGGTCTACCCACCACTGCTGTTGGCTTTTGCTTCAATAAATTGTTTGAGATGAGGAAATCACCATTGCTGCTTCTACTTAAATGTCCTACTTTCCTGATATAATATCACTGCAGAGCGAACTTTTTACATTTTCCATAAATTTCACCCGAAAGCCAAATATCCCTAACTTTTTGTGAGTGTTGTATATAATGTTGTGCCTGTTAAATATTGAAAGGGATGTAGTATACTCGGAGAAGATCGATAGGGGTTCCTGGAGTTGGACCTTCACAAATCTGATTCTGGTGGCCAGTTTTAAGTATGAAAGTCCTAAAAGCCCCTTTAACTCTTAGGCCTTTAAATATGGTGCCCGCTCGCAATCGCGGCAGCTACTATTACTGCTGGTTCTATGCTGCTGCAAACCACAGAGGCCCGCAGCTAATGTCTGCGACCACCAATAATAGCGAGCGCAGGAGTTTAACCCTTTAGGTCATTGAGGTTCTGGGGTACAGAGTTAGGACCCTCTACATGGCGAATCAGCTGATCCCATAGCTGATGGGATTCAGGTCTGGAGAAAGTGCAGGCCACTCCATTTGAGGTACCCCAGTCCCCAGCAGCCATTCCCTAATGATGTGACCTCGATGAGCTGGCGCATTGTCGTCCATCAAGATAAAACTAGGCCTGTGTTGTTCATTCAGAGGCACAATGACTGGATTAATGGATGTTATTCAAGTAGTATGGGCTTGTCACTGTACGATTCACACAGTGTAGGGCAGTTCTGTATTGACTAGACACACCTGGCCACACTGTAACACTACCACCACCACCAAAGGCTTGTGACAACAGTGGCTGATACAAAGCGCTCTCCTTGACGTCCCCATCCTTGGCAGCCATCATTTCTGCTTAGCGTGAATCGACTTTTGTCAGTGAACAGCACAGAGGCCCACTGGTCCCTCATCCACTGTAGATGCTCCCTTGCCCATGCAAGACTATGACACCTATGGTCAGGTGCCCTTGCGGATTGTCTAGCACACCGACCACGCTGATTTAAAAGTTTTTTAATTGATGTGACATGACACTTTGGTGCCTCTTACCTCCCTTAAATGTGCCTGGAGTCGTGTGGCATTTATCATCCGGTTCCGCAGGGCATTGTTCACAATGATGCGGTCATCAGTGTGGGATGTGGCCAAAAGACTTCCACTTCTATGCCTTTCTGTGACTCTTCCAGTCTCTCTGTATCTCTGTTACAACCTGCTGATGACACTGTGACACTCTAAGCTCAGTGGCCACTTCCGTCTGAGAACATTGTGCTTAAAGCCTCGCAATGGAGGGGTACTGTTGATCAATTGTTAGGTGTCGTCTTGGTCTCATGATGTCAAAATGTGAACAGCATGATGAGGAGGACTGTTTAAATACCAATTCTAATTGAACCAGGAAATTTATTGGGCGATTCATGGATCAAACACCGGTTGTGAATTCTGCCATTAAGCTTCTTGTTAGAGAACAGCAAGTTGTGCAAAAAGTACTGAAACATTATACAGTTGGACATGTTCCACCAAAAGATTAGAGAAGGTCACATTAAGTTCACCCGTAAAGGTTGGAGTGCATCCTGAAATTTCACCCACAAGCCAAATATTCCTAACTTTTTGTGAGTAGTACACGGTTATATATATCTATCTATATACACACACACACACACTTATGATACAACTGATTTCCAGCTGCACAGGAAGTTGCTGATGGTAACGCAGAGGTAAAACTAGATTTTGCTTTTTTTTTTTTAACACCGCATGCACAAAAATGTATCAAAAGCACGCCTGTGTAAACCCAGCCTTAGGGTCCATTCAGATGTCCACAAAACACTGACGCCGCACATCGCCGGCACTTAACAGAGGATTCCTATTCTTGTCCACAGCTGCGGACAAGAATAGGAGATGCTCTATTTTTTTGCGGAGCTGTGTTCCGGAAGTTCGGGGCCACAGACCGGAAATGTGGATGCGGGGTTTTCCAGGATTTTTTGTACTGATAACTTATCCTCAGGATAGGTCATCGGTATTTGATTTGTGATCAGCTGTTTGAGAAGGCAGGAGCGCTTGCAGTAGCGCTGTGGCTTTCTCTCTTCAGGTACTAGGCCATGTGACGTCATATTCATCAGTCACTCGGCCTAAGCGCAGCTCAGCCCCATAGAAGCGATTGGGACAGAGTGCAATACCAAGCACAGCCGCTATACAATGTACAGCACTGTGCTGGGTGAGCTGAGAGAAGACTGCTGCACTACTGCGAGCACCGCTCCTTCTCAAACAACTGATCTGCGGGGGGTCCCAGGTGTCGAACCCCCACAGATGAGATACTGATAACCTATAGGATAGGTCATCAGTAAAAAAAAAAAAAGTTGGCAAACCCCTTTAATTCTAATCCCTTATCTCTTCATTACTAACACCACACCTATTATTATTGTACTGGCCGTTTTTGCAGGTCGGAGTGTGATTTTTGCAGGCCATAATTAATAAAATCACATGATTTAATATCAGACATTTCATAGTCTGCTTTAATGGTTGTAGAAGTATTTCTTGTAGTCAAATTATCCATATATTTGCTTATATTGAACTTTCTCTTTTCTCTGCAGGCCTATGGATCCGGCTGTGATATTGTTATACTAGCACATGACTTTGAGTGTGTTCAGATTATTCCTGGTGCTAAACATGGAAATATCCAAGTCAGTTGTGTGGAGTGCTCACAACAGCAAGGCCGGGTAATGTGGTGTTTTATCTTTTCACTATGAATTATTGTTATGTGATGTATAGAGCTATATGTGACCCATTATCTTCTTATCTTGGAGAGCTTGAGTTCAAGTGGAGGCTAGATGTATACCAGGAGGGTATTGTACTTGTCATTTTTTTCAGTTGTTATACCATTTATTTGTAAATTTCATAAAACTTTAATAAACATAATTAAACATCAATCAACTTTGCATTCATTGTAAATCTATTTTTCTCCCCCAGATTGCTGCTTCTTATGGAAACACAGTTTGCATTTTCGAACCACTTGCTACAGCCAACTCTTACAAAAGAAATAATGTAAGTTGTTATATCTTGTATTCACTTCATTCTCGCACGATGGGTAAAAATGACTTCACGTTTTTAACACTTTTGATAATAAAAATGTACTTGAAAGGGGTTCTCCAGTTTCCTCTGGATAGGTCATCAATATTAGATCCATGGCTTCTCTGGTCGTCAGGATTGTGGGAGTGGGAATAGTCCAGCATTATTTCCTACAGTGCGCAAGCACGGCCACCGCTGCTGGATTGCAGGGTGGTCGTAACCATGGGAACGAGCAGTGTATAAATGAGAAAATTAGTGTAGCCAGCAAAGGAAGCAATATGGACAATCACAGTACATTAGTAAGTGCCTTGTAATTACTTTCTCTACATAATAAATGCTATTTGCAAGACATCACCTTTAACTGAAGGGAACATAAAATGTGATATTACAGTTAATAGGAACTTGTCATTAGTTTTCAATAACCCACTAACCCACCAGTAAGTTATATTTCTGAGGTTTAGGGGAACCTGTCTGTTCCAGAATTATGTATATAAAGAGGATTACATACAGAGTGTGCTGTATCTCACTTCCCAAAGGGGTATCATAAGTCTCCGACGCATGCGCAGTGTGCAGATGAAGCTTAGAAAAGTAGTCCTCGCTTCACTGAGCATGGTCTGGATGCCGACAGAGTATATTTTTTCCGGTAGTTTACGTACATACATCTTTTTATACATAATGCTGTATCGGAGCATCATGTTTAATACTCTAAACCCCATAGGGTACAATGACCTGCTGGTGGTTTAGAGTCCAAAAATCTAGTAACCTCTAAACCTGTTAACCAAGTTTAGTACACGTGTTTGTCATCGGTGGTACATCCGTTCATATGAACTCTAACATGTTATATCTTTTATTTGTTCTTTAGCAACTTAAATATCAGTGGATTCGGATGGGTCAGTTTTTCCTCAATTCTGTGACCTACAATTTGGCTTGGGACCCTCAAGGTAAGTCACCTTGTTTATTCAGTCACGTGGCTGATTTTCAGTATTGTAGTCGGGGTGGTGTCACTCACTGCTTGTTGTGATCGTTTTTGGCGCTAAAGCCAGAAGTGGATCCATCAGGTAGAAGAAGTATGGATTCTTCCATTATGTTTCTCCTTTCCCCTCCAACACACTTCTGGTTTGGTCCAAAAAACTGGATTGAAAACTGCCACAAAAAGCTGTGAGTGACGGCACCCTCATTGGGATTTTTTAGTTTTTCTTTAGTTTTTACCTCCCACCCATTTTTCTGGCATATTGGTGTGTGCTGCACTTTGTTCTAGCAGTCATCTCAGCGGCTCAGTCCACCACAGACTTATGTAAGAGCTCTCCAACATTCCCATTGGCAACCCATTGAGAACAGGACGTCCATTTCAGAATTATCTGGAATAGATCTTGAGGGGGGTTAGGGGTGCTCAAGGATTCTGTGTAAAGATTTACTCACTCCTGGTTTTACTTTAACACCTATTTACGGTGTTAGGGAGGAACCTGTTCTAGGAAACTAGGCTTGTAGCCTGTATCCATTACCCATCTCGTGTGGCACTTTATTATTGATGGTACTGGAGTGCATATAGCTATATATGTGCTGTACAGGAAGGGTTAGTGGTAGTCTTGCCGTAATTAAAGGAAGGCGTCATCAGAAAATTACCTATTGTTGAAAACACGTTTTTATGTTAAACATATTTTTTTAAATTTTTGTAGCATTTTTTTTTTGGCATGATGATTAGCAATCAATTAGCTGCCCCATTGAAGGGAATAGGACAGTTCATCTGTGATTATTACACTTGCTCATTCCTGCAATCTTGACGGCGCAAAGGTGAACAGAGAATAGAGTGCATTCTCTCCAAACAGCTAATCTGCAGGGGACGGCAGTCCGTCCCCCACCAGTCAGGTATTGATGACCTAGCCTGAGGAAGGTCATCAATATTACAAAAGCAGACAACCCCTTTAACATATTTAAGGGTACTTTCACACCAGCGGCATGGCTATCTGGCAGGCTGTTCCGGCGGGTTAACAGCCCACCGGATCCACCATGCCGCAAGTACCCGTGTGCTGCCGCTCTGTCCCCATTGACTATAATGGGGCGGGGGGCCGAGCTGCGGCGCAGCACAGCAGTGCACGGCCAGAAATCGCTGGACTAAAAAGTCGGACCTGAAGTACTTTTAGTCCGGCGATCTCCGGCTGTGCACTGCCGTGCTGCGCCGTAGCTCAGCCCCCCGCCCCATTACAGTCAATGGGGACGGTAGCGGCGCCTGCCGGATAGCCATGCCGCAAGTGTGAAAGTACCCTTAGACCAAGTGGCCAGTGGGAAAATTTCAGGATTATAGACATCTTTTAAAAAAATATATTTGTACAAATGAAACCGGGATCTAAGGGCCACATAACCTAAACATCCCACCTACAAGAAATATGTGTATCGCCCAAATAAATAACCATGAAGCTGATGATCATCAATAAAAATATATATACTTTATTAAATACAAGGCGAAACGCGTTGGGTAAGGTGTGGGGACACTGGGGGGGAGGTGTTCATGTCACATGTCATTATTTTGGTTTGCATATTAATATTACCTTTGTGAGCACCGGGGCTACATGCTTTACTGCAATATTATGGTTACTTGCGCTTACTTGCGTTTTTTTGCGCATACTTGCCTGCTATAACTATTGTATATGTGTACCCTCGATAGTGCTCCATTTAGGTATGTGCAATTCATTTACTTATTACTCATTCAATTTATGGCATTACTTTGCACATACCTATAACAATTGTGTTATTGTATTGACGATCAGTGATGTGTTGGCTCCCATCCCGGTGTCCTCAGTCTTTCATGTGTCCACTGGGTCATACATGGTTTTAATTTGTATATTTTATCATATTGTATTTAATAAAGTATATATTTTTATTGATGATCATCAGCCTCATGGTTATTTATTTGGGCGATAAAAAAATATATGGACAAGGGAAAATTTTATATTGACAACAGAGAAACATTTAACCAATAGGTCATTTCCTGACAACACCTTCCTTTTAAAAAGAGCGTGTCATTAGAAAATGACCTGTTATCCTAGTCATGTTTTATGTTAATCATATTTGTAAATGTTTGGTAATATTTTTCATGCCACGATCTATATCTTGAAAGAAATCCTTTAAATCCTGCAGTTTTCACACTGACCACTAAGCCTAATAGGCTGCACATCTTGGTCTGTACAAATCACATTTCAGCAGTCAACTCATTGTCTTCACAGGCAGGATTTCAATGACCGATATCACCTCTGTATAGCTATCACAGGATCCAGCTTTTACCATAGGTGATTGTCAAAGCCTATCTTCTCACACCCGACCTCTGCACAGGTCACAGAGAAGGCCGAGAAAAATCTCCTATAGAAATCAGTGAGGCTCCTCCAGAATAATATGTCTATGGTCCATGTGACTGCTGTAAAGCATACCTGTAATTGCAGTTAAGAACAGCTCCCAGATGGCAGCCCCCATAATCATGTTCGGAAAACGGAATTTAAAAAAAATTGCGATCAAAGAATAAAAACAGATTAGAAAAACAAGAAGATGTGTCACTAGCTGATTTGACTGGCAAAAAAAAAATATAGATGACATGTTCCCTTTAATTACTTTCCCGTCGGCACATGCCAAATTTGGGATGAGACTGAAAAATAGAAATCAGGGTGTCGAATGATGGGTTGAACGTACGAGGTACAGTGAGGAACAGAAGTATTTGAACACCCTGCGATTTTGCAAGTTTTCCCACTTAGAAATCATGGAGGGGTCTGAAATTCACATTGCAGGTGCAGTCCCACTATGAGAGACAGAATAAAAAATAAAGTTCAGGAAATCACATTGTATGATTTTTAAGGAGTTTATTTGTCTTGCACTGCTGCACATAAGTATCTGAACGTCTGAGAAAATCTGTGTTAATATTGGTACAGAAGCCTTTGTTTGCAATTACAGAGGTCAAATGTTTCCTGTAGCTCTTGACCAGGTTTGCACACACACTGCAACGGGGATTTTGGCCCACTCCTCCACACAGATCTCCTCTAGATCGGTCAGGTTTTGGGGCTGTCGCTGAGCAACACGGAGTTTCATCTCCCTCCAAAGATGTTCTATTGGATTTAGGTCTGGAGACTGGCTAGGCCACTCCAGAACATTGATATGCTTCTTACGGAGCCACTCCTTTATTATCCTGGCTGTGTGCTTCGGGTTGTTGTCATGTTAGAAGATCCAGCCACGACCCATCTTCAATGCTCTGACTAAGGGAAGGAGGTTGTTGCTCAAAATCTTACAATAAATGGCCCCATTCATCTTCTCCTTAATACAGTGCAGTCACCCTGTCCCCTTCGCAGAAAAGCATCCCCAAAGCCTGATGTTACTACCCCATGCTTCACTGTAGGGATGGTGTTCTTGGGATGCAACTCATCCTTCTTTTTCCTCCCAACACCACAAGGGAAGTTTAGACCAAAAAGTTCTACTTTGGTCTCATCTGACCACATGACTTTCTCCCATGCCTCCCCTGGATCACCCAGATGGTTATTGGCAAACTTCAGACAGGCCTGGGCATGTGATGACTTGAGCAGGGGAACCTTCCGTGCAATGCATGATTTGAAACCATGATGGCGTAGTGTTTTACCGACAGTGACCTTTGAAACTGTGGTCCCAGCTCTCTTCATGTCATTGACCAGCTCCTCCCTAGTAGTTCTGGGCTGATTCCTCACCTTTATCATCAGTGATACCCCACAATTTGAGATTTTGCATGGAGCCCCAGTCCGAGGGAGACTTTAGCCTCTTACATTTTCTAACTATTGCTCCAACAGTTGATCTATTTTCACCAAGCTGCTTGGCGATTGCCCCGTAGCCCTTTCCAGCCTTGTGGAGGTCCACAATTTTGTCTCTGGTGACAGCTCTTTGGTCTTGCCCGTGGTAGTAGTTGGCGTCTGACTGACTGTGGGGTGGACAGGTGTCTTTAAAGAGCTCAGACAGATGCTACTAAGTTAGATTAATGAGTGGAGTAGAGGTGGACTTTTTAAAGGCACAGTAACAGGTCTTTGAGAGCCAAAATTCTTGCTGATTGCCAGTTGGTCAAATACTTATGGGCAGAAGTGCAGGAGAAATAAATTCTTTAAAAATCATACAATGGGATTTCCTGATTTATTTTTTATTTTTATTTTTTTAATTATTCTGTCTCTCAGAGTGGGAATGCACCTACAATGTGAATTTCAGACCCCTCCGTGATTTCTAAGTGGGAGAACTTGCAATATCGCAGGGTGTTCCTCCCTGTATATCATGTAACTTTGGTATAGTTTTATGCAGTAGTTATTTTATGAACAATTTGTCCTTTGCTCATTTAGGAGTTATGTTATCTCCTGTATAATCATGAATACTCCGCAGGTAACAGACTGCTGACAGCCACTGATTACTTGCAATTATGGGCACCCCCCTCCAGTGATATTCTAGAAGAGGATGAGGAAGATCTTGACAGAGATGTCATGGAGGATAAAGTTCAGCCTGCCCTGAACGACTGGAACTGTATCTGGCAATGCAAGTAAGTTGAGAAGTGACTCTGGTCATGCTGCGGCAGTTCTCTTCATGTTCTAAAATTACAATTGCCATCTCTTATGTGACATAACGTGTTGATATACTAATGTCCTCCAGGAGGGAGGTATTTATCTGAGTATACAGGCTTACGGGGGGGGGGATGTGGATCCTTACCATTTTCCGGTTTAAAATAGTCAATAAGGGCCCAAGTACACAACCTTATCTGTTTTGAAGTCTGCAAATTGTGGATACCCGAAACAAGGACACTGGCCAAGAATAGGACATGTTCAATTTTATTTGCGGAGCCGCGAACCTGACATATGGGGACTTTTGCGGCACCATTGAAATGAATAGGTCTGCATCCGATCCACAAAAAATGAGGATGCAGACCAAAAATACGGTCGTGTGAAAGAGACATTTGTATCGGTAGACGTGTAGAAACCCATTATGCATGCAGTCATTTTATACCTTCCAAAATATCCTGCTTATTTAGTGATTAGTAAAGCAATGGTTCCTGCCATAGTCCTGCCATATGTGCTAGCAGGCATGCGTCATATGTCCTCTGTCAGTCATTCACTTCATGTCCAAAAGAGTCACACCAAATAATCGGAGGAGTTGGCCCTATTTCTTCTTTGTCATAAGTGAGAGCTAGGTATGTCACCTTTCCGTTTTTTTTTTTTTGTCCTTCTCAAGCCACTCAAGTAGTGCTCTAGTAGTAACATGAAAATGTCTTGGAGCAGAAATGGCCCTGCCACAAAAGTGTAGGCCCCAATAAGCTTTGACATATGAGGAAATAGAAATACATTGGGGCAAATTTACTAATGCGGTCTACGATTTAGACAGTGGAAGGGCATGTTCACATCAGTGCTATTATTTTTGTTATTCTGCTCTTTTGCAGGACTTTTTGCTCCGCTATTTTTGATCACTTGGACGGAGACCCCTAATGTAATGAAGTGGCTGATAAATTTGATGCATCTTTCCACTATCTAGTCTATGCTTCTATCACTTTTTAGTTGGCAAACTTTTTTGCCGTAACTTTATTCTAACTCTGGCACGTCTCTTTCCCGCTAAGCCGTCCGCCTATTTTCCACTAAAGGTGGCAACACAAAGGATTAAAGTCGGGCGGAATGGTAGATTTTAGCCATTCCAGCCGACTGACATATGAACAAGCGTTAACAATGGTTGAATGCAAACCGCTATGCTGGAAAACCTCAGCTGCGCATCTGCCGAAACTTCATGTTGATGGCTTGATCGGCTGAATTCTGGCGGTTTAGTTGGTGCGATCGTTTGTACGAACACAATTGAGGCAGGATTATGGGGCAGTTTCATTAGTATATCTGCCCCATCATCTGGAGAGAAGAATCACGGTTTACGGTGTTGGATAATTCTGGGATTGGTGGATGCCAGGAGATCACTTCGCACTTGAGCATGTAGTATCACCTATAACCTGTATGGAGAAACAATAATGTACGTGACCCCCGGCAACCATGCAACTAAGGTCTACTGGGGGGGTCACTTCGAATAGGAGTTCAGGCTTACACAGAGCAGCTCCATATTAATGCCCATCCATCATCATACATGGAGATGCACCGAATGTCTGTAGCAATGGCTGTTTTTTATTATTATTATTTTTATTTTATAAACTTTGTAGGTCTAAGGTTTAACTGTCTATGCATTGTCATATTTAAAGGGAACCTGTCACCATGAAATGCAGTGCAGTCTGCAGGCAGCATGTTATAGAGCAGGAGGAGCTGAGCAGATTGATTTATCATTTTCTATGGGAAAAGATCCACTAAAACTAGTCATTTATTACTTAAAATCTCAGATCTTTCTGTACTCATTAGCTGTCTGGAAGTCTCGTTCTTTGGGAACCATTCCCCATTATCTATAAAGGGGTTTTTCTGTTTGCTTCAACTTCCATTAAAGCAGGGGTGCACAAGGTTTTCTGGGTGGGGGCCACATTATCAGACTGAACCAACGTCAAGGGCGGAAAATAAAATGTAGTGAGGTATTAACAACTAAAATACTGTGTTTATGGCATATTGAACATACAGTATATGCCATTAATATCTAGTTGCAGTTCCAGGATACATGTGAGCAGCCACAAATTGGTATCAAGGGCCGCATGTGGCCCCCGGGCACCCCTGCTTTAATGTAATAATTTATGACGGTAGCTTTAATGTATTTCTCTTATCTTTATTGCTCCTATCTTCTCTTCCGGGCAGTGATCACATGACCATGTCCATGCAGCTGACATTTCCTGTCATGTTCTGTCCATAGGTGCATCAAAGCAGCAACATGGGCAGTGATTGGGGCGTGTCTATGTAACTAGCTGGGTGGGAGGGGCTATAAACTGGCTGGGTGTATGTAGTAAGGGGCGGGGCTGGAGCTGTGGCAGAGAAAGGAGAAGTGCATCATGGGTTTGGTTGGATACAGCCACAGGAAGTGCTGCATACAGGATGTAAACCTGAGTGATGTATTACATCTATTACATACTGAAAACAGGTCAGGAGAGTCCAAATAAAAAATAAAGAACTGCATGCGGAAGACATATATGAGTACATGAGCAAATCTGTTAAAAACCATAGTAATCCTGGAAAACCTACTTAAAGAGGTCATCTGGTTCTTGGAGGGAAAAAAGCCACAAATGTTATATGAGAACAAAAAAAAAAACACCACTCACTTCATCAACCTTCTGCTAATCCTGCTCAGATGCTCTAGCGATCCCCTGGTATGTGACCGCTGCAGCTAATCTGTGACTTCAGTGGTCGTGTGCCATGCTATTGGCATGGCTGCCTGGTGGACCCCTGGAGCAGTATTTATTATATGTATATTTTTAAGAATGTGCTAGGGGTCTCTTGCTTTCTCCCTACACTTGTTTACAGCCTATGAACTTCTGCTGCATTGTGTAATTTAGGGTACTTTCACACTAGCGTTTTTATTTTCTGGCATAGAGTTCCGTCACTGGGGCTCAATACCAGAAAAAAAACTGATCAGTTTTATCCTAATGCATTCTGAATGGAGAGAAATCCGTTCAGGATGCATCAGGAGGTCTTCAGTTCAGTCACTGTACGGCGTTTTGGTCGGAGAAAATACCGCAGCATGCTACGGTTTTATCTCCGTCTAAAATGCCGAAACACTTGCCGTACTGCCGGATCTGGCATTCATTTCCATAGGAATGTATTAGTGCTGGATCCGGCATTCATTTCCATAGGAGTGTATTGGTGCCGGATCAGACATTAAAAATACATAGCAGATCTCTAGATGACACACCCGGAGAGATGGATGCGTTCTTGCAATCGGATCCGTCTACAAATGCTGTCCGTTTCAACACAGATTGCCGGATCCGGCAGGCAGTACCGGCGACGGAACTGCTTGCCGGATCCCTCTGCCGCAAGTGTGAAAGTAGACTTACTACATGTCCGCGGCCTGTGTGAGCAGTTGCCCACCCTTCCCCCCCACCATGCACTCTTATCTACCATGTGCAACCCTCTGCCACCGAGAGAAGAGAGGTCAAAACAGAGAAAGAGGGCAGATAATGCTAACTGCTAGGGCATTTTTAAGACTATTAGAGTCTTTAAGAGGTGGCTTAATTTTGGTTCAGGAAGCTCGTGAACAATAAAAAAAAGTTCAGTGCAAATCGTGTACCGATTACACTGAAGGCTTGGACACTGCTCCGGTAAAGCCTGGAATCTATATTGAGCTGCCCTTGTGACTTCATGGGCGGTTTTATATTCAGCTAAGTTAAAGGATTTCCCTCTAAGCAGTGTTGACCCTTGACTACTTACCTCACAAGAACTTGGTCATGTATCTAAATGGAGTAATGTAGAGTATGTATTCAGTGTAGGATCTTCTGCATGCGTGATGTTCCATTGTACTTTCCTTGAGAAATACATTGCGATAGTGAGCCTCGGTAACATGTAGGATAAATCTTTTGCGTGGGCGAGAACTGAGGTCAGTATATTACTGTGGAAGACGAATAGCAGCCCGTTTTCTGTATGAGCCACTGTATATTTGGCCTTACCATTTGCCATCTATCATTTAGGTTGCAGCTTGAATGATTGATAGCCGGCGATACCAAGCAGGTTCTCTTTATTTATTGATCTCATTTACATATGTTGCAAAACGGCAGGCGACGGCGATGAATCTTTAATGTCTCTTTGCTCACAGAACTGCAGTGCCCGTGCTTTTGATGAAATGGTCCCCAGATGGCGAATACTTTGCAACTGCGGGAAAGGTAAGACGTCTCTGCTGTGTTCTTCAGTAAAGGTGACCGTTCAGAAGGTAGGCGACTAACCATGCAATATGTGTTCTTGTGTGATCACTGAAAACACAAGAAAAACATGATATTTTTTTTTTTTTTTTTTTGTTTTTTTTTTTAGTATCCACTTACCTTGGGTACATCCACTGTACTCGACTAGATCTTTAAGGAATCTTGATATTGACCTTATTTGAATGTAATACTCATATCATTGCTTTTTCTATTTTGGTCGGGGACAGTAGCGATAAATAAAACCGCATAATGATGATGAGTTAGGTTTTATATTGTGCGTATCTTAGCAGCTTAGTAATGCCAGATTTGGTTGTTTTCCTCTATCCTCTAAAGTCATGCTGCAGCGTCGATGATTATCCAGGCATATGATTCTGCGACAGATGGCATGGTTAGACTTCCAGCTAGAAGGCGTTTACTGCCTCCGCTTCAGATGGCAGTTTGTTTCCACTTCCATCATGGGTGTGACTCATCTGTGCTGGCCTTGCTCCCTGAAACGGCCTGACCCAGGGATCACCCCCTGTGCAGTAACTTTAGATAAATCACGTGTGAAGCAAATGTAAAACTAGTCATTGGTTTTGACAAAAAGCATTGACCAGTTCTTTTCAAGTTCGCATGCTGAAGAAAAATAACTGATTTAGGCCTCGGGACTTTAGTAGCATCCTGGCTGCCATGGTAACCATTCACAAATGCTAAACATCTGATCCGGCGAT
The DNA here is from genome assembly GCA_033119425.1 of Bufotes viridis. Classification (NCBI taxonomy): domain Eukaryota; kingdom Metazoa; phylum Chordata; class Amphibia; order Anura; family Bufonidae; genus Bufotes; species Bufotes viridis. Next base: position 128,688,974 of record CM065590.1, read on the forward strand.
GCGCCGAAATGACGTTTAGCTTAAAGCCAGATCCGGATTAATGCTTTTCAATGGGCATTAATTCCGGATCCGTCCTTCCGGCATGCCTTCAGGATTTTTGGCCGGAGCAAAATCCGCAGCATGCTGCGGATTTTGCTACGCCCAAAAAACGTGTCAGTACTGAACTGAAGACATCCTGATGCATCCTGAACGGATTTCTCTCCATTCAGAATGCATTGGGATAATCCTGATCAGTATCTTTCCGTCCTAGAGCCCTGAGGACGGAAACATAAAACGCCAGTGGGAAAGAGGCCTTAGGGTCCATTCACACATCCATAAGTTGGGTCTGCATTCATTTTCAATGGGGCCGGAACGGACACTATATGCTGTCCACATCCACATTTCCGGATCCGCAAACTCTGTTCCCCCCCAAAAAATAGAACATGTCCTATTTTTGTCCGCAATTGCGGACAAGAAAAGGCATTTTCTATTATAGTGCAGGCGATGTGCGGTCCGCAAATTGCTGAACGCACATTGCCGGTGTCCGTCTTTTGCAGATCCGCTAAACACTTACGGACGTGTGAATGGGCCCTTACAGTTTACACTTAAAGGCATTGTCTCACTTCAGCGAACGGCATTTATCATGTAGATAAAGTTAAAACAAGGTACTTACTAATGTATTGTGATTGTCCATATTGCCTCCTTTGCTGGCTGGATTCATCTATATACTGCTCATTTCCATGGTTACGACCACCCTGCAATCCATCAGTGGTGGTCGTGGTTGCATACTGTAGGAAAAAGTGTCGGCCTCTCTGGTGGCTGGGACCATGGGAGCGCATAAAGGCTTGTGGTTTATCTTCTAGCACGACCACCACAGCTGATGGATTGCAGGAAAAATGAACCCTGCCAGCAAAGGAAGCAGTATGGACAATCACAATATATTAGGAAGTGCCTTGTATTAACTTTCTCTACATGATAAATGCCATTTACTGAAGTGAGACCTTTCAAGGGGTTGTGCAAGGGTTTTATACTGATGACCTGTTGTCAGAATAGGTCATCAATATCCAATCGGTGGGGGTCCAACACCCGGCACCCCGATCAGCTGTTTGAAGAGGAGGCGGCGCTCCATGCAATCCCTCCTTCCAGTTCATTACACTGCCTCTCGTCTCAGAACCACACCAAAGTAGAAAATATTGCTCTATGAATACTAGCTGTGAATTCTCAGCTGGCATGAAAACGCCTAAAAATACATTACACAACTCTTAATAATAAAGAAAGATTTTTATTGTATAAATACTAAAATTTGATAAAAAAAAACATGTATAGGTGGCAAAACAGATACAGGAATGAAATACTTACTACAACACATATACAAATTTAATAGCAATGGCTCCCAATCTCCTAAACTAGCTGTGAGAAGAAAGTCTCACTAAAGGACAATAAAGTGCAAAGTGCATGGAGGTCAAAGTAACCATGGGGAGGATAAACAGCCAGATACGTGTATATACTAGTCTTATATCTGGCTGTTTATCCTCCCATGGTTACTTTGACCTCCATGCACTTCGCACTTTATTGTCCTTTAGTGAGACTTTCTACGGCCATTGCTATTAAATTTGTATATGTGTTGTAGTAAGTCGTCTTTCATTCCTGTATCTGTTTTGCCACTTATACATGTTTTTTTTAATCAAATTTTAGTATTTATACATTAAAAATCTTTCTTTATTATAAAGAGCTGTGTAATGTCATTTTAGGTGTTTTCTCTCGTCTCAGAAGGGCAGTGCAATTACGAGTACTTGCTCCATTCACTTGAATAGGGCAAGTACTTTTAATTAAACTATGTCAGGGCTGCAAGGGAGATGATGCGCAGTGTAATGAAGAGGAAGCAGCACTCGCATGGAGCGCCTCCCCTTCAAACAGCTGATCGTCAGAAGGGCTGGGTGTCGGACCCCCGCAGATCAGATATTGATGTACTATCCCGAGAATACGTCATCAGTATAAAATGGCTGCACAACCCCTTTAAGGGCTATGGACAACTTTTTGGATCACAATTATTATTTTTTTGAATTGTGTGCATGAGCCAAAAAAAACATTTTTGCAGTTTTTTTTTTTTAATTTAAATATTTGGAAACTTTGACACCTGCATTTATTACAATACACTGCAGCTTGCTTTAGTCCTTTCCGTGTCAGTTCTGTTGGACAATCTCTTTGCCGGCCTGTACTCCTGAATGCGCATCTAAGCTGATTTATGATCAAAAAGGTTGATCAGCTTTGAGTTGATCGTAATTCAGCTTAGATGAGCATTGAGGAGAACACCGGAATGTCTGGGGACTGAGCCACCAGACAGCGTGCAGCTACCAAACAGGCCAGAGTTTTTAATAAAAGCCAGGTACAAGACTGCTTTTTAGCCCATAATACATAGATTTCGAAAAAAAAAAAAAAAAAAGAATCAAAGGCGCCCGTAGCCTTTAAATACAATTTGCAAGAAAAGTTTCTTTAACTTTATGAATCCATGCTTATTATGCGCTGATCACACACTTTCAAGAATAGAATCCAATGTGGATTTGAGTTCAGGGAAAATCAGCTGCGATTGCGTTCAGTTTGTTGTGCATGGATGCAATCCGTTTTTGATGTGTTTTTCACGCACGTGAATTAGAACTGAAGACTTTAACACTCAACATCTATCAACCATCAGTGAAAAACGCATTGCATCTGGATTGCATCCGGATTGCATCTGGATTGCATAGAAAACTGGCTTGTGGCACGTTATTGTGGATTACACACGTTTTGTCAGAGTGCATTCTCATGCAATAAAAACTGCAGCGTAATACGCTGCCAGCAAAGTGTATGAGATTAGTTTTTTTCAGTGTGGAAATTGACCGGCATAATTTTAAAATCCACACCATGACAACTCTATGTCCGTTCTTTTGTACAGATTTTACCCTTTTCAATGCAAGGGGGCGATGTGTGAAAAAAACGCATCAGGTCTGCAATAAAAAACGCAAGTAACACATGGGTTTTGGTGCGGAAATGCACAGAAAACCACATGAAAAACCGTGTAGAATTTGTGTTTTGAAATCTTCACTTGTGTGCAGGTACCCTAAGGGTCCATTAACACATCCCTAAGTGTTTTGCGGAATCCGCAAAACACAGACAACGGCAATGTGCGTTTCGCAATTTGCGGACCGCACATCTCCAGCACTATAAAAGAAAATTCCTAATCTTGTCCGGACCAGAATAGGACATGTTCTATTTTTTGCCGGAAACGGAAGTGCGGATGCGGAAGTGCAGATCCGGAAATGCGGATGCGGACAGCACATAATGTGCTTTCCCCATCTTTTCCGTCCCTATTGGAAATGAATGGGTCTGCACCTTGCGGACCCATTTTGTGGACGTGTGACTGGAACCTAACTCTTCTGGACATCACATTGAGGGAGGCCTAATGCTCCTTGGAGTAGTAATGTTATTAATATCATGGTGATCCTTTATGATGTCAGAACATTTATTGCTCTAAGTCAGACAGGCAAAAGGGGAAAATAGGCAAAGGTGTCACGACACCCTGACCCTAATATTCAGGGTTGATGCCGGACCGTTATAAGGAAATGTAAAGCTGTGTAATAAACACACATCTCTCAACAGGACGACTGTCTGCTGAAGGTCTGGTACCCATTGACAGGGTGGAAATCCTCTTTTTTACCTCATGAAGTTCAAGAGAAAAAGGGGAGCCCGATTGATGTCAACTTTTCATTTGTGTACTTAGCCCACCCCCGAGCAGTGATTGGTTTTTCATGGAGGAACACAAGCAGGTTTATGCCCAGGTAAAATAAAATTGTGAGCCATCGTATAGTTTGAGGTGGAAGATGGTGGTAAAATGTTCATTGCCTTTTCTCTCTAGCTGGCTACATAGAAGTAAGTAACAATGTGTACTTTGTATCTAGAGGCTGAAATTTCTTATGCTTTTGGAGTTATTTTGTTACAGTACTATTTTACATGGTGTGCTACAGTAACGTTAGGAGGGTAAAATACCATAATAGGAATACATCAAAGTATCCTCAAAGGGCATCTGTTGGCAAATTTGTACCTATGATAGCAGAGCCCCCGTTGCTCCTAGAGGCTCATTTGCATATACAGTATTAAGACTTCATTGCAAGCACATATGAACATGGGACCAGCACAGACGTCTTCAGCTGCCAAGTGCACATGTAACAGGTCAGCCAGTTCCATAGGTACAAATCTGACAGATGCCCTTTAAGTGCAGTAATAAGTGATAAATATTGTAGAGATAAGTCAACTTTATTATGTCTGTTTACCCATCTGCAGTATGTGCAGTTCAAGTGTCTGGGCCACGTTACTGCTTTAGGCCTCTTGCACACGGCTGTTGTATGCCCGTTGCTGTATTGCGGTCCGCATACGACGGGTCTGCAATACACAGGCGCTGGCCCGTTTGCACTCCGCATCACAGATGCGGACCCGTTCACTTGAATGGGTCCGCAATCACGGAGATGCGAAACGGAAGCACAGATCGGAACCCTACGGAAGCACTATGGAAATGGCGGTCCCCAATGCACGGAATGGCTGCACAACATAATTTAGAATCTTAAAATAAAAATGGATGATATACCCGCCTGTTTCTCTAGCGCCTTTCTCTACGGCACTGGTGCGCTACTCCTATTACTGATAGTTTAAAAACAACAGTGGTGATGTGCCTGGATAGGCACATGGACGCTGCTGCAAATCATTGTGTTCAGCGGTTTTCAGTTGAGGACGGTGATTGGCTGCAGTGGTCAAATACCGTATCCAGGCACAAACCGTAAACAAACAGTGGCGAGAGTGCCGGAGAAACGGGTGAGTATATCACGTGTTTTCATTTCAAGACATTGTAGATAACCCCTTTAAGGTTTTGTGTTAAACATAGTTTTGGTGATGTTGTTTTTTAGTTTCCTTTTCATTATGTATAGAAAACCCCTAAAATCCTTTAGTTTTCACACTGACCCCTGAGCCTCATGTGGTCGATGCTGATCCCTGTACAGGACTTGGGGGTAGATAAGATGGGTCCAGTTCTATCTATACAGTGAGCTTACCGGTCACAGTACCGCTGTCTGAGATGATATCAAAACTTTTGGGATGTCTCTATGACATATCAACATTTTTTAGAAAACTCAGTGACCCTTTAATGTGGACATCAACTAAGAGGTATAGGGGGAGGTTGTTAAAATTCACTTTACTTTTTGCCTGGGACCTGGAATTTATGTTCTTTATAATGTGCAAAATTGTGTCGGCTCAATATACCTACACAGTCAAGTTGTAAGGGGAATTATCTGCTGCTCCTGGGATCTGCCTATACGTCACACTTCCGTTATTCGATCAGTGATTTTGAGCCAAAACCAGGAGCGGCTCTAAACACAGAACAGGTACTAAGTAAATCCTTACATTTCACAATAACTGACCAAATAACTGAAGTGTGAACTGAGCCTTGACTACCCTCTGACCTCCATTAGTTTTGATATATTTCCTTAACTGAGCATTTATTTCAATTCCAGGGGATCTGTGTGCAATGTGCTACTTACATCCTGTCAGGATGGCATTTGTCGCCTCTGGGCTGAGACACTTTTGCCAGAGGATAGCCTTCTCGGGGGCCAAATAGTCAATTATGACAGCTCTAGCAGCAGTTTGTCAAATGCAGGGAAGCGGAAGGACAAGATTGAACATGCTCTTGAGGTAAGTTTGAAAAAATAATATGGGCATAAATATGGAAATGTGTGCTTTTTATATAAACGTAGAAAATAAAAATATAACTAAAATGTAAGTAGTTACGGTAATTGCTTTCTGACAGCCTAGACCTTTTAGGCTCCTGGCTGTCACAATAAAACCTCCGTCGCCAGTGAGCACAATGGCAGAGCTGAAGGACCATTCCACACCCAGTGGGTACTGCAATCACCTATTTTTGTGACCGGAGGTTGGAAACGAAATGATACTGGCAGGGTTACCCTACCGCAATCGATTTTAATCTTCGTCGTTTGGTGTCTCCCGGCGAAGAAGACCTAAAGAGGAATTTCATCAGGCCCTGCACTCCAGAATTCTGGCTCCAAAAAGTCTACTTTTTAGACTTGTTTGTGCAAAAAAAAGAATTAAATAATTCTACTCCAGGTTTATCTCTGCAACTCCATTTAAAAAATAAAAATCACAAAAATTGTTGCAAACTTACTCCAGTAGGGAGGTGGCGTAGAAAGTGAAGGAACAGGTCAGAGTTAGACTTGATGCACCAAATGTATTAAAACATTGTGCATTATTTGGCACAGATTATGGAAAAACCGGGAGATTTATCATTATTTATTTATTTTACGCAGTTATATAGCACTGACCTATTCCGCAGCACACTGTCCCCAATGGGGCTCACAATCTAATCTCCCTACGCCAGTTTTCGGCCTTAAAAAAAAAGTCACAAATCTCATGTTTGCTACTTTTTAATTTCCACTGCTACTAAATGTAATTACTATGCTGCCCTCAACACGGACTGCCAGAGGATGCGCCTAAGGCTACTTTCACACTAGTGTTTTTTGCGGATCCGTCATGGATCTGCAAAAATGCTCCTGTTACAATAATACAACCGCATGCATCCATTATGAACAGATCCAGTTGTATTGTGTCTTCTATAGCCAAGACGGATCTGTCATAAACACCATTATAAGTCAATGGGGCACAGATCCGTTTTCTATTGTGTCCCCATTGACTTACATTGCGTGCCAGGACGCATCCATTAGGCTCCGCATCCCAGGACAGACCGAAAAACGCTGCAGGCAGCGTTTTGGTGTCGGCCTCCAAGGCGGAATGGTGACTGAACGGAGGCAAACTGACGCATTCTGAGCGGATCCTTTGCCATTCAGAATGCATTAGGGCAAAACTGACAGCTTCTGAGAGCCCATGACGGATCTCAGAAACGGAAAGCCAAAACGCTAGTGTGAAAGTAGCCTAAGTTATTACCTGCGCCTCGTCCAGGAAGCTGCGGGGTCATAGCACATGCTGGTGTGGATGAATCTCCCACACTGACTCATCTGATAAATCTTCCCCCATATGTTATGACCCTTGTTCCTCAGTGCCCCAGGATTCAGTGTCTAAGATATCGCGCACACAGCTTCAGAGGTAACTTAGTAAACGACCAGCAAATTTCAGTCTACAACATCTTTTTCTACTGTACAAAGCTTGACTTTAGGTCATCAGCTTCAGCCGTTGTGTGGACTACAGGAAAACGCATAGCCTGGCAAACCGTCCTGGGCCTGGGTATACATTTATGCAACCTATAGCGGGCAAAGGCTAAAAATATTTTCTTAGCCCGGTATCTTTGCCGTATAGAAAATGTTTATTGTTTTTGCTCTTCTTCAGACAATTCATCACTTGAAACACTTGAGAAGAGGCAGAAGACGCTCTTCTGTTCTGGCTGCTCACACGGAATTGCTACCAAGTCAGCCAAGCCAGCAGGAAGCCCACAGGCACATCTCGCATCACGCTAATGCTTTGTGTCATTTTCACATAGCAGCAAGCATAAATCCAAACACTGGTAACGTAGAAGCTTAGATATTTGATTTCCCTTTTTGTACTTTTATGTTGTATATGCCTCTGTATGTATGTGTGTTATTTAAAGGGATTCTGTCACCAGGGTGATGCCTATAGAGATGTTCATATGTGTAGTTAGGTCTCCTTTTACTTGTTTTAAATATACTTGTGTTACTGCCATCAATCATTTAGTTTTATATAAAACAATTGATGTTATCTATGTGCTAATCACCTTCCTATGGGGCCCAGGGGCTATCCCGATCACCGTTGGACCCTAGCAATGGCCCTTCTCCTAGAGCCCCACATCCAAAAATGCCCTCCTTTTAGCCCTGACGTCCCTGCCCAGAAGTGCCGTAATCCTAGCACAGGAAAAAAAGATTGCGCCGGTGCTTAAGTGCCATGTACATGCACGCGCGCGGGATTACGGTGCTTTTGGGCAGTGACGTTGGGGCTGGAAGCAGGACATTATTAAATGTGGGTCGGGGCTGGGCTCCTTAGGAAGGTAATTAGCATTTGAATTTGATAGATTATACTAGCGTTAGTGTGATCCGGCAGGCAGTTCCATTGTCGGAGCTGCCTGCCGGATCTGCCGTTTAGTGTCACAACTGACAGCATTTGTAGACTGATCCGGATGCGGATCTGTCTACAAATGCATTGCAAGAACGGATCCGTCCCTCCGCTTATCATGTGGATTGACGGATCAGTCCTGCACTGTTTTTCACAGTTTTTCCGGTCTCCGCATCCGTCCTTCAGTTGTTTCGCAATGCCGGATCCAGGACTAATACAAGTCAAAGTAATATAATGCCAGACCCGGCATTCCAGCGACTGATCAGGCATTTTGGCCAGACATAATACTGCAGCATGCTCCGGTATTATGTCCGGCCAAAACGCCTGACAGTAACTGAACGGAAGGCATACCGATGCAAACTGAACGGATTTCTATCCATTCAGATTGCATGGGAATATGCCTGATCAGTTCTTTTCCTGCATAGAGCCCTTTTGACGGAACTCTATGCCGGAAAAGAATAACGCAAGTGTGAATGTACCCTAAAACATGTTCTGCACATATGAACGTCTTTATATGCATAATCCCTTTAAATGTACACCATTGCAGCCCATCAGGATCAAAGGATTTAAACTCACTAAAACAGACATGCCAGGAGAGCTGAAAAGTCCTCTTTAATAACTTCTTGCATTCCTCATGTAATAAATTCTGTAGCGTCTATTCTCATGACTCTATGTTGTGCTGTTTCCCTATTATTCTTACTAGAAGTTTCTGAATGAATTGCTAGTAGTCTTCAATAAAGGTCTAACTGGGTTTTACTATTTGGGGCTGTGTCCCTGCACAGTCTGACATTGGAAGCACTGATTGTGCAGGGACACACCCCACACTGCTAACACCCAGCTGTGCCTTTATTGCAGACTGGTGGCAATTCACTCCTAAACTTCAAGTAGGAATAATACAGGAATTTCACAACATATGTTATGTGAAATATGCTCCAGAATGATTACATGGGGAATGTACGTAGTTACTAAAACAGACATGAGAGGTGACAGGTCCTCTTTAAATAGGAAACGGTTTAGTTGTCAGAAAGGGTAATTGCACAGCGACACTGACACTATCAGGAAATCCTATCCTGACGAGCTTCTATCTTTAGATTAGGGTAGAGTACAAATTAAGCCAGGATCCCCAAAAATGGTTGATCACAGTAGTCCGATTTATAAATTGTAGAGAACCTGTCATCTTCACAGCACACCCGTCATCCAGGGGTAAAAAAGATAATATAGATAACCATGAGGCCAGGGATCCTTTTCTATTGTCAGAGCTAGTAGGCCACTTGTACATAGCCATACTAGTTAGGGTCCATTCACACGTCCGTGAATGGGTCCGGATCTGTTCCGCAACATTGCAGAACAGATCCGGACCCATTCATTCTCTATGAGGCAGGAATGGATGCGGACAGCAAACAGTGTGCTGTCCACATCCGCATTTCCGAAGCGCGGCCCCAAACTTCAGGTCCGTAGCTCCAGAAAAAAATAGAACATGCCCTATTCTTGTCCGCAATTGCTGACAAGAATAGGCAGTTCTATAGGGGTTTGGCCGGATGTATTGCGGATCCGCAATACGCTACGGATGTGTGAATGGACCCTTAAACATATCTGATGGAATGTTCCATTAGTATATTTAAATATGATTTTTTTTTTTTATATGTACGGTATTTCGTTTTGCATTAATCGTTAAGATTGCGCAGACACGTAATGACTGTTGCTACAGATAAAGGTAAATGTAGACGTGTCTGTAGATTACTCTGTATATTATCTCTTTTCATTATTTAGATCTTTTGTAAATGGTGTACTGATCTGCTGCAGAGAATCCTGTTTTTATGTAAGATCGAAGGCGCTTTCCATTAGTACAATATTGAGGACCTATTCACAGGATAGTCCATCCATATCCGTTCAGTGGGGCTTTGACCCTCCCGCTGATCAGCTGCATGAAGAGGCCGCACACACTTCTGTGAAGAGGCCACAGCATTCCAAGCACAGCTCCATACATCATGTAGTGGATGTGCTTGGTATTGCAGCTCAGCCCCATTTTTCAATGGGATTGATCCATGGAGTGCCAAGGCCGCTTCAAACAGGTGATCAGTGGGAGTGCTGAGAGTTGTACCCCCGCTGATTTTATAATGATGACCTACCTCGAGGATAGGTCGGCAACATTGTACTCCTAGAGCACCCCTTTAAAAATAGTACTAGCAAAGCAATTGAGATTCCCCCCTGTTGCTTAAATTGAACAATAATTTACATTTTTCCAGATATTCCTTCTGTTCTGGCCGGAGCAGCTTTTAACCTGGATGAAGGTTATGGAGGTTTTGTGGTCCATTGGCTCAACAACAAGGAATTGCACTTTACAGCTTCCATTGAAATCTTTATACAGCGTCTGAAAGCCATTGTGGACCAGCAGACGGAGAATGCTGAAGATGAAGAGGATGAAGATGGCTTATTAATGAAACTAGATGATGGTTAGTATAACAGCACAAGCTGTTGGAAGCTACATATTTCAGTTAGGGTCCATTCACACGTCCGCAATTCTGTTCCGCATTTGCGGAACGGAATTGCGGACCATTAATTTCAATGGGGACAGATGATGTCCCGGCCGGGTCCGCAATTGCAGATCCGCACTTCCGGGTCCGCAATTGCGTTCCCGAAAAAAATAGCAATTGCGGACAAGAAAAGGCATTTTCTATGAGAGTGCCGGCGATGTGCGGTCCGCAAATTGCAGAACGCACATCGCCGATGTCCGTGTTTTGTGGATCCGTGGATCCGCAAAACACACACGGACGTGTGAATGGACCCTTAGGCTGGGTTTACATCTGCCATGTGAACTCGGGCAGTCGGTTCCAATGGAGTTCACCGTATGCGCCATAGCCAGATACCACCGCGCACCGCCAGATCCCCTTCACTGCAATGGGATCTGGCCGCTTTCTGGCATATATGCCGACTTTCGGCCGGACAAGAAATGTTGCTTGCAGAATTGTCCGGCTAGACAGCCTTATGTGAGGAAATAAATGCAGAGATGGGGTCACATTTAATCATACCAAGGAATGAGGTGTCCATCAGTGCACGTCTACAGACTTTCTCAATCTTTGTTCTAGGTGAGCTGGAGGGTGAAAGGTCTTTGACCGGATCTCCTGAGCATGAAGAAGTGGATAAGGATTTGAGTACAAAAGCATCTTCACCCGATGCTACCCTTCCTCTACCCACTGTGTTATTAGAGCTGAAAATTGAATCCCTCCTCTCAGAGTGGAACAAGAATGCGGACATGCTCTTCACGATTCACCCCGTGGATGGTACTTTTTTACTGTGGCATGTTAACTATTTGGATGAATACAATCATGGAATCTTCAGACAAGTTCAGGTATTATTTTCCGATGCTGTGCTTATTAAAAAGGTTTTCCCATCTGTGGTGTAATCACGGGGCTAATACTGTCAGTGCCAGATTGCTGCTCCATTCAAACTCCTCCTAATGTCCCCCATTTAGTTGGCCAATGGGAGTATTCCGCCCCCACCCTGCTTATTTAGCTTTTAGCATTTTTATAGGTTAAAAAAGTGTATACCGGAATACCACTTTAAAGACCATCTGTCGGCAGATTTGTACCTATGACACTGGCTGACCTGTTACATGTGCACTTGGCAGCTGAAGGCATCTGTGCTGGTCCCATGTACATATGTGCCACATTTCTGAGAAAAATTAAGTTTTATTATATGCAAATGAGCCTCTCGAAGTGTGTAAACGTGATCACACTCCTAGAAGCTTATTTGCATGTAGGCCTCCGGGAGCAACAGGGGCGTTGCCCTTACACCTGGTGGCTCAGTTCTCTCTGCAACTGCTGCGCCCTCTGCTCTATGATTGACGGGGCCTGGCATGATCATGTTTACACCGCTCAGACCTGTCGATCAGGTTCAGCATGTGCAGAAGGTGCGGCACTTGCAGAGAGAGCAGAGCCTCTAGGTAAAACATCAATGCCCTTGTTGCTCCTAGAGGCTCATATGAACATGGGACCAACACAGATGCCTTCAGCTGCCAAGTCTGCTGACAGATGCCCTGTAAGTACTGACCATTTTATGTATTCTATCTTCCTAAAAACAGGTTGGGTTTCTTGGCAGCTCTTTTATTACCTGGAATTTTGTAGTAATTTTTTTTTTTTTTTTAGCTCACATGTAATAGGGGTAGTTACCACTCCCAATAGACACTTGTGGAAAGATGCTTCAGAGATGGTGCTTCTCTCATGAAATACTACTGAGATTCGTACTAGTGAGAGGATCAGTTGCTGAAATACACAATTCCATTAACTTATTCTATCTCATCCATAAAAATTGAGCATCTATAACCACAATATAATCAATGTTAATCTTTATTATCAACCTTTTACATACAATAATATCAGAAAAGCTCTAAAATTGCAATATAATCAGGGGAAAAGACATGGGTCAGCAACACCTAACCTGACCAATTATGTCACAAATTATTCATTACTCTACATGTAACATTTATTTTCCCTCGAGATCAGTATACCTGTCTGTCAAACGACAACATTAATCTCAGTAGGTAGCAAAAAGCCACTAATTAACAAGCCAAAGTGCAACGTGCAATATGGTCCCTTCAAAATCCCAAACTAAGGGGGTAAACTGGGGCTCACAGCTCCTAATATGGCCAAATACTACCTATGTGCTAAATGCTATAGCCTACACGTGAAAGCAGGTTATTTATTCAATGGATGGTATAATGAAAAAACACATTACCTAGATGTTGTCAGGGGAAATGCCAGCTGATCCTCTCCTCTTTCTTTAGAACGGTAGTTTTGTCACTATCCATTACACAAGGTTTGTAACAAAGGCAAAATGTTAAAGGTTTCATCCATGTTTCTAATACTGATGGTTTATCCTCAGGATAAGCCACTAATATTAGATAGCTGGGGTTCTGGCGCTCCCACCCCTGCCGATCAGCTGCCTGAAGGGCCCATGGCACTGTGTGAGCGCTGCAGCCACTTCAGATTTTACATTGCTCTGTGCGATGTTTGTGTTGAGTGCAGTGTTTTTTATAGCGGCTCCTCTGAGAATTTCACAGCATTATCCCATTCACTTGAATGGGACAAGGCTGCAGTACCTAGAACAGCTGCCTTCTGAGTATGAGCAGCATAGCACAGTAAAAACTGAAGAGGCTGCAGCACTTGCACGAATGCAATAGCCTTTTCAAACAGCTGATCGGTGGGGATGGCAAAGGGGTGTTCAACAGAGCGCAAATATCTTACTAAAGTATGTGTTTAGTTTCATTCAGAGATCCACTCTTAGACTGGGTTCACCAACTGTGAACCGCCATTTCGCAGAACTCACAGCGTCATAGGTCACGATGAGGCTGTGAGTTCAGCACACATAAATTGTGATCGAAAATGTGCCTGTCACATGGACTGGATTTCATGGACAAGAGAATGGTTGTGTAAAAGCAATCTTAAAAGGAGTTGTCTCATCTTAGACATTGGAGGCATATCGCTAGGATGGCTCGGCTATCTCCGGCAGTCCCATAGAAGTGAATGGAGAGGTGGCCACGCATGCGCGCTATTTTCGGAACTCCAATAGAAATTAATGGAGAGCACACTGGGGGTACAGTAGGCGCAGCTCCCCGAGGTGGGACCTGCACTTATCTGACTTATTTGGCATGTCTTAGTGATGTGCCATAAGAGGCTGAGATGATGCAACCCCTTTAAGGTCCTTTTATACGGGCAGATCATTGAGACATTATCAGTGATGAAAGTTTGTAGAACCGTTCATTCCTGATAATTGTCCCCATGCTCGTTCTTTGGGTCGCCTATCTTTCGGTCAGCACCCAAAATTGGCATTTCTGGGCACCACACCAGTGAATCTATATAGGGACAAGCAATCATATAGGTGTAAAAGCAGCCCTCCACTCTGCTAAACGGCTCGTTCCTGATAATATAATCTCTGAATCAGTCCATGGGCTGTAGCTAGAGAAGTTGCTATATTTGTTCACATTCAGAGCGTCAAAATGTGTGCAAAGGTTTAGCGTAGTCTTCCACTAGTCTATCTGCTGCAAGCATTTAATGAAAAAAATGACCACACGAGGTTGATGCGCAAGGCTGTGAAATACTGACAAGTCTTTTAAGTTTCGTTTCCAGTTTTTTTTTTCCCACCAATACGTTTTCTACTTTTATATGTAACAGCTAGCGAACCTATCCGCCGCTGTGTTTGAAGAAGTTTCTCCAAGCTCCTTTGCAGCATGACCTCAGTATAGTTGAGCTCACAAGTCCCTGGCTGATATAACTATACAGAATCTTCTGGCAGGCTGTTCCGGCAGAGGAATAGCCTGCCAGAGATCATTGTATCTGGCATAGCCTTTCACCGCCGGAGCCCATTGACTATAATGGGACCCGGCGGGAAGCTGGCCTGTTTCTGGCATAAGTGCTGGGATTCAGCTGGACAAACACCCCTGCAAGCACTGGTTTTGTCCGGCCAAATCCTGGCACTAATGCTGGATCCCAGCGGGGTCCCATTATAGTCAACTCTGCCAGATACGATGGACTCCGGCAGACTGTCTCTCTGCCAGAACGTTTTAACATTATTCTGACACTAACCCAAATTGTTTGATTTATACAACGTTATGCCTTTTTGCAACTTTAGTCTCCTTTTTAGTTGTCAAATGCCTTTTATTAATCAACTTAAAAGGGGTTCTCCAGAAAAAAAAAAAAAAAAATGAAAATACTTAAATATTATTTTATAATAAATATATTCACAAATACCTTTCATTACTTAGAATGGCTCGTTTTGTCTAGAAAGCAATCATTAGGAGAAATAAAATGGCCGCCGTCTTATCAGTACACACAAAACCTGTCCTAATCACACAGCAGAACAAGTTACTTCACTACAATAAGCCATAGTGCTGCCTCATCCTCCTCTCTCTGCTCTGCTCGTCAGGATGAATGATCCTGAATACAGGTGAATCTCTGTAGGAATGGAGATGATGAGGAGACATGAGAGGAGGGTGAGGTGTGGCTAATGAGCAGCAGCACTTGTTTACAGTCTCCATTACCACATCCCCACATTACCACAGCCGGTCCTGTCCGTGCTCTCTGTACTTCATGTCTCCTCATGAACTAAATTCCCCCAGAGATTCCGCTAAAGTTTTTATCTGTATTCAGGATCATAATCCCTGACAAGCAGAGCAGAGAGGAGGATGAGGCAGCTCTTTACCTCAGTGTTGTGAAGTAACTTGTCCTCATGTGTTATCAGGACAGGTTTTGTTTTAACTAATGGGACAGCGGCCATTTTGTTTCCCCTGATTGCTCCCCAGACAAAACGAGCCATTATAAATAATGAAAGGTATTTGAGAATATATTTATGATAAAGTAATATTTAAGTATTTTCATTTTCTTAAATCCCGGAGAAACTCTTTAGTGTCCAATTTTTCAAGTTCATTTAAAGTGAAACTCCAGCTGCTGTACATAATATATTTAGGAACTACATGAATATAAAGTTCATTGTATGATTCCTTTTATCCAGTGTACTCAAAATGTAATCTGCAGGAGTGCTAAGAATTTCAAATTTTATGATGTTGCCGTAAAGGGCTTTTCTGTTATTTTTATATTGATACCCATCTTCAGGATAGGTCATCAGTATAAAAGGACTGGAAAACCTTGCACCCCCTGCCTATCAGCGGTTCTGTAGTACTGTTGGCATCAGGACTATATGGCTCCGTCCACTGTGTGTAGTGGATAAATCTGGTTATTGCTCAGTGGGAGCAGCGCTGCGGTACCCTGCTCGGTCTACAATGAATGGAGCTGAAGTTCCGGTGCAAACCTCTGGAGGTGCTGCAGAACAGCTGATCAGCAGGGTATCCGGCCCTCAACAATCAGATATTGATGAGCTATCCCCAAGATGGGCCATCAGTCTAAAAAGCCATCCAGCAGAAAGCAGTCTGCTGTATTCTTCCAACTTTCATTTTCCTGAATTGTAAGATTTGAAGACGATCTGATTCATTGCAACTTCCCTGTGAAGCCCTACTCATTTTTAATAGTGAAAACACAATCATACAGAAAGAGCCACAAGAGCTGACATTTAATTAAAGGGGTTGTGCAAAGAATAAAAGTTATTCCCTACCCACAGGATGCGGCATAACTAACTGATCGGTGGGGTCTAACCACCAATCCAAAGAATAGGGATCCTATTTTCCCCATTCTAATGGATTGGCAGCCTGGGCATGCGCCCTGCTGCTCCATTCGTTTTCTATAAGACTAGTTGGCTATTTCAGATGCCAGCGGTCAGACCCCACCGATCAGTTTGTCTTTCCCTATCCTGTTAGGGGATACCTTTAATACTTGACTCATCTCCTTTTAGCTGTTAACCTGACTGCCATGGTATTGTCCAACAGATCTGTTTTTAGAGTCCTTTCATTCATGTGGTTTGCTTTTAGCAGATCCATAAGGTCACAGAGCCGACAATCCTTTCGTTATTTTGGACTCCCTGGCGCTTTCCTCGTCCATTAGTGGATGCCCCTGTGACTCTCCTTTTAATAACTGAACAGATTATGTGCCTTAAGTTCTTTTGCTCTTTTATCCTGGGGCTTTTCTGCTAGTATATAATATGCTTCTCTCAATTTCTATTGTGTATCTCCAACTCCACATAACATAAAATGCATAGCTTCCAGCGCCAACGTTCATTTACGGATGCCAGGAGACAGCGGTGCAGTAATGGCTTCTGGGATCTTCCATATCTTAAGTAAGAAAGCAAAACTTGACATTTTCCAGGTCCCCTAGTGCTTACATACTTCCAGAGTACAATGCTTAAGGCATATCATATTTTTTTATTATGTTCTTCTCTTTGCAATTGACCATTATTAGATCAGTCTGAAAACGCAGCCTACGGAATAGGTTTATGCCCAGATGATAATTTGTGCGTTTTGTTTTCAGGTAACCTTCTCTTCTCGGATACCAGTTGCTTTTCCATCAGGAGATGCTAGCTCGCTAAGTAAAAACATAATGATGTATGCGTGTTCTACCTCCTCCAAGGAAGCTGCTTCTGACCTTCTGCAGAGAACGATGATGGCAAGTGACCTCACTGTAAATCCTTTGAATGCGCTTCCAAATGGAGCCAGTATGACGCCAACGGTCATGATGGTTTCCAAACATATTGATGGGTCATTGAATCAATGGGCCGTGACCTTTGCAAATAAGTCTGCCTTTTCTTCAGTGCTCACAGTGTCACACAAGTTTCGCTATTGCGGCCACCGATTCCACTTGAATGACTTGGCCTGCCATTCTGTACTTCCTTTGCTGCTGACGTCATCTCACCATAATGTGCTGGTGACTCCAGACTCTGAGTGCAATCCATGGGAGACAGAACATGGTAGTAAAGTGGTGGATCCTGCAAAGAATTTAAAGGTTTCCCCAAGCAACATTTTAGAAACGCAGCTACTCAGACGTTTCATGACCCAAATGCAATTTACAGTGAACTTATACTATGGCGAGTTGATCCGATTGGGCCCTTATCATACAGTGGGGGAGTTTCTGAACTGGCCCGCATTAACTCTCTTCGTACTTCTGCCTTTTGTAATGTGGCATGGCTTCCAACACTTATACCAAGTTATTGTTTAGGTGAGTGCTCTGAAATATGTATTGTGATTTTAATTTTTAATTTTTTTTGCGCACTAGTCTATTAAATGCATGTGCTTGTTAGGGTACTTTCACATTAGCGGCAGGGGAGTCCATCAGGCTGTTCTGGCGGGTTAACAGCCTGTCAGATCCGCCCTGCCGCTAGTTCACATGTGCCCCCGGACTATAATGGGGGCGGGGTGGAGTTCTGGCAGCAGCGTACGGCGACAGGCCGCCGGACTAAAAGTACGACATGCAGTACTTTTAGTCCTT
Source organism: Bufotes viridis (assembly GCA_033119425.1). Lineage (NCBI taxonomy): Eukaryota > Metazoa > Chordata > Amphibia > Anura > Bufonidae > Bufotes > Bufotes viridis. The sequence goes on from CM065590.1 coordinate 128,706,934, forward strand.
CTGCCGCTGGAACTTCGCCCCCGCTCCTATTATTGTAAATAGGGACGGAGCGGCAGGATGGATCCGAAGGCTGTTCACCCGCTGGCACAGCCTGACGGACTCCACTGCCGCTAGTGTGAAACTATCCTTAGCAGAATGCAATATACTATGGGATTGTAATAGGCATTGAATGTGTCATATCAGTGGTCCTTATCCCATCCACTCCAGCTCCCCACACAGATACCTAACAGTGCTACCCTGCTGTCTAATACTATACCCACCGTGTTGCCCTGTGCCCCTAAATGCTGTTCTGTATAAATATGAATTCCATACAGATAGCCCCCCTGCATATAATTGTTACCCACCAGATATTGTCCCTGACAGTAAAGGTGCCACATAGGACCCCCTCCCCCTAAAATAATAGTTTCAAGCTGTGGGCATTAGTACTGTCAGGGCTTTTAGGTCTATTTCACACGAGCGATACGGACTGTATCAGGATCTGTTAAGAAAAGAACTGATGGTTTTGCATCAATCAGTTTTGTCAGCGCATTGCATTCAGTGTTTGCGTTTTTTCCGGCGGGATTGTATCCGGATTGCATGCGTTTTTCATGCATGTTATAAAAAAAAAAAAAAAACCTTAGAATTACAAACTACATCTCCTAGCAACTTTCAGTGAAAAACGCATTACATCCGGATGCCTTCTGTCTTTTATGCAAGCCCCATTCACTTCTGTGGAGCCCGAGCTGCATGAGAAACGCACAATATAGAATATGCTATGATTTTTCCTAAATGCCGAGATGATGCATGAAAAACGCACTCATGTGTACAGCCCTATTGAATTGAATGGGCCAGGATTCAGTCCGGATGCTATGTGTTACTACACACATCGCATCCGACCAGAAAACTTGCTTGTGCCCTTAAGGGGGGTTGTCAGGGCTACATGACACGTAACCGTCTACCTGCCTAACTAACTAAACTAAGCGGCTTGAATTGTGCCATAACCGCTGCGTGGGAGGAATGCCTAAAAGGGGGCAAAAACACCACAACTAAATGATAGATAATAGATTATAGCAACAACACTAACATGACCAACCTCTCGAATGCAAGAACATCTCTAGGCTAGGTTGAGGTATGTACCTATTGAACATGCAGAGCGCCATCGACCTAATTTCTGGATAATATGGGCTGGAACTTATATGCTGCACCTAACCTGAAGGAAAGGCCCGATAGCTGTAGGTTTCAACCCCAAATTGGACACCGGCATATAGACATGCCGCACAACTGAGAGGTGGTGAGTGGTGCAGTGGGAACAGAACAGAGGACTCTCAAGGTCTCGGTCTTTTAAGGCTGCCAGTAACTGCTGAAAGACACGAACCGGGCACCCTGAATGGAATGTCGGAAAGAAAATGATTATATTGGGGGCCAAAAAATGGCAACAAATCCAGTGCCAACGAAAGCATCAGAAAAACCAAATTGTTGAAACCGCCTTGGCCTGAGTGACGTGTCAGAAGTGAAGAAACATCAAGTAGCGAAGCCCGTAACCTAATGGGAAATCCACCCGTAATGTGACTCGTATGCTAATAAAGTTTTTTTTTTTTTTTAATCTTTTTTTTATCTTTTTTTTTTATCTTTTTTTTTCATCCTACTACCTGAGCAAAAGATATAGTTGACCACACCAACTGAGAATGGCGAGCTGTGACGAGACCTGAAAAGCAAAAATGGCGTGCAATAACGATCCTGGCTGTGGTAGTATGCGGACACTGACATGAGGCATGCAGTAATATAAACCACCTGCAACACACCACGCGGCTATAGATGAGTACATATAAACGATGCAAACATCAGCATGTACCCCCTGTAGAGATGTGGGTGTATATGCCGTTAAAAAAGTCTAAACTCAGTTCTTGGCAAAAGCAATGCTCATATCTATTTTGAGCAAAAATAAAGCAATAAAACAAGGCAAAACAACAGCAAAATAAATGGTCCTCATGGGTCTTTGCAATTACCTTTTTGTAGCAAGTAGCTTCCCCGGTGTCCAGCTAACATTCTGAACTGCAGATGGATCCCCAGCACCTTGCACAGGTGCTTATTAAGTAGACAAACTCAGGTTCACAACTTTAAAGTGATACACACACATTTTACATTTCCAAAAACAAATGTTACAAATGAAACATACCTCAACACAGAGGAGCTTACAGTCTACTTAATATACATATCACAAAATGGCAGTTACACTAAAGAAACAAAAACACTCTGTTAACAGCAACTCTGCCTTACCTGGATTAATCAGCTGCCTGCATTTCACACTCTATAATGCAAGTAAGGGGATAATGCTGTATGTCAGTGTGAACAATGCCTTAATCTGTCTGCAGAAATAATAGCGGATAGAGAGAGAGGTTTGCTGGCGAGCAAGAAAGTGAAAGCAGACAAGAAAGACATGCAGATATATACAGACAAACTAATGACATATTCACCCCCCTCCCCAAAAACGGGGCGGCATGGACCACGGCCGCGTGCCCATGGCATAACCAAGGTCCATCCCGCCGAATACAAAAAAGCAGCTTGTGCTACTACCCATGTGCCGCTGGCATGTATGTGTAAAACATCATTGTAGTAATGGCACATATCCTACCATCCCGTCCCCCTCCTGCCCCTCGCAAAGCCCGGGCGGCACCTGCAAGAAAACGAGATGGAGTCACGCTGATCCTTGCTGCCTAACCGTACTTCTGCGTGGGCTGCCAGGCAGATCGCTCCGGTGCGGTGCTGCTCCTCCTCACCAAAGGAGCCGACACACCGCCGGCCGGACTGTAACAGGACGATGCTGCACGAGCTTGCAGCAAACCCTCCCCGACCAGAAGGACCTTAGCTGGGTTCCTGAACGCCAACTGGGCACGGAAGCTGCTGATTCAGCCGATGTGCTGCATCAGATTGCTCAGACTGCACACAACTACACAGCACCGTCGACACACCCAAGGGAGGCGCCTGCCTGGTATAAATGTCCTACTCATGCCCCTTCACAAATACAGGCCAATAAATCGGCCTTCATACATATTATGAAGACAAAGTTAATACAAGCCACTTACTAATGTATTGTTATTATCCATATTGCCTCTGCTGGCGGCATTCATTTTTCCATCACATTATATGCTGCTCCTTTCCAGGGGTTATGACCACCCTGCAATCCAGCAGTGGTCATTGTGCTTGCACACTATAGGAAAAAAGCGCCGGCCTGTGCACACTCCCATGGTACTGACCACCAGTGAGGTTAGCATCTTTTCTAGTATTGTGCAAACACGACCACCACTGCTGGATTGCAGGGTGGTCGTAACCGTGGAAATGAGTTGTGTATAATGTGATGGAAAAATGAATCCAGCCAGCAAAGGAAGCAATATGGATAATAACAATACATTAGTAAGTCCTTGTATTAACTTTATCTACTTGATAAATGCCATTTGCTGAAGTGGGACAACCCCTTTAAGCTACTAAAAAATAAATTGGACAACTAGGTTGTGCCCCTGACAGTTATAGGTCTGAAGTAGTGCTTTCAAAAATGTGTTGGGCAGAGTGCCCTCCATATAATAGTGCCCACAAGTACTCCCCAAAAAATGGGGCCAAGCAGAGTGCTCTCAACAGTAATAGTTCTCTTCTATCTCCTACAGGGCCACTAAGTACCACCAGTAGTATTAATTCTCCCCCAGAGTTCCCCCAGTAGTATTAGTGTTCCCCTGTAGTGCATACAATGGTAATAATGATTCCCCAAGAGTTCCCGCAGTAAAAATAATGCTCTCACAGATCCCAGAGTTCCCCCACTAGTAATACTGTCCTTCCATAGTAGTAATGCTCGTCGTGGATCCACCCGGAAAGACCTGTAGCTTATGAGGGTGAAATGCGGTACAGGCGGCCATACGCTCCCTGCCCTTCTAGATTATTTGACTGTATCTGCAATAACATCTGAGAATTGAATTTCGCTCTGCCTGTGTACCATCAGTACAATGACAGGTTGTATACAACAGTTGACCAGGGGAGCCAATTCTTGTCAGCAGCCGATATGTTAGTACGCATGCTACTACACCAACTCCAGAGGTGTGGAATCCATAGCCAGAGCCAATATGTTGCCATCTTTTTAAATGTACCCGTTTTCATCCAGATACTTCCTTTGCTACACTTCAAATCTTTATTTAAAAAACAACAAAGGTTTAAGAAAAAATAGATATGTTTTTATTTAAAAAAAACACGGACAGAAACATTTTAAACGTATGCAAATCCTTGATACTTACAAGTAAAAAAAGGATAGATAACCACAGAATTGCGCGCGTTTGTATACATGTTAGTCCTGTATGTCTAAACGTGTCCACTTGACGTACAGCAGAAACGAGATGTGAGCAGGCCATAAGACACAATCAGTAAATCTGCCCCATTGTATATCAAAATGAACAAAAGCAAATACTGATAAATATGTTCTATAAATTATATGATCTTCCTTATTTTTCAGGCACGTATTGTAATTCTGCCAGTGCTTGCTTTGTAGCCTCTGATGGGACAAACCTGAGGCTGTATCAGGCAGTAGTCGATGCCCGAAAGTTACTTGATGAACTCTCAGATCCTGAATCGTCTGTAAGTTATATACAAGGAAATTGTGTTCAGACCAGTTTACAGCCATACCTTTTATCAAACGGTATAATGAAATGAACTGGCTCATCTCTCCCATCAATAATAATGAAGGCTCATTAGCACAATGCAGAGTTCTAAAGAAAGAAGACTTGTAACTGTTGTTTCATAGGGAATCCAAACATTACTAGTATCAAGTTGAAGCTTTTACTCCAGGGGTGATGGAGCATAGAGTGGCAGGTAGTTCTCTCAGACGGTGGCATTCCCATGCCTAGCCTTCACCCTATTTTATTTTATTTTTTGTTTAAATTTACAGATTTTAATATTGTTGCTGTAGTTTGATTTCTTAGTGACTCCTGTGATGTTCAATAATACAATGGTACTTCAAAGTGTGTGAACCCTCGGAATTTTATTTATCTATAAATTTGATCTAAAACGGAGTTAATATATGCAAATGAGTCTCTAGGAGCAACGGGGGCGTTGCCATTACACCTAAGGCTGGCTTCGCACATCCATTTAACACGGACGTGAACTGTCTGTGGTAACCTGGGCTGGATTTCTGCTTAGAGCAGGAGCGCACGGCGACATTGGTTTGGGCCCGTTATGCTGCATTTGGGCCAGGACGGCTAACCATCATTGATGGAACAATGAATTCTGAATTATATCAGCAGAATCTCAAAGTCATGCAGTAAGACAACTACCCTAAATATGCAATTCATTATACCAAAGAATGTTTAAAGAAGAACGTTATAGTCCTGAGCTTAATCCTATAGAAATGTTGTGGAAGGATCTCAAGTGAGTAGTTCATGGGAGGAAACCCACCAACATAACGGAGGTGAAGCTGTTTTGTACAGAGGAATGGGCTAAAATTCCTCCAAGCCGATGTGCAGGACTGATCAACAATTATCTATTTTGAGGACTTGTGTAAAAATCTATTTTAGGTCAAATTTATACAAAAATATATAACATTGTGAAGGGTTCACAAACTTTCAAGGACCACTGTAGGTAAAGTAGCACTCCATCACTAAAAAGTGCAGCAGCTTGTGTATGACTTGGGTATCCCTGTTTTAGTTGATTACTCTGCAGCTAATAATTACTTGTCTTTTATAGCTCATCATGTCTGGTCTCTTATATAAGGCAAAAATTATATCTTTAGCATTCAGTGGACAGAGGGACAAGGAGGACAGAGCTTGGTGGTTAATGGTGGTCTGAGAGGTGTCAGGCGGGATTTGATAGATGCCGATGTAATTCTGTGGTGAACAAAAAGTCGGCCACAGTGGCAAGACTGACCTCCTGCCTACACAGAAAAAGCAAGCCCTGGACTAGTGGTCAGAGTGTGATCATGTTACTAGGGGCCCATGATGAAAGGGTTCTGAATGTACAGATGCAACTGAGCTGGGAAAAAACAAATTACATGGCTTGAACATTACTGATTAGTTAGCTTGTAAAAAAAGAGTCTGGCGTGCTAATGTAATACTTAAAGACGCTGTCTGAGATTTTGATATTGAGGCCCTATCCCCTGGACTAGTTATAAACATCAGATCAGCAGGTTCTGACTCTTGGCACCCTTGCCGATCAGCTGTGCAAAGTAGCTGCAACCCGCTGGTGAATGATGTGACCAGCGACGTCAGATTCATCGGTCCCATGACCTATGCGCAGCTCAGTCCTATGCAAGTGAAAGGGGCTGAGCTTACAGAATCAAGCACTGCTGCTATCCTGTGCTTTGACAGCTGTGAGGTGACTTCCTCAAACAGCTGGTAAGTGGCCTTGTGAGGTGTCAGACTCCTGCTGAACTGATGTTGATCACCTATACTAAGGATCTTTAACACCTGGAAAACTCCTTTAAAATCTTTCTCCTGTAGAAAAATATTGGCTGAGTGAACTAAAATTGCTCTGTTCTAGAAGATCCCGTTGTAAGTGGCCCTCAGCAACAGTCAGAGATATTATGTTGTGTATTTTAAAGGGGTTGACCACTTTCTGGTTATCGTTGACCAATGTGATTGTGAGATGATTATGTGGCACTGACTAATATAACCTAATATTCCTAATATTACAATTCTTCACCATTCTATATGGTTTGCCTCCTTGTACACACAATCTTTAGTGCTGTCCACATAGAGGTCCTGTCCATAAGATGGCTGCTGATGGAGGGTCATGGTACCAGGTAAATCACCTCCATGTGATGTCTCCTCCATTCAGACACACTACACTTACTCTAAAATCCCAACAGAACAAGTGCAGACGGCAGGTCCAGTGTTTCTGGAGGAGACATCACATGGAGGTGATTTGCCTGGTCACATGACCCTCCATCAGCAGCCATCTTATGGACAGGACCTCTGTGTGGACAGCAAAAAAGACTTGGCTAACAAGGGGGCATACCTTATGAAATAAAGACAATGGTGCAAAATGACAACAAGGACTATATTAGTAAGTGCCATAAAATCCTATCAAAAACACATTGGTCAACAATAACTGGAAAGTGGTCAACCCCTTTAATTATTATTACAGACTTTTAATTTTTTATTTGATTCTTTTAGAAATTAATTGGTGAAGTGTTTAACATTGTCAGCCAGCAGTCTACAGCACGCCCTGGCTGCATCATTGAGCTTGATGCGATAACTAGTAAGGTAAGAAATTTTGTAAATTAATGATTTCGCTGTCAATTATTTACATGTGCTCCATGGCAAGGTTTTTTTTTTTTTTACGGGCTTTGTAATGGTAGCCCTGCTCGGTGTATGCAAGGCTGGTGCAGAGTAGGTTTAGTCAAATCGCAAGTAATACACTCAGCAGTGGGTGCAGCAAGAAGACGTAACTTTACTGAAGGATGACAGGTTAACAAGCCAGCCTTTACAGAAGCAGTGCTCCGGCCGCTCACTGCAAGGCAACAAGTCGTCTCAGCTGTTTAACATTACAAGAGTCCAACTCACAGCTGTAGATGCGGTGGTGTCCAGGTTGTGCAAATCCAGTTCTTGCAATTCTCCCCTGATTCAGGGGAATGTGGCTGTATGGTGGCTTTAGTCCACAGAGTCTTCTTAATACCTGCTTGTAGGCTGTCCCCACTACCTCTCCCTCCTGCCGCACAGTCCACCATGGAATCCAGCCAAACAGACTTCATGCCTGAAGCACCATCAGCCTGCACTCTCATGGTATCTCCCATGGCTTCTAGCAGTACCAAGATTGTTGCATGGCGGCGTAATTACAAGATGAGCATGCATCCAAACTATCTAAGACTATAATGTAGCCACTGGCCCACATAAGAAGCGCTGTGCGCATATGTCCATGTGCAATCACCCTAAAGAAAGCAAACACTATGTCATTCCCCATCATTCATGGCTTCTTGGACCATATCTTAGAGCAGTGGAAAGAACGTGACCAGTCTTAAAGCATCCAATCCCCTACTAATCTTGAGATCCAAAAATGTGATCTCTTCCTTTTGAATTTCTGCAGTGAAGAAGAGGCCAAGATGTACCCCTGAGCTGGTGGTACATCTTCCTATCAAAAGGAAGACATTTTTTGTGAGGATGAAGCCTCCTTGTGAGCCTCTGTGCACCCAGTTTTGCCAATCTCTACCTGGGCTGGTGGGAACGGAACGTGGTCTTCAGTGAGGCAGCCACTGGTGTATCTGAACACATCACAATAAGGCTTCGCTTCATTGATGATGTGCTGATTCTGTGGAAGGGGAGTGAAGAACAATTTCACAATTTTGTCAGCACACTAAATGTCAACGATCTTGGCCTCTTCTTCACTGCGGAAATAAGTTGGTCCTCAAAAAAGAGGCAGCATGGATATTCAGATTGGGTACTGTTAAACCCACAGGTCTCAATGATCAAATTTCCTTTGTTTGTTTCATTGACTAGTGGGAATAAATGAGTACCCTTGGCAACATCTCATGTCACTTAGTTCCGTTCACAGTAGCTCTGCAATTACACTAGGGAGACCTGTTTTCTAGCCTTCCCATTTACCTTGATGATGTACCAGCAAACTTTCTGGCTAATCTGATGCCATACTAACAATTTATAATCTGTGACCCACATTAGTATCGTAGGGAATCAGATTATTTAGTATCGGTCCACACATTATGGTTCCACCCCTATGTCTGACCCCCTAAATGTGATTGGTCCTTTCTCTCCATCTGGGCCGGGCTTCAGCCTTATATGCTGTACCCCTCAGCGCGCACGTCACGGCCATCCTAGTGCCGGACGCTACCTCTCGATACCCGGAGAGGCCAGCGCTCCTCCACGTGTTCACTGCATTACATATTGCCGGCGTCCTCTATCCAGGTGGATAGAATACTGTCTTCGCACACGTGGCAAACATGAGCTCCTGCGATATTGCAGGTTAGCTCAGTCCTCAGTAGCCCGTAGCGCACTTTGTTTATGTGCGCTACGTCTGAATACCCGCTACTTAATATAACTAGTGCCGCGCTCCACTATTCATGCTCCTGATGATCCACCTCCAGTGGTGAAACGCGTTGAGCTAAGCGGCAGCGCATGAGGCGGCATCTCATAGTATTCAATAGCAGCAGCACAATAGGGCTACCTCTTTCATTGTGGGACACGTACCTTCTACATTGAAGTGGCTTAATTCTGCCATTCCAGTGCATGGTCCCGCTTGTCATTTAGTCCCCCAGTCCAAATCACATTACATCACGTGTTCCCAAACATCTATTAGGGAATCACGGTAACTGGAGGTATCACAGCCTGGGATATGATTGGGCCTTCTGCCCAGTGTATGGTTTTAATGTGTATTCAATAAACAATTAAGTGTTTTTAGTATCCAGTTCAGGCAGTGGTCATATATTTACATTTGGATATCTACAGTGGCTATACAGTATTAACGAGCAATAAAATGGGAACAGCTCCAACAACGCTTAGGGGTCTCATCCACGCCTTACATTTCGTATCAAAGGCAAGTGACCAGAAGAGCCGCAATAGTCTTCCCAAAGACCCACAACCTGCTGCCATTAGGGAATAGTGGAACTCATAGTTTCCAAAACCTTAGACTAGACTTTTTAAAGATTGACAACCATTGAAAGGTCCATTTAAAGTGTGCAGTGTGTTAATTACCTGTGAGGAGTCATGTGGCTGGTCCTGGTCTCCTGGAGAGCCATGCAGTCCTGACTTCATTGATGTCCCGCAAGCCAGTTCTACTGATCACATTTTATCACATTAGTATACAAGTGTATATAATGTTTAGTGTGAGACCACCACTCACCATTACGTAGAAGACTGCAAGTTTCCATATGGCGGTCAACGCAATTTTAATTGTACAATGACATTTTAAAGGGTAACCTGTCACCATATTTTTCGCTTTTTAACTACCACCATGACACTATACCAATCACTACAGGTTTATAAAGAGGCCCCTAAACTAATTCCATTCTCTAGATGTGGCCACACAGTGGACCATCAGTACATGAACACCGCACGCTGTGTATAATTCTTCTTCTCTTTGAGATTAAAGGGATTTTCCCATCTCAGACAATGGGGGCATATCGCTAGGATATGCCCCCATTGTCTGATAGGTGCGGGTCCCACCTCTGGGACCCGCACCTACAATGAGAACGATGCTGGGAAATGAACGGAGGGCGCACTGCGCATGCGCAGCCGCCCTCCATTTATTTCTATGGGGCCGCCGAAAATAGCCGAGCACTGGCTCAGCTATTTCCGTCTGCCCCATAGAAATGAATGGGAGCATGGGATGCGCCTGCGTGGTGCGCTCCCATTCGCTTCTATAGGAGCAGCGCTTGGTGGTCAACGGACCCCGGGAAATCCGGGGTCCTCCAGCCACAGCGCTCCCCACTTGGTTCTCATTGTAGGTGCGGGTCCCAGCGACAATGGGGGCATATCCTAGCGATATGCGCCCATTGTCTGAGATGGGAATACCCCTTTAAAACTTTGTGAGTATCCACAAACGTATGTGTGTGTAGAAAGTTGGGGGCCACACAGAATGGCATCTTTGGACGCATTTTTAATCTTCTGTGAGAAGATTAAAATATATCTCAGTTTAATTTTCATTTGTCTTTATACAAGCAGGAAAGAAGTCAGTTTAGTTGTTAACCCTAAGGCCTCTTTCACACGGGCGTCGAGTTCGACGCACGGATAAGAGGCGGGTGCGTTGCAGGAATATGCGTGATTTTCCCACGTGGGTGCAAACGTTTGTAATGCGTTTTGCATGCGCGTGAGAAAAATCGCCATGTTTGGTACCCAGACCCGAAGCCAGACTTCATCCGTTCAGTCCGTGGTAAGATGGACCATGTGATTGGACCATGTGATGTGACGTCATCACAGGTCCTTTAGTTCTTAGCTGATGCAGGAAAGAGGACAGATCGCAACTACGCGATCAAGTGGCTAAGGTAAGTTAACTTTTATTATTTTTAACCCCTTCCACTTCATTTTACTATGCATTCTTTATTAAGAATGCTATTATTTCCCCTTATAACCATGTTATAAGGGAAAATAATAAAGATCTGGTCCCGTTGCTAAGCAACCATGCGGGAAAATCGCAACGCATCCGCACTTGCTTGCGGATGCTTGCGATTTTCCCGCAGCCCCATTCACTTCTATGGGGCCTGCGTTGCGTGAAAAACGCACAATATAGAGCATGCTGCGATTTTCACGCAACGCAGAAGTGATGCGTGAAAATCACCGCTCATGTGCACAGCCCCATAGAAATGAATGGGTCCGGATTCAGTGCGGGTGCAATGCGTCCTCCTCACGCATTACACCCGCGCGGAAAACTCGCCCGTGTGAAAGGGGCCCAAGACTGATAAAACCAGAGAACGGTCTGTGCTGCACATTGTATAATCATTTCTGTCAAACCAGACCCCCAGCTATGCATTACCGACTACTAGTGGGCACCGCATAATTTGAGAAGCTTCTAACGTGTAGCTAGTAAACCTTTTACTGTATGGTATATCACTATATTGGTAAGTTGTATGAATTGTATAATTTTTTTTGGATGCATGCTCTAACTGATACATGCTGCCGCTTGCATGGTTGGCTTCTTTGACGTAAAACAGGTCGTACTCATGGTTGAATATTTGTCAACTTTTTTTAAATTTACAGTGTGGCTCACGGACTCAGCTACTTCACGTGTTCCAAGAAGACTTCATTTTGGGATACAAGCCACACAAAGATGAAATAAAAGCAAAGGAACCTGAGGTTTTCTTTCAGCCGTCGCAAGGTATGAGCTTGAAAGCAGGTACTGATTTTTTTCTATCATTATCTAGAAATTATAAGCCTGTGTTTTTTTATTTTATTTGCCATTAAACAATTTTTAAACAGCATTTTAATCTTTGTTTTGTGCTTTAATTGTCCTATAATCATTTGTATTTTTTTTTGCTTAATTACTTAAACACACTATGACTCCTCCAAAATCCCAGTAAACCACATTCTGGTTCAAAACGCCATTTTATCTTTCCACTCACATGCTTTTCTCTCGATGTGCACCTGCAAACGGGCCGTGCGCTGCACACATACGCTTGTGCAATATAATGGAAAAGGCTCCTAGGACTCGTGCATCAGCCCGTTTGCAGGCGCACTGTGGGGAGTTGAAAGATACAAATGACAGATTCAGAGTCGGCAGTTTAGAGTTACCATGGGTTATGAGTGTTTTGGGGGGTAACAGAGTCTCTATCAAGTAATGTCTTGTGTATTAGGTCCGTTAGATATAAGTACTGTATGTAGAAAAAACTAATGTCTTTATGTTGTAGTTATTTATTTTGTTATTTTTAATAACTTTCTTGTGTCCGGCCATATTGGAGAGACACTCGTCCTTCCTGTATTTTTGTGTAGCCAGTGCTGCTGGATGTACATGCTTTATGCCAGCTATCCCGGTTGGATGTTGACTGACAGAGAAATTTTATAAACTAGGACCCTTTTAGGCTGGGGTTACACCTTTAGATTAGAGATGAGTGAGTTTCATATTTTAAAATTCGTTCACTGGTAAAAGGTGATGAAATTTGTTTGAGATTCTTTTGCTGGTAAAATGTGAATTGCGTTATAGATTCCGTTACCACGGACCAGAACGCAATTCTGTGACGGAATGCCTTTAGAGGCATTCCGTTAATTATTCCATCATAATAGAAGTCTATGGGCTGCTTAACAGAAACTGGACGGATCCGTTATGCAGGCCATAAACTTCTATTACGACGGAATGAATAACGGAATGCCTCTAAAGGCATTGCGTTATGGTCCGTGGTAACGGAATCCATAACGCAATTCACATTTTACTAGTAAAAGAATTGCAAACGAATTTCATAACCGGAAATTCGCTCATCTCTAGTTCAGATGTTTTAAAATGCAGTTTTTGAAACCAAAGCTAATGGATGGTGCTGTGGAGGTTATAGCGCTCACTAGAGCTCCAGTGAGCCTAGCAGCCTCTTCAGACAGCTAAGGGTACTTTCACACTAGCATTAGTGTGATCCGGCAGGCAGTTCCGTTGTCGGAGCTGCCAGCCGGATCCGCCGTTCAGTGTGACAACTGACAGCATTTGTAGACGGATCCGGGTACGGATCCATCTACAAATGCATTGCAAGAACGGATCTGTCTCTCCGCAGACCGGAAGGACGGATCCGTCCTTCAGTTGTTTTGCAATGCCGGATCCGGCACTAATGCAAGTCGATGTAAATTAATGCCGGATCAGGCATTTTGGGCGGACATAATACCGCAGCATGCTGCGGTATTATGTCCGGCCAAAACGCCTGACAGTGACTGAACGGAAGGCATACTGATGCAAACTGAACAGATTTCTATCCATTCAGATTGCATGGGGATATGCCTGATCAGTTCTTTTCCGGCATAGAGCCCTTTTGACGGAACTATATGCCGGAAAAGAATAATGCAAGTGTGAAAGTACCCTAATCCGAGGGGGTGCTGGGAGTCGGACCCCCACTGATCTGATATTCATGACCTATTTTAATTGCAGTACGAGATAAAATAGGAACAAAGGAAATATTGATACTATATTGCTGCATTTACACAGGGGCGACAAGCAGGAAAATATCGGGAAGGAAGCGCTCCTTCCCGACAGTTGCCTGCTCGTCAGGGAAGGTGAAGTGCTGCATTTACCTGTATGGGGACGAGCGATGGCTACTGTCAATTACATATATTATATGTATACATGTATATGTAGAAAACTATTTTGATTAAATCTCCTCAACTTTTGGTTATTGCTTTGTAATATTACATTTATTTTTGTATTTATGTTCATCAACTTTTTCAGTGAAGTACAGTTGATGTTTTGGAATAAAAACAGTCCTGGATCCAATGCTGATTCTGCGTGCTACTAGTTTACATATAATGTCTGATGTGAATTTGAATGATGACACGTATATATTTTATTACTTACAGGTTACCGACCACCTCCCTTTTCAGAAAAATTTTTCCTGGTTGTGATTGAAAAGGATGGTAAAAACCGTTCGGTTCTAAATATGTGGCATCTCCATTTGAAGTCGGTGCAAGCATGTGTTGGTAAGTGTCTGCATGTCGGTGAAAGAGGTTTTTTGTTTTACATTGGATACAAAAAATGTCCTACTCTGTGTGTGTATAAGAAGTGAGATTTGCTTGAATGGGACTGGGCTCCAGTGCCAAGCACAACCACATGTACTAGTGCTATGAGAGGATAAACATTGAAGGGGTCACAATACTTTCTAGGGAATAGACAGGCCATCATGTGTCCAGGAAGAGGCCTTTAAGTGGGTTATGAAGACATGTTCTCCTGCTCGATCTGACATCAGATGTGGGAATACACAACTGCAGGCTGGGCAATTCGTGGATATTGAGCACGGATCCTTTTTGAATTAACGAAACACTCAATGTGGCCTCAGCAACCTGTCTGACCAGCGTGCTGTTGGGTATTTTCAAGCCCCTTGTTAGATCGGGTTGGCGAGTATGCCTGGACAACCCCTCTAACAGCCAGGGTTGTCAGTTTTAGTAGAATTTGTTTAGTATGATACCTTTTAATCTTGTCTTAAAGCAAAGCCTGCAGACCCAACTCCGTCAGAAAACTTTCTAACAATTCCTGGGCAAGTCGTTCTTGAGTCTTCTCCAGAAACATCTCCTGGCACAAGCCCCATGACCCGCTCTGCATCAATTGCTAATCTTCAGACAGCCAGTAAATTGATTCTGAGCTCCAAACTAGTATACAGCCAACCACTGGACATCCCGGATGGTGTAGAAGTAATAAGAGCAACGCCTTCGGCAGGTGAGTCTTTGTGATATTGTTTTTTAAAGGGCTTGTCCAGGGAAATAAAAACTCAGGAAGCAGCTGGAAATGGTCTAAAGTAACAAAAGAAGCGATACTTAACACTTCCCCTACTGCGTCCAGTGGCGCACATCATCTTCCTGGTTGCAGCGGGGATGTTCAGTGCATACAGGTCATTGTGCAGCCAATAACTGTCCTCGCACTCATATGGAACATCACTGCTGATGGCAGTGATTGGTTGCAGCAGTGACGTGGTGTGCATGGAACATTACTGCTGCAGCCAGGAAGACCACGTTCCCGATGCGGGACTGGAGTGCAGGGAGAAATGTGAAAAGTGTCACTTCTTTTGTTATTTTAGGTTATTTGCAGCTGTTAAATTTTAGGTCACTCAGAGAACCCATTTAAAAGGGCTATGCATCTTTTCAAGACTTCAGTGATAGATTGCATTTAGTTTTTGATGCCTGTGTTGGAGATGGGCGTTACAATATACGAACCATGCAACCAATAGTTTGTCTAGCTCCATACAACGAATTATACAAATCAAGTACTTTTTTTTCCTAAGGGTCTTATTTTTTCTCCAAACAGGCCATCTTAGTTCTTCATCTATTTACCCAGTGTGCCTTGCACCATACCTAGTGGTAACTACATGCTCTGACAACAAAGTGCGATTCTGGCGGTGCAGTGTGCAAACCACGCAAGATCTGGACGGAAGTGAAGACCAGTATAGCTATTACTGGAAGGAATGGTCCTTAATGAAAGAAGGACGTGATGAGAGTAGTAGTTCAGTGAGTGTAGCAGGAAAACCAGTTGCAGTAAGTTGCTCCTACACTGGAAGACTTGCGGTGGCATATAAGCAGCCCATTCAGCATAATGGCTTCGTCTCCAAAGAATTTTCTATGCACGTATGTCTCTTTGAATGTGAATCCACTGGTGGGTCAGAATGGGTTTTAGAACAAACTGTACATCTCGATGACTTAATTAGAGTTGGCACCATGCTTGACGCTCACGTGAGCGTGGATAGTAATTTATTTGTATACTCTAAATCTGATGTGTTTCTTAATAGAGACAAGCATCTCATGCCGAACATTAAACATTTGGTGCATTTGGACTGGGTATCAAAAGAAGATGGCTCACATATACTTACTGTTGGAGTTGGGTCCAATATTTTTATGTATGGACGATTATCGGGCATTGTTACGGATCAGACCAATAGCAAGGATGGCATTGCTGTCATCACTTTACCACTAGGTGGTAGTATAAAACAGGGCATCAAATCCAAATGGGTCCTGCTGCGATCAATTGATCTGGTATCTTCAGTTGATGGTACTCCTTCACTACCGGTATCTTTGTCTTGGGTTAGAGATGGCATATTAGTAGTTGGGATGGATTGTGAAATGCATGTCTATGCTCAGTGGAAACATAATATGAAGTTAGGTGACGCTGACAACTCGGCCTCTGAAGGTGATCCAGGACAGTCAGAACAAATGCATACTATTTCTAAGAAAACCAGCGTCATTGATGGGGCAGCTATTGTCGATGACGTTTTTGGCAGCCCAACTGTTATTCAAGATGGTGGCCTTTTTGAGGCTGCCCACGTACTTTCTCCAACTCTTCCTCAGTACCACCCAACTCAGCTGCTTGAACTTATGGACTTGGGCAAAATTAGACGAGCAAAAGCCATCCTTTCACATTTAGTTAAGTGTATTGCAGGGGAGGTTGCAGTTGTAAAGGATTTAGATACTGGCGATGAGGCTGCTCCAAAACGCCACCTCTCACGGACTATAAGCGTAAGTGGCAGCACAGCCAAGGACATGATTATCACTGGAAAGGATGGCACTCGAGAATACACGGAGATTGACTCCATTCCTCCACTACCACTTTATGCACTGCTGTCTGCCGATCAAGATGCAGCGTACACTGCTCCGGAAGAATCCGTGAAAAAATCCCAAACCTCAAAACTTAGCTTTGATAAAAAAACAGATGACCAGTATTCTGATTTGTTCCAAGTACAAAATGTGACCACAGACGATTTCATAGGCTTTGAAATTGAAAAAAGAGAAAGCAGATCCAAAGTTATCAATCTCTCTCAGTACGGGCCTACCTACTTTGGCCGTGAACACGCCAGTGTACTTTCAAGCCATCTTATGCATTCCAGTTTACCTGGCCTGACCCGGTTAGAACAGATGTTTCTAGTGGCTCTGGCGGACACAGTGGCAACAACCAGCACGGAGCTCGGGGAAAGCAGAGATAACAGCTACACAGGTAATAATTCTGTGGAACAGCATCATAAATCAGTGTAATACTTTAGTAAAACTAACGTAGAGGTGCCGATATGCATTAGATTAACATTGGCTAAACCCTCTACTTCTGCAGGACGATCTAATGTGTATGGGGGAGTCCCAGCTCTCCTATTATCCCACCTATCCCACGGGCAACCTTGATTAGGTGGTACATATAGCAGAGTTTGCTCTTCCTCTCATTGGATGCTTAAATGCACACAGAGGTAACAAGTGGCAGCACAGCATATGTAGATGCCCACTGGCACATAGATACTGTAGGTAGTAAATAAAGTAGGTTCCTGCCTGGACTGAGGTCACCTTGCCGTGGTAGGTGGGCGCAGATGTGTTTTGATCAAAATATATTTGCCAAGAACCTGAAATATTTATCATATGAAAAGTGGGTATTAGTTTATATATAGCCTTTTTACTTAGTGCTATGAGATCGCTGTTTTATTTTGGTGTCTCAGGTGTCCCTCAACTGCAGATGCAGGGGGAAAGAAGGATTAAAGGGGCTCTCTGGGGCTTTTAGTATTGATGACTTATCCTCAGGATAGGTCATCAATATCAGATCGGCGGAGGTCCAACATCCAGCACCCCCTCAGATCAGCTGTATGGGGAGACAGCGCACACGTGCCGTCTCCTGTCTCTCTTCTTGCTCGCTGCTGCTTTGCCATAGACCTAACAGCAGCAGGAAGAGAGACGGCAGGCTGCGGGATGTCGGACCAACACCGATCTGATATTGATGACCTATCTTGAGGATAGACCAGGCATGTCCAAACTCCGGCCCTCCAGATGTTGCAAAACTACAACTCCCATCATTCCTGGACAACCTACAGCTATCAACCTACAGAAGAGCATGATGGGAGTTGTAGTTCTGCAACACCTGGAGGGCCAGAGTTTGGATATGCCTGGGATAGACCATCAATATTAAAAGTCCAGAGAACCCCTTTAAGTAGTTGAAGTTCAACATGCCTGATCCTTTGTTCTCACAGGAAATAAGCCTTCCTCTTGCTAGAGGTGTCTTATTCCTCTCTCCCCATTGAGAACACATCTGTACTGAACCGGTCATGCATGTATATGAGGTGTTCGTGAGGAAAAACCTTATATGATTCTTAATAAGATGCTTAATAATACTATAAGATTGTACTTACACTTTATAAATGTTGTGTTTCTAGGAGGAGATAACCTTGATGAATGTGGCTTGAGATACTTGTTGGCTATGAGGTTGCACACATGTCTGTTAACATCCCTTCCTCCGTTGTATCGTCTTCAACTACTCCACCAAGGTATCCTTTTTTTTTTTTTTTCTTTCTTTAAAACTGTAGGTACTTCTGATCTGAAAGAATAGTAGGTTACTCCTCATTTGTGAACAAAGACTTGTAACATGAAGAGGACCTGTCACCTCTCCATTGGTGTTTGTATTATTATATTACTTGCATTCCCCGTGTATTAACACATCTGGAACATCTATTCTGATGACTGTATGTAGAAGTTATGAATGAATTGCTTGCAGTAAAGGTACAGATGGGTGTTACCAGTTGGGGGGGGGTCCCTACACAGGCTGATAGCAGCAGCACAACTTGGATAAAGTCAGACACACCCGTTACTGGTAACACCCAGCAGTACCTTTAGTGCAGACTGCTGACAATTTATTTAAACTTCTAGCAGGAATAATATAGGAATGACACAACATAGAGCCATAAGAATGGATGCTCCAGAATTGTAATTACATGGGGAATGCAAGTAGTTACTAAAACTGAAAGAGAGGTGACAGGTCCCCTTTAATAGCTTATTGGTTTACACATAAGGTCCTAACAATGTCCAGGAAAGAAAGTTAATCCCCAAACACTGAAGCCTGTATAGGAAATAACTGTTAGCATCAGCACATGTGTGGTATGGCACTATACATAGATTATATATATATATATATATATATATATATATATATATATAATCCTAGACTACTGGCTTCAGCTGGAGGGGATGTACTAGAGTTTGCAGTGACATTGAGATAATGTAAGGTGCCAAAAGCTGGACCTTCAGTTTACCAGGATATCCACACAGCAAAAACCCCAGCATATCGGCTGGAATTTTGTGTGTATGCTGCATTGCAAAGGGTGAAATTGACATCGAAACTCCCAAATATAATGTGACATGTTGCAGATTTGGAATCCATACCACAAACCAAGTTATCTGTGGATTCTATTAAGGGAGCCCTTCCACGTTCCTCAGCTCTGATCAGAGATTATCTAACTTTTCATATTAAAGGGGTTTTCTGAGCTTTCGATACTGACAATCTATCCTCAGGATAGGTTATCAATATCTGATCGGTGGGGGGTCCGACACCTGAGACCTCAGCCGATCAGCTGTTTTGAGAAGGCATTAGCACGCCTTCTCGCAGCTTACCAAGTACAGCGCCATACGTTGTGTAGCAGCTGTGGTTGGGATCACGCTCAGCCCCATTGAAGTGAATGTACGACGCTGCGAGAGGGCAGCGGCACTTACCGGAGCACCGGTGCCTCCTCAAACAGCTGATTGGCAGGGGTCCTGGGTGTCGGACCCCCATCAACCAAATACTGATGACCTCTTCTGAGGATACCTTATCGGTATCAAAATCTCAGCAAACCCCTTTACAGTGGTTATTTCATAACTGTACTGTAGAAACATTCTTTGTCAGTTCTAGATTATTTACTTGCTGTGCTGACATGCTTTCTCATCTTCTGCAGGGTTGTCCACGTGTCATTTTGCATGGGCCTTTCACTCAGAGGCTGAGGAAGAATTAATCAACATGGCCCCAGCAATTCAGAGGGGCGATCCACAGTGGTCTGAACTGAGAGCGATGGGAATTGGTTGGTGGGTGCGGAACATAAACACTCTCCGCAGATGCATAGAAAAGGTAGTTACCTACTGATAGGAAATGTGCGTTAATAAAAATGAAATACTGAAACTACACAGTGTAATGTTTTGGGGTTTAAATGGTGTAAAGTTTCATTCCCTGGAATTGGGCTTGCCATTGTACGGTAATGTTGTAGAATGTACAATCCCTTTCCATTAGTGAATGTCTGTAAAATTGATTTTCCTTGTGCGGTTTTGTACGTAGACGTTCTGCACCTCTATATATGGAGGCCAAAAGCTTTTTGCAATAAGCAAGACAGTATCCAATTATACAATGAAATCTTCAGCTTCCCATTGTAAGGAGCAGGCGCTGCAATGTATGGGCGACCCCAACGTATGTCTGAACTCCTGCGGAGATCAGTGTTGTCACTTGTCACTAAAGACCTGGTGGCTCGTACAACTGTCACTATAGAATCTGATGTGGTTAGGGGTCTATCTGCCATGCAGTGGGATGTAGTTTATCACCGTTTTCAGCTAAAGAGAGGCTGACTGTAGGAAGTTCATAACAGTCTCCCCATAAAGTGACTCCTATACAAACATTTCTGTTAATTACAGTCTATTAGTAGCTTTTTGTATCGGGGTGTGCCTGCACAGCGGATCATGGGGGTGGAGCGAGTCAGACCCTCACCATTCCAATAGTTAGGTCCCCTGTAATGTTTAGTGCTGTGTAAAAAAATGAGGTGCTTTTATAGGGGTTGTCCAATTAAAGGGTTTGTCCGGGCTCAGGGCTGAACCCGGATATCACGTCTTCTGTACTCCCTAGGTATGAGAGGGGCGTCGGAGCATTTCTTTCCGCATTGTGAGCCGGTGATGTACTGGGCTTCACAACACTATGCCAGGCGGAGACCCCCAGATAGAAGTGAGCCCAGTGATGTCACCGTCATCAACGTCAGAATAGTCTTGGTCCTGCCACCTACATCGATCTATCTATCAGACCCTGTCTTGTGGATAGGGGATAAATTGTCTTCATTGGACAACCCCTTTAATTTTTTACATGGATAGTCAGCCCAGTAATATAAAAAATGTCATTTATGACTTTGATGTTCACATGGATTTGTTTTGAATGTTCCTATTTAACAGGTTGCTAAAGCGTCATTTCAGAGAAACAGTGATCCATTAGATGCTGCAATTTTCTACCTAGCAATGAAGAAGAAGGCCGTTCTCTGGGGTTTATTCAGGCAAGTACAGTGTAATGAAATTATGTTTAAACCTTTACCATATTATATTTGACGTGGTTCATAACTTTCCTAAGAAAAGTATTACTTGTTCTAAAAAGGCATTTGGGTTTACTTTCCAAATACCATGTAATTCCTCCCTGTTTTATTGGCATGTATGGGAAGTAGTCCTCCTTCTACTAAATCAGCATTTTTTATTGTTATTATGTTTAATAAGCCCCTTTTAGCTCCTTGATGTACATGTACGTCAGAGGTGTACAAGGAGTATCTTGAGCGGGCCCAGGAGTTAAGCCCACTTTATACACAACAGTTGCCTGCAGTTCTACACATCTGACACCCACTTGCTGCAACTGGAGGCCCCAGCGAGATACCCAGCCCAGCTCGACTAGGACTGAACCAGTTGCCATAGTCCATAGTATGCAAAATAAATGTGGAGCCCCAGTTATGGGTCTACAACACAATGAAAGCCAGATATCCCTCAAAGGAAGGAAAACCAAGCAAAGGGGTGTCTCCATTACAGAGATCACCAAATCCACCATATTAAGTGGCCCCTATGTCAAGATCCTGCTTTTTTACAAGCTTTAAGGATGTGACAGGGAAAACCTAAGCCAGGTATCCATCCACAGACAGCTGTTTCGGGGTGTTGCCCCTCATCAGTGTGGAGTAGGATTCTGGCTAACCGGGAGCAATGCCTCGGAGACTACTCAAACACAACAATAGCTGATCTCATAACTGGGGCTCCACATTTATTTTGCATATTCCTGTTTCCCAGGGAACTTTGCACTTCGGATTGCTGTGTTGAGACTCTTAAGTGAGGCTCCGCGGTGTTTTTTGTAGCTGGTCTCCCTGAGATCAGCTATTGTTGTGTTTGAGTAGTCTCCGAGGCATTGCTCCCGGTTAGCCAGAATCCTACTCCACACTGATGAGGGGCAACACCCCGAAACAGCTGTCTGTGGATGGATACCTAGCTTAGGTTTTCCCTGTCACATCCTTAAAGCTTGTAAAAAAGCGGGATCTTGACATAGGGGCCACTTAATATGGTGGATTTGGTGATCTCTGTAATGGAGACACCCCTTCGCTTGGTTTTCCTTCCTTTGAGGGATATCTGGCTTTCATTGTGTTGTAGACCCATAACTGGGGCTCCACATTTATTTTGCATATTCCTGTTTCCCAGGGAACTTTGCACTTCGGATTGCTGTGTTGAGACTCTTAAGTGAGGCTCTGCGGTGTTTTTTGTAGCCGGTCTCCATAGTCCATAGTAACAGTGGAATCTGAGCATTCTAAGCAGACCTTTCACCACTCCTGATCTGCCTGTTTTAATAGCTTCATGTATCCCCCGTGTAATAACAATTCTAGAGCATCTATTCTTATGGCTCTATGTTGTGCCATTCCTCTGTTATTTGCACTAGAAGTTATGACTGAATTGCTATAAGTCCTTCAGTAAGGGTACAGAGGGGTGGTAACCAGTTGGGGGGGTGTACCTGCACAGTCTGAGGATGGCAGCACTGATTGGATAGAGCAAATATGTGCAGGCACACAGCCCCAACTGGGTACCACCCCTCTGTACCCTTACAACTGCTGGTAATTCATTCATACTGTAACTTCTAGTAGAAATAATAAAGGAATGGCACAATATAGAGACTTAAGAATAGATGCTCCAGAATTGCTATTACATGGGGAATGCATGACGCTATTAAAACGGGCATGTCAGGAGCGGTGACAGGGACTCTTTTTAAAAAGACTGAAGGAACTCCAATCGCCCCTCTTTCCCTATGGTGTCCCAAAATACTAAAATTTCAAAATGCGCCCATTCCCCTTTATCAAATTAAAAATAAAATTGGTATCACAGTGTCCGAAAATGTCTGAACTACTAAAATATTATTATATTTATCCCTCACAATAAAAGCTATACAAAAATGAATGAAGGCAAAACTTGCCTTTTTTTGGTCACCTCCCCCCAAAAATCGAATAAAAAGATGTCAAAAAGCTTTATGCTCTAAGGATGGCAATAAAAACTAGAGCCCAATCCACAATAAATCGAGTCCTCACACACGAAGGTCAACGGAAAAATCAAAACATTGTGGGTGTCAGAATGTGGAGAGCGAAAGCAATTTTTATTTTTTATGTTTTTACATTTTTAACAAAAAAAAGGTTTAAAAAAAAAAATGCATACACATACCAAAATGGTATTAAAACTACAGATCACCTTACAAAAAATGAGCCCTCACTTAGCTAAATGTGGTATTGTTGTAATTGTACTGACCTAGAAAATGAAGATTAAGCACAAGGAACACCATAAAAGCAAAACCCATAAAACTGGATGAAATGCATTTTTTTTTCCAATTACACCCCATTTGGAATTTTTATATATGCAATATTAAATGGTGCTATAAGAAAGTATATGTTGGCCTGCAAAAAAACAATCCCTCATACATGGTGTGCAATGTGAATGGAACGGAAAATAAAAAAGCTATGGCTCAAGGAAGGGCAGGAAGTAAAAAACGAACATGCAAAAATAAAAAATCATCCAGGGCTCAAGGGGTTAAAGTGTACCTAACCTTTTCAACATACTTTGCATTAATCACTAGTACAGTGTGTGTACATGAGGAATACGGCTATTTTTGTCCAGTATATGACCTATATCTGGTATTTTTTAGCAGTTTTCTTATCTGTATACTCTTCAGTTTGCACTTCTCCCAGACCTGGTGGGTAGAAGCTCGCTCCCATCCACTGCACGCAGAAAGTAGAGGAGAATCTGCTTCCTAACTTTCTCACGCTCATTCAGTAGGAGCCCCAGGATCATGGAGGACATTACAGAGAATTGCAAACCTCTGCTGATGTGAATGTAACCATCTATTTGCACATACAGTCTCTCTCGCTATGAGTCTCACTCATTTCCTGCTCACGTCTTCCCGCTCCAATTTTTATTTTTCATGTCACAGTTAGGGATGAGCGAATGAACTTCGGATGCTTCATCCGAAGTCCATTCTCATAAAACTTTGTTGTTAGAATGTATTGGCTCCTATGAGCCGAAGTTATTACTTCTTAGTTCTGACCTTTTCTTCAAGCTCTCTAGCGTGGCCCGATACCCACCGCTGGGTTCTGGCTCCATCACTACTCTGGGGTGGTGCAGGTCTGGCGTCTCCCTGCATTAACATATGCCAGCAGCATCCAGTGACTAGCTGCTGCGGTGAAGTGTCACACATGCATCACGTCACTGGGTCACGTGAAGAATGGGTGACACGTCTCCACTTTGGCCAGTCAGCTGCAGCGGCCACATGTCCAACGTCAAAATGGATGTTGATGGGGGGGGGGAGACCCGAAACTTGTGGTGCCAGAGTGGCATTGACAGGTAAGTATGATTCCCACCTCGGATGCAGCCATGCTGGGGGGTCTGCAGAAAAGGTTCCCAGGTGTGAACAACCCCATTAGTCACTTCCCTACCTTCCTGGGGGTTGGGACTTATCTCTGAATGGACATTCTAGAACATCCATTCAGAGCTTGTAGCTGCACGCTAATCGCTCAGTGACCTCCTAGAGAAGGCAGGGACTGTTCCAGGGTGTCTCTGCCTTCTGGATGGCTGTATACACAGCGTTAAATGAGCGTTGTGTATACAGGTAACTAAGTGTTGTGCCACTTCTTGTTCTGACCCAGCGATCATGTGGCCGTGACACTGCAGGAGCTGCTCTGTCTTCCTTAGACCCCCATCAGCCCCTGCAGTGAGGCTGTACAGCATGGCATACTGCTTTACATCCTCCCTGGGGACTGCATTCCTCCTGTCACTGGGGTGACTATGTCCGCCCCATTTACAGGAGAAACCAACATGAAAAAAAAATGTGATGTTAAATGTCCCCCAGAGGTCTTGTATGACCTTAGGGTAAAATAAAAATAAAATTGTTTTATAAAATAAAGAAATACAATTTTGTAAAAACGCCCTTTTTCCCAATTATGTCATTTAAAAATTGTTAAAAATAGAAAAAAGATATATGTGGTGTCATCGCGTCCATAACAACCTGCTGTATAAAAATATCACCTGAAATATCCCATCAGGTGAAAATTGTACCAATGAAAATGTCGCCTCATTTCCAAAAAAAAAAAACTAACCCCAATACAAGACCATAACCAGAAAATTTAAAAAAATATGGCACTAAGAAAAATGGCAACAGAAAAACATGATTTTTTTTTTTTCTTTTTCAAAAAATGCTCATAGTGTGTAAAACTTAAAAAACATATTTGGTATCGCCATTATGACCAGCCCTATAAAAATATCACATAATGTATCCCATCAGGTGAACGCTGTAAAAAATTGTCAAAATAGCTTTTCTTTTCCATGTCAAATGTGTCCAAAGCCTTTAATTGCTGTAATGGTAATGTAGAAGCTTTTATAAATTGGAGATCATTTTTAAATTCAAAACTGTAATTGAATATCTGACACTTCTTTATAAAACAACATTTTTTTTATTTTTTTTCATCTTTTTGCAGATCACAGCACGATGAGAAAATGACACAATTCTTCAGCCACAATTTTAAGGAGGATCGATGGAGAAGAGCAGCCCTAAAGAATGCATTCTCCTTGCTTGGCAAGCAGCGCTTTGAGCAGTCTGCAGCTTTCTTTTTACTGGCTGGTTCATTGAAGGATGCTATTGAGGTATACAGGGTTACCCCTGCTTTTTATTATTATTATTATTATTAGATATTTTTTATTACTAAGCTTTATCTAGCCGTTTCCTAAATGAAGCTGTATCCAGTGCAAACTTCTTTTTCGTTTTAGGTCTGTCTGGAGAAAATGGAAGACATTCAGTTGGCATTGGTTATTGCTCGGTTGTATGAGTCGGAATTTGACACCTGTTCTACATATGAGTCTCTCCTCTACGAAAGAGTATTAGGATGTCAGAAAGATGGGACAGGGTTCTGCTGTTCAAAGCTGCATCCTGACCCTTTCCTTCGCAGTATTGCCTACTGGATAGTGAAGGACTACACCAAAGCATTGGATACTTTATTAGAACAAACCCCAAAGGAAGATGATGAAATCCCTGGTAAGTGTATTTTCCTGTTAGTAATCATTTTTAGAAATTTTCATACAGATCTGTTTTAAGGGTTCATACATGTATATTTCTTGATAAGTAGTGTGTGTCTTCATGTATGTAGATGGAAAGACACTTAGGCCTCTTTCACACTTGCGTTCTGAGGATCTGGCAGGCACTTCCCTCCCGCCGGATCCGTCAGAACGCAAGTCGCCTGAAAGCATTAGAAGACTGATCAGGATCCTGATCAGTCTTCGAAATGCTTTGAGGTTACTATGGCAGCCAGGACGCTATTAAAGTCCTGGTTGCCATAGTAGTAGGGGGGAGCGGTATACTTACAGTCCGTGCGGCTCCCGGGGCTCTCCATGCGATCACGTGATCCATGCGTGTGGGGCGCCCTGACGTCACTCTGGAGCACCCCGGGAGCCGCACGGGCGGTAAGTATAATATTCCCCCACTACACTTTACCATGGCAGCCGGGACTTTAGCGTCCTGGCTGCCATGGTAACCATTGACAAAAAGCTAAACGTCTGATCCGGCGATGCGCTGAAACAACGTTTAGCTTAAGGCCGGATCCAGATTAATGACTTTCAATGGGCATTAATTCCGGATCCGGTCTTGCGGCAAGTGTTCAGGATTTTCTGGCCAGAGCAAAAAACGCAGCATGCTGCAGTATTTTCTCCAGCCAAAAAACGTTCCGGTCCTGAACTTAAGACATCCTGATGCATCCTGAACGGATTTCTCTCCATTCAGAATGCATGGGGATGATCCTGATCAGGATTTTTCCGGCATAGAGACCTGACGACGGATCTCTATGCCGGAAAACAAAATCGCCAGTGTGAAAGGACCCTTATATGAAGCTGGGATTGATTGTGTTGATTTTGTTTTGTTTTTTAGTTCTAGTCAAGTCTTGCAACCCTGTGGTGTTTAGTTTTTACAACTTTCTTCGCACTCACCCTCTTCTGATCCGCCGTCGTGTCACTGCTCCAGACGCCACTCTTGCTGCTGTTGGTTTAAAAACGGATAAAAACTACGTGGATGAAATAAATCTTATAGAAAGGAAATTATTTTTTACCACCGCAAATGCTCACTTCAAAGTAGGATGTCCAGTTCTTGCTTTAGAAGTTTTGTCTAAGATTCCGAAGCTTAGTAAGTCCATGTTTAATAATGAAGATCTCCTAAGTGTGGGATCTGTTGGGCCGGACAGTTTCCATTCGATCGGAAAAAGTCACTTGGAGGAGGGGAGCGAGTCCGACTGGTTCACCCCGGCAGCATCATCGGCAAAACAATCAAATTTTGAAGACTCTGTAAATAATTTTGACTGGGGCTCTCCTCTTATAAAAATTGAGGATGAGCCACTTCAGCTGGATTGGGGAGAGGATAAGGAGAGTGACACAGTGGATGATGATGGTTTGGTGTTAAAAAGTTTAAATCTGGAGCAAAAAGATCAAAGCCTAAAAGATGCCAGTTCTGAAACACCAACCATAGACAATTCTGTGCCAGCCAGAAATGAAGTTGACGTCATTGCAGAACAGCTTAAATTCAGAGCTTGCTTGAAGATTCTTATGACGGAACTGAGGACTTTGGCCACAGGGCATGAAGTAGATGGTGGAAAACTGAGGTTCCAGCTGTATAACTGGCTGGAAAAAGAGATAGCTGCCATGCACAAAATATTCAACCATGAAACTGATAGCAAAGACTTCACAATTGAAACTCCTCCACCCGTGGATATGTTGGACGGCCATGAATTTCCAGATAAATCAGATATAGGATCCTATGAACGGCATCAGATTGAACGCCGCAGGTTACAAGCTAAGCGGGAGCATGCTGAAAAACGGAAATGGTGGTTGCAAAAGAACCAAGCTCTCCTCCGAGTCTTCCTGAGCTACTGCAGTTTACATGGTGCTCAGGGTGGTGGCTTGGCCTCTGTACGGATGGAGCTGAAGTTTTTATTGCAAGAGTCTCAGCAGGTAATAACATGAAAGTTTTTGTGTATGCGTGAAATTTAGGAGATCATTTATATTTGTTCAGATTTAGAAATGTTATTTACAGCACATTACATGTTCTTGTTTGTTATTTTGACACTTTTTTTTACACATTTTTGTGCTTGTTCTTTAATTTCCAAGTTCCTAGTACCTTCCCTTAATGGCCTACAACAGATGTGTGAATTTCAACGAAAATCATGGCAAAAATATTGAAAATTGTAATAATTATGCTGACCTTATTTTAAACACACAGGTTAATAAATATGTTGTGGAAATAGCCTAAATATCTGGACCCATGTGCATGTGTAACGTGGGCATTTGGCTGAAGATATCACTTGCAGAGCTGCTGTTCTCATCATAACGGCAGACATCATGGCTGTAGCGTCACATGAACAATGAAGGCATGTGAGCTTAAGACCTATCGGGGATCAGACTACCGGGGACCAGAGTGGTGGAACAGGAGCAGCAGGGGACAATGCCCTCTGCTCCCTGCCTAATTTAAAAAAGAATCGGAGAACCCCTTTAGTCTATCACTAATCTGTAATCTGTTTCCGTTTTCCGAGTTCGGTTAGATGCACACTGGATTCAGGGCTTAGGGCTGTATTAGACTAGCACTGAGGTAGGTAACCTCCGGCAATCCAGCTGTTTTGAAACTACAACTCCCTGCATACTTGCTCTGCTCATAGAAATGAATAGAGCATGCTGGAAATTGTAGTTTCACAGTTTCCTGGACTAGCAGATGAGCATTATGAAGGACAATCGCCTGCTCATCAGTGAAGGAAACCGCAGTATGGGGAGGAGAGATAGCTAATGCCATGGCTTGTCCCCATACAGAATCATTTTCCAGCAGCAGATTGTTATTAGACGGCATGATCTGCTGCCGGCAAACGGTAATTTTGCCGGCAAGTAATAACTTCTGCTCATCGGAGCCAATACTTTCTAATACTGTACGGAGTGCTCGCTCCGTACAGTATTAAAACTTAGTTTTATGCGAATCGACTTTGGATGTTTCATCCGAAGTCGATTCGCTCATCCCTAATCACAATGACTTGTCGTGCCCTAGAACATCCTATGTCCTGGGTTTATTCTTAATCCTGCTACATTTATTCCACCACTGACCCAGAAAATGACTGCAGCTCTTTTTCTGTCCTTCAGATTTATTTATGCTTAGTGGGTTTGGGTAAAGGAAATTGCCATTTTTCATTAGACGTTAAATCTTCATAAGACCTCAGATCAGACCCCCCATATCACACACCAGATCAGACCCCATATCAGACCTCCTATAAAACACCCATATCAGATTCGCTTATCAGACCCCCATATCAGAGCTGAGATCAGAAGAAAAATAACTAAATAGACTTACCTCTCAGCACTCGCTGCTCCCTCGTCTTCTCCGGGTCTGCAATGGTAAGGCCTCTTTAACACGGTCAGTATTTGGTCATTATTTTGCATCTGTATTTGTAAGCCAAAATCCAGGAGTGGAACCTGTAAAGAAAAGATATAATAGAAATATCTGTGCCTCTTCTATGTTTTGGACCCACTCCTGGTTTTGGCTTACAAATACTGATGCAAAAATACTGACTATGTGAAAGAGGCCTAAGGGGACTTAAATGAGTGTTTCCGAGACTTTACTACTGATGGATTATCCTCTGGATAGGTAATCAGCATCTGATCAGTGGGAGTCAGACACGTGGGACGTCCTCTGATGAGCTGTTTGAGAAGGCAGCCTTCTATCAGCTTTCCTTAGGCCATGCGATATCATGATTATTGGTCATATGGCCTAGGTGTAGCTCAGCCCCATTGAAGTGAATGAGGCTGAACTGCGATACCAAGCACAGCCGCTATATTGACAGCATTGTGCTTGGCGCCAGTGCTTTCTTAAACAGCTGATCAGCAGGGGTCCCAGCTGATCGTGCCC
This sequence comes from Bufotes viridis, assembly GCA_033119425.1. Classification (NCBI taxonomy): domain Eukaryota; kingdom Metazoa; phylum Chordata; class Amphibia; order Anura; family Bufonidae; genus Bufotes; species Bufotes viridis. Next base: position 128,737,003 of record CM065590.1, read on the forward strand.
CCATCGATCAGATACTGATGACCTATCCAGAGGATAGGTCAGCAGTAGTAAAGTCCCGGAAAACCCTTTTAATATAAGTGTGAAAATAAATTTTTAGAAATAAGAAATAGGCATTTACCATTTCTTTTTAAGTGTTTTGTGAAGTATTTTTTTACTTTTTGTATATTTTTACAATGAGAAGCCACTGGAGCTGCTGTTTGTTTTTATTGATTAGATATATAGTTATTGAAGTTAATAATCTTATAGGGTTACAAAATATAATTATCTATAGTCTAGTTTTAGTCAAGATCCTGGGGTTGTTTCCAATTGCCCATAACCAAGGGTCAGAAAGCAAGAGGTCCCACTATTGCCAACAAGTTGCAATGGAAACTAAAGTACAGCGACCTAAAGCAGGCCATATGCACTACATAAATGTCACCTGGAGCCGCCAATTTCAGCAGGACCAGATGACCATCTATTCTGTATGGGCTCTCCCGACTCTGCCCCTAATGGAAGATGTTGAGAAAGAAGGATCAGATATTTTGATTTCAACTGCCCATTCTTTTTTTCTCAGGGAAATAAGCTGTTGCATGTAGATGTAAACGGCCATAAGAATACACTTTTATGTTCGGGTCTTTATAACGCATATGTTACTTGATATTTTTCTCAATTTTGCCCACAGGAAACAACAGTGAAGCAACTTCAGTCTCCCCTTCCCCTGCCTACAACGCTTCCATTACTGTCTGCAAGCATTGCTGTTACAAAGACCGTGATTGCTAATCCTGTGCTTTACCTTAATAATCACATTCATGACATTCTCTATACCATTGTTCAGATGAAGAATCCTCCAAACCCAGACAACCAGGATCCAAAGGTAAGGAAACCCCACAACTCAGTCTTGGGGTGCATTCACACTATGTTTGCGGTGTACGTTAAAAGTATCAGTCGGGATGTTTTCCTGACATATACTAAAATAACAGCTACATTATTCTATACAGCTAAAAATACATATCCGTGCAGAATGGCCCGACAGGCCTAAAGGAGGTTCCTCTTTTGGCCTCCTTCGAACGAATGAGGGACTATGGATACGGTTTATATGTCAGTAGCTTTACCACATACACTGCAAACATACTGTGAATACACGCTTACACTTCCAATAAACACAAAAGGATTCATTGTATTCTTATGTCAGACGGCTTGTCCTGCTTTTCAGAATTCTGCCAGAAGCTCGGACTATTTTATTTTTTCATTAAAGTGGTTGGGAAGTGACATTAGCCTCATCAATTTCAGCTTTCCTTTTTCAGGGCCAGTTGGTGAATGGTAGATGTAATGTATTTAGTTGTCAGGGAAAGTAGTAGTTTTATTACAAAGTCGCCTTCTCCTTAGCTACAGTATGTTCTGGTATTCTGCCCATAGATATCAACCATCAGTATTGAATTCAGTAAGTTCTCCGTCGGAAGCCATCAAAACCTGTCATTATGTCTGAATTAAATGACCCTCCAGGCACCCCGTCTATACATATGAGGTTTATTACATCAGCTCCCTGTGTATTTCCTGGTGGTAGGTGTTTGTGGTGGGCACAATATAATAAAAATAAAAAAATGCCCCCAACATGCCACACCACAGCTTCTAGCCCAGCCCCCAGCGACCGTGAACAATACATCCCATAAATCAAAATGACCGTTATGGAAAGGGGACATAATGTAAAAAAATATTTTAGTTGTTGCACACTACATTACATTTTCCTGGTTATTATAAAAAAAAACCTCTGAAATAAAACTAAATCTCTATGTATCACCGGAAAAAAAGGCAAAAAATAATAATTTGCATAACCAACCTGGAAAAAACAGCCATGACTTTCAGTGATGCATGCCTGGTCAGGAAAAGGGGTAAATGGCCCTGTCTTGAACCGGTTAATCTGTTTGGTTGCTTCTCTAGTACACACTCCAAAAAATAAGGGACTGCTCATGGTATAGTGTACTTATGCCTCCACAGGTATACACACTTCATTTGTTGGCAGCGTCACTTTCTGCATCCATCTACCAAGCACTGTGTGACAGCCACAGCTACAGGTAAGGCGAGATCTCCTGTGTTTTCTGCTGGTTCCTATGTACCCACTTGATTTCATTGATGATTATTTGCTCTGTTGGCAGTATTCAAAGAAGCACTCGTTTTTTTTTTTAAAGGGGTTTTCAAGATTTTTTCCCCTTTTTTTTTATTTTTTACTGTCATCAGTATGTGATCCGACACCCAGGACCGGGGGGGCTCCCTGGTCAGCCGTTTTGAGAATGCAGTGACGCTCCTGTGAGCGCCGCATCCTTCTCGCAGCTTACCAAGCACAGGCCTATACATTGTATAGCAGCTGTGCCTGGTATCGCAGCTCAGCCCCATTCACTTTGTGATCGATGAACGTGTCCTCACTGGCCTAGGTAAAGCTGAGAGAAGACCGCAGTGCTACTGCAAGCGCCGCTGCCTTCTCGAACAGCTGATCAGCGGGGGTCCCGGGTGTCGGACCCCGGCCAATCAGATGCGGATGATCTATCCTGAGAATAGGTGGTGCCATTATGATCAAAATGGCGAGCTAGTCTGTTGAGTCTGTTAAAAATTACCTACATAGGACTGTGCCCTATTTATATATGCATAGACTGCTCTACAGTATGAGAAATTACCCAATATGTACCAGTTATCGCTATCTCTTACTTTACGGGTGGTAAAGTCCTGGTATTGGGGTACTGAGCTCCCTGGGCACTCATCCATATCTAAACTACAAGCTTTCATAGACCAGTTCATCAAATGTGATATATATCGCAATCATGTCCACGGGAAGGACATATGCCAAGACTGGCTGGGCAAAAAAAAAAACGTACCCCGCAGTATAATATAGGAGATCATTGCAGTTGCTTATTTTTGGTTATTTTTCTGGTGCACCATATGTAAAGAAAAAGCTGTGAGCAGAGACTTGGATGTGGGAACTGATAATTGGGTTGTTTGAAAATGTCATTTTGTCAGCGCCATCTGTATGTACCTGTGGAGATGCTGAAGACCTGCCCCGCGTGGGAGCCCAATCTTCTGCGCCTGCAGTGTCACTTATCACCATAAAATCCATAGGGTCAGCGTAATGGTTTCTTTATCGCTACACTGTGCAGCTGAGCTGGAAAAGAAACCCCTGCATCAGTGATTTCTTCCTGTGCTGTGAACGTACATGACATTTCTTTCCACTTGGCGTTTTTTTTAGCATCTGCTATCTGGCATCTTCTGCGACTGCAGGAGCAGCAAATACATTTGAGTGTAACCTCAGAGGTAATTTGGTTTAGCAGATCCATTAGAGGGAAATGCAAAGTACAGAATTCAGACTTGAAAGGAGCGTTCTTCCAGGCCTGTAACCCTGATGAAAGGCTTTACAATCTGGGGTTGCTTGGGCTTTCATCTTTCCTGCATGCAGGTGGATTGAAATGTTATGTAGCCTGCATTATTTTTTTTTTTTAAAAAGGCACTTATGTACATCTAAATTTTGTAAAAAATAAGAAGAAAAGTTTTTGCTCTCTTGTAGACAGCCGGGCTTATCTCACAGAAGCTTTTCCCAGTTTGTGCAAAAAAGGGTATAAAATAGGGATGAAACGTGGATCTGTGTGTGGATGAATATGAACCCTGTATGGTCCATTATAGGGTCACATGTCCGGCATGGATTTGGCAAAAGGCAAATCTGTTGGAAAATCTGCATGTTGTACTCAGATTGGAAGTGGACTTGCCTTGCATTGCTCTCTGTGACGCAAGCCCAAGTGTATATGTAAGGCTACATTCACACGGCCATAGTGTTTTGCGGTCCGCAAATTGCAGATCTGCAAAACACTGACAACGGCCCATGTGCGTTCCGCAATTTGCGGACCACACATGGACAAGACTATGATAGAAAATGCCTATTCTTGTCCGCATTTGCGGACAAGACTAGGTCATGCTCTATTCTAATTTTTTTTTTGCAGGGCCGCGGAGGGGAACAACGGATACGGACAGCACACACAGTGTTGTTTGCCTCTTTTGTGGCCCCATTGAAATGAATGGGTCCGCACCCGTTCCGCAATTTTGATGCGAATCCATTAATACAGTCGTGTGAATGAGCCCTTAGGCCGCTTTCTCACAGTCAGTGTTTGATCAGTGTTCTGTGTTTTTGAGCGGCACTTTTTTGGCTCAGAATCACTTATGGAAATCACTTATCAGACACTGACTGTGTGAAAGCAGCCGAAATGAGCGAAGCCCCCTTTAATCCACCTAGTATTTCGTTTGTTGGAGCAGCCATTTGTGCTTCACATCTGTTACTCCTTCCGTATTTTAGGATAACAATTTGCTGCGATATTCAGCCATGTTAAACTTGGGTAACAGTCCATGGCCAACCGGTTGCCATACATGTATATGAGATATACAGTGAAACGAGAAGACCACCCAAAATCGCATTGAAAATTGCATATTTTAGGGACTGGTCTAATTATAGAATTTATAGTGGAACTGAGAATACAGTATGTCACAATAAATGTGGACTGGATAAAGGGGGTTGTGGTCTCAAAGACACTACTAGTGCACTGTGAGGCACGCCTGAACAAATTGCGTATGTTATAGAACATGTATAATATATTTCTTGAGAGTCTCTTTTTCCTGCAGCTCTTGCTGCATACTGACTTGATTGACAAGGTAAAAGTGAGGTATTAAGTATTCTGTCAGACCTGTAAGCACACAGCTGTAAACATACAGAAGAAGGGGCAGCTTCTGTTTAGTCACTTGTCTTGTTCTTTTCTCTCTTTTTTTTTTTTTATGCAGCAGTCAAATAGATGCAAATCAGTTCACAGGAATGGTTTACCAAGGCCTCCTCCTAAGTGAACGTAGGAGACTTCGGACCGAAAGTATTGAAGAACACCTGACTCCAAATTCACCACCTGCTACATGGCCAGGTAACAACATTCGTTGAGGACACCAAAGGGTCCTTTACATTGGCCGAGAATCGCAAAGATAATTGCTAACGAGTGTTCATAGGAACGCTCATTAACAATTATCTGGCGGTGTAAATGTACTGCTGATGAACGAGCGTTGGGTAGTTTAAACACGATCTGCTGCGTGCGAACAACGAGTCTTTATGGGGACAAACAATGGCATTAGTGATCGCTCATCCCCATACTCTGGAGAGGATCGCTGCATGTAATACACTTCCTTCCCGACAATCTGCTGCTCTATCGTCCCATGTTTAGAGACCTTAAGAATGACTAGTCAAGTGGTGTTCAAACTTTAGATCTTTTCTTTTTAACTATGATCATTATCACTGCAGGCATAATTACAATGACAAGTAACACCTCTGTATAGATAACACAGGATCTACCATTCACAATAGGTGGTGTCACAGCTTATCAGCTCCCTCCTGACCCCTGCACAGGTCACAGAGGAAGCCTAGAAAACTCCCCCATAGAAGTCAGTGGGGTCAGCTCCTGTCTATTGTGTCTATGGCCCTTTGGGCTGCTCTCAAAAGATAGGAAGTCTTAAAGAGAATCTGTCATGCTGAACATGGTGTTTGAGCTGACAGCAGCATGTTATAGAGCAGGAGGAGCTGAGCAGATTGGTATATAGTTTTATGGGAAAAGATTTGGTAAAACCTGTCATTTATACATTTATATTCCTGCTCCTCAGGGCTTTGAGGTCAAGGAAGCGGTCCCATCAGTGATGGACAGCTATCTCTGTATACACAGTCATAGAGGGAAGGTCCTATCAGTGACTGACAGCTATCTCTGTATACACAATCATAGAGGGAAGGTCCTATCAGTGATGGACAGCTATCTCTGTATACACAGTCATAGAGGGAAGGTCCTATCAGTGACTGACAGCTCTCTGTATACACGTCATAGAGGGAAGGTCCTATCAGTGACTGACAGCTATCTCTGTATACACAGTCATAGAGGGAAGGTCCTATCAGTGATGGACAGCTCTCTCTGTATGCACAGTCATAGAGGGAAGGTCCTATCAGTGATTGGCAGCTCTCTCTGTATACACATTCATAGAGGGAAGGTCCTAGCAGTGATGACAGCTCTCTGTATACACAGTCATAGAGGGAAGGTCCTATCAGTGACTGACAGCTATCTCTGTATACATAGTCATAGAGGGAAGGTCCTATCAGTGATGGACACCTATCTCTGTATACATAGTCATAGAGGGAAGGTCCTATCAGTGACTGACAGCTATCTCTGTATACACAGTTATAGAGGGAAGGTCCTATCAGTGATGGACTGCTATCTCTGTATACATAGTCATAGAGGGAAGGAACTATCAGTGACTGACAGCTATCTCTGTATACACAGTCATAGAGGGAAGGTCCTATCAGTGATAGACCGCTATCTATGTATACACAGTCATAGAGGGAAGGTCATATCAGTGACTGACAGCTCTCTCTGTATACACAGTCATAGAGGGAAGTTTCTATCAGTGACTGACAGCTATCTCTGTATACACAGTCATAGAGGGAAGGTCCTATCAGTGACTGACAGCTATCTCTGTATACACAGCCATAGAGGGAAGGTCCTATCAGTGACTGACAGCTATCTCTGTATACACAGCCATAGAGGGAAGGTCCTATCATTGATGGACAGCTATCTCTGTATACACCGTCATAGAGGGAAGGTCCTATCAGTGATGGACAGCTCTCTCTGTATGCACAGTCATAGAGGGAAGGTCCTATCAGTGATTGGCAGCTCTCTCTGTATACACAGTCATAGAGGGAAGGTCCTATCAGTGATGACAGCTCTCTGTATACACAGTCATAGAGGGAAGGTCCTATCAGTGACTGACAGCTATCTCTGTATACACAGTCATAGAGGGAAGGTCCTATCAGTGATGGACACCTATCTCTGTATACATAGTCATAGAGGGAAGGTCCTATCAGTGACTGACAGCTATCTCTGTATACACAGTCATAGAGGGAAGGTCCTATCAGTGATGGACTGCTATCTCTGTATACATAGTCATAGAGGGAAGGAACTATCAGTGACTGACAGCTATCTCTGTATACACAGTCATAGAGGGAAGGTCCTATCAGTGATAGACCGCTATCTATGTATACACAGTCATAGAGGGAAGGTCCTATCAGTGATAGACCGCTATCTATGTATACACAGCCATAGAGGGAAGGTCCTATCATTGATGGACAGCTATCTCTGTATACACAGTCATAGAGGGAAGGTCCTATCAGTGATGACAGCTATCTCTGTATACACAGTCAGAGGGAAGGTCCTATCAGTGACTGACAGCTCTCTCTGTATACACAATCATAGAGGGAAGGTCCTATCAGTGATGACAGCTCTCTGTATACACGTCATAGAGGGAAGGTCCTATCAGTGACTGACAGCTATCTCTGTATACACAATCATAGAGGGAAGGTCCTATCAGTGACTGACAGCTATCTCTGTATACACAATCATAGAGGGAAGGTCCTATCAGTGATGGACAGCTATCTCTGTATACACAGTCATAGAGGGAAGGTCCTATCAGTGATGACAGCTATCTCTGTATACACAGTCAGAGGGAAGGTCCTATCAGTGACTGACAGCTCTCTCTGTATACACAATCATAGAGGGAAGGTCCTATCAGTGATGACAGCTCTCTGTATACACAGTCATAGAGGGAAGGTCCTATCAGTGATGGACAGCTATCTCTGTATACACAGCCATAGAGGGAAGGTCCGATCAGTGATGGACAGCTCTGTGTATACACAGTCATAGAGGGAAGGTCCTATCAGTGATGGACAGCTATCTGTATACACAGTCATAGAGGGAAGGTCCTATCAGTGACTGACAGCTATCTCTGTATACACAGTCATAGAGGGAAGGTCCTATCATTGATGGACAGCTCTCTCTGTATACACTGTCATAGAGGGAAGGTCCTATCAGTGACTGACAGCTATCTCTGTATAGACAATCATAGAGGGAAGGTCCTATCAGTGATGGACAGGTATCTCTGTATACACAGTCATAGAGGGAAGGTCCTATCAGTGACTGACAGCTATCTCTGTATACACAGTCATAGAGGGAAGGTCATATCAGTGACTGACAGCTCTCTCTGTATACACAGTCATAGAGGGAAGTTTCTATCAGTGACTGACAGGTATCTCTATATACACAGTCATAGAGGAAAGGTCATATCAGTGACTGACAGCTATCTCTGTATACACAGTCATAGAGGGAAGGTCCTATCAGTGACTGACAGCTATCTCTGTATACACAGTCATAGAGGGAAGGTCCTATCAGTGATGGACAGCTCTCTCTATATACACAGTCATAGAGGGAAGGTTCTATCAGTGACTGACAGCTATCTCTGTATACACAGTCATAGAGGGAAGGTCCTATCAGTGACTGTCAGCTATCTCTGTATACACAGTCATAGAGGGAAGGTCCTATCAGTGATGGACAGCTATCTCTGTATACACAGCCATAGAGGGAAGGTCCTATCAGTGACTGACAGCTATCTCTCTATACACAGTCATAGAGGGAAGGTCCTATCAGTGATGGACAGGTATTTCTGTATACACAGTCATAGAGGGAAGGTCCTATCAGTGACTGACAGCTATCTCTGTATACACAGTCATAGAGGGAAGGTCCTATCAGTGATGGACAGCTATCTCTGTATACACAGTCATAGAGGGAAGGTCCTATCAGTGAATGACAGCTATCTCTGTATACACAGTCATAGAGGGAAGGCCCTCTCAGTGATGGACAGCTCTCTCTGTATACACAGTCATAGAGGGAAGGTCCTATCAGTGACTGACAGCTCTCTCTGTATACACAGTCATAGAGGAAAGGTCCTATCAGTGACTGACAGCTATCTCTGTATACACAGTCATAGAGGGAAGGTCCTATCAGTGATGGACAGCTATCTCTGTATACACAGTCATAGAGGGAAGGTCCTATCAGTGATGGACAGCTATCTCTGTATACACAGTCATAGAGGGAAGGTCCTATCAGTGACTGACAGCTATCTCTGTATACACAGTCATAGAGGGAAGGTCCTTTCAGTGATGGATAGCTATCTCTGTATACACAGTCATAGAGGGAAGGTCCTATCAGTGATGGACAGCTATGTGTATACACAGTCATAGAGGGAAGGTCCTATCAGTGATGGACAGCTATCTGTATACACAGTCATAGAGGGAAGGTCCTATCAGTGACTGACAGCTATCTCTCTATACACAGTCATAGAGGGAAGGTCCTATCAGTGACTGACAGCTATCTCTCTATACACAGTCATAGAGGGAAGGTCCTATCAGTGACTGACAGCTCTCTCTGTATACACAGTCATAGAGGGAAGGTCCTATCAGTGACTGACAGCTATCTCTCTATACACAGTCATAGAGGGAAGGTCCTATCAGTGATGGACAGGTATCTCTGTATACACAGTCATAGAGGGAAGGTCCTATCAGTGAATGACAGCTATCTCTGTATACACAGTCATAGAGGGAAGGTCCTATCAGTGACGGACAGCTATCTCTGTATACACAGTCATAGAGGTAAGGTCCTATCAGTGATGGACAGCTATCTCTGTATACACAGTCATAGAGGGAAGGTCCTATCAGTGACTGACAGCTATCTCTGTATACACAGTCATAGAGGGAAGGTCCTATCAGTGATGGACAGCTATCTCTGTATACACAGTCATAGAGGGAAGGTCCTATCAGTGATTGACAGGTATCTCTGTATACACAGTCATAGAGGGAGGGCTGTCAATCACTGATAGGACCCCCCTCCTTGACCTCAAAGCCCGAAATTAGCAGGAATTTAAATGAATAAAATGCAAGTTTTACTAAATGCTTTCCAATAAAACTATATATCAATCTGCTTAGCTACTTGTGCTCTATAACAGATTATTTAGCATTATCAAGGTGGCCGGTTCCCTTTAACATGTTTTAGGCCTAGTGAACAATGTGAAAACTGCAAAATTATGTAATAAAAAAGTAACATGCCAAAATGAAAAAAAAATCAGCAAAAATTATTTTGAAAAAATAAATAAAAAATGTTTAACGTAAAACATGATTTAAACAATAGGTCATTTTCTGATGTCTCGTGGGTTGTCTGGGATTTATCATCTTTTTATATAGTCGTTTTATTTTTGCGGAATAAGAGAATTTTGCAATAAAATGTTTGTTTAAAAAATGTCCCCCTTCCTTCCTGTGGCGCCCACTGAATGAGTCTTTATGTGGTCGTCCCCCCCCCCCCCCTTCACTATTTGTGCAGTGTCCTACATTGCACTGAGAGGCTTCCGTAACCATGTCACAGACAGTGAAACCACTTTGAGACCAGATCCGTAAATCTTATAGAAAGGTCCTCTCAGAGAAGAGGCCACTATACATAAAGATGAATTGAAAATCCATCAAAGCAAAGCTGGTCTTCGGGTGGATGGTCATCTGACAGAGTGGGTCTTTTGGAGAGATTTCACCTTGTCTCTGGTAGCTTCCACTGCTGTGGGAGTGGAGGCGAGGGAGTCGCCCATATATGGACTTCGGTGCCATAGGGACGGGGGAGAAACATTTTTAACAAATGATATCTTAATGCCCTCTATAAATACATCTGGACAACCTCTTTGAACGCTATTCATTCTGGTGAATGATGTGTGTGTTTCCAATCTTCAGTTATGATCGGTACTTGTCCTTTCAGGCTTTTATAAAATTCAACTTTGAATTAACCTCCATGAACATAGGAGTTTATTGAGTTCATTTTGACTAGATTCTCCTTTACAGTCTTATGTGTTGGGACACTGTTTTGTAGACAGATTCAATGTTGTTGTTTTTTTTGTTGTTGGTATTTTTTCAGGCGTTAGCTCTCTAATAAATCTACTAAATACGGCTCAAGATGAGGACCAGCCTAAACTCAATGTGCTGCTGTGTGAAGCAGTTGTAGCGGTCTACGTGAGCCTGCTGATTCACGCCCTGGCCACTGACTCCAGCACTGAACTGTTCCGTCTTGCTGCTCATCCCCTGAACAACCGGATGTGGGCAGCGGTTTTTGGAGGTGGCGTAAAGCTTGTAGTAAAACCAAGAAAACCGCCAGAGAGTATTCCAGGTACAAGTTTCATTTTGCATGTACAAGTACTCTGACTCCTATCAAACGTGGACTCTTCAGAAGTGGAAGATTTGTTGATCTGTCCAAAACTGGTGTATCTCATCTAGGTAGAACCAAGAGCTTTGATGTGCAAAAACCACAATGTGCTCCGCTATTGCCAAATGAGGAGCAACCTACTACAGCAGAATCTTCTTTATCTAACACTAAAAACCTTGCTCCTGTCATTGATAGAGGGCAGGAGTCGGCAGTGTGTGGTGAGAAACCAGTGTGAATAGTGCTGTGCTTGGAATTCCTTTTCTTCAATCACTGTCATGTGAAAGCATGCAACAAAGTGGCACCAAACGACTCTTGGTGTTAAAGGGAGCCCATCAATTTGAACGTGCAGTCTGGTCTGGCGGCAACATGTTATAGATCAGGAGGAGCTTAACAGAAAAATAGTTTTGTGGCCATTGATCTAAATCCTTGCTCTATCTATACTTTGGCGTCCAGTGGGCAGTTGTACTCGGTGATCTCGATGCATACTGATCGAGATCTGTCCGTGTTGAATCAGACCGCCCATTGGACTCTAAACTCCAGCATGAACAGAGTTTTTAATCAATAAATTACAAGTTATACTGAACCTTCTCCCCCATCTGTTCAGCGCCTCCTGCTGTATAGCGGATCGATCGGCATTTTCATAGTGACAGGTTCCCTTTAAAATCTTCCTGCTGAAATCTCTGTTTTTCATCACTATTGCAAGTCTTCAACTGGTTGCCTAATTCTGCATGCTCGGTTATAAGGAATAATGAGAGGCTGTATTCTTCAGCTTAGAAAAGGTTTGGTGTGTTCTCTCCTTCCAGCCATTCCTGCTCTGTCTGAAGAAATAGACAAGCATCGCCGGCGCTTCAACATGAGAATGCTGGTGCCTGGAAGACCAGTAAAGGAAGTTGCTACCCCACCACCAGTCCCTGCCGAGAGACCAACCTACAAAGAGAAATTTATTCCCCCAGAGCTAAGCATGTGGGACTATTTTGTGGCCAAAGTAGGTTGATTTGTTAATTTGATGTTCGCACGATACAGTATTAGTGATACGTAAAGTTAAGAAATTGAATGGTATTTTTAAAAAATTTTACTTATTTGGGCTAGAAATATATATTTTTTCAATTTGGTCTTTTTTTTTTTTTTCAATTTGAAAGAGTTTGTCTTCTACAGCCTTTGGTTCCACAGCATCTACATACTTTTCATTCTCCTTCTCAGTGAATCATCAGGGTATGTTCACATGGATTAAATCCGCCATCAATAGCTTTTCATTGACTTCAATGGAAAAAAACATCATGTGCACATAGTGGATTTTTTTTCTGCTTCTCAATTGAGATCTGCATCTGAAGTAGCATGTTACTTCTTGGAAGCGGATTGTTAGAGGATTTTGTATTGAAGTCAATGGGGAAGGAGAAATAAACGCTAGCAGATTGTTTTTAGCAGCATTTCCGCCACCAAAATGCCTCTGAGTTATATCCCAACCAAGGGCTAGAGAAGAAAAAATAGCCCCCAAAATAACCTGTTTTCAGCTAGAAATCAATCTGCCAGTAATTGGCTTCTTAATTTTTTTTCTGCTGCGGATTTTGCGGTGTGAATTTAAGGTCACTTCACTTGGTACGACAGAGCAGCAGAATGTCGGAAAGGAAGTGCTCCTTCCTGACAATCTGCTGCTCGTCAGTCTAGGAGATGCCATCGCTCTTTCCCATAACGACTAGTTTTTTCCCATCAGCAGAACGTGTTTTACACGTCACGATCTGCTGCTGGCTAACAACGACTTTTGTGTACGCACAAACGATCGGATTACCCGTTTCGCTTGTTAAGTAGGTAAGGCCTCATGCACACGAAGTTATGTATTTTGCAGTCCTCAAAAAACACATCCGCAAAAAATACAGATGACCTCTTGTGTGCATTCCGTATTTTGCGGAACGGAACAGCTTGCCCCTAACAGAACAATGCTATCCTTGTCTGCAATGCGGACATTAATAGGACATGTTCTATTTTTTGCGGAACGGAAATACGGACACACGGAAATGGAATGCACACGGAGTACCTTCCGTTTTCTTTATGGTCTGCAAAAAAAAAACGGAACGGACATGGAAAGAAAATACGTTCGTGTGCATGTGGCCTAATTGGCACTACATTTAAACTGCCAGATAATCGCTAACGAGCCTTCCTATAAATTTTTGTTAGCAATTTATCCTTAGGATTCTCTCGGCCCATGTGAAGGGCCCTTTAGCCTCAGAAAGCTGCTCTCGACCCTCAGTCTGTAGTCTGTATCTTTATTTTCCAAACAGCTTTTAAACACTCATTTAAGCTGAATTCTTATCAAACGGATAAGAATATGGCTTAAATGAGATCAAGCCATCAGAGCAGCTTTCTGATGCATTCCCTTGGAAGGAGAAGGAACCGTCTGCAGGTGCAGTGACACTGGAAAGGTAGAGAGGAAAAACTGTTGAACATTTTTAATAAAGACCAATTAAAAAAATATATTTTTAGCCCAAAATAGGTAAATGCAATAATAAAAAAAAGCTTCAGTAGTACATATGAAAATCTGAAACTTTGTAATATATGTAAAAAGCTGAAAGTGACAAGTTCCTGACTTTGCATTCGCCTACCATTTGTCCCACCAAGAACCTTTGTCATCTGATAAATGTCTGATCACAAACCATGAGCACTAGAACAGGGGTACCGATTTCTCTATTACTCCTCACTGCCTGACGGAAATGAGGAGGAGTTTGAATGGCAAGGGGGTCACAGATATGCTCCCTTCGGCTCCATTCATTACTGTGGGATCAACTGGGGTCTGGTGGCGTACTCGGCTGTTTCCGAAAGCCCCACACATGGATTGGAGCATCAGGGTGCTTCTGTGACTACCACTTCTTCCTCCAAACTAGTGCCCCCTAATGATTGGTGGAGATCCCAGAGGTAGAGCCCTCAGCACGCAGACATTTATCACCCATCCTAGTGACATGATAACAGTTCATAGTGGGACAACCTCTATGTGCATTTTTACTATATCAGTAACTGAATAAACATGACACCGAACTGTTCCTAATGATGAAGCCGAGTTTTACGTCATCGCCTCTTTTATTCAGCAGACAAAATATTTGAAGGTTATGAACCAACTTTGTTCCTTTTGCCTTAGTTTCTATCCACCAGACACAATATTGAAATTAGTGTCCTTACATAAGAGTTTTGTTCTTGCAGAGTGTGTGAAGCAGATTTTATATAATATCATTGCTTTTCAGATTCTTTATGGCCTCTTGATGGCTGCTATTAAAGGGAACCTGTCATCATCACCTTTATGCTGTCCATACGAACGGCAGAATAAAGTAGAGGCAGGTAAGCTGATTTAAGCGGTCCGTCATTTATAAATAAAAAGTAAGTGGTTGCCGAGAACCAGCATCACAACCATTGCAGACTGGGCCTGGAAAAGAGTCCCGGCCGCCTGAGAAGAGTCCTGGTTACTCATGAATTCCTGCTCTCCTTCCCACCTGCTGATGACTGACAGTCTTCTACCTAGTTTTCTCCCTTTCTCTCTAGGAGAGAACTGCCAATCATCAGCAGATGGGAGATTATGAATAACCATGACTCTTCTCAGGTAGACTGGACTCTTCTCAAGGCCTGTACTGTAATGATTATGATGCTGGTTGTCGGCAACCACTTACTTTTAGCTCATGAGTGACACCGCTGAAATCAGCATTTCTGTCACTATTTTATACTGCCCTCAGTGAGATCAGCATTACGTTGATGACAGGTTCCCTTTAATGATTTACGTGACCAATATATGTAGGCAATATGCTCTGTTCACATTGGTGCCAGTGGCATCCATCAGCCTTAACAGAAAAGTTGTATATGAACGGATACTGACTGATCCCGTTGACTTATTATGGGACCCCTCAGACTATTTTTTACTGACCAGAATACTTGGCATGCCTTCTTATACTTGCCGGCAGACAAGAAGCCCCTGGTGTCCATGTGAATGTGCCGCTATATGTTTGTACAGTATGGCAGCGCTACATATGTGTATTATATTAGGATGATATATGTGGACAGTATTGCAGCATTATCTAGCGTCAGTATGCGGTGAAGCATCTATTACTATCTCAGTGCATTTCATATGAAAGACCATCCAGGTAACCCTTCCCTTGTCAAATCTTGCATAGGCCCATGTCCCCTGTACCTGGTTGTAGACGTTTGCCTGGGACCGCCACCTCATCTGTTCTCTGACCTCCCCTCTGCTGTGACCACTTGATCTAGCCTTTGTCTCTCATCTTCTCTGTCTGATGTCACCTCTATTCTGATTATCATCTTGGGCTTCATAGAGACTCGGAGGGTTTGGAGCAGGTTTATAGATCGTCATACAATATGCCAACATATGCCAACCTACTTGTAACCATAGATTGTTAGCTTGGTTGATTTTTTAACTGTTTGCCCATATCCGTGAAATTGGTTTTGTGATATTAAAAGTACAGTTGGAATGTTTAGTATGCCATTTATAGCTGAAGCATTTTCTGAATTGCGTACATTCTGTTGCAGCCCTTTCTTCCTCTGTCGGACAGTGGGGTAATTTATGACTCGGATGAAAGCATTCCAAGCGATGAAGATGAGGATGATGATGATGCATTCCTTTCTGATACACAAATACAACAGCATATAAATTCCAGTTCTTATAGGTAAAGAAAATGTCTGCATCCTCTGAAAAGACTGCTGCCAGACATGACAAATCGACTGAATAGACAGATGGACAGATGTAGATCAATGCATACAGATAAAGAGCTGACCAGTGGGCAAATAAAACAAAAAGTGGGACAATCCCTTTAATATTAAAGGGGTTATCCAACATTACAAATACCGTCCACTAGGCTCAGGCCCCTCCTATACACGATACATAACATGTATTCTATTTCCTGTCCTGGCTCTTCCTTTTTGACTTTCTCATTCAGACCAGTCATTCTGACCAGAGAGGGAAGGGGATGAGTGACTCAATAAGTGCATCACACATTACTCCGATAAGTGCAGTGCTCTTCTGTGGGTATCTTTATCTACGTCTATCAAGAGAACTACAGAGATGTCGTACTGTTTTCCTAATTCTATAAATCTACTATTATACTAAGAGATAACATCTTCCTCTAACAGCAGCAGTAAAATAACAATAGGCTCTCCATCTATACTGGAGTTTTATCTTTGTACAGACTTCTTCAGGAGAGTATTTTGTATTTAATCAGTATAGTACTGTCGAAATGAAATAGAAAAACAGACAGAGATCCTTTTAAAATCGTTTTCTATGAATATTGAGTGTAAATAAAATATCCCTTTTTGACAGAAGTGTCCCTGTCCCTTCAGTCAGAAGATACTTCAAATTGATCGCAGTGGCACGTGCTGGGTGGTAGTTTTTTTTTGCATCTGATTCAAAGTTGCACACATTTCTTTTCCATACTTCAGCTCAAGGCTGGCTTATTTTAGTCTATAATTTTGTGCCAAAGAATTGTGCCTTTTATTAATAAATGTATTTTACACATTTACTAAACCACTCTCGCTTTTCTGGACATTTAAAAACACTTAGTGTGGCTCAAAACAGTCATAAAGCATAACTAGGGCATATCAAAAGTTTCTTGAAAAGTTAGAGACATATCAAAAGTTTTGCTCCGTGGGGCTCTGTGTGCTGAGAACAAGGGGAGAGAAGTGTGCGCATATCACGCTCTCCATCGGGATTTAGTGTAGATTAGTAAATCTACTCGAATTTAACACCTATTATTCAGTGATCAAACTGGACATCCCCTTCAGTGCAGTGTAATAGTTACTCGTTTTTTATGAGGGGAATTTTTCTTGAGTTTCTGTTTCCGTAATTTGCACCAAATGTCTAACCGTGTTTGATAAATGTAGTGCGTCTTGGAAAACGCCTAACTCAGTTCATATGCAATAAGGCGCCAATTTTGGAATAGTGAAACCCTAATTCACACAGTCTGTCAGTCATTGATTTCCATCAGTGATTGTGAGCCCAAACCAGTTCCGGATCAAAAACACAGAGCAGGTGCAGATCTTTTCCCTGATCTCTGTGGAGGCTTCACTTAAGGTTTTGGCTCACAATCACTGACCTGTGAACTAGGCCTGACCTGGGACTCACAGGCTATCCTATAAACTAGTTAACCAATGCAGTTTAAGATGATGTCTCCTTAATGCAGTTACTTGTGTTCTTGTATTGTATATATTTTCCGTACTGATACTGAAGAACTGCAGTGTCAAGCTACAGTATGTCTCTATTTTCAGCTGGACACTCATCCGTTTGGCATTGGTAAAACTTGCAATCCAAAATCTTAAGAATTTCTTCCCGATTGCTGGACTAGAACTCACAGGTATGTTTGGCTCTCAGTCATTCAACTAATGAAGACCTTAGAGAGGTTGTCTTGTTTCACCTCGAAAGTTGTGGCATATCACTAAGATATGCCACCAATGTCTGAAAGGAGCAGGTTTCTGACACTAACCTATCTGACACTGGTGGCATATCCTAGCGATATCCTGTTCGAGGTGAGACAACCCCTTTTAATATATTTTTATATTTGTGGTTATGAAAAATTGACATAATGAAATGCCTATATTCTTTTTTTTGTTTTTGAACAATTTACCACTAAAACAGTCCTGTTTAAGAACAGTACTTAAAGGGGAACCTGTCAGCTCTGGTATGCTGCCCCCACTGAGGACAGCAGAGTCTAGTGACAGACCCTCCAATTTTAGCAGTCTGTCACTCCTGTGATGACATTTACTACTTTTAGAGTACTGACCCTCCAAAGCCCACAGCGCATGCCAGAGTTGTGAGAGTGGAGTCCGATGCCGTACGCTTTGTCTTCCCCTCCACCAGACGATGATTGACACTTTTCTTTCCTGTTTTGCATAGATGCCTTCATCTGAAGGCAGTATGTGGCATCAGACTCATCTCTCCTGCATCGCTGGCGTACACTGCTGTCGTTGGCAGGTCAGTACTATAAAAGTACTGAATGCTAGCAGAGGAGTGACAGACCGCTAAAATCAAGGGGTCTGTCACTACACTATGCTGCCCTCAATGAGGCAAC
This sequence comes from Bufotes viridis, assembly GCA_033119425.1. NCBI lineage: Eukaryota > Metazoa > Chordata > Amphibia > Anura > Bufonidae > Bufotes > Bufotes viridis. The sequence continues at coordinate 128,755,148 of CM065590.1, forward strand.
AAGATGCAATGCGCTAGGCATTCTGCAAAAGATTTATCAAACTTGTGTAAAGTAGAATTGGCTTAGTTGCCCATAAAAAACAATTAGATTCCACCTTTCATTTTCCAAAGGAACTGTGAAAAATGAAAGGTGGAATCTGATTGGTTGCTTTGGACAAGTCAGTTCTACTTTACACCAGTTAGATAAATCTCCCCCCAGTGTGTGAACTTAATGCCACCCCAGTTTATTTACCAGGAATGTAATTCAACTAAGAAAATAGTGAGTCATTAGTAGTCAATTTTTTTGACTTCTCGTTTTCAGTATTTATTTTATTTTTTTAAATAAGCATTACGTGCAGCTATTAAAATTGTAAATAGTATGGTTAAATTAAAGAAAAAGCATGTTCTTACTCTTGCCATAATACTACAGCGGTGTTGACGTTTTATTTTAAACTAGATCTTCCTGTAACATCTCCACTTGGCATTGGGGTTGTCAAAAACCTAGAAAACTGGGAGCAAATTCTTCATGAAACAATGGACCAGTTTGGGGGCCCACCACCAAATTATATTAACACTATTCCTAGTGAACTGACCGTAGGGACTGGACCTGCCATTCTGCGTCACAAGGCAATGCTGGATCCTGAAAATACACCATTCAAGTACGGAACAAAGTTGATTAAAAATGGTTTAATTACTGGTAATGTAATATGATGTTCTAGAGACTCAATTTGAGAAGCCTAAAAATATGTTTAAGGTACAATTAGGACAAATTAGATAAAATGTTAGTAGTTATCAATATTTTCCTGTTTGTCTGTTCAGAATTTTTACAGTCTGGAATATCTAACTTTGCTCTTTTAATGCAGATCCAAAGATTACGCCGCACTTCCTGTTAAGCGCCTGTGGCATTACCTTGTGAAGCAAGAACTTCTCCAGGAAACGTTCATTAGATACATCTTTACCAAGAAAAGAAAACAGAGTGAGGTATTCTTACACCCCTTGTGCTCCATTTTTGGTAGTATGGCTTGTGTCTTTGGTATTGTTTTGTTGTGTCCCATTTCCCAGCTTCTATATCACATTGCTAAATTGATCAGTTTACATTATAGCGCTATTACATGAACATGTCAGGTGAACGCATCTTATAAAATACCTGCCGTTTCTTTGTTCTCGAAAAATAATGTGAATGGTAAATACTGCTAGCGGGACGTAGAGTTTGGGAAATGTCTGTGTAAGGGTAGATTCACACAACCCTATGTGTTTTGCAGTCCGAAAATTGCGTATCCGCAAAAACAACGTATGACGTCCGTATGGCATCCGTTTTTTTACGGATCCATTGCAACAATGCCTATCCTTGTCCGCAAAACGGACAAGAATAGGACATGTTCCTTTTTTTTGCGGGGCAACCGAACGGACATGCGGATAGCACACGATGTGCTGTCCGCATTTTTTGTGGACTCATTGAAATGAATGGGCCTGAGTCCTATCCGCAAAAAAACGAACGGACACGGAAACAAAATACGTTCATGTGACTGTAGTCTAAGTATGATATTTCCACCATGTTGTTCCCTAGATTTATTTACCATTCATCCGTTTTTGTTTTGTTTGCTGTTTTTTTTTTTTGCTTTGTTTGTATTATTGCCATTTGTTTCATGTGGTGTCTGATCATGTGTGGTTGCTATAGACTTGCATTTACTGTGCATGACAAAGCAGCACACAAGTATTTGTCATGCTAATATGATTGTTTCCGAATAGTGACCTGGAATGTCTCATACATTTTCTTTTTTTTATGTGTGTTTCTTTGTGCATGTGTTTTCGTGTTTGTGACTGTGTGGTGTCATGTAGTCTGTAGAAGACAGTGCGGAGCGTTTCAGAGTAGACTCCATAGCAGATCTTCAGAAAAACCAGGTAGTATGTCCTACAAAGGCTTCTACTCCTCTCGCACTTACCTCCATGGTCACTGGTACCAGCATTTTATCTACGTTTTTTTCCTGGCTTCTTCTGGTTTGTTGCTTTATTAGATGTTCACTTTATTTGCTGATGGTATGCAGTGAGATTTTCACAAAAGATGTAATATCATTTATACATTCAAATAGCCTTTGTTTGCAATTCTGAAATAATGTGTGTGCTGATAGTGAACAGCAGCAGTGTGCCTACCCTCAGCAAAATCTGACAGCACCTGGCTGACAAATGACCTTCTTATCATTCTTTTTAACTTTCCTTGTTTCATACTAATAATTATTTTGGTGCCTTCTTTCAAAATGGTTTGGGGAATATGTTGGCCTTACAAGCAAATAATTAACGCAGCAATAAGATCCTTAAAATGCTGGAACAAGTGAACTTCAGCCGCACTAAGTTACTGTTGTATATGTGCCTGTAAGAAAGTCTGTTCCAAGAGTGACTGTGGTGATGCACAGATTATTTTTCCCGTACAGGTTGAAGCTGATCTTGGTTATCCAGGTGGAAAAGCAAAAATAATTCACAAGGAGTCTGATATAATAATGGCTTTTGCGATTAATAAGGTAAGGACTTTCAAACTTTAAGTGAAAAATGGCTATATATTGTGTTATTAAAGTTAAAGTGGCTTTCCAAGACTTTTTATACTGGATAGGTCATCAGTATCTGATCAGTGGGGGTCAGGGGCCTTCTCACAGCTTTGTCTAGGCCATGTAATGTCATGTTCATCTGTCATTTGGCCTAGGCGCAGCTCAGCCCAATTGAAGTGAATACCAACCACAGTCGTTGTACAATGTACGGCACTGTGCTTCGTGAGCTGACAGAGGGCCGCAGCTCCACTGTGAGCCCCTGTGCCTTCTCCAACAGCTGCTCGGTGGGGGTCCCAGGTGTCCAGTGGATAGGTTAGCAGTATAAGTCTTGGAAAACCCCTTTAATATTACTATAAACTATTTAATTGTTCAAGAAAATGATTTAAAGTCTATTAAACCTGTTTAGACGTGTATTCATAGAAAAAGGTGAAGATGAACTGGATTAAAGAGTCTCAACAGACACACTCTCCTGCTTGATCGGCGCTTGATTCAACTCTATGCGGCTGCCAAAGATAGAATATAAGTGCTTGGCTATCTTTGACAGTCCCATAGAATTGAATGGAACGTTGGACATACATACTTGCCTGCTGCTCAATGGAAATATGGCGCCCATTCTAGTGATCTGCAGGGGCCCTAGTGGTTGGACCCATATCAATCAGACACTTATCCCCTGTCCAGTGGACTCACAGACAGTGGTGGTTTGCTTACTACTTCATTGATAGATGTTATTTTTTTATTTATGGCTCTAATCATTTGTAGATTTCTTTTGTGTTTTTATATATATATATATATATACATATAGTACGACTGATCATCTAGTTGTAAATTAAAATTGCATACATTTAGTCCAAGTTTGGTTTGTAATCATGCAAGTTATATTGTATCTTATTAAAAGTAAAATGAAATGGTGGGCTCTTTCAATTGGTACTCAGAGTGTCTATACAGTACCTAGAAAAAGTATGTTTACCCCCTTGAACTCCACACGTTACACCCGCAAACTTAAACATGTTTTATTGCGATTTTATGTGATAGACCAACACAATGTAGCAAGTACAGATGTAGCAGGGGTAACACTTAAACCCTTATCTCAAATCTTTTAACTTATCGCGTTATCTTGAAACAAAAGCCGTTGAAAAGCAATTGCTTAACGCGTTTAGTTGCATTTAGTTTAGATAACACGTCTCATAAAGCATGAGTGTTAACCCTACTACATCTGTATGTGTGAAGTTAAAAGAAAATGATACATGGTTTTTAAAATACATAAAAATCTGAAAATTGTGGCGTGCATTTGTATTCAGCCCCCTGTACTCTGATACACCTAAATAAAATCCAATGTGACCAACAGCCTTCAGAAGTCACCTAATTAGTAAATAGTCCACCTGTATGTAATGTATTCACATTATAACTACAGCTGTTTTGTGAAGGCCCCTGAGGTTTTAGTGAACATTAGTGATTAAACAGCATAATAAAAACCAAAGAACACACCAGACAGGTCAGGGATAAAGTTGTTGAGAAATTTAAAGCAGGGTTAGGTTATAAAAAAAAAATCCTAAGCTCTGAACATCTCACGGAGCACTGTTTAATCCATCATCCGAACATGGAAGGAGTATGGCAAAACTGCAAACCTACCAAGACATGCCTGTCCACTTAAACTGACGCTGGGTTCACACTTGAGCGTATTTGATACGCGCGTTTTACAGCGCGTTTTTGAAAATAGGAAACGCGCGTTCGTGTGATTGACCACTCTGGCGTTATTCACAATACACGCGTCAAAACGCCCCAAAGAAGCTCCTGTACTTCTTTGGGCGTAGGGCGTTTTACAGCACGTTCGTACGCGCTGTAAAACGCTCAGATGAGAACCATGCCCATAGGGAAACATGGGTTTTCGTCTGTTGGGCGTTTTACAGCGCATAGGAACGCGCTGTAAAACGCTCAGGTGTGAACCCAGCGTAATTTAGAGAAGCAGCCAAGATGCCCATGGTCACTATGGAGCAGCTGCAGAGATCCACAGCTCAGGTGGGAGAATCTGTCCACAGTGCAACTAATAGTCGTGTACTCCACAAATCTTTTCCTTATGCAAGAAGAAATACATTTTTGAAAGCAAGCCATAAGAAGACCCATTTGCAGTTTGCAACAAGCAATGTAGAGGACAAACATGTGGAAGAAGGTGCTCTGGTCAGATGAAATAAAAGTTGAACTTTTTGGCCTAAAAGCAAAATGCTACAGTATGTGTGGTGGAAAACTAACAGTGCACATCTTCCTGAACACACCATCCCCACCGTGAAACTTCGTGGTGGCAGCATTATGCTAATGGGATGCTTTTCTTCAGCAGGGACAGGGAAGCTGGTCAGAGTTTATGGGAAGATTTATATAGCTAAATACAGGGCAATCCTGGAGGAAAATCTGGTAGTGGCTGCAAAAGACTTGCGACTGGGGCAGAGGTTCACCTTCCAGCAGGACAACAACCCTAAGCATACAGCCAGAGATACATTGTAATGCTTTAGATCAGGGATGCTCAACCTGCGGCCCTCCAGCTGTTGTAAAACTACAACTCCCACAAGGCCCTTCTGTAGGATGATGGCTGTAGGCTGTCAGGGAATGATGGGAGTTGTAGTTTAGCAACAGCTGGAGGGCCGCAGGTTGAGCATGCCTGCTTTAGATCAAAGCATAATTAGGTGTTAGAGTGGCCCAAAGTCCAGACCTTAATCCCATTGAGATTCTTTAGCAAGACTTGAAAATTGCTGCTCACATACGTTTTCCATCCAATCTCACTGAGCTTAAAATTTTTTGCAAAGAATGTGTAATCTGGAAAAATGTGGAAAAGTTCAAGGGGTATTAATCCTTTTTAAACGCATTGTAATTGTAAGGAAAAGCAAGGCATTGTCTGAGGTGCTTAAAGAGGACCTTTCACCGGTCCAAAGTTTGTTAGGTAAAGCTATGTACATGCAGAGCGGCATCCAGGGATGTCCCTGCACTTACTATTATCCCTGGGTGCCGCTCCGTTTGTCCGTTGTAGCCACCGGTACCGGCGCCCGTGCTGCTGCTAATTTTGCTGTGGGAGGAGACATCCTCTTTCTCGCCCATTTTCTTTGGGGACACAGAAGACCTTGGGTATAGCTCAGCTCCCTAGGAGGCGTGACACTAAGTAGAAACTGTTAAGCCCCTCCTCCATCAGCTATACCCTCAGCCTGGAGTGAGAGACTTTGCTTAGTGTCCAAGGAGGCAAGACACTCCCTGCTCTGCAGGGCTGTTTTCTTCTTGTTTTTTTATTTTTGATTTAATTTTGTTTTGTTTTTCTTCTAGAAGATCTGGGACAACAGAGACGCACTAGACCTCTCTGTTTCTCCCGGGGTTGAGCTGCGCATGTGCCGGTAAACCGCACTGCTTCCTCCCCCACAGAAGGCAAGGTGGATCTGGGCAGCATTAGCTCCCCTACATCCCGCCAGCGCAAGGGTCGCCTGCACGTCAAGTCCCTCTTCCAGCGTCCCGCCACTACGGTGCCGGTAACTGAAGAGGCGACCCTGCTGGAACGGACCGAGGGTGAAGACGGCGATGGTGAGAAGTGGCTTCTACAGCCCTACGTACCCCCCCCCCCCCCTTTTTCCCCCCGGTCTCTTATCTCCAAAGGTCGGTTCAGTAGGTCTCCCTCCCACCCCCCAAGGGTCGCCTGCACGTCAAGTCCCTCTTCCAGCGTCCCGCCACTACGGTGCCGGTAACTGAAGAGGCGACCCTGCTGGAACGGACCGAGGGTGAAGACGGCGATGGTGAGAAGTGGCTTCTACAGCCCTACGTACCCCTCCCCCCCTTTTTCCCCCCGGTCTCTTATCTCCAAAGGTCGGTTCAGTAGGTCTCCCTCCCACCCCCTGGGCTACCTTCCATGCTTATCCCTGCTGGACCTAGGCTTAGGGATCGCAGGGGCTGGGATCCATGATGTCCCCGAACCCCCCCCCCCCCCCGGGAATCTCCTAATGCTAGACATTGCGGAGGGCAGCGGTTCACTGTCCGCCCCTCCGCAGCAGCAGCAGCACTCCCCACTATGGAGAGGAGTCTCCCTTGGGTGCCACTGTCCCTTCCTACCTGCCGCAGGGCCGGAGGCCCGCGCCATACATGAGCCTCCCTGCAATAGGAGCCTGGAGGCCCGCTCCCGACACCACCACACCGCATGGGCCCACGGCCTCCTCGCTGCCCGCATCCTTCACCAGCCAGGATCCAGTCGGCCGCCTCCTATGGACGGGCACCCGGGCTGGTATGTGCCAGTGGGCGCCTTCCGCGCGCCGCTCCAGGTTCCTGCAGGACCCGGCCGACCGTTTCTCATTCCGGTCGGCCGGGCGCCACTAATTTAGGCCCCGGTTTTTGCGGCCTAGTAGACCGCAACTTCCATAGTTTCTGGGGGGGGGGGCGGGACCTTTCTACCTTTCTCCAGGCGCGAATTCCTCCCGCCTGGAGGTTCCTCCTCCCCGAGGCTGATTTAACTTTAACCCCTTGCTCTTTGGGGCCTGAACCCTTGGGGAAGCCCAATGAGAACAGGGGCTTCCTTCTGGACTTCTATGGGCCCCCCCCCCCCCCCCTTCCTGTCTCTCTGAAGCTGTGCCATATAATAGAAAAAAAAAATAAAAAAAATTAATAGATATAATTTTTCTGTACCGGGCTTACGGTACTCTTGTTGCGCTTGAGTAGTCCTCCAGCGCTATCAGCAGGCTGGCCACAGGCACCCCCACCCCCCTTTCGGGGAGACCCTCCTGCTAGGCGACACATTACTCCTTGAGGATGGTGCTGGCCATGTGCATGACCCCCTTCCATGGGCGGTATACTGTACTCTTGCTGGATACGGTGCTGGCCGCGTGCATGACCCCTTCCATAGGCGGTACACTGCACTCTCACTGGACGCGGTGCTGGCCATGTGCATGACCCCCTTCCTAGGCGGTACACTGCACTCTCGCTGGATACGGTGCTGGCCACGTGCACGACCCCCTCCATAGGCGGTACACTGCACTCTCACTGGATATGGTGCTGGCGGTATGCTGCACTCTCACTGGATACGGTGCTGGCCACGTGCATGACCCCCTTCCATAGGCGGTATGCTGCACTTGCACTCTCACTAGTTACGGTACTGGCCCTATGCATGACCCCCTTCCTTAGGCGGTATGCTGCACTCTCACTGGATACGGTGCTGGCCAGGTGCATGACCCCCTTCCATAGGCGGAATGCTGCACTTTCACTGGACACGGTGCTGGCCATGTGCATGACCCCCTTCCGTGGGCGGTATTCTGCACTCTCACCACGATACGGTGCGGGCTATGTGCATGACCCCCTTCCATGGGCGGTGTACTGCACCTTTACAACAATACACTACTGGTCATGTGCATGACCCCCTTTTTCCATAGGCGGAATACTGCACTCACTGGCTCTGTTGCCTACCATATACATGCCCCTCTTTCATGGGGCAATATTGCACTCTCGCTGTGTTCGCCGCCAGCCATGTGCAAGTCTGCCTTCCATGGGCGGAATGATTGCACTCTCACTGGCGTCGCTGCTGACTATGCGCACAACCCCCCTTCCATGGGGGTATACTGCGCTCTCACTGGGTTAACTGCCAGCCATGTGCATGACCCTTCCGTAGGGAGTACTGCACTCTCACTGGAGTCATTGCCGGCCATGCGCATGACCCCCCCTTCCTTTGGAGAATACTGCACTCTCATTGCGTTGTCTGCCAGCCATGTGCATGCCCCCTTCCATGGGCGGACTATTGCACACTCCCTGGTTTCACTGCCGGCCATGCGCATGACCACCTTCCAGGTGGAATGTGGCACTTTCACTGGATTCGCTGCCGGCCACGCGCATGCCCCTCTCTTCCCTTGGGCCGCATATGCGCTCTCACTGACTATAGTCGGATGCTAGCTTTCGCCGGCTTTTCGCCATATGCATGACCTCCCCCCATAGGCGGAGTGCTCGCATTTTCACTGGGGGCGGTACTGGCGTGTGCATAACCGCCTACCCCTTTCATAGGGCTGTCCTTGTATATGCCCCCTTTTTCTTTCTTAGGTGGCGTTTCGCACTTCCCGCAAGTGCTGGTCACGTGCATGTCCCTTTTCAAGGTGGAGCAGTTTCCTTCTCGCGGGTCACGGTACTAGCCACGGGCTTGACCCCTGCTGTGGCGTTTTTTTGCATTCTCGCAGCTGTGAGGCTACCTATGGTGTCCTCCCTTTCGCTGACTATACTCGCTTTGGGCATACCCTCTGGGGCTCTGTCCTGGCCCCTCCCACATGGCGTATGTCCAATATGTTGGATTTATGGGCACACTGTGCGGGTACGGCTCACATGTGTCCCCCACCCCCACCCTTTCTTCAGTAACCTTCTTATTCCTCTGGGATTGATGCTTGCCGCATGCTTCCATTTTTCTCTGAAGAAGTAACTCTGCTTCCATCTGATCCACACGTGGCTGCTGATCGCCACCTGAACCGGGCTGGGCAATACGCATTCCCTGTTTCGGAAGGCAGTGCGCTTCCGTTTGTTACAGTGCCCTCCATATCGTTGGTCCTCCATGTGTGGGCCGTTCGTGGCTCCTGGATGCATGCCCTTCCCGGGGCGGTGTATTGTTTCATTGCGGGTCCCATGGTGCGCCAGCGGTCACATGGACGAGAGGGCTGTCTGCAGCGCCCTTCAACTTCTACGTGGGCTCTAGCGGACCTACGGTTACCTCACCTGCCTCGATTCCCTCTTCTTCGGACTTAGTGTGGCATGAGTCCTTCCTATAGGCGCCCTCTGCACTTAGTGCCACTCTGCTGCCTGGTTCGGGACGCTCTCCTCAGGCTGGTCACCCAACTTCTCTAGGGTGCTTTGGTTAGGCTAGGTCCGGGGACCTCCACCTTGGGTACCGCCTTCTGGGGGCGGTGAGCCAGGCGACACGCAGGGTAACGGGCATTCTGCCCTTGAGCTGTCCTACTCTGCTTGCCCCGTTACCCACTCCTCCCTGTTGGTTGGAGGGGTTATGCCGGCGTCCGCCTTTAGTGCTTCTTCTCGCCGACTCTGTTTCGGCTCCCGTTCGGGGCATACCACTCCGATGTGGCTTCTGCCCGGCCAGGTTCAGAGGCTGTTTCTTCATTGCCCTTCCCTCCGGGGAGAGCATGGTTGTTCACTTGGATGGTTCTGGTGTTCCTTGTGGCCTCATACCGTCTCCCTCGTCCACACTGGCTGCACTTGCTGTGCGTCCGCTTACCGAGTCTACCGCGTTCTGTCCTCTCACTGGGTGCAGATTGCGTTTCCATTCTAGACGATGGTCCTGCTTGGCCCTCAGGTTGCTTGGCCCTCAGGCTCGGATCTGAGTCTCTACAGTTGATACCTGTAGTGCTTTCAATAATTGCCTTCTATTCCTTGCCATATTGGCCATTATCGGGTCGGCCGTAGCCCCTCACTCGAGGTTGGTTATTCTCCCACCTTCCTGTTGTACCGGCAGTAGCTACATTGCGTTCTACGGCAAGGTTTTTTTCTTCATCCCTTCCTGATGTTGTCCTTGCCTGAGGACTGTCCTTCGGTCGAGCTTGTCCTTGGATCTTCCGCACTGGGACGGTAGAGCCTCTTCCTTTGGTGGCAACATCGACATGGACTTAAGCCTGTCTTGTCCTGGCATCTGTCGGATGCTGGGCGGATACCGTTGGTTCCTTCCGTCTGCTCTTCTGCTCCCCCGCTCCGGGTGGCTAGGGGGCGATGTTGCTCGGGGGCCGACGGGACCAGTTTTGCTGGACTCTTCTGTCCGTGTTCCTAGTCTGCGCCTGATCACGTTGGGTTTTTCCTGCTTGCCTGACGATTCCAGGGGCTCACTAGTGTTCGCTCCCAGCCGTGCTTCGTCCAGGATCTATTATCGAAAATAGAGTTCTTACCTGGGGTTCTGTAGGAAGCTGGGCATTCCCCCCACTCTGCCTTTCTTTTCCCATGGTTCTGGCCTTTCTCCAGTCCGGCCTAGACCTGGGACTGGGATTCTGCTCCTTGAAGGATCAGGTGTCGGCGCTGTCCGTCCTCTTCCGGCGTTCCCTGGCCCCTCTTGGGTCTGTCGAGACACTCTTCCACGGAGTGGCTCATTGGTCCCTCTGTCTGTCCCCCGGTACCGCCCTGGGCACTACATACTGTGTCTTGGGCCTCCAAGCTTTCCTTGGAGCCGTTACAGAAATTCTCTCTACTCCTTCTGTCCTGTACAGTGGTGTTTCTCGTGGCCATCATGTCTCTCAGACGGTGTCTGAATTGCGGCCCTTCTTGTTCCGAGCCCTCTGTCCTTCTCCAAGACAGGGCTGTTCTCCATCCCGTCCCTTCCTTCTGACGGTGGTTTCTGCCTTTCATCTCAGCGAGGCCATTGTCCTCCCCTTCCCACCCCCAGGAACGGGCACTTCACCGATTGGATGTTGTTGGGGCCTTGCAGTTTTACTGGGAGATACCGGCTCTTTTTCGGCGCTCGGACTCTTTGTGGTTCCAGGAGGTCCGTGCAAAGGTTTAACGGCCTCCCCAGGGTGGCTTTCGCCTGCTTCATCAGAATGACTAGGGCTGAGGTTACCGCACCAAGGGCAGGGTTCTGCCTTCGGTGTCACAGTTCACTCCTCCAGAGCGGTCAATGCCTCCTGGGCCGGAGACATTGGGCTTCGGTCGCGCACTTCTGCAAGGCAGCCACCGGTCTTCCTTGCCTGCCTTAGCAAGTTCTACAGGTGCATACTTGGGCTTAGGCAGCCTGGTTTTGCAGGCGGCAGTTCCTTGATGCCTTCGGGTGCTTCACCTGGGAGCTGTGGTCCCTCACCTCTTGGACTGCTCTCGGACTTCCCAAGGTCTTCTGTGTCCCCCAAGGAAAATGGGCGAGAAAACGAGATTTTTGTATAACTTACCAGTAAAATCTCTTTCTCGCTCTTCCTTGGGGGACACAGCACCCACCCATTCATTGTTTTTCTACGCTGTTACAGACTTGTTTTACCCCGTTGGGTAGTTGGCTTGTTGTTTCCACTTGTTGGACATTGCCTTTTTCACTACTTGGACACGCAACTGGCAGTCTCTCACTCCAGGCTGAGGGTATAGCTGATGGAGGAGGGGCTTAACAGTTTCTACTTAGTGTCACGCCTCCTAGGGAGCTGAGCTATACCCAAGGTCTTCTGTGTCCCCCAAGGAAGAGCGAGAAAGAGATTTTACTGGTAAGTTATACAAAAATCTTGTTTTTGCCCTAGGCGTCTTCTTCTTCCAGGCTGAAGCGCTGGCCAATCGCAGCGCTCAGCTCATATCCTGCAACCTCCCAGGATATGAGCTGAGTGCTGCGATTGGCCAGCACTCCAGCCTGAGAAAAGGAGACGCCCAGGGCAAAAGAGGATGTCTCCTCCCACAGCAAAATTAGCAGCAGCGCCGGTACCGGGGGCTACAGCGGATGAACGGAGCGGCACCCAGGGATAATGGTAAGTGCAGGGACATCCCTGGGTGCCGCTCTGCATGTACATAGCTTTACCTAACAAACTTTGGATCGGTGAAAGGTCCTCTTTAAGAACTAGGTACTATCCAAGTATAGTAACTGTAGCCATTAATAATTTTAATGCATATGGGATTGAAGCTGACAATCCATGAAGAAAATTGAACTAAGATTAATGAGAGAACCAAAGACTACATCGACAGTAATTTAGAGCGCAAGATGCAGCAGTTCCAAGTCACACCATTCTTGGCTGACAGCATAAATACAGGCTGTATGGTAGAAGACCACTTCTGAGAAGAAACTCAATAAAGATTTACAGTTTTTTTGGAAAACAGTCCTTTAGATAAATAGGAATTATATGTTAATTGGCCATAATTACACTTAAACAGAAAACAAAACAAAAAAATGCACTCACTGCCTAAAATATGTACTGAGATCAATGGATGCATTCAGGGCAGAAGTTGTACTGCTTAGTGTTGTGAAGCTACATACGACAGAAGTCCTTCAGTAGAATAATGACCCAAAACTATATTTGGAAAGTATAGAAGAGTAGAAAACATTGGACTATTTTAAGTGGCCTTTTCAGACTCTCTTAGAACATCTTTGGAAAATTGCCATTGGAAGAAATCGGCTCAAGATGAACGGCCCATGTAGTCAAGTGCAGAAAACTAATTTAGAGCTACAGAAAGAACTTGATTGCAATAAAATTGAGACTTATGGGCACGTCTTTTGACTGTCACTTTCATTTGTTGACTTCTGGTCTATGACTTTGAAGTTTTAGTCCTTTTAATTTATAAATAAAGAATTGTGAATACCAGATAATTCAGTGTGTCACTATGTATGCATTATGATGCTAGGAAGTAATTTTTTTTTTTTTTTTGCAGGCTAATAGCAATGAAATTGTTCTAGCTTCTACACATGATGTACAAGAGCTGGATGTGTCAAGCCTTTTGGCTGCTCAGCCTTATATATGGATTGGAGAGGAATATGACAGAGAATCTAAAAGGTCTGCATCACTCTTTATTGATAGTTAATTCACTCATTTCAGTTACAGAGAAATTCTAAATATTGCATTGTTTTCTCCTTAGTTCTGATGACCTTGATTTCAGAGGGTCTACTACAGCCATTCATCAGTCAAGTGTGGCGCCCTTTCACCTGGGACAGATACAGTCGTCTTCATCCATGCCATGGCTGGGGAGTGGCCAGACGAGCACTGGAGCTGGCATTGTATGCACGTTTAGCAGTTTACATTATGAAATATTTTATAATTGCGCCTTCACTTGCAGATATATGCATACAATTGTTATATTTGTTTGTATATACACCGTTTACAGTTAAACTAAAATACATTATGAACCCTTCTGCATACATATATGTAACAACCTTGTCTAAAGGCTCCATACTGTACATGTAAATTATTGGATCGCACAGTCACACATGGTGATCGGCAGCTGGGCTCCAGCTATAATGGCAGGGATCAGAGAAGCCACTGATCCTGGCCATTTAACCTCACATATGCTCCCTCTGTCAGTCCATCTGCATTCAAGAATGTAAACATGGAGTGCTGATGTCTTACCGTGGAAGGTGAGGACCTAGCAAAAGCTCCTAGATTTGCCATAAACATAATGCTTTGGAAAGATATGTTCCAAAACATTATATCATTAATCAAGTCCCTTGGGAGCTAGAAAAAGGTAAAATTAAAAGGGTTCTGCCATTTTTAGTTTTTTTTTTTACTGATGATCTATTCTCTGGATAGATCATCAGCATCTGATCGGTGGAAGGTTGACACCCAGAACCCCACGCTGTTTGAGAAGGCAGTGGTGCTGGCAGTAGCACTGCAGCCTTCCCGCTGTTTCCAGCAGGCCCAGTGAAGTCACGACTGGTATCACTGGCCTGGGCGCGGTTAAGCCACATTGAAGTAAATGGAGATTAGCCATCCCCAGGCCAATGATACTAGTCATGATGTCACTGGGCCTGGGGTAAGCAGTGAGAAGGCAGCAGCACTACTGCCTGCATTTTTTTTATTGATGGTCTATCCTCTGGATAGATTATCATGCGTCTGATCGCCAGGGGTCTGACACCTGGGACCCCCGCCGATCAGCTGTTTAAGAAGGCAGTGGCACAGGCAGTAGCGCCATAGCCTTTTCTCTATTTACCTTGGGCCAAGTGATGTCATGACTAGTATCACTGGACTGGGCATGGCTAAGCCCCATTTACTTCAATGTGGATTAACCGCGGCCAGGCCTGTGATACTAGTCGTAACGTCATTGGGCTTGCGCGAAACAGCAAGAAGGCTGAGGCGCTACTGCCAGCACTACTGCCTTCTAAAACAGCTGATCAGCATGGGTGCTGGGTGTCAGACCCCTGCCGATCAGACGCATGATCATCTATCGAGAGGATAGATCATCTGTAACAAAAAATAAATAAAAATGCAGTAGTCCTTTAAGTTTAATAAAGAAAATTATATCCTTCTAACCCCATCACCCAAAAAAATAAACAATTTCTCATTAGAAACATTTCATTAAAAAAAAGGTCTACCTTTTAAAAAAAAAAATTATATTTGCTGCCACCAAAATAGTAAAAACCTAAATAACGCAAAACAAAAAAACAATGGAGGAATAGCATTTTTGTATTCTAAGCTTATAATAAACATTCATAAAGCTACTTCAACAGAGAAAAATGATAGCTCTTGAAATGCAACTATTAAAAAATGACAAATTACTTAAACGGGACTGTTAAAGATTTAGGCAATCAATGAATGATCAGCTGCATCAGGGGAAGCTCAGTTGCTGGAAGTTGGTGTAGGAACTCCACAGCTCCATCTGTTATATAGTGGACGGAGCTAGTTATTGCAGTACTGCTCGCATAACAGCTGATCCCGAGAATAGGTAATCAATAGTAAAATTATATCTGGCAAAACAGGTGTCAGATAATGTGATAGTTGCATAAGGTAATGTTCATGTAACATTTTTATTTTGTAGTGTGTATTTTATGAGGTTGTAAAATATATTGATCTCTTATGTGTATTTTTTCTTCTTTCAAGCTAATAAAAAGGAATCTAAATAATGTTAAAAGAATGGCGTCACACCCAGTCCACCAGTACTGTAAGTACCTATACTGAATATCTAGTATGTCCACAATTTAAATTTTTTTACACAATTGTAATTTCTTTTCATTAACGTACACTAGATCTTACTGGAGCTCAGGATGGCAGCGTCCGCATGTTTGAGTGGAGTCGGCCTCAACAGCTTATTTGTTTCCGCCAAGCTGGAAATGCCCGGGTTACAAGATTGTACTTTAATTCCCAGGGCAATAAGGTATGTCATTGTTTAAGGCCTCAAGCACACGGCCGTGCGCGGACCGTGGTATCCCGGCCTGGAATCCAGCTGACAGCAGGAGTGCACGGCGTCATTGGTTGCTATGACGTCGTGCGCTTCATGCCGCTGCTGGACTACAGTAATACACTCGTACGGGTGTATTACTGTAGTCCAGTGGCGGCATGAAGCACACGGGATCATAGCAACCAATGACGCTGTGCGCTCCTGCTGTCAGCTGGATTCCAGGCCGGGATACCACGGTCCGCGCACGGCCGTGTGCATGAGGCCTTATCCTGTTATTTGTGGAGGCAAGTTTTCCAATGGTCAGAGGAGCAGCTGAGCCCCATATGTGCTGTACAGAAACCTCTGTTTTGGTCATTTAAAGGGGTTGGCCGGTTTATATTACTACCTGGGAACAGCACATGCATTCAGCTAGTACTGAGCATTATTAAACTCTCGGCACTGATGTCCAATAGTTTAATATCAATAATTCATGTTTCATATAGGTATCATGACCTGCGTGCTGGCACTGCGCTAGGAACGATGGAGGATGCCACTGATGGAGGATTACGTTCATCAGCAGCCCCAATTCACTTATACTAGCAACAGACTGCGCATGCGCTACTTTTCCTGTTGGTCCCTAGTGGAATCAGCGGCCATGCCCCGAGCTCAGCGCCGGCATGCAGATCAGGGATCCTGTGTGTAGACATAAGTTATTCATGTTAAACTACTGTATCGGACATCAGTGTCCATGGCTTAATAACGCTTATTACTAGCTGCATGCACGGGCTGTTCCCGGTACATGTGCAGCCATCATATAATGTCTGTTTGTAATTTACAGTGCGGTGTTGCTGATGGAGAAGGATTCTTGAGCATTTGGCAAGTTAATCAGACAGTCTCCAATCCAAAACCTTATTTGGTAAGTTTTCTGATAAAGCAAACAAATAATTGTGTATCAATATATCGTCTGGAAGAATTGTCTTTTTTTCAATTTACACATTTTTTTTAGATGCTCAGATTAAGGCTACATGCACACAACAGTTGTTTTTCTCGGCTTCCGTTTCAGTTTTTTTTGCGGATAGGATAGGAACCCATTCATTTCAATTGGTCAGCAAAAAAATGCTGACAGTTCATCCGTTTGTGTTCCGCGTCCGTTGTCCATGTTTCCCTTCAGCAAAAAAGTAGTGCATGTCCTACTTTTTTCTCATTTGCGGACGAGGATAGGCATTTATTACAAGGGATCTGTGAAAACAAAGGAATCCTCCCAAAAAAACCGATGGACCATCAGTTTTTTTTGCGGATCCTGATTTGCGGACAGCAAAAAACAACTGTCGTGTGCATGTAGCCTAAAAGCAAGCATCACCTGTCCAATAGATCAATGATAATGACTAGATCAGTGAGGGGCAGACCCGCTAGTGCCCCTGCTGATTGCCAACAACGGTGTCCCATAACTTTGTTTGCGTGGATGGTCAAGCATGTATTGCTGCTGCTCCATTCATATTGGTGTTTTCCCGCCAATTTATTATTTAGCATTTATCCAGTGGGTAGGTTGGATTGCGTACAACTGGAATAAACCTTCAAAGTAAACATGTCAGCCCGATTTTGCTCTCGCCACCGCTCCTTTCGCTTTTATGGGATTGACAGAAATAGCTGAGCCAGTGCTCTGAATAATACAAATAAATGTTTCAGTTCTAGAAATAGGTGTGGGTCCCGGAAGTGGTACCCGCACCTATCCGTCAGGACCGACCTCTTTTAAGCCTTCTGTGTCCTGGTACAAAAGTTATGAAAATTATATTTTCAGGCCATCTATGACTAGTGCTTGCACCGCCAAAAGATGGCCCCTGTGGTCACATAAATGCACACTCCCTCACTAGAATAACCAATAGTGAAACACTCCAACGGGGATATGAAGGACTTCGCTATATGAGAAAGGTCACATTTAGGCCTTATTCACACGTCCGTAGTGTTTATGGATCCGCAAATTGCGGATCCATAAACACACCCGGCCGGCAGCCCCATAGAAATGTCTATTCTTGTTCGCAATTGCGGGCAAGAATAGGACATGCTCTATTTTTTTGCGGAGCTGCGGCCGTAAGATCGGCGGCGCGCTCTGCAAAAACTGATGCGGAGAGCACAGTGTGTGCTCTCCACATCGTTACGTGCCCCATTCATAGTCAATGGGTCCGCATGTATTCCGCAGAATTGCGGAATACATGCGGACGACATTGCGGATGTGTGAATAAGGCCTTATACTGTACATACGGTTACTATTAGGGTATATTTACATGGCATATGTGGCGCGGAAATTTCTGCTACTGAAAATCCATTCCATTGGCAGAAAAGCAGATGGATTTCTGCCAGCTCCTTTGGAAAGTCACAGAAACTTCTGCAATAGATCTGCTGCCTGTGAGTACACCCTTTTTTTAGTAGTTTGGCCAATCTGCTGATTGTACAATAAAGTAATTTAAAGGGGTCGTGCAGCCAGTACATATTGATGACCTATACTCCTCAATATCTAAATGGTGGGGGTCCAACTCTGGTGGACTTTCTTTACTTTTTGTGGGTGGGCAGAAGCTCATCTAGCACCTGCATCTCCCAGGATGTGTCCCAGACATACATTTGGTATGAAATTCCCCCAAATTTCCTTTTCCACTACCTAGAGACAGCTATAGCTATATATTTTCATGAATTTAGATGTAGGAATGAATTAATAAAAGGAACACTGAGGAGAGGTGAAGGAAGCAGGGAGGCTAATGAGCATGTTGGTCCACCACTATATTAAGGAGAAGGTGACCTGAAGGATAAACAGCAGGTGGCGCTACCAAAGAGAAAACGTGTAAAAGCCCCGCGATCAGTTGTTTGAGAAGGCACCGGCGCTCCTGTGCGCTCGACTGCCTTCTCTGTGCTTACCAAGCACAGCGCTGTACATTGTATAATAACTGTGCTTGGTATCATGCTCAGCCCCATTCACTTCTATGGGGCTGAGCTTCTTCTAGGCCACTTGACCAATAAGAGTGTCATCACTGGCCCAGGGAAAGCTGAGAGAAGGCCACGGCTGTACTGGAAACTTCAGTGTCTTCTCAAACAGCTGATTGGTGGGGTTCCTCGGTATCGAACCCCCACCAATCAGATACTGATGACCTCTCCTGAGGACAGGTCTTCAGTATTAAACTCTTGGAAAACGCCTTTAAATTTCAGTAGGCTAGTACATCAACTTGGTAAAATGGGCCAGTTTACTGATGAGAAGAGTAACTGTCTTTGAGTTGAGGTATGTCTTGTAGAGTCCCCCATGGTCGTATGGTTTATGGTAGTGAGCATGTGTAGTCTACAAATGTAAGACAAATGGAACATTTGATATGCATTTTAATCTACTTTATCTGCTTGTCTGTCATCAAGACAATGTCAAGGTTACACTTGACGATGAAACTGCTGCTCGCCAAAATTACAGATTTTCATTTAAAAAAAATATCAGCAACTTGTGTCTTTTATTTTATTCATGACTTTTAGCACCAATGTGAGCGGAGTTTCATCTTCAACTGCAGTTAATGGCCTTGTATGTAGAAATTGCTAAGGTACAGTATAGTCAGAAAAGGCAGATTTCTTCCCTGAAGGTCATTTTTATGTTTACAGCTGCAGGCAGAGCGATAACTGGATTAAACTTTTTCATTATAACCCGTTCGAATATGTATTCACATTGAAGATGTTGAATTTAATTTAATCATATGCTTCCAGCAAACCTTAAAATTACACTGTTACTATTTTAGTGACGCCATTTGTATATTCTGTGGAATTAAGTCACGCTTTTCCATAAAACTCCGAATAATCGCCCATTTCTGATTTATTTTTTTTCACCTGTAAAGCTTCCTGATTGCAGAGTGTTACATCTTGTTAACAGACTGATTTAGCCAGTATGTGCAGAGAAACTTAGAAGGAGCTTGCTTTTCACATTGTGTTTTCGGGTGCACATATAGAAACCAGTATGCGCGATTCTGTGATGTTTTTTCACTTTATGGGGCTTCTTTGCACTTTGGCATCCACAATAACACAGCACGATGTTCTGTTCTATACAGCAGACGTATTATATATCAGCTGCATCCATTAGGCCAGAAAAAAAAAATCCTTTCTCCAGTCATGAACCCGGTAAAATGTATCTACGGTATTTATTCCATCTACTAAATTTAAAGAAGCACTCTGGGTTTTTTGGTTTTGTTTTGCTTAACTAAAACCCATTATAGCATTGTTATTAAGTCCGGTAATAGCTATTCTCTTTTTCTGTTTGCCATCGTTGGAGCGTCTCTTTTTCTAGTGCTCTTTCATGTCTCTGCATTGTGACATCAAGACAGGGGTGAGGGCATTTATCGGGGATTAGGCTACCTTCACATCTGCTTTTTCCTGGTATTGAGTTCCGGCAGAGGATCTCCAAACCGGAGGAAAACGCTTCAGTTTTATTCCCATTCATTGTGAATCAGGACAAAACTGAACAAACCAGAACAGGGTGCACCAGGATGCATTCCTTTCCGGTTTGTTGCGTTCCCATGCCGGACACAAAACTGTTGCAATCGAAACTGAACATGCCGTAAACATGTATTACATGGCAAACATGTAGTATATAGAAAATGAACCTGCCAGATCCGGCATCAAAAAACGGATCCGGTGCCCATTGACTTACAATGGTTTTAGTGTCGGGTCTGGCATGTTCATTTTCGATATATTACAATCGGATCCGTTCTGAACGGAAGCAGCCAGTTGTATTATTCAAACGGTTACGTTTTCTTCCAGTTTTGAGATCCTCTGCCAGATCCAGAAACCAGAAAGAAAAATGCAGATGTAAAAGTAGCCTTAGCTGACATACACTTGCCGGCACCCTGAAATGGGTCCTGACGGCTGCTGGGGCCTTCTTCCTACGTTAAGTACCCTCATTCTGAGCAGTAGAGCAAATTTGGAGGTTTACGATGCAAAAATCTACTGATCCTTTTAGGATCTCTACTTGCAGTCGTTCAGTAGAAACCTCAACTGTTGGCCGTTCGATAGACAGAGAGAGTGTTAAAGTCAGTTATCTGACCTGTGTCTTGTGCTGTAATATGTAGAGAACAGGACTTATATTAGAAATCAATAGAGCTTTTCACCATACAAGAATCCCCTTGTAAAAGAAATGTGTCACCAAAAATCTAATCTGCCAGTTTAAATGTCCTTTTTTATAATCTGTTTTTATTTTCTGCAGATATATGTATTCTATTTCCTCAACATTATTATGGGGGCAGGCATCTTGTCTGAGCCGTTCTGAACAGCATTTAGAAAGCATTAATGAAATTGCTTTACGGCAGCCCCATGGTCCATAGACACAATGGTCAGGAGGGGACCTCAGTGACTTCTATGGGAGAGTTTTCTAGGCCGCTCTGTGACCTGTGCAGAGGTCATTGTACAAGGGAAGAATAGATAAGCTCCGACAATCACCTATTGTGAATGGTGGATCCTGTCTTATCTATGCATAGAGGTGATATCCTTACAGGCAGGATTACAATGACATAAGCAGGTAACTGCAGTAAAGTAATCTGTATAAAGCAAGATGTGGCGCCAATTATTAGACACATTCCCTTAAAATTTATTCTGTCAGCAGGTTTTTATATATCAGACCCTTCATAGTGACTGGTAGGCCTTGAATAGTCTAGTTCAGTGATGCTCAACCTGCAGCCCTCCAGCTGCCTGGACAGCCTACAGATATCAGCCTACCGCAGGGCATGATGGGAGTTGTTGTTTTACAATAGCTGGAGGGCCGCAGGTTGGGCATCCCTGGTCTAGTTAAATGGCACCTTAAATTTTTTTTAATCTACTGCTATACTGCTTCTGGTTTCTGCCCAGGAGAGAAGAAAATTGTGGCACACGGAGCGAGGGCCGGGCAAAAGCAGGATTTGGGTGCCTTGCTCTGTCAATCACCTAAAGAAAGGATGAGCATCATGGACACAGAGACAGACAGATGGTGCACTGAGATGCCAGGGCTGTCCTTGGTGCTCCATACAGCTAGCTAGCATATTTGTAAATCGGTTACTGCGTTCAGTGGAACAAATTGCTTGTTCAAATATGCAAATTAGCTGTTTGGAGCACCAAGGGCGGGCTCTAGCACCTCAGTGCACTATCTGTTTGTCTCTGTGTCCATGCAGCGCATCCTTTCTTTAGGTAATTGACAGGGCAAGGCGTTTGAATCCTACTGTGGGCAGGAACCAGAAGCAGTACAGTAACTAAGGTGCTGTTCCAATAGACTATTCAAGCCCTTCCAGCCACTCTGAATGGTCTGGTACCTGCTGACTAGACTCCCCGTCTAGACCTAAAGTCACTTTCATCCTTTTATAGCTGTGTTAGGTAAGTGAAAAGGGATGAATTTGACACCATTTTGAATCAGGTTTGTAAACTTAGCCCAGATGGTTCTATATATTCTATATCCTCAACTCCA
Organism: Bufotes viridis; assembly: GCA_033119425.1. Taxonomy (NCBI): domain Eukaryota; kingdom Metazoa; phylum Chordata; class Amphibia; order Anura; family Bufonidae; genus Bufotes; species Bufotes viridis. The sequence continues at coordinate 128,776,861 of CM065590.1, forward strand.
GCAATGCCCTACCTTCAGTGTTGCTTCCTTATTCATTTATTTATTACCTTGACATTAAAGGGATTCTCCAGGCTCTCCTATATTGATGACCTATTCTCAGGTTAAGTCATCAATATAGGAGAGCCCCATTAAGTAAAGTTCATCCCTATCCCTATCTATATCACTATTTATCGCATAAAAAAGAGGGAAGTAGTCTTTTAGGCTGCCTGACATTTGATCCTTATGTTATCCATGTGGCCTACAGTGTATAAGATTGTTTGAAGCTCCTATGAAATATTATCTGTCAATCACTAATACACAGTACTCCCAAAGCAGCCGGTTTCATATATCTTTTCTATTTATTGCATTTTTTTTAGAGTTGGCAGTGTCATACTAAAACCACAAGTGACTTTGCATTTATTACCTCATCAAGCTTGGTTGCTACATCAGGACAATCCAATGATAATAGGTATGATATAAAATTCCTAGATCCTTTTCCATGTCAGTGTTACCGAGTGTTTTACCATTTAATATGTACGGGTGACTTGCATTATTCCTTCCCATGTGCATAACTTTACATTTGTCAGTGTTAAACCTCATCTGCCATTTTTCTGCCCAAGCCTCCAATCTATCCAGATCCCTCTGTAGCAGAAAACTGTCCTCTTCCGTGTTAATTACTTTACACAGTTTAGTGTCATCTGCAAAAATAGATATTTTACTGTGCAGGCCTTCTACAAGATCATTAATAAATATATTGAAGAGAATAGGGCCCAATACTGACCCCTGAGGTACCCCACTAGTGACAGTGACCCAATCTGAGTGTGTACCGTTAATAACCACCCTCTGTTTTCTGTCACTCAGCCAGTTACTTACCCACTTACAGACATTTTCTCCCAGTCCGAGCATCCTCATTTTATATACTAACCTTTTATGAGGTACGGTGTCAAATGCATATAGACACTTTGACAGCAGCTGTCACCTACACTGCAACATTTGTCGCGCAACAATTTTTAGAATGATAGTCTATGGTGTCACACTGCAACATGCTGCTACTGCAACGCGACAGTCGCAGAAAAATCTATTTTGGATAGGTTTTTTGTGACTGCTGTGTCTCAGTCGCAGCATGTCGCAGTGCGACACCATAGACTATCATTATAAAAATTGTTGCACGACAAAATGTCGTTGTGTAGACCTAGCCTTACCCTGGGTTCAGACCTGAGCGTTCTTGAAATGCGCGTTTTAAAGCGCGTTTTTGCAAATAGGAAACGCGTATCGTACGCGCGTTCTTGTGATTGACTACTGTGGTGTCAATCACAATACGTGCGACAAACGCCCCAAAAAAAGCTCAAGTACTTGTTTATGCGTAGGGCGTTGTACAGTGCGTTCGAACGCGCTGTAAAACGCGAAAATGTGAACCAGTCCCATAGGGAAGCATTGGTTTGCATGTGTTGAGCGTTTTACAGCGCGTTCGAACGCGCTGTAAAACGCTCAACACATGCAAACCAATGCTTCCCTATGGGCATGGTTCTCACCTGAGCGTTTTACAGCGCGTACGAACGCGCTGTAAAACGCCATACGCATAAACAAGTACTTGAGCTTTTTTTGGGGCGTTTGTCGCGCGTTTTGTGATTGACACCACAGTAGTCAATTACAAGAACGCGCGTACGACGCGCGTTTCCTATTTGCAAAAACGCGCTGAAATACGCGCGTTTCAAAAACGCTCAGGTCTGAACCCAGGGTTAGGGTTAGTGGTTGTCTATTCAGAAATAAGTGGTGTGAGAACTGGGTATTGCCAGTCTGCCTAACCCACTGTATGTTCCTGGCACTAAATTCCTGCCCGTATATAGCTGATATCCAGCGTGCACATTTGTTCTACCTTGGGAAACTGCAACATTATCCAATTTAAAAAATCCATTTCATCCCTGGTGCCTGGTTGGTTTTCTGGTACACTCATTGTTTTTTTTTTTTTTTTTCTATATAGCTACGTAGCCATAACTCTTGATTTTCTTTCATTTTAGAAATGTTTGTCTCTGGGACACATTGATATCACCAAGTAACAGTCTTGTTCATGGTAAGAAATAAGTACAGCTTACTGTTTTTGTATATGTAAGTGTTACAGGACAGGGCACTATGTTACAGAATAAGCAGATGTTAAGGCTGCTGCCGGCTAGAAAGTTGTGGGAGTATAAAAGGGTTGTCCAAAATAATCAAGATCATCTCGCCCCTTTTCTTGTGCTGTTCTTTGTATCGCTGGTGCAGTCCGCCTGCCGCTGCTCGTTTACAAGCTGCAGAGGTGACGTCCAGTGCACTTGACCACTGCAGCCAATCACTGTCATCGGCTGTCTAACGCTGAGGTCAAAGATTGGTTGCAGTGGTAAGGTTCTGTAATCTGCACATCACTGACGCTGTAACCTACAGGTGTACGGAGGGTCACTGCTGCAGTTTGCATAAAAAGTAGCAGCTGGAGAACCGGACCAGTGCACCAGGCTATTGCTGGACAGCTGATGGAAGGCAATTCAATGGGTATTCGCTCTGCACCTTTATGGTATATCCTTAGGATAGGGGATAACTAACTGATTAGTGTAGGTCGACCTCATGCAATCTGTCACTTCATTCGTTCTTGATGGGACTGCTGACAATACTCGAGCATGTATTTTATTATCACTGACAGACCCATAGAAAATGGATGGAGCGGCGGGGGCAGGATGCTCGACCTGCCACTCCATCAGGTCATGGGAAATTGGAACCTCATACTTGGAATCAGTGGGTGTCGCAGTGTTTGGATCAGTTAATAATCCCCCTCTCCTGTGGATAACTGGGCACAACCCCTTTAACGAAGGCTAGTCTCACACCTGCAGCTGCCTCCCAGGCAGGCTCTTGCGGCATAGGACAGCCTGCCGGATTTCTCCGGATCCGGCATTGCCAGATACTGCTGCCTTCCCGGCGAACCCCATGGACTATAATGGGGTTCAGTAGGGATCCAGGCACTACCCCATAAATATGGCAGAAATTGGCCGGAAAGAAATGCTGTACACAGCTTTTTTTTTTGTCCGGCCGATTCCCAGCCTTTTTGCCTGAACAGCTGACAGCCCGACACAGGAGGGAAACTAGCCTAAGTTTTACTAAGAAGCCAGTTAAACCAGACATCTTCTAGATCAGCGCTTATATTCTATACTAATTAATATTTCTCATTGATTTGCCTTTTTCAATACCCATATGTGCTTACACATACTGTATATACATGCTGCTTCACATAACGTTTATTTGGGCTACCTGCACACGTTGTGGATTACGCACGGTTTTTCTGCTCAGATTTTTGTGCAGAAAAACTGCAGCGTAAGGCCTCATGCACACGACAGTATTTTTTTGCTGTCCGCAAAACGGGGTTCTGTTGCTCCGTGTCCGTTTTTCTTTCCGTTGTGTTTCCGTGTGTCTTCCGTTTTTTTTAACGGACATGACAAAAGATTTTACCCAAAGACAGGCTGACAATTTTTCCCAAGTGGCTGCCAAGGGATCTGCAAAAAACGTGGACGCGGAACACGGATGACACACGGATGGCCATCCGCATTTTTTCACGGTCCCATTGACTTGAATGGGTCCGCGAACCGTTTTTCGCAGGCAAGAATAGGACAGGTTATATTTTTTTGACGGACTGGAATCACGGACGCGGAGGACATATGGTGCATTTGCCGAGTTTTCCACGGACCCATTGAGAACCAATGGGTCCGCAGAAAATCACGAAAAACGGCACAATGGACACTGAATCAAACAACGGTCGTGTACATGAGGCCTTATACAGTAGCAGCAATGTGAATTAGATATGACAAATGCCATGTAAACTTTGGTTTTCACATGGAATGAAAAAAGCAATCTGCTGTGCGGATTTAGAAATTTGCGTCATGTTAGTTGTTTCTGCATACTTTCAGTGCGGATTTCACCCTTTGCAATGCAGAGGGTGAAATTGGGGCAAAAACTAATCAAAATCTACAAGTAATACGTGCGGAAACGCAGAAAGATCTGCACAAAATCTGCGTGGAATTTCTTTTTGTAACTTGCACCCTTGTGCAGGTAGCCTGAGTAAAAGCGGAAGCTTGACTAACAGGTCTAAAGTACATATATCATTAGTAAGGGAGGCGGGGGGTAACTTTGTCTCTTTTTACTTTTAGCTTTCAACTGCCATGATAATGGTGCCACAGTTCTCCAATATGCTCCAAAGCAACAGCTTTTGATTACTGGTGGCCGGAAAGGATACATCTGTATCTTTGACATTAGACAAAGGCAAATTCTTCATACCTTCCAGGCCCACGACTCTGCAGTGAAAGCGCTTGCCCTGGATAGTTCTGAAGAATGTTTTGTCACTGGCTCAGCAGAAGGAAACATGAAGGTAAGGCATAGAGTTATCCCCATACATGTCCATTTATGTTTAAAGCTTGATATAAATCTGTTTCATCACTGTACTGCTTCTAGGCTAAATGGCTGTTTTTGTCTTATTTGACACAGGTATGGAAGCTAACAGGCCATGGTCTAATTCATTCTTTTAAGAACGAGCATGCAAAGCAGTCGATATTTCGGAATATTGGTGCGGGTGTCATGCAGATTGAAGTGGGAGAGAAAAAGCGTATCTTCTCCTGTGGAGCAGATGGCACGCTGAAAATGAGGATATTGCCTACTGCCTTGAGGACCCAGGCGGGCATTTTCGATATTCTCTAGAAACGTCAACTTTTAGGCTTTGTCTCCACCTCCAGATGTTGATCCACAGATGCAAAATGTGTAGGAAGATTTAGAAACTGGGGAGTTAGAAGCTGCTTAGGAAAGATACATAAAAGGGTATTCATATTAGAGCCAGGTTTAATGCTGCTGAACCAAGTGGATATGCATGCCTGCCATATAGATCTGTCCAACTGAACACATGAAGGTTTTCCTGGTGAGCCTAGGGCACGTGTGGAAGTATCGCTGAGCATTTTTAGCATCATTCTGACTTCTCGTGGAATGCTATCTTTTAATTTTGAGGTAGATCAGGACCCCATAAATTGCTATAAAATCTTTACCGAGATTGCTTTTAAGAGGGATGAACAAAGGACCAAAAGGGATGCAGTGGTCTTTAGAGTTTACATGATTTTAGTCATGAATGCCTGCAAGCATGCAGGCAAAGTACATGTACACAAACAGTAGGCAGAGCAGAGTCCACCAAAAAGGAAGTCATTCACTTTGTCCCCGTGGTCACTTTAGAAAGAAAAATGCTGAATTTCTCTCCTTTGTTAACTTTTTAAACTGTTTACACATATTCCAGACATTTCCTACCAGACTCTTGTACTTTTCAGAAAGCATGTATGTGTTTTCCTCAAGTCTTACATTCTACATGAAGGTAATGTATGTGCTTACCGTCACTTTCAGATACAACAACCAAGACAACTAGTAATGACATTTACGGAAAAATCATTCATAGCTGTCTAGGGCCGAAAGACCCCCAATCTGTTTTTGAGCGGGTACTCATTATTATCCTTGGTTGGGTATCTTAATATTTTGTATTTTATTTATTAAACCTTGTAATTTGCACATAATTTAACTGCTGTTTACCATTTTCACTTCCTTGCACATTACCACGTGTCCGTAGAATCTTTGGCTTTAAGTCGTTCTCATTCATTGAAACCTATGTGTTGGTTGTAGTGAACGTGACCATACTTCTCTGCATTCATGCTTTAGTCTTTATTTTTTTTAATGCATTTTTTGGAGTTTGTGCACATAAATGATTACACTCTGCTTTATGCCTATCTATCTGGCAGCATGCAGAACCCACCACAATCTTGTGAGCGCTGCTCTGATAGATTTCACAGCAACACATTTTACAATGAATGTCAGGCTTCCTGTGGCCAGATAGTGACTAGTGGAAAGCGATATAAAATAAATTATTACACAGCATATGTATAACTATGCAGAGTTGAATATTGTCGGCTTGTAAAATACTAAGCAGTGTTTTGTGATGTACTTTCTTTGTTGTAATAAGCTACCCAGGACTACTTACTGTCTGTGTGTACTTTCCTGTCATCCTCCAAGTTGTCTTATTATTTTTACTGCAATGTGTGTGTGGTACTATAAAATATGACATTTCACGCACCTTTCTCTTATAACTTTGCCTTCCTCGAAGACTATTTAAAGGTATACAGTATGTATAGAAAGGAAAGAGTCATTGTTAGAGTCTACCTTTATAAATGAAATAAACCCCTTTTATTTCATGGAAACATAGTCTGTGACTTACTGCTGAGATAATTGTACACGTTTACTTAAAAGAACACTAAATACAGAAAATGGACAAAAATGTCACAGACCCTCCCCTTCATCTATTCCTTTCCATTGATCCTATTTTGTCTCATGTTACAATTTAAAATGAGAGATCTGTAAAAGTAATCTCTCCGTCTCAACCGTGTCACCATTTTCCTCCACCCTGTCCTGCGACTGGATGTAAAACAACTGGCTGGAGCATCAGCTTTCCCGCTCTGCCATGCCTGCAGTTGGACAAAAAGATTGTTTAGCCATAAAACTTTACTAATCTCCACCTTCTCCGTCAACCACAAGCCAAAGATGCAAGAGATCACCCAGGAGATTAACCCCTGTGCTGTCTGCTGAATTTGTACAAGACCAGGGGCGGATTGGCCATAGACTCTACAGGGAAATTTCTCGGTGGGCCGATGCCCCAGTCCTCTTCTCTGCTGCTGGCTGGGTACATAATGACCTCTCAACAGTAATTGACACTGTGAGAATCAGGTAATCATGTACACAGCCTCTGAGCACACATGCCCTCCAGAATTCAACTGCTGGGGCCCGCATCTCACCACCTACGCACCCTGCTCCATACTGGAGGAGCAAGACAGAAGATGGTAGCTAATGATGGCCACCACAGAGTCAGGAAATTGTGCTACACTGTGTTATTTGGTTCTGCTGGGATGGTATTTTGCACTATGGTATTGTTGCCGGAGGGTGGTACTTGTATTGCACCACCTTCTGTTAATTTGGACCTGCCTACAAAATGGGACCACTTTTAGTTTTTTGTTTTTTTTCCAGGGCTACTTTAAGTTCCCAGTCCACCCCTGTACAAGAGGGATTGTTTGCTGATCACGCAGAAAATGCTACAGACTGACAAATAGTGAGGGGAAATACATTTCTTATTTACCATACTCTGCTTGGTCTCTAGTAAAACATACTTTTACAAAATGTGAGTATTGTTCATCTGAAGTGAAAAAGGGAGTAATATTTACCTGTTAAGCTATGTCATGCAACAAGTTAGGCCTAAACGTCGAGCCATAGAGGTGTTACTGCTAGGATATGCTCCCATTGTCACTATGGGAAGAGCTCTTGGTGGTGGCTTTCCCTGGGGTCCTCCAGCCACCACCTTCCCCGCTCCGTTCTCTGTGTAGGTGCGGGTCCCAGAGGTGGAACATTCACCTATCAGACAATGGGGGCATATCCTAGTGCTATACCCCCATTGCTTCAGATGGCAATACTCCTTTAAGTCTACTTTTGCATTCTTGTGTATTAGGGCATTTCTCAGTTGTTGAGAAGCTGAACCAGGGAGAAAGGTCCACTAATAAATCAAATAAAATTGAACTTGTTTGTGAAAATTCTAAAATTGTGGTGCAAGTCAAAAACAGATTTATTTGCCTCAAAGACTAACAAGAAAAACTAGATAAATTCTATTGCTTGAAACACAGGGATACCTGCTAGCAGTAGATGCATTTCATCAGATTTAGAACCAGTAATTGTACTATGCATTTTAAGAGGTTTTGTCCGCATGATCAACTTAATTATACCAAGCATCCTGCCTGGTAAGGGTCATCATGCCTAATCTTTGAACCACTGCCTCTGTAAAACCCCCTGTGCTCTGCACCCCTCCTTCCTCTTGATTGACAGGCATGCTGATAGCAGAGCTGTGTACTAGCATGTATATATCATATACACTACTTTTGTAGCCATACTTTGAGAAGAGTGGATGTCTATGCCTAGAAAGCTAATATACATATGACTGCTTTCTTCACAGGCACAATATATGATTATAAATATACCAGTATTGGCATCCTAAGTATAGAAAAACCATAATTCTCTGTGGTAATGTTTTAGCTTGGTGCTAAGTGGTTAGCCTTGCATATAGAGATCCTAGGTTCAAGTCTAGGAGAGTTTATATGTCTCGTGAATGGCATTGGGGGACACAGCACCATGGGTATATGCCCAGCTGCCACTAGGAGGCTAACACTAGAAAGGAAAAGTGTTGGTTTCACCTAGATGGGCTAAACCCTCTGCACAGATACTAAAGTAACCAGTTGGTACTAAAGCAGTGGGAGCACCAAAATCCAGAGCAAAAAGTGAAGCCAACATGAGTGGAATGGGAGTCTTCTCTGGAAGAGGACATGAGGGCTGAGTGGGAGCCTGAAAAAAAAAAGCCAGCCAGCCAGAGGCTGTCCTACCGGACCCCAGGTGCTGTGTCCCCGAAGAGGTGTTGCAGCAGCTGCAGAAGAGTGTAGGAAGGCTGCAAGAGAGAGCAAAAGCCCGCGCTTGACTGGGAACATTTTTCCTTTCTAGTGTCATCCTCCTAGTGGCAGCTGGGCATATACCCATGGTGCTGTGTCCCCTAATGCATCAAACGAGAAAAGGATTTTATGGTAAGTACAAAAATCAATTTTTTTTTGCTTCTGTTATTTTTTTCCTGTCATTTAACCCATAAAAAGCTATAGCTTTAATATATTGAGAATAGTGTTTTTTATGCTAAAATATATTACTAGTTTATTCACAGGCACGAAGTATGATTATAAGGAAACTAGCAATATTTATTAGCTTTCTAAGCATAAAAACATTATTCTTAATATGCTAAAGCATATTTATTATTTATTATTATGGGTGAAATGAGGAAGAAAAAAAATATCTGAAAAAAAACAATTTGACAGTCTCTCCCAAGATTCAAATCTGGTATCTCTTCTTGCAAGGCTGATCACTTAGCAACAAGCTATAGGTTTACCACATAGAGACAAATGTTTTTCTATACTTAAAAAGCTAATACATATTACTGGTTTCAATTTATTGATATATTGTACCTGTGAATAAACCGTTAACATATATATATTGCCTTTCTAAACATAGAAATCTACTCTTCTCAATGTGGTAAAGCTGCAGTAAGTGGTGAATATGATATGTACAGTCTATGACACAGCTCTGCCTTTGGCATGCCGATGTCTATCCCTGTCAATCAAGGGGAGGAGGGAGTGTGACGAGCACAGGGTTTTTACAAAAGCAGTGTTCAGAGGACCAGCCCCAACCTCTGGTGCTCTAGTTGCTCATTTGCATATGAATAGAAACACAGATCTGAGCCCTATTAGGCAGGCAGTATGCCTGGTTTAATAGTTTGATCATGCTCACAGACCCACTTTAATTACAAAGCTATTGAAGAAGATAAAGGAGGACCAAGCCAGTGTATTTATGATCGCTCTGTTCTGGCTAAGAAGATTATGGTTCACCTGCTTCTGGGTCATGCCAGTTGTGGAACCATGGGTTCTTCCAGTACTCCCAGACCTTCTTTTCCCAGGTCAATTGTCTTGCCTCAAATAAGGAGTTTACACTTGATGGCCTGGAACTTGAGTGGAGAATGTTTGTGAACAGGGGTTTATCTGAATTAGTGGTGTCCACTCTGTTGGGAAGTAGGAAGTTGTCACCCTATAACATACACTAGGGTATGGAAAACTTTTTTAAGTATTTGAGGATACATCATTTAGTCTGCTCAGGAATTCCTACATTTTGAATTTCTGGCAGTTGGGCCTAAATATATATATTTTTTTTCAATACATTTAAAGTAAACCTTTCTGCCTTAATTACGTGTCACCCATGGATTTCAAGATTTCTGAAAGCAGCATCCAAGTCCTTACCAGCTAGCAGAAATAGGACACACAGTAACTTTAGACCTGTGCCTAATGGCTTGATTAGTGTTGAGCGAAGCGAGCTTTGGATGCTTCATCCAAAGTCTCTTTGTTCAAAACCTCGGAATAATACAGTACGGAGATTCATCTCCATACAGTATTCAGAATGTATGGGGTACAATGAGCTGAAGTTATTTACGAAGTCTCACGTCACTTCATTGAATAACTTCGGTAATTGATTTTTAAAGTGGAAAACCACTTTAAAACTTGAAACCGAACTCTGCTTCGGTTCCGACTAGTACCTCGGAATGTTTGTGTCTGTAATCATCATAATTTTTAGTTCACAGTATATATTTTCAGATTAATATGAACTATAGATAAATATTGCTTGGAATATTTATGATTCCACTTTATTAATAAAAACGTTGACTATCCATACCGTTTTAGTACGTTGTCCGAAAAAGACGGAAAAAGGAAGTTGGCTACCCTGAAATAAATTCTTGTCAGCTAAAGATCGATTGTTTGAGGCTAAAGCGGGTCTTGCATTTTAAATGGAATAGTTATTACTCCTGCTCCTCCTCACACATTCACATGCACACTGTGTTCGGTCTAGCAAGTATGTATTCTGAATTGGTATAGGGTAGTAAATCGGGAAGACATCTCTGGTAGCAGGAATGGACATTTTGAAATCCAGCTGGCTGATCATCTACCTTAGCTTACCAAATTATATATTACTTGGGGTGCTAAGAAAAGACGACCAGAACATCTGGTCCAGAAATATAATACCCCAGAGCACAATATATAAAACCTCTTAGAACATTTAACTCGTTCTATCACTCTGTGATTCTATTTGAAAGGTACCTGACCCTATTGTAAAAATACAGCAGCAATCTCAAAGTGGTGACATGGCCAAAGATTTGAAAATGAATAAACTCCATTAGGGTGGAAAGCATTCTTGCACACTTTAAGTCATTATATTACAGCCATATTTGTATTCATATTTGTCATGAACGCATATCGCTCACTCATGATTTATGGGAATATTATGTGGTTGTGATGTGTTCATTTTAATCACCGACACCTTTTTCATCTACAAACGCAAAGGGAAACTGTAGCTGTCCCTCTCAAAAAAAAAAAAAAAAAAGTATCCATGTACGTCAACCGTGAATTATTTGATTTTGGGGATAAAGAAGAACTTTGTTGCGTTACTAAGCTGCTACTTGGGCGTTAAACATTTTTCAGATTACATTTTTCAAGTGACGAACAATGACAATTATTGTCATTGTCTTATATAAAGTTCCAAAAAATTCTTTGCATAAAGAGGCTTGAATACAGCATCTCTGGCATCTTCTTACAGTATTTGATTTGCAGCGATTTCCCACACATCAAGCTTCTGGCTCAAACCTAATGTTATTAAAACAAGGGTGTTCTTAAGAATTAACCCTCTTCTAGCTGCCACCAAAGGCGCAAATGAAAAGGGGTCTTGTCCAGGGCCTTGATAATTAGAATAATGTATTTTGGATGGTCAAGTAAATCCAGCAGACAATAACACCAACGTTATTCTGCTCAGCCACAGACATTTTTATGTTTGTGTTGAGGGCAATGCTAGCCTGGGAAAAGATTGACATTTGGCACTTTGAATATTTAGAGAGAGCAGTCGAAAAAACTGTTTTCTTTCTTCCCGAATGCTTCCATGATGAAATAAGATGGAGGTGGAATTTTATTTTCAATTGTGTGACACATTCTGCTCTGTCACAAACTCTACAAGTTTGTTCATTCTTGGGTGACGTACTCCCACTTACAGTATGTTGGCCCTTTGCGTACCAAACAGATAATATTATGAATATTGTATAAAAATAAGATTTATGAATCACCAGCTGAAGGACCCAGCTTTGCACAGGTATATTTAATCTATTTCATTTAATGTTTGTGTGTGTCATTAAAAGATATCAATGGTATCCACTATAACAGTGGCATCTACAGCACCTCGCCCCCTTAAAGGGAACTTGTCACCTAAAAAACGCCTCAGAAACCACTGGCATTACCTTAAAGTAGCCAGCAGTATGTTTCTAAAGATCCTTTTCTTCCTCCGGCCAGATGCATCAAAATCTTGAAAAACTAACTTTAATCCCCTGCATGCGCTATGTAACAGCAGAGTTTCAAGTCAAGGGGGCAGCGGCTTCCTCGCTTCAAGTCAGGATAACCACGTCCCCTTTCCCTGCCCCTTCACCTCTAATTGACAGCCGCGCACGTGAATGTTCTGACGCGCACTCACACCAAGGAGCCTGCGAATTGAGCCGCTGAAAACTAACTTACAGCGGTATACAGCAATGTGCAGGCACGTTAATAGAGACGTCAGGGCGCACATGTGAGACTTCGGCCGGCTTTGCTGTACAGCCGAAAACTATCGGCTGGCTGTCAATCAAAAACGAAGGGGTAGGTGGCGTGGTTATCGTGACTTGAAGCGAGGAGGCCGCTGCCCCCTTGACTTCAAACTCTGCTGTTACATAGCGCATGCAGGGGATTAAAGTTAGTTTTTCAAGATTTTGGTGCATCTGGCCGGAGGAAGAAAAGGATCTTTAGAAACATACTGCTGGCTGCTTTAAGGTAATGCTGGTGGTTTGGGAGGTGTTTTTTAGGTGACAGGTTCCCTTTAACAGTGACCTCCACAGCCTCCCACCCCTTAACAATGACCCCTCCCCCCCCCCACAGTGCCCCGTCTCTTTAAAATGGATCTTCCACAGCAGCCCACCCCCTTAACTTTTACCTTTAAAGCAGCTTTCCCCTTTAACAGTGAGTTCCACAGCAACCCACCCCCTTAACAATGACCTCTACAGCACCCACCCCTTAACACTGACCGTAGGTTGCAATCCCCTTAACTGACCTCCACCATTCCTGGCCCCCTCAACTGAGACCTCCACAGTGACTGCCCCATTAACAGTGACTGCCACAGTACCCCTTAAGGACACATGACGTACATGTACGTCATATCTGGCCGTGACTTAAGGACCAGTGACATACATGTGCTGCATGGTGATCAGCAGCACAGACCCGGCAGTCACTGACAGTCGGATCCCTTCTGCATACGCCGGCATCAGTAAAAACACTGATGCCGGCACATTAATCCTGGCACTGCTGCGGTCAGCATCGACCAAGAAGTTAAAGAAATAAAGTTTTACAAAAAAAAATTTAAGTATCAAGTAAAAAAAATACTAAAAAATCAGTTTTTCAAAAATACTGTAAATTTTTTTTTTTAAAGGGAAAAAAAGAAAAGTAGACATATTAGGTATCGCCGCATCCTATCGAGAGGCTCTATAAAAATATCACATGACCTAACCCCTTAGGTGAACACCATCAAAAAAATTAAATAAAAACTGTGCTAAAAAAAACTTTGTCACCTTACATCACTAAAAGTACAACACCAAGCGATCAAAAAGGCGTATTCCCGTATTCCCCCCAAAATAGTACCAATCTAACCGTCACCTCATCCGACAAAAAATAAGCCCTGACCTAAGACAATCGCTAAAAAAAACTGTCGCTCGGACTATGGAGACACTAAAACAGGATTTTTTTTGTTTCCAAAATGCTTTTGTGTTTGTGTTAAATGTAATTTTTTTTAAAAAAAAGTTGACATATTAAGTATCGCCACGTCCGTAAGAACCTGCTGTATAAAAATATCACCTAAACTAACCCCTCAGATGAACACCGTAAAAAAGCATAATACCAAGCGATCAAAAAGTCATATGTACCCTAAAATAGTACCAATCAAACAGTCATCTCATACCGAAAAAAATGAGCCCCTACATAAGACAGTTGCCCAAAAAATAAAACTATGGCTTTCAGAATATGGAGACACTAAAAAATCATTTTTTTTTTTCAAAAATGCATATTTGGTATTGTTGCGTCCGTAGCAACCTGCTCTATAAAAATACCACATGATCTAACCTGTCAAATGAATATTGTAAATAACAAAAAATAAAAACGGTTCCAAAATAGCTATTTTCTGTTACCTTGCCTCACAAAAATATAGAGCAACCAAAAATCATGTGTACCCTAAAATAGTACCAACAAAACTGCCACCTTATCCCGTAGTTTCCAAAATGGGGTCATTTTTTGTTTTTGTTTCTACTCTTGGGTTGCATCAGGGGCTCTTAAAATATGACATGGCAACTTAAAATTATCCCAGTGAAAACTGCCCTCGTAAGACCATATGGCGTTCCTTTCCTTCTGCGCCCTGCCATGTGCCCGTACAGCAGTTTACAACCACATATGGGATGTTTCTGTAAACTACAGAATCAGGGAAATAAATATTGAGTTTTGTTTGGCTGTTAACCCTAGCTTTGTTACTGGAAAAAATGGATTAAGATGGAAAATCTGCCAAAAAGTGAAATTCTGAAATCTCATCTACATTTTCCTTTAATTCTTATGGAACACCCAAAGAGTTAACAAAGTTTGTAAAATCAGTTTTAAATACCTTGAGAGGTGTAGTTTCTAAAATGGGGCCATTTATGGGTGGTTTCTATTATGTAAGCCTCACAAAGTGACTTCAGACCTGAACTGGTCCTTAAAAAGTGTGTTTTGGAAATTTTCAGAAAAATTTCAAATTTGCTTCTTAGCCTTCTAACGTCCCCAAAAAAGAAAATATAATTTACAAAATGATCCAAACATGAAGTAGACATATGGGAAATGTAAAGTAATAACTATTTTAGGAGGTATTGCTATCTGTTTTAAATGCAGAGAAATAGAAATCTAGAAAATTGTGAATTTTTCAATTTTTTTTTGTAAATTTGGTATTTTTTTAATAAATAAAAATGAAATATTTTGACTCAAATTTACCACTGTCATGAAGCACAATATGTGACAAGAAAACACTCTCAGAATGGCTTGGATAAGTAAAAGTGTTTTAAAGTTATCACCACATAAAGTGACACATGTCAGATTTGCCTCAACAGTCCCATCCTCCCTTAACAGGGACCTCCACAGCAGTCTGCCCCCTTAACACTGACCTCTATAGTGGACCATCCCCTTAACCGTGACCTCCACTGTTCCCTGCCCCCTTAACAGTGACCTCCACAGAGGCCGCCCCTTTATTAGTGACCTCCACAGTCCCCTCCTCCCTTAACAGTGGCCTCTACAGCAATCTGCCCCTTAACACTGACTTTCATAGTGGACCGTCCCCTTAACTGTGAGCTCCACAGCAGCCTGCCCCAAGGGTAGCCAGAGGTCCGGTTTTAGGCCGGACAGTCCGGCTTTCAGACACTCTGTCCGATGCAGGGCCTGGACGGACACAGGGATTTCCTTTTGAACAGGTCACTGTTAGACAGCAGCACTGTGCTGTCTGAGCGTGAGCTACAGGGAGAAAGTCACCCTCCCTCCCACTCCTGTAACTGACAGAAGTTGATTTTTACCTTCATTTTTCATTGTGGCGTGGCTTAGCAGTACCTGGGGTCGGGGC
Organism: Bufotes viridis; assembly: GCA_033119425.1. NCBI lineage: Eukaryota > Metazoa > Chordata > Amphibia > Anura > Bufonidae > Bufotes > Bufotes viridis. Next base: position 128,792,191 of record CM065590.1, read on the forward strand.
TTTAAGCCCGTCTTTTGCCTACCTACCTGCCCCCTGAACTGTGACCTCCACAGCACTCCACTCCCTTAACAGTGTCATCCACAGCGTCCTGCCCCTTTAAAGCTGACCTGCAGCAGTGAAGAAAAATGGCTGGGTTATTATGGAAACCTGGTGTAAAACTGTGTGTATGTGGAGACTAAGAACCTGCGAGCTTCTATTGGCTGATAAGGGACATGTAACCGTGTGTATGGCAGTTGGGATATGGCAGAGAATATCTCAGAGAGCTGAGACATGGTCTAAAACCTTCCCAGACACCTGATGTACCTGTGTGCCAAATTTCGTGATTGTAAATGCAACGGTGCTGATTCCTTTAGCGGACATACACACACATACATACACTCAGCTTTATATATTAGATAACCTAATACTAAGATATGGATATATTACTTGGCCACAATATGTGCCCCAGATATTGAGTTTTGGACATTTCTGCAACGCTTGTGCATAAAATGAAATATACAATCATGTAATACAGATGCTACACGTGATGGTTAACACGTTATATAAAAAATGGCACATAAACAGGTTCATTACCGTTACACCTAGAGACTCTGCTTTCCCTGCAACTGTCGCGCTCTATGCACTTTGATTAACAGGGCCAAGCATTATGATGTTTCACTGCCAGGCCCTGTAAATCAAAGTGGAGAGGGCACGGCAGTTACAGAGAGATCAAAACCTCTAGGAGTATGGGCAATGCCCCTGTTGCTCCTGGAGGCTCAGTTGTATATATTAAAACAAAGTTTTTCACAGCAATGCAGACACATACGTATATGGGACCAACACAGATGCCTTCAGCTGCCAAGTTAACTCATCAGCCAGTTTCATAGCTATAAATCTGCTGACAGATGCCCTTTAAGGACTTTCATCATCTGTCAACTGGATATGTGATAATTGTGGAACACAATTGTGATATATAAGGATGCCGGCTTTTACCAACTGAGTTTGTCAAATTGGAGAGCTGCTACAGAGAAACGCAAGTGCTAAATTAACATTACATGGAAAAATGTTTTAATCCGTAAAGCAGAAGGCATTTCAAGTTAGTAGCACACAAATGCCCCTTCTTGGTGTATCTGCCCTTGGTTGTAATACTCTCTACCAGGTTATATACATACCTGGGGGGAACATCATCAAATGGAGTATAGACCATATTTATCAAGCCCTATATGCCAGAAAACTGGCATCAACTAAGTGATTGTTTTTTTGCGGTTTTGACCTTGCTTACCACTTTTCCAAAGAGTTTGTGGAGCAGGGTCAGGAATGAGTGGTTTGGACTGGGTACTGGTATAAATTATATCTGAAATCTATGCCAGCTCCTAGCTGGTGTAGATTTCAGTTCTGGTGCATGGGCGGCCTGAGATGCTTCACAATTAGTAAGAGGCATTCACCACCTAATAATGGTGGTGCATCCAATGGAGCATCCCACTTTTTAATTGAGGATTCAGTCAAAACCCAAGAGATAAAAACCACGTATGCCTCTGTGTAAAATCAAAAGTAAAATAAGGTACAAGAAGGCACCATAGAAGTCAATAGATGAAAATATTATGCTACAAGGCCTTTATCTGTACTTCCTCAGGATAGGTCATCATTATCACATTGGCGGAGGTTGGAGTTCTGGCACCCCTGACGATTAGCTGTTTATGGAGCTGTTGCGCTCATCGGAGTTCTGGTCAACACAGCCGGCAGATTTCCTAGCACAGCGTCATATATCGTATAGTGGCTGTGCTTGGTCTTGCAGCTTAGCCCCATCGCCTTTAATGAGGCTAAGCTGCAACTAGACCATGTGATCGATGTATGGTGATGTCACATGGCCTAGGAAGAGGCTGCAGCACTCGCGGAGCACCGGCCTCTTCTAATATCTGATCAGTGGGGGTCCCAGTTGTCCAATCCCCTCCAATCTGATATTGATAACCTATCCAAAGGATAAGTCATCAATAGTAATTACGATAACCCTTTTAATGTTACAAAATGAACTACTGTGTCAGTTATTGTCCTTTAGTTAATATATACTTTGCTTTCACGTATAATAAAAACCTACGTAATAATTCTACGGAGGTTAATGTCCACCTCCGTAGAGTCCTACTGTAAGAACATGGTATCTATGAGCCTTTTTAGTATAACCTTTCTCCAAATGGTATTTACAAAAGAACTGCCCAGTACGCACATCAGATGTTATTACAGTAAATGCTCAGTCATGTCTTCCCTGAATCGACTGATATATTGTCGTCACAGTGACAAAGAAAAATACACCTCGCTCTTAGAACGACAATGCCAGTTATTGTTTCACAATCCAAGTATTTTGACATTTTCACTGTCTACCCCTACACCTTCCTCTAGAGCAGAAAGACGCCTTAAAGAGTAACTCCGAGAACAATCTTCCATTATCTCATTTCTCAGAGAATAGTAAAGTTTTGTCCCAGCTGCTGATGGAATAATACATTAAAGTCGAACATCTGGTTACACATCTGTCCATTCCATTACAACTACCATGTCTACTAGTTGGAAGACATCCATTTACATTTTGCAGCACACTTTGAGATGCCATAGTGAAATATGACTCGCCAATTATTCTGGAAGAAACAAAAAATCCATCCAAAAGACAAAAATGTGCTTGTTCCCTTTAAATATTGAAATAGATTGTACATGGTTTGTCATCCATTATTGTGACTTATAACATGTCTTTAGTTTGTTAATTTTATGCATAAAGCGTTAAGAGACTAAATTTCAAATAGAATAAAACCAGATTTCCTAATTGTGTGTGGGTCTCTTGTGCTGCCAAGACAGCGTTGAGCTGATGAGGCATGAATCCACAGCATCCCTGAAGGAGTCCCGTGTTATCTGGAGCCAATACATTGTCTGTAGATCCTTTGCAAAGTTGGGGCTCTATCAGGCTTGGATTGGCCCACAGGGGAGCATGTCAATCTTTCGGTGGGCTCTTAGATCACCACCACCTTCAAAAGTGGTAAACCTATCCGGAGGATAGTAACAGATCAATGGGGTTCCTACACCCCGCACCCCCATTGATCAGCTTTTTCATACAGGCAACGGCACCAGAACTATACAAAGGATGGAGCTGAAAGCACAAGGTTCCACCGTGTAGTGGCTGTATCAGGTTACATAGCAGCAGGAGTGCCAGAAATTGGTGAGTATATCATCTTTGGGGTTTTAAGACATTGTAGGGCTTGTCCAAGATTTTGAATTATCTCAGACAACCTCTTTTAACTGTTTAGCAATTTGTGCTACAGTAGCATCTGAGCTGGATTGAACCAAACAGGGTAGGCTCCTCTCCCCACCATATCAGTGAGCCTTCGGCACCTTTGACTTGCTAGTTCAGATATCTTTCCTTGCCCCGAAGTCGATTCACTCAAAACTTAGTTTTAATGATGTACTGAGAAGGGTCTTCGTACAGTATTAAAATGTATGGGTTTCTACGAGGCAAAGTGAGTTATTCCCAAAGTCGCACAACACTTCGGTGAATAACGTCAGGATTTGACATTTAAAATGTAAAACCATTTTAATACAGGGATCCAGTTGGTTTCTGTGCCGAAGCTGACTTCGGATCCATATTTTAAAACAGTTTTAAAGTTTAAAAATCAAATCCTGACGTTATTCACTGAAGTCACGCGAGACTTTGGAAATAAAGAATTTGCTTCGCCGGAGACCATACATTTGAATGCTCTACAGAGACGAATCTTCGTTCAACCCTAATAAAGACCACTGCATAATGGGAACACCTAACAAGACCTGTCTCAGTCCCAGTCTACTAGCCATAACAGTTCAGCCATATTTTCTCCTTCTAACACATCTACTTCAAGAACTGGCTGTTCACTTGCTGCTTACAATATCCCACTTCTTGTCATATGTCATTGTGACAAGATAATCAATGTTCTTCAGTTCACCTGTCAGCGGCTGTAACGCTATGATAATTGGAAGTTAAATAGTTTTCTTCAGTAATACTGATGTTTGATGATGTCACAATAAAAGCCACAGGGTAAGCTTGGTGATATATAACTAAATGTGTACCATGAAGGGAGCTAGATATTTCAGATGAATAAGAGAATGAAACTTTCTACCAGTTCGGTTTTCTTATTCAATGTGGCAGTCCTGCAAATGTGAGACTTGTTGAACTAAATAGCCGTAAATAAACTTTTCTCCTTGTTTCGAAGGGCCAAGAATCCACCAGATAATCACTAACGAGTGTTCAAAGGAATGCTCGATAGCAATTATCTGGCGGTGTAAAAATTACACCGATTACCCAATGAGCGAGCAAGACGCCGGCAATAAAATCGTGCTGTGTAAACAGCATCTGCTGCTGAACAACAAGTCAGTATGGGGAAAAGCAATGGCATTAGCGATCCCTCCTCCCTATACTGTGGAGGAGATCGCTGAATATAAATGCAGCGGTCTTCTTTGCTCGCGAGCAGGCGATTGTCGGGAAGCAACACTTCTTTCCCGACAATCGCCTGCTGTATTGAGCTTTAGCTATAAGTATGGAGGATTACCTTGTTGGTATCGATTGTCAGCATGAATTAACTACAGATAAGATGAAACATTTGTTTGCACTGGGCCATTGGGGAGGTTGATGATTGAAATAAAATATTAAAGATAACTAAGTGTTGAAATATTTGAATGCCGATTTCAACCCCTACTGTCTTATGGTGTATGAGGCCAACCCACTCCATGCCAGAAAATGTGCCTGTTGCTGAAGCGCATTTTCATTGATATGTTCAGCTCCATTTACCATGATGTACGTTTTTATTCAAGTAACTTTAGGGACAACTGCGCTTTGTAAATGAGACAATACGTGAGAAGTACAAGTTGGTAAGTAAAATGTGGTCAGAATTCAAAGCATTCTTTTACGGTAAAACAGTTTTCTGTATCTCAGGTGCCTAAAGGCCATTATACATGGGCTGGGCATCAGGACAATTATCAGGGATGAGCCTACGAATGCTCATGCCCCATGTAAATGTGCTGCTGATCACCCAATGATAAAATCATCTTTTGACAACAACGCATCACCCTGTGTAAACTGGGATCTGCTGCCGGCAAATAATGTATCTGTACAAGGACGAGCAATTGCTGTAGCAATCAGTCATCTCATACAGAGGAGATGATTGACACAAATATGGGAATTTTCAGTTTTGTTCTCAATATTTGCCTGTGCAGTGATCCATGTAAAAGGGCATTAAATGACCTCATAGATTGACTGTTAACGGTGTGTTGTATCTAAACTGATCAGAAAAGACCCATATTGATAAAAACGTTTTAATATGTGTAATGTCTGAAAACACCAAAATACTAGTTTGATAGCCCCTTTGAATATACCTATAACAGTCTTAACCTTTTCATGACTTTTCTTTTCTGCCTGACCAGAAAAGAATTTCACAACATCCATTGCGTCTAGAGCAGGGGGTGCATAACCTTTTCTGGTTGGGGCCACATTGTCAGCCTAAACCAATTCTAAGGGCTGAAATCAAACTTAAAGAGGTACTACCAACTGAAATACTATATTTTGGCATATAGAATATACAGTATATATCATAATTGTCTAGTTACACTTCTAGTACTCCCATCTAATGGAAGAATACATGAAAACTACATGTGAGCAGCCACAAGACAGAAATACAGTTACCAGATGGTTGTGGGTCGCACAGAATGGTATGGAGGGCCGCATGTGGCCCCTGGGCCGCAGGTTGTGCACCCCTGGTCTAGAGGAAAGAAGGTTTGCACACAAACATAGAAGAGGATTCTTTACGGTAAGAGCAGTGAGACTATGAAACTCTCTGCCTGAGGAGGTGGTGATGGTGAGTTCACTAAAGGAATTCAAGAGGGGCCTGGATGTATTTCTGGAGTGTAATAATATTACAGATTATAGCTACTAGAGAGGGGTCGTTGATCCAGGGAGTTATTCTGATTGGAGTCGGGAGGGAATTTTTTCCCCGTAAAGTGGGGAAAACTGGCTTCTACCTCACAGTTTTTTTTTTTGCCTTCCTCTGGATCAACTTGCCAGATAATAGGCTGAACTGGATGGACAGATGTATTTTTTCAGCCTTCTAAACTATGTTACTATGTAAATAAAACAACAGCCAGTGGGTATAGTGGATGCTGCTACTGTCAGTTTGGACTCACAGCACCAGCCATTAGTGCTGATTCTTCTGAGGTGTAGTGGACTACAAATCCCATAAGCACTTGCGCCTCCCTACAGCCAATAGCAGGGGGACCTGGGGGAAAGGCTAAGGAAGAAACAGCAGCCATCTTGGGAACAGAAGCGTGGCCTGGAGAGAGACAGACTAAAAGCTCTCCACAGATAGAAGTGAGCCCTGCTTCTGTGCAACACAGTCCAGGCAGCTCCAGTGATTCATGTATCAGAAGAGAATACTCATTAACTGCATTAACCCTACAGCCCAGTCCAGACAGCTCCAGTGATTCCTGTGTGCAAGGAGAGAGTCCAGCCTGCTTCCCTGGAGGAGTGTCGTCCTTCACCCCCGGAGGATCTTGCCCCCAAGTCCACTGCCATCCAAGCATCTTAATGCTGCAGCCCCCAGCTGGTTCCTGGGCATGACAATCGTAAGTGCACTAACATTAGCACGCCAACGTTTTGTGCAACTGGGCCCAATGTTTGGACTTGGTTAGTTACTAGGCAGTAGTATATGGCCATCTGAGTATTAGGAGTAGGTAGCTGGGAAGAGTGTATTGCCTTTCTCTCCCAAAAGAATGTGTGTGACCACCATCACTGATAGCTGCCCCCTTCACCAGGAGATTTCCTTAGACAGTATTGTAACCTGGGCTCTGTTACTTTTATTACATTATTCTTCAACATTGTTCACCCTTTCCCAAATAAACCTGTTGAACAGTTAACTTCTTCCTGGGGTATGTGTGCGTACAGACCTGGGCATGGTTTTCCCCAAGTTGACTCCTGGCAGATGAGAGACCCTCTTGCTATCCTATAGAGCTCCAAACAAGATTTGGGTGGAGGCACTGCACCATAGTGAGGTGAGAACTGCCATACACCCTGCCTACCGAGGGCTTTCCAAAGGGGTGTTACACGTTAGTGTCACACAGGAGCTCATGAGGCTAATAAACTCATGTCCATGTAATCCCAAAAAAATACAACAGGAACAGGATGCTTCCAAATATTTTTTCACTTTATTGAATATAGCAAAAACATAAAGAGGGATATTTACCAAAACTGGTGTAAAGGAAAATTGTCTTAGTTGCCCATAGCAATCAATCAGATTCCAACTTTCATTTTCCAGAAATGCACTGATCTATGATCCGAAGCTCGATACACTCAAGCCTACTAATTATTAATATTTAATTTTTTTTATCATCGAGACACAGGTTAACAGGGAACACATTTTCTTTGTTCACTGCTGTCCCCATATACCGATCACTGATAATGATTTAAAGTGGTTATCCCATGATAATCGTAATAAACGGGAATCAGAGATCATATAGTACAGGCATGCTCAACCTGCGGCCCTCCAGCTGTTGTAAAACTACAACTCCCACAATGCTCTTCTGCAGGATGATAGCTGTAGGCTGTCAGGGAATGATGGGAGTTGTAGTTTTGCAACAGCTGGAGGGCCGCAGGTTAAGCATGCCTGATATAGTACATGCCAATCTCTTTCTAACAAAACTAGAACCAGCCCTGTACCTCACATGGATCCAGAGACTCCCCATTCATTGCTCTGCTAGGTAGATATCAAGCTGAGAGCTCAAGAGGAGTGTTTTCTGCTGCAGCTCAGGGGCGTGTCTCAGCTCTCCCTATCACAGCTCAGGGGCGTGTCTCAGCTCTCCCTATCACAGCTCAGGAGGCGTGTCTCAGCTCTCCCTATCACAGCTTAGGAGACGTGTCTCAGCTCTCCCTATCACAGCTCAGGAGGCAGTTGAAGGATAAAACTGAGCATGTGCGGCCATCTCAGTGAGCCGGACACAGACATAAGAAAAAAACAAACATCAGGTGGCGCCATACAGATACATTTTATTGAATAACTCAGTGCTTATACTAAATTGTCAATTACATGCAATTACAAAAGTATTCAGATCCAGGTGCTGGTTTGAAAACTGTAGAATATTTTTTGTGGGCCAACCCCTTTAATGGTAATAGTCCATAGATCATTGCGATCTATATACACAATCATTCAGAAAGGCTGCAAATCACATTTTCTCTACATGCCTTTAAGCATCACTGAGATCATGGGGTTCAGATGCAACTACCCGCATATGGAAGCAGCACTTCCGCTTTTGGGACACATTGCTTAATATGAGCAGTCTGTTCCCTGTGACAGTACAGGGTCGGACTGTCAGTGTGACAACCTGATCATGCTGGTTGCTCTGTGCGCAAGAGCAAAGTATCTTCAAACTCATCAGGGGAACAGGCACAGCAATTAACCTCCGTTTATTTACATGATATGGTCCACAAGGGTTTCATAGAAGCAACTGGTATCTGTGCCCAGTGTGGCACCGGGACCCGTTGCAGTCAGTTAATAGTCACAATTGGTCTCCTCTTGCAGCAGGACCCCTGTGATTGATAGAGAAGGAGGACAATATATATATATATATATATAAAATAAATGTTGGTTTTGCAGACTGACCCTCTGCATATTGCCGTATGGTAACAAGGCGGAGTCATGAAGGGGTTAACTTCTTATCTTCTCTGTTAGTTTTCTCATTTGAGGTTGGTATACAATCATCTCTGTGATCGCTTTTCCTGTGTTCTGACACTAGAGAGGCAGAATACAATAGGTCCTGTTGCTAGGTGAAAGATGACCTGGATTTTGGTTGGCCTGGGATACAGGAATAATAGAGAGAACATGGACTCTGCTGATCATGTCTGCTGCTGTTTGCCACTGACGCTGATTGCTTTCTTGAATTTAGTAGCTGAGAACAAAATAGAACTTTTAATATCAGGTCGGTGGGGGTCTGACACCCAGGACCGGAGATGAGCGAAGCCATGAAAAATTCTATTCGGTAGCACCGCTGAATTTTGACAAGAAATTCAGTTTGTTACTAATTTCTTAATCATAAATCACTTTCCATTGTATGAAGTGGGTGCAATGATGGGGAAAGGCGATCCTGATGCTCCACCCCCATCCCCTTCATTTAATTCCTCAGATGCTGCATTCAACACTGATCGTGGCACTTGTGACTCACATTCAGCTGCTCAGGTGTTAATCAGGGGTTAAAAATAAAATCATACTAGTGAGGTCATCACGCTCGCAACAGGTTCTTTGATGGATTTTCTTCAATCAAGTCGGGAGCCGACTGCCTCTCTGCGATAAAGTGGGTGACATGAGTGTATTTTTTTAAGACACCATTTTAGGAAAAATGTATTCGTTACCATAAAGTGCTAGGAAGTTCGCCTTCGCGGGGAATGGAATTTTTCCTGAAATTCGTATTGAAGTCCACTTCGGATACGTCTATTTCCAGTGCCTGTGCCGAGCTGCAGTTTGCCACCGGAAACTGCAATTTATGGATCCATCTGCCTCAATTCTGTACACATTTCTGTTTCCAGTGCCGCAGCTGATCAGTGGGGTGTTGGGAGTCAGATCTCCACCAATCTGATATTCAGAGGTATAGCTGGGCTTTCCTGCACCCAGGGCAAGGATTCAGATTTGCACTTTTTTTTTTACACTAAGCCCCTCCTCTAACTCCGCCCAATACATTACTATGCTCACCCAGTCCCACCTAATAAAATCTATTATAGGGTACATGGCTATACCAATACACCTTGCAATAAAAGAAAGATCCAACTGGTCCTACCTTATCAAGGGTGTTGCCGGAGTGTCGGCGTGATGTCCTCTGGATCCGGGACAAGGTCTCTGCGGTAATATGGCAAAAAGAATAAACACATAAGGAAGGGTTGGTAACTGCACCTGGTAAATACTTATGAGAGGGCATTGTGCTGGAGCTGTAAGACCGAGCCATCTCAATGTATAACAGGGTAATCTAGCGCATTTACCCTTAGTGCTACCACACAGTATTAACGCCCACATTGTGCCCCCTCACAGTAATTATGCCCACATTGTGCCTCCTTTACAGCACAAATACCCACATTGTGCCCCCTCACAGTACTAATGTCCTCCTTGTGGCCCCCTCACTGAAGTTGTTCCCACCTTTGTGCTCGTTACAGTAATTATGTCCTCTTAGTGGCCCTTCTCTGTAGTTATGCCCACGTTTGTGCCCCTCACAGTAATTATGTTTATCTTTGTGCCCCTTCACAGTAGTTATGCCCACCTTTGTGCCTCTTCACAGTAGTTATGCCCATCTTTGTGCCTCTTTACAGTAGTTATGCCCATCTTTGTGCCCGTCACAGTAGTTATGCCCACCTTTGTGCCTCCTCACAGTAGTTATGCCCATCTTTGTGCCCCTTTACAGTAGTTATGTCTTCCTTGTGGCCCCTCTCTGTAGTTATGCCCACCTTTGTGCCTCTTCACAGTAGTTATGCCCACCTTTATGCCCCTTCACAGTAGTAATGCTCACCTTTGTGCCCGTCACAGTAGTTATGCCCACCTTCGGGACCCCTCATAGTAGTTATGCCCATCTTTTTGCCCTCACAGTAGGTATGCCCAGTGCAGGAGGCTGATTCCCCTGCTTTCAGCATTCCTCCCACAGCCAGCAGCATGATGAGGGGACTGAGGGGGGAACGCTGGCAGAACAGTGAAGCAGGGAGTGGACGGCTGCTTTCCTATGCAAAAGAACTGCCTGGCAGTGAAAAGAACTCCCGGGTGGTTGGGCCCCCCCCGCCTCTGCGCCCAGAGCACGTGCCCCATCTACCCCCCCCCCCCCCCACTACGCCCATGTGATATTGATAACCTATCCTGAAGATTGGTCACAAATTTCTGTAGTCTGGAAAGCCTCATTAAAAATTAGTAGCCAGATGGTAGAAAAAGATATGCTCAGTTGTTATTCTCATGTACAAATACTAAGGATAAAATTTATAAAATGACGACATTTAATTATTGTTTTTTTTTGTTTGTTTTTCTCGGCGGTTGATGAGATTTAAAAAAAAAAAACATTTGCTCCCATCCAGAAATGGCGCTACTGTTATATTTGGGCTACGTATGGTATTGCAGTTCTATCCAATTCATTTGAAACAATGAAGCCATATTTTTCTCATCTCATTCAATTTTAGGTGCATAAGTAAAATACATTTGCTCAGTGATTATTTTCATAGACAGTGCTAACCAGTGAGGCACAGTATACTGGCATCACTGCTTTCCTTTTTACCTCATGAAGTATCAAAGCATCACACGAGATATGGAACCCACATTGCAATGACTTATACTTATATATGGCTTATACTTTTATAGTACAAATCAATTAACTCCCACAAAAATGTTTATTATCTGACCTGTTAGAAATGTAATCTGTAGTGAATGTAATCTTCTCATCAGTGACTATATTTGTGAGCTATCCCCTCCCTTCTAATTTTTAGCTGTGTCATGTGACCAACTCTCTGATCTCAAACTGACACAGGACAGGAAGACTGAGGCTCCCATAGGAATACATAGAGAAACTGACTTCCTGTTTACACATAAGATGCAGCTGAGCATCAGAAGGGAGGGGATAACTTGCAAACACAGACACTGGTGAGAAGAATACATTCATCAAAGATTACATCGTGTACCTTTATAGCAGTTCAGAAAATAAATATTTTTGAGAGAGTTCTTCTTTAATTTGGTGCTCTTTTGAAAACCCTGATACTAGGTATCCATTATAAGGGTGCCTTCACACACTGTGGAAAATTCTGCCAGAAAGGCTTCCACCATGTTACCTATAGCAAACGGATTCTGCAGTGAAAAACCCTGCAGAAAAATCCACAACAAGACCTAAATCAACAAAATCCTGCTGCAGAATTAGTTTGTCATTGAATTGTATGGCGAGATTCACATTTTCCGGCAGAATGTTCTGCAGCATGTAATGGCACCCTAAAGTAGTCCTAAAATATTTATTTAAAAATGTGTATTAATTACAATTTAGTAATAGCCTGTTCATATACCGGTATATTGAACATCAATGTTGATTTCCAGTGTATACCTCAGATAGAAGTCTACAACTTCTTGGCATCAGTTGTAATCACAGCACTTTTTTTAACTGTATTTTTTGAATGGACGCTCTTTTTGGCATGTCAGGCAGGGGCGTACATAGAAGTCACTGGGCCCTATAGCAAGAATCTGAATTGGGCCCCTAACCCCACCCACTACCCACCCCTGTCCCAACCCACCTCCTATCCTGGCTCCTCTCCTGCCATCCCCCCCATTTGTCAATAAAGAAATATATACATGACCTACTAAAACTGTTCGGGATAAATCTTTTTTTTTTTTATTAACCAACTTTTATTATCCGTACTCTCATACACCGTCATACACCGCTGATATGACAGTGCTGTATGGGAGTAAGGCACTTTTTTGTGGCCCTTTTTTTTTGATGTAAGCGCCACTTAAACTTTGCGCCACCTTCAACGTTGTGCAGATTAAAGCCCATCTAGAAGAGACCATACATACATCTGCAGAATGTTGCTGCTGGGGCATGTGCCTGCCTTTTCACAATAGTTATGCCCCTTTATAGTAAGAATGCAATATTAGTGCCCTCATACAGTATAATGCCCCGTAAATGACCCCTCAGAGTAGAATCCCTCTTTGTGTCCCAGAACAGTAGTTATGCCCCCTTGGTGCCCACACAGTATTTACACTCCCTTAGTGCCCCCATCCAGTAATGCTGACACCTTAGTTCCCCCAGTCCAGTAATACTGGCTCTTAGTGAACCATCCAGTAGTTTTCCCCCTTTAGTGCCCTCATCCAGTAGTCCTGCCCCTTTAGTGTCTCATTCAGTAGATTTGCCCCCTTTAGTATCCCATCCAGCAATGTTGCCCCTTTAGTGCTCCATCAAGTAGTATTGCCCCCTTTAGTGTCCCTATCTAGTAGTTATGCCCCCTTTAGTGTCCCATCCGGTATTGTTGCCCCTTTACTGCCCCATCCAAAAGTTTTGCCCCCTTTAGTGCCCCATCCAGTAGTTTTGACCCCTTTAGTGTCCCATCCAGTAGTTTTGCCCCCTTTAGTGCTCCATCCAGTAGTTTTGCCCCCTTTAGTGCTCTATCCAGTAGTTTTGTGCCCTTTACTAGTGTCCCATCCAGTAGTTTTGCCCCCTTTAGTGCTCCCTCCAGTAGTTTTTCCCCCTTTAGTTCCCCATCCAGTAGTTTTTTGCCCTTTACTAGCATCCCATCCAGTAGTTTTGCCCCCTTTAGTTCCCCATCCAGTAGTTTGCCCCCTTTAGTTCCCCATCCAGTAGTTTTGTGCCCTTTACTAGTGTCCCATCCAGTAGTTTTGCCCCCTTTAGTGCGCCAAATCCAACAAAAAAATAAAATCGAATACTTACCTTGCAGGCAGCCTCTCCAGAAGCAGGCACCCGGCTCTCACCAGCAGCAGGCACAATGTGGTGACGTCATCATGCCTGCTGAGCTAGAGAGTGCTCAGGCAGAGTCCCGTCCTGTGTGCTCTTTGCAAATAGCAACAGGAGGGATGGCATAGCAGCAGGAAGGAAGGGAGGGCTGGGCCCACCAGGAGGGAGGGAGGGCTGAGCCCACCCACCTGCACGCACATTGGAGCCGGAGCCCAGAATAAGTAACTGTCTGTCTTGTGCTGAGGGGGCAGGGCCTTCCATGAGCTTCGGGCCCCCCTGTGCCGCAGGCCCAATAGCAGTGGCGTGGTCTGCCTATATGGGTGGTACGCCCCTGATGTCAGGTATGACCCTACAGTTATGTTCAGCCTGTGCACCCAGAGCTTTCCTTGCACCTATGCATAGTGTATGTCACAAACGTTATGTAAGCAGATCCTTTTAGAGGCGAAAGCCAAGTCACTGAAGAAAAGAATTGCTGGCTGAGGGACACAATTTGAAATGGTGTAAAATACTATTGGATGACTAAAATCATAGCATACAAGATGTGCTCCATATGGTAAAAAACATTACAGAAAAAAAAACTAGTTCAAATTCCAGGCACAAATGTGAACACTAATGGGGTTATTTATCAAACTGCTGTAAAGTAGAACTGGCTTAGTTGACCATAACAACCAATCAGAGTCCAGCTTTCATTTTTGACAGCTCTTTTGGAGCTCCTATGGGCAACTAAGTCAGTTCTACTTTACACCAGTTAAATGACCCCAAAAGTCTTTAGCTGGTACGCGCGGCCCCAATGAAATCACAAATAATAATTTGTTAAAACATAAAAAGTGAGGATCAAAGGATATTGCCACGAAAGTCTTCAACCCAAAAGCTAAAAAAACACTAAAATCTTTTTATTCAAAAGTACAGGGTGGCCCAGGAAAAAGCAGCCCGCCTCAAGTGATAGGATGACAAAATCAACAAGCAAGTGGATTATTATTTTTTTAGTTACCCACAATTCACAAAAGTGGTTCCCATTCACGTCTATCATGCCGGATTATGTTGGCTGATGCTGCGGATAGTGTTTGTGATGTTTTCCTTGAATTCATCCAGGGGATGTGGATTGTTAGCAGACACTTTCTGTTTTAAATTTCCCCACAGACAAAAATCGCATGTGGATAAGTCTGGGGAACGCTCGCAGTTCACTCCTCCGTAAACAGTTCATGAACCCGTACCAGTGAGCTCCGTGGTGTTAGTTGGTTATAAAACTGTTCAATAGATAATAGGAAATATTTGACCCCTATCAGCACAGTAGAATGGTATAGCCCATGAATCAGTCCATTTGGTGAAATGCATCCATGACCTAACTGAAACAGGCATCAGTCTTGTGACTCCCCACTGACATCCAAGCATACTTGTGCTGAGTCAGGATATACAGGATATAATATATACAGGAAATGATATATATATATATATATATATATATATAATATAAAGGTCTGCAAGCAAAGTTTTAGATACATGAAAATTGTATGACTGCCTATTCTCTTAACAAATAAATGTAATCATTAAAACGGCAATACATCTTTTTTATAGCATTGTCCTTGGAAACTCCTTTTTTTTTGGTGCTTCCAAAAGTTTTTTTTATTGATTTAATCTAATTGAATGCACCATATCTGGTACTGCATAGCTCTAGAGCAGAGGTGCACAACCTTTTCTGGTTGGGGGCCACATTGTCAACCTGAACAAATTCCAAGGGCCGAAAATAAACTTTAAAGGGGTTTTACCAAGTGAAATACTATATTTATGGCATATTGAACATATAGTATATATTGTAAATGTCTAGTTACACTTCTAGGACTCCCATCTAAAGGGACAATACATGAAAGATTCATGTGAGAAGCCACAAGACATAGACATACATGTCTGCTACCAGATGGTTGGGGGCCGCATGTGGCCCCCAGGCCGCAGGTTGTGCACCCCTGCTCTAGAGTGTCACCTTTGGAGTTTAACTGTTTAAGGCCTGAAAATAATTAGACCTGAAAATAATCGTAAAGACCATCTCTAACAAGCTTTTGTATGAACGCTCGTTAGTGATGATTTGGCAGTGTAATACTGACGCCAATTATCCGAGCAAATGCTTGTTCATCAGGTAATTGGAATCTTTAAGCAGGTTTAAAAATCCAAGTGGTACCTTGGAACCGAACCCGAGTTCGGGAAATGTTTTTTTACAATGTAAATAAATTTCTGAAGTTATTATGCGAAGTCTCGCAAGACTTTGCAAAGTAATAAATTCGGCTCATCAGAGCCAATACATTCTAATACTGTACGGAACACTCGCTATTAAAACAAAGTTTTATGCGAATCGACTTTGGATGTTTCATCCGAAGTCGATTCGCTCATCCCTATTAATAATGTAAAGATGGCACCAACTCATAAGCTGAGCCAGTACCATAGCTTTACTACAATCAACAGCAACTGCAGCATCTGAGCAGTTGGTTATTCAGAGGGGGCTCCCTTTGATCCACAATTGATCCCCTAATGGAAAAATTACAAGGTGTCAAATGGGTGACATGCAAGCCTTGTTCCTTGTGAAGGCACCCAGGCCTATTATTGTGATCTCATATAAGCCTTTCCTGTGGCAGGACTTAAAAGGTAGATGCCACAATCCCCATAGACAGTACCAGAGCATTACAGTCTGTGGTATAATTGATGAAACAAGTTAGCAAAAATAGTAAAAAACAAAAGTATAAAAAAATCAAATAATAAAAAAAATACCCATTTCCTAATTTTACCAAATAAACAATAAAAATTAAAACTTAAACTTAATTGGTATCTCCACAACCCAAAATGTCTAAAATAATTATTAAAGCAACATATGTATCCTTCACGGTGAAGGCCGTTCTCTCTACATGGAGTTCTTTCTGAAAAGTCTTAGATATATCCTACAAAGAGAAAATCATATCTCATCCCATCATCTGCTGGCTCAAGTGTCTGCCATGCGTCTCTGTTTTCTGGTTTGTTTGTGCCACTCTGTTTTCCAGTAGAGCACAGTGTGTTCCCTTGGCTGACTGAGCCACATGTGTCACAGACAAAGGAAGCCAGCAAGTTCATAATGAAAAGCAACTGTATAATGAAGCATTACAGTCAGCGGACAAGATTTTATTGACTTAGATCAGGCTGAGCTGCCCCTGTAGAGGAAGCATTGCAAACTTCCATCCTTTTTACTATTAAAAAGAAAAATGTAATTGCTCATTATGAAAGGAAATGTTATGAAAAGAAATGTGTATTTATGATGCTCCAGAGCAAAAAGAAAAATGAAGAATACATGATAGCTGTCTTCTAACATTATCTGAAGTAGGTTTTGTTTTTCTAAATTGCAGCAAGTATTAAATAAGCATTTTTTAAAAGTATTAACAAAAAAGTCTTCTGCTTTAAAACTACAAACTAAAATACAAATAATGTAGCAATAGTCAGGATAAATAATAATAAAAGAAGAATTAAAAAATACATAAAAATAAATAAATTGGTTTTGTTCAACTGTTTTTTTTTTTTACATTTCATCTTCAGTTTTCCATAGATTTTAGCATTTGCATCATAACAGTGATTCATTTAATGGAAATAATAACCATCAATATTTGCTTGTCATAAATTGGCTTTCAACCATTAATGCATGTAGTATGAAGATTTCTGTACAATTGGCTCTTAAAATATTTCTTGGGGTTGATACTTTAAAGAAAAGAATAAAAATGCAAATGATTTCTGTGCTTTTGGCAAAATACTTCAATTTCCCCTGCATATGCCAACCCAACTTACAAATATTGTATGCATTATTTCAAATGTCCTCAGAACAAACAAGGCGTATAGTTAGGCTTTTATATGTATTGGTGCTTTTCAATATGGTTGAATCTTTGTCTTATTTAAAATGCTATGGCACATTAGACATACAGTATATGTCATGAGCATTTCCTAATGTATATAGCAAACATAATGCTCAAATGTTGTTCAAACCTAAAACCAAATGACATTATATACTTTATATAATAGAGAGGCTAGCAATTAACAAAATTCTTTGTTTCTAAGTAAAATTTTTAATGTAACAAGCTGATTTAAAAGGAATATTAATAATTACCATAAATCATAATACATATTTTAGGAATAAAGTTAAAGATTACATTTTATCTCATTTTCATTAACTTAGTATTTATGACTATGAAATATTATACTATATTCCACAAAAGGTTGCATAAAAATCCAAATATTGAATATCGCCATTGCTGTCCCAAAGTCTTGTGTTTCTGCTTTGTGTATGAGATATCAGTATTACATTAGTAAATGTAGGACTGTTCACATAATGTAGGACAGCTTTCAGTTTCATTTAAAGGTTAGTAAATCGTATTGCTTATTTTTGTTAATATACAATGTGAAAACTGGGGCAGTTGTATGGATAGTGAGATCCCTAAGGCACTGTGGGCTTTAGTAGTAATCCAATAATTGCTCACTCCCCTTAGACATCTGTCAAGTGCAATCTTTTAAGGTGCCTATTTGCAAGCATTTTTTGGCAGTGTCATATAAACATCCACATATGGATACGTAATAACAAATTAAAGTTTTGCTAAAATATAAGGCGATTAATACCTTTATTGATTTCTTCAACTGTAGCATCTCCTACAGAAGGACACCCAGGGTAGGACAATTAAACAGAATGTATTTAGGATAGCTACCATAGACACATAGCTGTTGGACACAAACTCTTTTCGGAAATATTGTATAAATTATCTGCACCTGTGGTCTACTTTAATCTAACAATATATATTTTGTCTAGTTCATTATTTTGTTAATTCCATGTACATTTAATAATCTAATCTCACTTGATTTATAGAAAGTGTGAGATCCTCCACTGTCTCAATATTGTTCTGTAAGTAATATAATGTAACCAAACTCCCAAATATAGAGTTAGGGTGCTCCTGTGGAGGAATTCTCCAATGCACAGTATACATGGAAAAACGGGTACACCCTTCAAGATGCAAGGAATCACGGGTTTTTAATTGTGTCCAGAGAAATAGTAGCTGTTCACTTACAGTATGTACTTCATCTAATGGCCATATTTCAAGAGTTGAAACATCCAGAATTATAATTGATGAACAATGTTTCTGGCCAACAGGACCTTTCTCAACTTATATTTGGATGAGGAACTGAGTAACCTGGATCCACACATTAGATAGGATGAAGCTCCCAGTTGAAAAGAGTAAAAAATATAAATACAGTTCTAAGTGTCCTAGGAGGTATCATTTTGTCCCTATCTCATTCTAATCCCTCCAGGTTTAGTGCATGAGAGCAATATGTTTGTGTAAAGACCTACCTATAGAGTTGAGCGAACACCTGGAAGTTCTGGTTTGCCGGGTTCGGTCGAAGTTCGTCGGAAAGTTCAAGTTCGGGAGCTGGACTTGACCCGAACCTGAACCCCATTGAAGTCAATGGGGACCCGAACTTTGGGGACTAAAGTGGCTCTAAAAGAGTAATGGAAAGGGCTAGAGGGCTGCAAAAGGCAGCAAAATGTGGGTAAGAGCATAAGTGCCCTGCAAACAAATGTAGATAAGGAAATGACTTAAAATAAAATAAATAAAAATTAAAAATAATAATCTTGAACTAGGAAGAGGAGGTCCATATGGAGTAGGAGGTTGAGGAGGCGGTGGACGTGGTGTTGTAGGTGGAAGCGGTGGTGTAGGAGGGGGAGGTAGCCAACACTTTTTATTTTTATTTGGGTAGACCACAAAACATTGTGGAATAAATAAAATAAAACAAAGAGAAAGTGCGCTGGAGTATAACAATGGCTGTGTGAGGCCGGTATACATGTCTATTCTGCACAAGGTACAGACAAGTCCTGTGGGATCAATGCCTGGTTCATTTTAATGAACGTGAGCTTGTCCACATTGGCTGTGGACAGGCGGCTACGCTTGTCTGTGATAACG
Organism: Bufotes viridis; assembly: GCA_033119425.1. Taxonomy (NCBI): domain Eukaryota; kingdom Metazoa; phylum Chordata; class Amphibia; order Anura; family Bufonidae; genus Bufotes; species Bufotes viridis. The sequence goes on from CM065590.1 coordinate 128,811,582, forward strand.
CCCCCTGGCGTGCTAAATACACGTTCAGACAATACACTGGCTGCAGGGCAGGCCAGCACCTCCAAGGCGTAAAGGGCAAGCTCAGGCCATGTGCCCAATTTGGAGACCCAGAAGTTGAATGGGGCAGACCCATCAGTCAGTACGTGTAGGCATGTACACACATACTGCTCCACCATGTTGCTGAAATGCTGCCTCCTGCTAAGATGTTGCATATTAGCTGGTGGTGTTGGTTGTTGTGGCGTGGTGACAAAGCTTTTCCATATTTCGGCAATGCTAACCCTCCCTTCTGAGGTGCTGGCGGTGCCCCGGCTGTGCTGGCGACCTCTTCCTCCTCCTCTGCCTTTGCCTTGTGCTTCCACTGAGCACCCGCTGTGAGGTGGGAATGCCATGAGCAGGGCGTCTACCAACATGCGCTTGTAGTCGCGCATCTTCCGATCACGCTCCAGTGAGGGAATTAAGGATGGCACATTGTCTTTGTAGCGGAGATCCAGCAGGGTGGCCACCCAGTAATCAGCACTGGTTAGAATGTGGGTAACTCGGCCGTCGTTGCACAGGCACTGCAGCATGTAGTCGCTCATGTGTGCCAGGCTTCCCAGAGGCAACGACAAGCTGTCCTCTGTGGGAGGTGTATCGTCTGTGTCCTCCGTATTTCCCCAGCCATGCTGCAGTGATGGCCCTGAGCTGCTTTAGGTGCCACCCTGTTGTGAACAAGGTTCCTCCTCATCCTCCCCCTCCTCCTCATCCTCCAGAACTGTGCCCTGGCTGGACAATTGTGTACCTGGCCTATGTTGGTGCAGGAACCCACCCTCTGAGCCACTTGTGAATGACTGGCCTTAAAACCATAGAATTATCCGTCTTCCTCCTCCTCTTCCTCCTGTGCCACATCCTGTTCCATGAAGCGTTTTTTCAAGGAGACATAGAAGTGTGATAGTAACGCTGAGAACGGCGTCAACGGCACTGACCATGTTGGTAGAGTAGTCAAAACAGCACAACAAGGCACACAGGTCTCGTATGGAGGCCCACTCAGTGGCGGTGAAGTGGTGCTGTTCCGCAGAGCGACTCATCAGTGCGTGCTGCAGCTGAAACTCCACTATCGCCTGCTGCTGCTCGCACAGTCTTTTCAGCATGTGCAAGGTGGAGTTCCACCTTGTGGGCATGTTGCATATGAGGCAGTGAGTGGCAAGGCCGAAGTTACGCTGCAGCGCAGACAGGCAAGCAGCAGCAGGGTGAGAACACCAAAAGTGCGCACAGACGGCCCGCACTTTCTGCAGCAGCTCTGACATATCGGGGTAGTTTTTCAGGAATTTATGCACCAAGAGATGTGCGTCAAACCGGCTAGGCCCAGAGCTGCTATGAGATTTCGCCCATTATCGCACACCACCAGGCCGGGCTTGAGGCTCAGTGGCACCAACCACTCATCAGTCTGTTGTTCCATGCCCGTCCACAGCTCCTGTGCTGTGTGGGGTTTGTTCCCCAAACAGATGAGTTTCAAAACTGCCTGCTGTCGTTTTCCCCTGGCTGTGCTGAAGTTGGTGGTGAAGGTGTTACGCTGAGCGGATGAGGAGGTGTTAGAGGAGAAGGAGGAGGAGGCAAAGAGAAATGCCCTGCAATCCTTGGTGGCAGAAGGATATGCGCCAAACAGCTATCCGCCTCAGACCCAGCCACCACTGCATTTACCCAGTGTGCTGTTAGGGAGATATAACGTCCCTGCCCGTGCTTACTGGTCCACGTATCGGTAGTTATGTGGACCTTGCCACAGATGGCGTTGCGCAGTGCACACCTGATTTTGTCCCCCACTTGTTTGTGCAGGTAAGGGATGGCTTGTCTGGAAAAGTAGTGGTGGCTGGGAACGACGTACTGTGAGATAGCCAACGCCATAAGGTTTTTAAAACTCTCCGTCTCCACCAGATGGAATTACAGCATTTCAAGGGCCAGGAATTTTGAAATGCTGGCATTCAGGGCCAGGGATCGCGGGTGGGTAGGGGGGTACATCCTCTTTCGCTCCATTGTTTGGAAGATGGACAGCTGAACGCTGCCATGGGACATTGTGGTGCTGCTTGTTGAAGGGGATGGACGTGATGGCATTGCTGACACATCCTCTGTTTGCGGAGTGCCACTGTCACTCCAGAGGTGGAGGAAGAGGCTGAGACTGCAGCAAATAGGGAGCAGGAGGAGCCTGAGACCTTTCCTGGTTTTGGGGGCGTTTACTCCACTGCAGCTCATGCTTTGCACTTAGATGCCTGGTCATGCAGGTTGTGCTCAGGTTTAGAACGTTTATGCCTCGCTTTAGGCTCTGATTGCACAGCGTGCAAACCACTTGTGTCTTGTTATCTGCACATTGTCTGAAGAACTGCCACGCCAGGAACTCCTTGGAGCTGGCTTTGTTGTGCTCGGTCTATGTGTTCGTGGGCAGTAGCAGGCGTGCTGTCTAGGGGATGGCCGCTCTGCTTTTGCTCTGTGTGACCACCGCCTCTCCCTTCGAACTGCACACGTCACTCGCATGACCTTGATTCAATGTGGAGTCTAGGACCTCATCGTCCTCCACATCATCTTCCACCCAGTCTCCACCCCTGCCCTCCTTGTCGGTTTGCACACTGCAGAAAGCCGCAGCAGTTGGCACCTGTGTTTCGTCATCATCAGAGATTTGCTGCAGTGGTCTTACCATGTCCTCATCCTCGAACATAAGTTGTTGGGCATCTGTTTACTCAATCTCTTCCACTTCTTGGGCAGGGCTAGGTGGATGGCCCTGGGAAACCCTGCCAGCAGAGTCATCAAAAAGCATAAGAGACTGCTGCATGACTTGGGGCTCAGACTGCTTGGCTGATTTGCAAGGGGATGAGGTGCTAGATAGATTCCCATGGCCTGCAGGTGCCAACTCTGAGCTTTCAGCAGTGGACCGGGTGGGAGACAATGTGAATGTACTATAGGCACTGTAAGCCACCCAATCTATTAGCAACTGTACTTGTTCTGGCCTCACCATTCGTAGAGCGGCATTCGGACCTACTAAATAACGCTGAATGCTCTGTTGTCTACGCGCACCTGAGGAGGATGTTTCACTTGGGCGTGTAGCTGGCACAGATCGTCCACTTCCTCTCCCTGCAACAGGAGCTCCACCAACACCAGCAGCACCACGACCAGGGCCACGTCTCTTATTTGACGTTCTCCACATTATTTGCGTTCACCCACCAAACTAACAGATGGTTTATCTCAGGTGACAATTTAACTGCCAATAGTCAACAATTAAGTTCACTAACAGTAAGGCAGTGCCGGTGTCATGAATAGAATACATTTCTTTATGTCACACAACAGTGTAACGGAGCAATTCAATACAATTACTTCACTATCACAAAAAATGAGAATTTTCCAACCAACAATGTAACAGCTGAAGTTAACGGTTTAATTGGACTGTCATAAATGCAGCGTAGGATCCAAATGTGCTATCTAGCTCAAAAACGATGTTTTTTGCAAACAACTATGTAAATGCAGTATGTTACGATTTTATTGGAATATCAGAAATGCAATGTAGGCCGCTAATGTGCTATCTAGCACAAAAACTGTGTTTTTTGTAAACAAATATGTAAATGCAGTATGTTACAGTTTTGTTGGAATATCAGGAATGCAGCGTAGGATCCTAATGTGCTATCTAGCACAAAAACTGTGTTTTTTGCAAACAACAATAAAAATGCATTTTTGTTATTGCAGCAATGTAACTACAGTATGTAACGGTTTAATTGGACTGTCAGAAATGCTGCATAGCCCGTAAATTTACTATCTAGCAAAAAAAATATAGCAGCAATGTAACTGCAGTATTTAACGGTTTTATTGGACTGTCAGATATGCAGTGCCTGTGGCAGACAGATAAAATTTGCTTTAGGTCACAAAAATATGTGACAGACTAATGTAATTGAATAATTTTCACTGCCAGGTATGCAGTGCAGGCTGCAGGGGTACTTGACCGGCCAAAAAAGGGAATTTGTCCTCCACTGAGCTACCAGAACAGAATTAAAGTAATGTCCCTGGCACACATGCAGTTGCAAGTGTACTTTACTTGCAAAAATGGCCGCCGACACCCACCGAACTAGCAGATTGATTAAAAGTTATTTTTCAGTGTCACTGGGCTCAGGGCTGGGTACAAAAATGTAGCACAGCACCCTCAATAATCGCTGCAGTTTGAAGATTGAACAACACCAAGTACACCAGAATTCTTCCCTAATCTCTCCCCCACAGCAGCAGCAGCATCCTATCCCTACACTGAGAAGAGCAGAGTGACGTGCGGCGCTAAGTGACTTCAGCCTATATAGAGGCTGGGTCACATGCTGCACTTGGCCAATCACAGCCAGGCATGGCTGTGATGGCTGCTAAGGGCAGACAAGTGAAACACTTGTTGATAGGCTGCCCTGCAGCCTTTCAAAAAGCGCCAAGAAATCACCGAACACCGAACCCGAACTTTTACGGAAATGTTCGGGTCCAGGTACCAAAAATCCTAACGTTTGCTCAACCCTACCTACCTATTCAGTATAGTTTCTGTGTCAAGTCAAAATGGGAGCAGAAAGGTTTGACCCCAGCTACCACGGGTATATTCCTGCTGACGGACAAGTATGTTCATTTTGTTCCTATTTCCCTTTCTCGATTTAACATACCTTTAATCTTTCTACTTCTTATCCAACAAAGTGTACAATCTTAGTTTTATTAATGTGCTAAGGATATGATCTCAGCTGCACCTTATAGAGCAGGAGGAGCTGAGCAAATTGATATCTAGTTTGGTAGGAAAAGATTCAGTAAAACTTATAATTCATCTATTTATATTCCTGCTCAGTCTGGGCCTTGGTCCTACTAGTGATTGGCAGCACAATCAAATGGGGAAGGCTGTCAATCACTGATAGGACCACCATCTTGACTCCAAAGCACAGAATAAAAAAGGATAGAAATGAATGAAATACAAGTTATACTGAATCTTTTTGCACTGTAAAAAACCATAACACAATACCATAATATACATGAATCTGCTCAGCTCCTCCTGCTCTCTATAATGCTGTCTGTAGTTTAGAAACCATGCTTAATGTGACCGTTTCCTTTCACACAATGTATCCCTAGCAAATACACAGTTAGACATGTTTGCACTGGTCTGGTCAAAGCTGGATTTGCAGTGTGCTGTACAAAAAAGAAAAAAAAACAGTGTGGCAATGAAGTAATATCCTTGGGTGTTTAATGCTATGGAATTAATGAGAATTTCTAAAAATAAACATGGGAGGAGAGTTTTTTTCAAATGTTTTGAAGCCAATTTAAAAGGGCCATTGTTTTAATATGTTGCATTTTCAAAAAGATGGAGACACAAAAAACACCACCAAATTAAAAAGAAATCGCAGTGGCATTTTAGATTTCCCATAGGTTTTAAGCTAACTTTTGGAGCTGCCGTTTTTTCAGTAAAGACTGCATGTGCTATAAATACCACAAAAATGGAAAAGTACTGAAAAACTTCATTACAAACCTACGTATGAATACTGCCTAAAAGAATGAATGTGTTCACAGTGATTAGGTACTTGCAAACTAGAGAAAAATCCAAATTCACGAGTGTACAGTGTCCTAAAAGAACTGCGCCCAGCAAATAACTGTGTTAAGCTGATACTGTGCCAGGGTGCCCCCACAGTAATAGTGCTCCCAAAGTCCCAACTAATAATTCTCTGCCAAAGCACACTTGTTAGTAATAGTGCGCCCACAGTGCGCCCAACATGTCCCCACTGTGCCCCAGAAGTAATAGTGCTCCCATAGTGCCCATACTAGTAATCATGTTCCCCATAGTTCCCCAGTAGTAATAAAGCCTACCATAATGCCCCCCCCCCCCCCCCCGTAGTTATAGTTCCCCTTATAATGTGACGGTAGAAACATCCCCCCTAATAATGTGCAAAAGTACAAATAAGTGTCACTCTTCTGTGTGCCCCCAGTTCAGCTAATATCGTCATATTTCCCCATGGTGCTCCTCTCCCCCCTTCCTCATAGTCCCATAATGTACCAGTATAAAATGCCCCTATATAGTGCCCAAGTAGATTCCCTCAGTGTCCCCATAATTTGCCAGTATAAAATACTCCATCCTAGTGCCTCCATAGTGCTCCTCTCTCCCCTTCCCCATAGTGTCCACATTATGTGTCCCAGTATAAAATGCCCCTATACAGAGCCACCAGTAGATGCCCTCATAGTGCTCCCCCCATAATGTGCCAGTATGAAATACACTATTAGGGCCCCCAAAGTGCTCCTCTCCCCCTTCCCCATAGTGCCCCCATAATGTGCCAGTATAAAATACCCTATTAGTGCCCCCAAAGTGCTCCTCTCCCCCTTCCCCATATAAAGGCTAGAAGAGGCCAGAATCTCATCGCTGCCAGCCTCATGGAGGTAAATATATGTGTTTATTTTTATAGCACAGAATGCAGAAAAAGGGCGCTCTGGGGCACTTTTTATTGGCACATCATAAGGGGCCCAATGGGGGCATCCACTCATCAGTGGATGCCCCCATAGGGCCCCTCATGATGTGCCAATAAAAAGTGCCCCAGAGAGCCCCTTTCCTGCATTGTGGGCTATTTATAAAAATAAACACATATATTTACCTCCATGAGGCTGGCAGCGATGAGATTCTGGCCTCTTCCGGCCTGTGTCCCGCACACGCCTCACTGGCCACTGTTAGGCTACAGGCACTAGGCCTGCAGCCTATCAGAGGAAAGGGGAAGGGAGACGCCTCTCCCTGCCCTGCCGCACCAAAGATGGAAACGCTCATCTCCACTCCTGCTGCTCCCCACTAAGTGTTTATTACTATAAGGCCTCATGCACACGGCCCGTACGAGTGTATTACTGTAGTCCAGCGGCGGCATGAAGCGCACAATGCGTCATAGCAACCAATGACGCATGCGCTCCTGCTGTCAGCTGGATTCCAGGCCGGGATACCACGGCCGTGTGCATGAGGCCTTAGTCTTACATCCTTAGTAGGCTATTTATTTTAAATGGCATTTGAACATCTAATTTATACCATCAGACAGGCTAAAAAGCATGTTTATTGTATGTGTTTAGCATGTTTAGTGTGTTTGTCTGTACTGATCCATGACAAATATTATTTGAATGCAATGACGAGCTGTTCTTAAGATTAGCTTTTCCAATTGCATGTCTTTTTCAAAGATTTGATCTTTACCTCAGGGATGATATTTGTGCTTAATAGGCATATTGCCTATGATATTTCTTTACAAAGAAATCAGTGTCAAAGTTTCTGTCATTTTCTGATAATTGACTGCCTATTTCTATGAGAAAAGCTAAGACTTTGACTTCTGTTTCCAAGACACCCTCCATCCCCTTATAGGGCCCCTCCTTGACTCTCCCGGACACACGCCTCTGCCATTACTTCCACATCATTAATTTGGATCTGAATGTATAATCTTTGTCAAACAGCCCACGGCAAGTCAAGGCATTTAAACAGACTCCACTCCATAAAACGTGCTTTGTTATCTAGAAGAAGATACTGTTCTTCTTGTGGAGATTCTTAAGGAAAAAGACTGAGTAGAGGGTGCTTGCTTAGCCACAGCCACTGGAATGGGGACGGAAAGGGTTGTTAGCCTGGTGGCTTGTTCTGAAAGAGGACAAAGTAGTGTAGTCCTCCGAGGTGTGATAGCTGTGCTGGCTATTATCACAGTGCTCAATGTAGGTGGAACCTTATTCATCCTATTGCAATGGAAAGATCTTGCTTCTAGAGTCAAGGAACTGGAATCTTATCAAAGACCATCCCAAGAGGACTTATTGACCTCTCACCTGAACCAGCTAGTATCAGAGATAAAAGAGAAAGATTTGGAAGAAACAAGGGCGCAGGTCTCCAGAAACAAGAGGAGCCATCGTCACAGGCAACAAGAATCCTACATCCGAGCTGAGAATGAAGACATGCTCATGATGATGACCTATTCTATGGTCCCGGTAATCTGGAATCAATTATCCATACCTATACCACCACATAATTAGATTGATCTATTATTAGCGAAAATTTACTATGTTCTGATGTTTAGATTTAGATTAATCGTTTTCTCAGCCTAAATGTGAAATATTTATGTCTTCTTAAATTTAACAAATTTTCAAAACTGTGCATTTAGCTGGAAATACCCTACAACCCAATTACATATTTCTCATCAAAACTGTATCTTATCACACAGATTCATTGCGTACACTGACCTATATAGTATAAGATACTAAAGCAGTCAGAAAAATGATTGTAATTCACAATGACACATAGCGTTCCTTCTTCATTAATAGGATTAGGAGCACTCCTACATGTCGGAGATCAAGGGTTTTGACACTTTCCCATTTCAGCCTATTTATATTGTCTTGGTGACTCGCTCTGCATGTAAATTCTACTTCAGCTTATGGATAAGGATAGGTTCACACTTGTATATTTCTGAAGTATGTTTTTTCTTTTTCTTGCTCGATAAGGAACTTTATGTTAAACATATGGTAAGAACAGATGCAATTATACGCCCATATAGTTTCCTACATCTGCCATTATAAAAAAAACACACAACTATATAGTATTTACTTTTTGCATGATCCTTTTGTATTGAAAAGTGTTGTACAGTTATTATTATTATTATTTATTATTAAGGCTCCATTCATTCCATATGAAATAAATATGCTGACATCTCCCACCCACTCCTTTGCCATACTATCTGTTCATAGAGATCTGCAGATATGTTCTGCATATACTATGGGCATGCACTAAAACTTGTGTGAACAGATTATAAACAAATTATAAAGTTGAGGACATATTGTTATCAGTTTACACCAATTTTCATCATTTTTTACTCAATCACTTAATATTACTCAATCTCAATATTAGAAAAATAAAACTGATTATGACTGAACTGATGCACTTTGGCACAAATTTGAGTCCCATAGATATGAATAGGATTGGTTTTGATAAGGCTGGTTTCACATCACATTCGTTGTGATGGACAACAATGGCACTGAACAGACCCCATTGATTATAATGAGGTTCCTTCAGTTTCTGCCATGGTGTCCCTCAGCCTCTTAGAAATATTTCTTATGAACTGAATGAATTGTGTCAGGATCTGTTCAGGGAAAAACTGATGGTTTTGCACACAAGTTCAATCACTTTTCTCTGAGATTGTGTTCAGTGTGTGCGTTTTTTCCAGCCGGATTGTGTCTGGATTGCATGCGTTTTTCACTCGCGTGAATAAAATGAAGAATAACAATCTACATCTCCTAACAACCATCAGTAAAAAGCATTGTATCCAGACATCTTCCATTTTTTAACACAAGCCCCGTTCACTTCTATGGGGCCAGGGCTGTATGAAAAATGCACAACATAGAACATTCTGAGATTTTTCCTGAACGCAGAGATAATGCGTGAAAAACTATGCTCATGTGCACAGAACCCTTAAAAGGAATGGTCAGGATTCAGTCCGGATGCTAAGTGTTCACTACACACATTGCATCTAGACAGAAAACTCACCCTTATATGAACATCCCTTAATACAGATTCCGTAAAAAACAAAAAAAAGCTGGAAGAAATAGCACAGCATGCTGTAAACTGATGGATGCCATGATGGAAACCTGCAGACCATATTATAGTCAATAGGGTCCATTAACCTCTGTTTGTGTCTGTCATATAATGGACACCGTTTTTTTCTTCGTTTTTCAGTTCCATTTATTGTGACTGCAATGTTTTTGTTATACATGACTGCCAATATTTTCAATTACTGAGAGAGAGACAATGTAGGATATTTATTACATTAATGGAAATAAGATTTTGTTAGGAAAAGACCATATACAATATTTTCATAATAAATCGATAAATGCATAATATTCGGTAAGTCATATAATGGTCAGATATGGTGGCATTTCTCATATTTTATCAGAAACAACAGTAATACTTTAAGTTTCATAGTGGGAAGAATTTAATGGGGTTTATTTTATTCCTTGCAACTGCAAAGTAATTTGGTGAAGTTTTTGACTTAGGGTTTTTAAGCCAAAGCCATAAGAGGATCAAAAAGGAAGAAATGATTATTCTCTAGTCTCTCCAATCGTGGTTTTGGCTGAAAAAAGACACATTAAATATTCTGCACAGTGTGAACCTGATCTCAGTTCTTCATACTTCAAAGCTAATAACAAAACCATATTAAAATTCAGGAATAAAGTTGATATTAAATTGTATGAATCTACTTCCTTTTTCTTGTTGTACAAAGGAAGTTGTTCCTCTGCTTTTTAGTGTTGAGCGCGAATATTCGAAAAGCGAATTTTTTTAGCGAATATCGGCACTTCGCTAATTCGCGAATATTTCGAATATAGCGCTATAAATTCGCTATTTCGAATATTCGTTTTTTTTTTTTATTTTTTTTAGTTATATTTTTTTCTTTCCTACTTCCCAAAAGTAGTTCTTACCTGTCCTGAGGATTCCTGGCTTCCTGGCTGCTCTAGTCAGTGCCCGTTGCCGCTTCTGCCGACTTCCGTGCTCATGTGGAGCGTCCCCATCCATGGGAGAATCTCCATATACTAAAATGTACTGTCGGATTTGAGGAATTACGTTGAAATCGCAATGCGATTAATTCAAGTTATATTAATCGCATTGCGATTACAACTTAGCACTGCTATCTTACATAGGCTAGAATTAACGAATATGGAATATATAGCTATGCACTAGCAGTGCTAAGTTGAAATCGCAATGCGAATACTTTAAGTTAAATTAATCGCATTGCGATTTCAACTTAGCACTGCTGCTATATTCCATATTCGTTAACTTCGTTAATTCTAGCAAGCTGACCCATTATAAACCCAGCTCTAAGTTGAAATCGCAATGCGATTAATATAACTTGAATTAATCGCATTGCGATTTCAACGTAATTCCTCAAATCCGACAGTACATTTTAGTATATGGAGACGTTCCCATGGTGATGGGGACGCTCCATGAGCACAGAAGTTATGGTTGGCTTGGTAGAATTAGCGAATAGCGAATATGACGAATGTATTCGTCATATTCCTCAAAACGAAGATAACGAGTATTCTACATCTTCGCTTTAGCTACCTATTCGTCTCGTCATCGTCAACTTCGCTATTCGCTAATTCTAGCAATCAAATAGGAAGGTTGACTTACCAGACAGCTGTGTTAAATTAGCTATGCGATTTTTTTTTTTTTTAATACAATAATTATATTACTTGATAAAATTATTATAAGTATTCTATTTATTAAAAAAATAAAAAAATCGCATAGCGAATTTAACACAGCTGTCTCACTCTCTATAGTCAACCTTCCTATTTGATTGCTAGAATTAGCGAAGTTGACGAATAGGTAGCTAAAACGAAGATGTAGAATACTTCGTTATCTTCGTTTTGAGGAATAGACGAATACATTCGTCATATTCGTCATCCTCGCTAATTCTAGATATGAAACCAATAGGAAAGTAGCCTTAAGTACAAATCGCAATATGCGATTATTTAAATCGCATGTTAATCGCGATAACTAGAAAAAATGACGAATATTCGATTTCGACGAATATGAAACGAATATTCATTCGAATATTCGCGAATTTCGTCGAAATCGAATATGGCACCTGCCGCTCATCACTACTGCTTTTCTCATTTTTACTTTCAACGCTTTACTACCCTATAATGATTCAAAATATCTACCTTTTGGAGTCAAATCACTGTCCTCTGTGAGAATTGTAACACTGACAGTGTGCATGGGGACCCTATGACCTTTAGTTACACCCCCCATGGGAGCACAGAGTAAATATTGTAATGGGCTCTCTCTGCTTCTCTGTAAGTACAATTCCACTCTTCTGTCAGGACTCTGTATAGCTGATATTGATGTGCACTTTCTTTGGTATATAGGTTCGTGTCATGCTTGGTTTATGCAACAGCACAAAAGGAATCTGTCTAACAGGTATGTCTATATTTCCTTTTAAAGTATATGATAGGTATTGTTAGGGCTTAAAATTACGTATGTTTGTCAGTTCATGCACATTGTACATTTTCTCTCTCCATTACGATTTTACAGTCTTCTTTTACTTTATGAACTTGAATTTTTAACACATAGTAGAGGTGATGTGTCACACTGTTCCTGCCACCAGAAAGCAGACTTCAGTCTATGAGGTTTCACGCCATCTTTCATGAGAGGTTTTGGATTGCTAAGTAAGTCTCATTAGAATTGTGATTTACTGAGACAGGGGCCCCAGCCTGCTAAAGAACACGTGGCACTTGCCTGTAGAACTTATAAGTATTAGTATGGACATATCTGTTGTTTTAAAGCAGATTGTCAAGAACAAGGCGCTCCATCCGCACATCTGCTGCTCGCTGGTGGAGGAGACCGGGGCATTTACATGCAACAATCTCCTCCACAGCATGGGGAGGAACAATCACTAATGCCATCACTAGTGGCGGATTATAATTGAGGCATTTGGATCAGTGGCCCCGAGCCCGGCAGCGAACCGAACGCCTACATACTGAGGCGGGGCACGGGAGCGTATAGTTCCCTGCTCCGCCGCCTATCGCCCCCATAGGCTTCAGGCCTAGTAGGCCTGAGGCCTATGTGGTGGAAGAAGCCCGGCGTGAAGCCCGGCGTGAGTGATGACGTCATCGTGCGCCTGTATAGTGGTGCGCACAGGCTTTGATGTACGCGCACCTGCCTCACCATTCAGCACACAGGTAAGTATTAGCCTTTTTTTTTTTGTGTGTGTGTGTTGTGTGTGCTAACTTTGGGGGGGGGGGAGAGGAGATATTAATGAAGGGACAGTGGGGGCTTGTTTCCATAGGGGCAAATTAATGGATGGCATTTGTGGGTGAAAATTAATTAATAGATCACAGTGTGGGGGCAAATTAATGGATGGCAATGGCAGTGTAGGGGGCAAATTAGTTAATGGATGACAGTGTGGGGGCAAATTAATTAATGGATGACAGTGTGGGGCAAATAATTAATGGATGACAATGTGGGGGTAAATTAATAGATGGCAATGGCAGTGTGGGGGCAAATTAGTTAATGGATGGCAATAGCAGTGTGGGGGGAAATTAATGGATGGCAGTGTGGGTAGTAATTAATTAATGTATGGCAGTGTGGGGGAAGATTATTATATGGGGACAGCGTGAGAGAAATTACTGTATGGGGGCAGTGTGGGGAAAATTTCTATATGGGGGCAGTGTGGGGGAAATTACTATATGGGGCAGTGTGGGGGAAATTACTGTATGGGGCAGTGTGGGGGAAATTACTATATGGAGCCAGTGTGGGGGAAATTACTGTATTGGGGCAGTGTGGGGGAAATTACTGTATGGGGGCAGTGTGGGAAAAATTACTATAGGAGGGCAGTGTGGGGGAAATTACTGTATGGGGGCAGTGTGGGGGAAATTACTGTATGGGGGCAGTGTGGGGGAAATTACTGTATGGGGGCAGTGTGGGGAAAATTACTATATGGTGGCAGTGTGGGGAAAATTACTATATGGGGGCAGTGTGGGGAGAATTACAGTATGGCGGCAGTGTGGGGGAAATTACTGTATGGTGGCAGTGTGGGGGAAATTACTATATGAGGACAGTGTGGGGGAAATTACTATATGGGGACAGTGTGGGGGAAATTATTCTATCGGGCAGTGTAGGGGAAATTACTATATGGGGGCAGTGTGAGGGAAATTACTATATGGGGGCAGTATGGGGGAAATTACTGCATGGTGGCAGTGTGGGGGAAATTACTATACGGGGCAGTGTGAGGGAAATTACTGTATGGTGGCAGTGTGGGGAAAATTACTATATGGGGCAGTGTAGGGAAATTACTATATGGGGGCAGTGTGAGGGAAATTACTATATGGAGCAGTGTGGGGGAAATTACTATATGGGCAGTGTGGGGGAAAATGTTACTATATGGGGGCAGTGTGGGGGAAATTACTATATGGAGCAGTGTGGGGGAAATTACTATATGGGCAGTGTGGGGGAAATTACTATATGGGGCAGTGTGGGGGAAATTACTATATGGGGGCAGGATAGGGGAAATTACTGTATGGGGGCAGTGTGGGGAAATGTACTATATGGGGGCAGTGTGGGGAAAATTACTATATGGGGGCAGTGTGGGGGGAATTATGGTATGGTGGCAGTGTGGGGGAAATTACTATATGGGGGCAGTGTGAGGGAAATTACTATATGGGGGCAGTATGGGGGAAATTACTGCATGGTGGCAGTGTGGGGGAAATTACTATACGGGGCAGTGTGAGGGAAATTACTGTATGGTGGCAGTGTGGGAGAAATTACTATATGGGGCAGTGTGTGGCAAATTATTATATGGGGCAGTGTGGGGAAATGTACTATATGGGGGCAGTGTGGGGAAAATTACTATATGGGGGCAGTGTGGGGGGAATTATGGTATGGTGGCAGTGTGGGGGAAATTACTGTATGGTGGCAGTGTGGGGAAATTACTATATGGGGCAGTGTAGGGAAATTACTATATGGGGGCAGTGTGAGGGAAATTACTATATGGGGCAGTGTGAGGAAATGACTATATGGGGCAGTGTGAGGGAAATGACTATATGGGGGCAGTGTGAGGGAAATTACTATATGGGGCAGTGTGGGGGAAATTACTATATGGAGCAGTGTGGGGAAAATTACTTATATGGGCAGTGTGGGGGGAAATTACTATATGGGGGCAGGGTGGGGAAATTACTGTATGGGGGCAGTGTGAGTGAAATTACTGTATGGGGGAAGTGTGGGGAAATTACTATATAGGGGCAGTGTGGGAAAATTACTATATGGGGGCAGTGTGAGGGAAATTACTATATGGAGCAGTGTGGGGAAATTACTATATGAGGCAGTGTGGGGAAAATGTTACTATATGGGGGCAGTGTGGGGAAATTACTATATGGAGCAGTGTGGGGAAATTACTATATGGGGCAGTGTGGGGGAAATTACTATATGGTGGCAGTGTGGGGGAAATTACTATATGGGGCAGTGTGGGGAAATTACTATATGGGGGCAGTGTGGGGAAATCACTATATGAGGGCAGTGTGGGGGAAATCACTATATGGGGCAGTGTGGGGGAAATTACTAGTATGGTGGCAGTGTGGGAAATTACTGTATGGTGGCAGTGTGGGGGAAATTACTATATGGGGCAGTGTAGGGGAAATTACTATATGGGGGCAGTGTAAGGGAAATTACTATATGGGGGCAGTGTGAGGGAAATGACTATATGGGGCAGTGTGAGGGAAATGACTATATGGGGCAGTGTGAGGGAAATTACTATATGGGGGCAGTGTGTGGCAAATTACTATATGGGGCAGTGTGGGGGGAAATTTTACCATATGGGGCAGTGTGGGGGAAATTTCTATATGGGGGCAGTGTGTGGCAAATTACTATATGGGGTAGTGTGAGGGAAATTACTATATGGAGCAGTGTGGGGAAAATTACTTTATGGGCAGTGTGGGGGAAATTACTATATGGGGGCAGGGTGGGGGAAATTACTGTATGGGGGCAGTGTGGGTGAAATTACTGTATGGGGGAAGTGTGGGGAAAATTACTATATGGGGGCAGTGTGGGGAAAATTACTATATGGGGGCAGTGTGGGGGGAATTACGGTATGGGGGCAGTGTGGGGAAAATTACTATATGGGGGCAGTGTGGGGAAAATTACTATATGGGGACAGTGTGGGGGAAATTACTATATGGGGCAGTGTGGGGGAAATTACTATATCGGGCAGTGTAGGGGAAATTACTATATGGGGGCAGTGTGAGGGAAATTACTATATTGGGGCAGTGTGAAGGAAATTACTATTTGGGGCAGTGTGGGGGAAATTACTATATGGGGGCAGTGTGGGGGAAATTACTGCATGGTGGCAGTGGGGGGGAAATTACTATACGGGAGCAGTGTGGGGGAAATTACTATATGGGGCAGTGTGGGTGAATTACTATATGGGGCAGTGTGTGGCAAATTACTATATGGGGCAGTGTAGGGGGAAATTTTACTATATTGGGCAGTGTGGGGGAAATTATTATATGGGGCAGTGTGGGGGGAAATTTCTATATGGGGCAGTGTGGGGGAAATTACTATATGGGGGGGCAGTGTGGGGGAAATTACTATATGGAGCAGTGTGGGGGAATTTACTATATGGGGCAGTGTTAAAGGAAAATACTATATGGGTGTAGTGTGGGGAAATTTACTATATAAGAGGCAGTGTGGGGGAAATTACCATATGGAGCAGTGTGGGGGAAATTACTGTATGGGGCAGTGTGAGGGAAATTACTATATGGGGTCAGTGTAATTGCTATTAGATGACATTATTTTTGGGGACACTATACAGGCATTATTACCTGGAGCACAATATAGGGTGTTATTATTACTGGGGGCACTCTAGGGGGCATTATAACTGCTGTAGACACTATAGGGATGTTTGGGGTCATTTATCAAACTGGTGTAAAGTAGACCTGGCTTAGTTGCCCATAGCAACATATTCCACCTTTCATTTTTGACAGCTCCTTTGGAAAATGAAAGGTGGAATCTGATTGGTTGCTATGGGCAACTAAGCCAGTTCTAATTTACACCAGTTTGATAAATTACCCCAATTATGACAAAGTGTCTGTGTAACAAACTCTGTAGGGACGAGATGCGGCTGAAAGAATTAGTCCTGGCGGTCTGGGTCAGACGGAGGAGAAGAGGAAAGAAAAGATCTACATGACAGGAGATGTCCCTGGATGTAAGAGGTATGTGGTGCTGTATTCCACTATATGTAGTGCAGGCTCACTGCTGTGACCTGCGTCTCATCTTCTCCTCCAAGTCTTTTTTATCATAATCATATGCATTTTAAATTTGGCAACTAAAATTTTAATTTGTCACCTGCAGTCCTATGTAACAGCCCAGATAACAGTGATAACTTTCTGTGTGCAGATAATGTGGTACATGTTCCCTGCAGTCCTATATAACACCCCACATAACACGATAATTTACTGTTATGTGGGGTGTTACATAGGACTGCAGGTAACATCTATGACACCTGTACTCAGAGAGTTATGAGATGGTGGGGGTCAGACTCCTAGCCCCCTGACAATCAGCTGTTTGAGGAGACCGCAATGTTCTAGTGAGAGCTGCAGCCTCTTTGCTCCTTACCAAGCTCCTTTCCATTTGATAGCACTGCGCTTGGTATTCCAGCTCAGACCCAATCACTCAGATGGGACAGAGCTGCAGATAGGCCACGTGAACAATGAATGTGATGTCATATGGCCGAGGAACAGACTGTGACGCTCACAAAGCACAGCAGCCTCTTCATACAGAAAAAAAAAACTTCAACTTAAAATGGAGGAGGGGGAGGCGAGTTGGGTAGACAGCCCCGGCCGTATCATGCACTTAATCCACCCCTGGCCATCACTCTTCCCCATACCGACTCATTGTTTACAGGCAGCATGATCTGCTGCCGGCAAACAACTTTTTTTGTGTGCGCACAGACAATCGGGGCATCGGGTTATCAGCAGTACATTTACACAGCCAGATAATAGCAATTATCTATAGGATTCTTGGCCTGTGTAAAGGGACCTTAAGGGGACAAGCAATCACAAGCAATCAGCACTATGTTTGCTCATTCACCATCTGATTAGTGATTAGTGGCACTTTTACACAGGACAATTATCGTTCCTGATAATTGGCCCTTCTAAAGGGACCTTTAAGCAGTACTGCTTCACCTTGATAGCTAGGAAAGCTATATTGTATTTTGAACCTTTTTGTTATTTTCATGTACGAAAAGAATGTGAGAAGATTTACAATTCAAGTAAGGATGCTTGTTGAAGACGATGAATAGAATGAAAATGCTGGTTGGGGAACTGAGGGGAGTTCATGCATAAGGGTACAGTCACACGGTCAGGTTTCAGCATGCAGTTTTGGAAGCCAAAACAAGGAGTGAATTTAAAAATGAGATGTATCGGTCCGTAATATTTTTTCTTTTTATGCAAAGGAGAAGGAAGAGAATAGAGCACACATGGATGGGAATTTTGAATTAAAAGTGATCTACTTATGCTTTTATTGCTGCTTTTATACTGTCATTGTCTGAGGCGATTTGAGGAGGACTATTGCTGCCATGAACTCTTAATAAAGAAATTAATGGTTGACCATCAATGAATTTCTCTCGAGAAACCGTTTCTTATTTTCTCCCACTTTACGCCAAAACATTTGTTGGTCTATAGTAGTGGCTTATTGGTATGCCTACGCTTCAGGAGTACTCATTCCCCCAGGGCTATGATTTGGTCATAGAGGAAAATTTTACTCTTGGACATTTTTTGCAGATTAATTCAGAATTCCTTGAAGCTTTAATAAAAATGATGCTGAAAGTGGGAGCGTAATAATGTGTAATGACAATAATAATGTGAATAAATATAAAAGGCATTGTAGGAACATCATCTTTATTCACTGATGTCTTAAAGCTCACAGATTGTGTAGTTGGCACCACTGCGGAGAATGATCACTTTGCAAAGGACTCCCCATTTGTATTTGATATTGTCGCTTGTGAGGGCCTTGGTGAGTCAAGCAAATTGCTGTTTCATCTGCAGTGTGACAAATAAGACATCTAGGTACATAGACCCCAAATGGAAGGCAAGACATATCTGTTAGGGTTAGAACAGAAATAAGCAGCGCACCATAGGGTGAGTACATCAAGACCATGAATCGTCAGAACCCCGTAAATTGGAGGCTTATCTGCTTAGGTTGTGCTCAATGAGGCACAACTCTAATGTATGTGTATCAGGATTGCAAAAGTTGTATGGGATGCAGCCGCAGTCACACAAACTTCAAGGACAGGTGCCCAGTCTTCCAAGGAGATAAGTAGAGTTGAGAATGGTGGACTGCCCAGGTGCAAAAGGATCACATCAACTGTCATGCGATTAATGGATTCTTTTCATTGTGAAAAACAATGTGTTTCGGATATATAATTCTCCTTCTTCAGGTTTACATACATAATTGACATACAGCAGACATATATATATATATATATATATATATATATATAGTGAAGAAAAGGGGCCTCACCTGTGGGCAGGAACGAACACCTAAAGAGCCACATAAAATCAAGTTAAAAAAGCAAAACATGAGTTACAAAATAAATGTTAAAACTTAGAAATCAATAGTATTTAATGAAAAGATATTCCAGAGTGATATAGAGATCCCGTGATCATATAGGGATTATGTGTTTAGGGCTCTTGCCATTGGAGAAGAAACAGTTATTGGGTTCGGAAGCTGGTGCAGTGTTATATCTGCATAGACAATTGTATCATGTGCAGGTCTGAATGGTTGAGTTGTAACACCTTAAAAAGTTATAATACATATTTATGGAGATCTTGCAGGGGCGCTTTCTCTCCATGCCCTGCAATTTGATATTATTAGACTGTGAGTGGTCTTACTAGTCTGCTGCTTTGTCAGAAGCTGTTTTATTCTTCCTCAAGTGCGCGAGCGGCCACTAGGTCATAGTGTGCTTTGTAGAATTCGCCCATTTTGTTTCTATATGGGAAGCGCAGCTCACAAGGCATCTTCAGCAATGCCCACCGGCATGTCCTCCCTCTCCACAGGATTACTTACCTTCCCTCCTGCAGGCTGCTCACAGTCTTCCATATTTGCATCCTTGTGTTCGCTTCCTTAGGGCACATATGCTCTTCTTAGCTCTTAAAAAAAAAGATCATGCACAGACTAATCTGTCCCTAGTCAATAGCAGCATATCCTCCGGTATATAGGACACCTTCGCCTATTGGATGGTGCCCAAGCTGTAGGATCCTATGTAGAGATATTGGAGCAGCACCGTTTCCATGTTCAATGTAGTCCTGTTCAGGATTAGGGGGTACTCTCACCCGGTTAAGCCAGTCTGCTCTGCACTGATGAGGGGCAATCACCCCGAAACAGCTGTCTGCAAATAAGGTACCAGCTTACTTAATATGCGAGTCATGTCTTAAGGTCTTTTTAAAGGGTCGAACATTGACTTATAAGATCGATTCCTTACATCTGGTGGCATTAGAGGCAGAGCTTGTTAAGAGCTCATTTGCATCCCTTTCTTCCTAGAATTCCAGAGGAGCATGTATGGCCTATAAGTCTCCTCACGTCGGTTAAGGCTCTTTCTTCCCAAGGAGCTATAGTAGCCCCAAATCCTGATTTAGGTCTCACGCAGTTCAGCCAGTACTCTCTGCTCTGCACTGATGAGGGGCAATCACCCTGAAACAGCTGTCTGCAGATTAGCTACTTGCTTATTTAATATCTGAGTCATGTCTCAAGGCCTATTTAAAGGTTTGAACATTGACTTATAGTATAGCTGCTGTACATCTGGTAGGATTAGAAGTAGAGCTTGTTAAGACCTTATTTGCGTCCCTTTCTTCCCAGAGTTCCGGAGGAGCATGTGTGGCATATAAATCTCCTCACGCTGGTTAAGGCGCTCTCTCCCCAAGGATAAACATTACCTTTCTTGTGATAGGCCACTTCCATGGCCCATGTATCAAGCATCAAGTCTGATAAAGATAGGTTTTTAATTTGTACAGTATTGACTTGGTGGAAGCCTTATTGTAGTCACATCTCATCTTGTGCTTGCCCAAATATCTTGCTTATTATACAAATACTACATAGACAGTGAAATCGCTTTTGTGACAACCACCCAATACTGCATTGAAAGGTGCACCATAATACAGTTACAAAGTAATATTATATTTATAGAATGTATATATGGAGTTTTTGGCTATTTGCCTTTTCTTATTATTTTACGTGTTTATTAAGAAAATACATTATACTAATGAACAAATCATCTGATGTTTGTGTGTTATAGATCTAGCTGTAGGGCATATTTTAACAATACCATATGAAATGATATAAAACTCACAATTTTAATTACCGTAATTATTTTATTTGCAGGTCCACCTGGTCCTCCGGGTATGTAATATTCCACTTTCTTAATTATTCTTATTTAATGATTATACGGCATCACTTCATGTATCACAGAAAATAAAACTCTGGCAATCCTATCTGGATGCTGACTCATATGTAGCTAATCTGTTATTGCACACTATGAATAATTATGCTGTTTGCCTGAGACTTTGTTCTTTTTGGATTTGCACTTAAAAGAATTTTGTAATGTTAGCTCGATAGAAGCAGTACAAGCGATTATTGGCCATTTGAGTAAAGTAAGAAAAAGCAGATGGGCCTTAAGGGATATTCTGGTTTTGGAATTTTCACCAACAATTGACAGGAAACAACAAGTTTTCACTTCCTAATACTAGTGTTGAGCGCGAATATTCGTATTGCAAATATTAACCGCGAATATCGGCACTTTGCGAATATTTAGAATATTGTGCTATATATTCGTAACATCGATTATTTGCTTTTTTCCACACAGTACACTGATCCCACCCTGCTTGTAGCTTGTGGGCCAATGAGAAGGCTGCAATATAGTTGTCAGAGCTCAGCAACGTCCCTAGCTCTTCCTCACTGTTGCGAAAATTGCTTCCCACCATCTTTTCCTATCTTTTAAGCGAATTTTACATTGCAATTTTCACAATGTAAAAAGTGCACAAAGATAGCGAATTCGCGAATATATGGTGAATATTCACCCATATATTCGCGAAATATCGTGAAATCGAATATTGCCCCTGTTGCTCAACACTACCTAATAGTGATTGTTTATCTGTGATGCCCCGTTTTCCTGCACTGCATCATGGTCACTTGACTTTTTCTGCAGTGTTAGTTTCCTATCTGAATGATATCACGTTAACATCTGAGGTGTGGCAAGCTTGAAGGCTCTGCTCTACCCTTTTGACACAACATAATCAACAGCCTTGTCTCTCAGGGTGTTTTCTACTTATTCTCCTGGACCCTGCCATGTAGACGTGATGTCAGCAATGATGCTGTGTCTTAGGCCTCATGCACACGACCGTTGTTTGATTCCATGTCTGTTGAGCCGTTTTTCGTGCTTCCAATGGTTGTCAATGGGTCCGTGGAAAACTCGTCCGTGGTCTGTGATTACTGTCCGTCAAAAAAATATAACCTGTCCTATTCTTGTCCGCGAAAAACAGTTCGTGGACCCATTCAAGTTCCGCATCCGATTTTTTTTGCGGATCCCTTGGCAGGCATTTGGCAAATTGTCAGCTTGTCTTTTGGTAATATCTTTTGGGTCATGTCTGCTAAAAAAAACGGAAGACACACAGAAACACAACGGAACCAAAAACGGACACGGAACAACGGAACCCCGTTTTGCGAACCGCAAAAAAATACTGTCGTGTGCATGAGGCCTTAGAATGGGGTTTTTCCACCAGGGTTTGCAGACTTTTGAGCTGGGAGGGGAAGGAGAGGCAGAGACTTGATGCTACAGACCCTTTCCGTGAGTCTTCCGCTAGGATGTAAACACAGGGTGCAAGTCACAGATGGCAATTATGATGGAGGAATCAAAATAAACTGAGCTCTTCATCATCTGACTTATAGAATGCAGTAAGGTTGAATTATGGTGTTATTTTTATTTTGTGTAACTGGTAAACCCCTTCAAGAGTACCATAGAGAAACACGTGATATGATATTATAATGTATTATGTGACCAATTGTTTTATAACCAATTTTACATGTCTATTAAAGGACTCCCTGGACTTGATGGAATGGATGGGATGCCAGGATTTAATGGTTCAGATGGGGCTCCTGGTCTACCAGGTCAAAAGGGGGAACCAGGTGCTCCGGGAAAAAGAGGGAAAATCGGTAAAATGTTAACTTGTATCAGTGTGTGTTTTTTGATGCAATATTTAAAAGGCGTTCCTAATCTAGATTTATTTAATTAATTAAAACCTGATATATAGGAAACATATGGGGTCCCTTTTCAAACTGGTGTAAAGTAGAACTGGCTTAGTTGCCCATAGCAACCACTCAAACTCCACCTTTCATTTTTCCCAACTCCTTTGGAAAATTAAAGGTGGAATCTGATTGGCTGCTATGGGCAACTAGTCCAGTTCTACTTCACACTAATTTGATAAATGACCCCAATATTCATTTTCTTTTAATCTGTTTTTATTTTTTGATTGCTGATTTTTTCTGTACATGATAATGGGGTCAGCAATCTTGCTTGAGCTGCTGCTCAGCTCTGTTAACAGAACTTTGTAGATATACGTGCAGACCCATGGATCTAGGAAACTGTAGTCTGGAGAAGACTGATTGACTTCTAGGGAAGAATGCTCTGTGACCTGTGTAGCTGGTGATTAGAGATGAGCGAACTTTAAAAAAAAGTCTGGCGTTCGGCGTTCGGGTTGCGGTAAGTCGCGCATCCCGTTATGGATTCCACTATAGCGGCATATGGAATCCATAAGGGGCGGCTGCCAGCAACCCGAACTGTTGAACAGCCGAAGGACCTGGGGTGATGTCTTGTGATCAGTGCAGGGACCCGTGCTGAGCCACGCCCCCTGCACTGATCACATGACAGTGACGTCATCCCAGGTCCTTCGGCTGTTCAACAGTTCGGGTTGGTGGCAGCCGCTCCTTATGGATTCCATATGCCGCTATAGTGGAATCCATAACGGGATGCGCGACTTACCGCAACCCGAACGCCGGACTTTTTTTTAAAGTTCGCTCATCTCTACTGGTGATCTGTCACCACCACTGATTGTCAGTGGTGAATTATTTGTCATCTGTTTCCAGCTTTACAATAGCTGTGTTATCTTTCATTGTGATCCTGCTTGTGAAGTAATGAGATGACTGTTGTAAAAAGTAGTGTCCGCCTATTAAGTGGCTCTGGCTCACTTCAATATTTTAGGAATTTATTTTAAAAATAGATAATGACATGGAAATATGTTTAACATAAAATATGATAAAATATCTAACTTTCTGACGAAACCAATGACACTTGTGTCTCATATTTTATTATATCAGAATGAGGGCTTAGTCCATATACAATGTTTGCATCTATTGTGTTAGTGCATTATTTTCTGTGATTTTACTCTGGTACCATGGACAGGAAGACCTCACTTTGTCCCTGGCAGTCATGTACTCTTTCCAAGTTAGAGGTCAATCAATTTTACTAGGTCTCATTATCTGTTCATAACAAGGTTTTTCTACTTTACACAGTTCATTGACTGACACATAAACCATAATTGTTTTTTAAGCCACAGACTCATTCAATACGTCGTACACTGAAGAAGAAAATGGTGCCAAGGACGTTGAGCGATTTAACCACATGCTGCCTGCCCATAGAATATATATGGTGAGGTCAGTCGGCAGGCATTCGTGCACAGATGTTTTAAAACTTCTGTGCAGAGACTGCAACTGCATGCTAATCATGCTTCTGCAGGAACGAGGATCCCGCTTTCAGTGACAGCAGTTTTTCTCACAGAGAAGGCAGGGATGGTTTCCTTGCCTTCTCCATCACTGCATAAACAGCACTCAATGAGTGCTGTGTATGCAGATCTGTTTTCCAGTTTCAGTCCCGGTAGTCATGTGATCACCAGGGGCCATGGGTCTGTGTGAGCTGCTGGTTCTTAGCAGACCCAGATCATCTATGCACAGAGTTTGTACACCAATGCACAACCTCTCTGGGGGCTGTATTCCCCCCAGTGTCGGACTGGGGTACCTAGGGCCAATCAGTGTAACGGATTTTGGGGGCCCACCTTAGGGCTCCTGCACACAAACTTATTTTTTTTCCATGCACCATATTTTTTGTAGCCTGTATGTGAAACCAATCACTTCAATGGGGCCGCAAAAACTGGAAATGATTCTATGTGCATTCCGTGTCTGTGTGTCCACATGGCCGTTATGCAAAGTTATAGAACATGTCTTATTATTGTCGGCATTACAGACAAGGATAAGACTGTTCTATTAGAGGCCAGCTGTTCTGTTCTGCATAATGTAGAATGCACACACCCGGTATCCATGTTTTGCGAGTCCACCATTTGCAGGCTGGAAAACATCCAACGGTCGTGTTCATGAGCCCTTACAGTGATAACAGAAATATTAAAGATGAAGTATTATGGTAGACACTTACAGCACAATGCACAAACATACATGTGGCAGAATTTAGTCTACTTTCACACTTGCAGTAGCAGGGTCCGGCAGGATGTTCCAGCGGGGGAACAGCCTGCCGCATCCGTGATAACTCTAGCCCACCGTGCCGCCGGAAGTCCACTGTAGTTTTTGTCCGGCCACTTCTCGGCATGTTTGCCGTGCTGCGGCCGGACCTCCAGGCCCGCCCCCATTATAGTTAATAGGGCCGGAGTGGACCTCCGGCGGCATGGTTGGCTAGCGTAAGCGCGGATCTGGTAGGCTGTTCCCCCACTGGAATAGCCTGCCGGACCCTGCTACCGCAAGTGTGAAAGTAGCCTTACACATATATGGATATCCTGCTCTTAAGTCAGTCAGAAACAAGACACAAGCAGTTTCTATCACACATAGGAAACATGCAATGCACGCACCAAGACATTTTTTGCCTAACCCTATTAAGTGTAGCATACTTAAAGGGGCTGTCTCACTTTAACAAATGGCATTTATTAGGTAGCGAAAGTTAATACAAGACACTTACTAATGTATTCTGATTCTCCATATTGACTCTTTTCCATCACATTATACACTGCTCGTATCCATGGTTTTGACCACTCTGCAATCCAGCAGCGGTGGCCGTGCTTGCACACCATAGGTAAAGGTGTTGGCCTATGCGCACTTCCAGCCTTTCCCTATAGTGTGTAAGCACGGCCACCGCTGCTGGATTGTAACCACAGATACCTGCTGTGTATAATGTGATGGAAAGGAGGCAATATGGATAATAACAATATATTAGTAAGTGCCTTGTAATAACTTTCTCTACATGATAAATGCCATTTACTGAAGTGAGACAACCCCTTTAACTCCTTTAAGCATAAATCTCTGGCATAAAATTTATCAAATCTTAACCTTCTCAGATTGCACATAATCTACAGTATATTTAAAAGGGTTGTCCTACCATAATGACCTGTCGCCTATCTACAGGATAGGTGATAAATATCAGATTACTGGGGGTCTGACTGCTGGAACACCCACTGATCATGAAAAAAAGGGTCCTGAGACATTTAATTACATTCCTGCCAATCTATGTACACAAGGATCTTAAAGGGGTTGTCTCACTTCAGTAAGTGGCATTTATCATGTAGAGAAAGTTATTACGAGCTACTTACTAATATACTGTTATTGTCCATATTGCTTCCTTTGCTGGCTGGATTCATTTTTCCATCACATTATACAGTACCTATTTCCATGGTTACAACCACCCTGCAATCCAGCAGTGGTTGTCGTGCTTGCACACTATAGGCAAACGCGCCAGCCTCTCTGGTGGCCGAGACCCTGGGAGCACACATAGGCTAGAGTTTTATCCTATCATGTGCAAGCACAACCACCACTGATGGATTTCAGGGTGGTCGTAACCATGGAAACGATAAAAACCATGGAAAACATTAAAAAATCTACAAAATGAAAAAAAAATAAAAATAAAAAAGTCACCAGATGCCACACTGCAGCTTCTAGCCCCACTCCCAGCAACCATAATCTTCACATCCCATAAATCAAAAGTGACCATTATGAAATGGGGCCATAATAAAAAAAAAAATTGTTGCACATTGTGCTGTTTAAAATTTTTCTGGCTATAAAAAAAACAACAACAACAACATACTAAAATAAGAGTGACATAAAAATAAAGCCCCATGTATAATCAAATAGGCGCAAAAATTATTTACATAACCGAACAGAAAAAAAAGTTATGGCTTCCATGACGCATGTACTATGAAAACGGAAAACGTGCCTTGTCAGGAAGAGGGGTAAATGGCCAACTTTTTAAGTGGATAATTACAGTGGAATCCAAACTACTTCTGCAGATCAGAGACTATAAGAGGTAACATATAATAAAGTGACATTACATGGCGCACATTTTTTTCTTTATTATTTAGGTGAACCAGGTATAAAAGGTGAACAGGGTGAAAAAGGAGAGAAAGGAGATCCTGGTGAAATTGGTTCCCCAGGAAAGGAAGGCATGCCAGGAAAAAGGGGTGAAAAGGGGGAGAAGGGGGACAACGGTGACACATCTAATGACGTCCTCAATGAAGGTAGATATCGACCTCTGTTGCTTTATTAATATTAGTGGTTTCCGAATTGTGCTGTCTGCTGAATATTTTTCACTATTCTGATCACATGTGAACAATACTGCAGGTATGAAAGGAGAAATGGGACCTCCAGGCCCACCAGGGCCACCTGGTCCTCCTGGCCCCATGGGTCCTCCGGGCAGAAAGAAAATAAAAGCTCAGCAAGCCGTACAAGAGTTCAGCACTAAATGCACAGGTAAGATAATACTTTACAGCTGTTATATTACAGATATTGCTGCTTTCTGTAACTTCAGATATGCCTAAAATGTTTGCCACAAATTACTCTATGTAGGGCAGACAAAATAATCCATTAAAGTTAAAGGGGTTGTGTACCTTTTTGGGGTGGGGGTGGGGGGGTTAGGCAGCCTCCCCTTCTGAGCAGACTTGCAGAGGAAAGCATACTTGCCTATTTCCCAATGCTGGCTTCCAGCTCCTTCGCTCCATGGCCTCAGCCACTCCTCTGCGCTCCCTATATATAAACTTTCTGTTTGACACCACCACAGCCAATTGATGCAGTGATTGGCTGCTGCAGCTTCAAACTACAAGTTTACATCCAGGGTGCCCAGAGGAGAACCCAAAGCCATGGAGTAAAGGAGCTGGTAAGTACTTTAGGTAAGTATGCTTCCCTTCGCAGGTCTGACCAGGTGGGGGGCTGCCTAAAGCCCCCCCAGCCCCCCACACCCCACAAACATACCAAAGGTTCACAAACCCTTTAAAGAGGACCTATCACCCTTCCTGACATATTTGTTTTGGTAACTAATTGTATTCCAAATGAAATGGCATTTCTGCAGAATCTTTTCTTACTGCATGTTGTTCCATTCCTCTATCATACCTAAAAACAGTGTTTATTACTAAATTCCCAACTGGGTGTTACCACTTGTCATTTCACCAGCAAGTTTCCCTTTATACTGTAGTGCTTGAAAGTTTGATAACCCTTCAGAATTTTCTATATTTCTGCATAAATTTTACCTATAGATAACCAAATCAAGATATTAGACTTGATCATTTATTTATTGAGAAAAATGATCCAATATCACATGTCTGTGAGTAACAAAAGTATGTGAATCTTTGCTTTCAGTTTCCGGTAATTGTTGATTAGTCCTGCACATTGGCTTGGAGCAGTGCTTCTCAATTATTTTCTGTCATGCCCCCCCTAGGAAGAAGAAAACATTTCGCGCCCCCCCCCCCCCCTGCACGACTGTAAATAGTATCATTTGTCTATAAAATTGTTATAAGTACACCAATCTCCCCACAGGTGAGGGCCATTAACCCCCTCCTCCTCCTCCTCCCCCAAATCATGTGCAGGCTCCATTAACCCCCCTCCCCAATCATGTGCAGGCTACATTAACCCACTCCCCAATCATGTGCAGGCTACATTAACCCACTCCCCCAAATCATGTGC
Organism: Bufotes viridis; assembly: GCA_033119425.1. Taxonomy (NCBI): domain Eukaryota; kingdom Metazoa; phylum Chordata; class Amphibia; order Anura; family Bufonidae; genus Bufotes; species Bufotes viridis. Next base: position 128,840,068 of record CM065590.1, read on the forward strand.
AGGGTCCAGGCTTCCCCCTCCCCCAAATCATGTGCAGGCTCTCTCCCCCCACAATAGGGTCCAGGGTCCCCCGCCCACCCAATACTTACCTCCCTGGAAGCGCTGGATGCAGGCCTCTTCCGGCCTGTGTCCCGCTCTGCACTCTGCTCAGGCGGCGCGATGACGTCATCGCGCCGCCTGAACCGCTCTGATAGGCTGCCGGCACAAGGCCCGCAGCCTATCAGAGGAGCAGGGGAGGGAGACGCCTCTCCCTCCACTGCTGCACAGCACAGCGATCTGTATCGCTGTCCAGAGGACGGCGATACAGATCACTATGGAGATGAACGCTTCCACAGTGGAAGCGTTCATCTCCTGTCACCTGGAGCCCCCCTTTACGATGCCTCGCGCGCCCCACTATTTGAGAAACGCTGGCTTGGAGGAATTTTAGCCCATTCTATTAGATTAAGTTCAGGACTTTGACTTGGTCATTTCAATACTTTAAGTTTATTCTTCTCTAACCATTCTTTGGTAGAACGACTTTTATGTAAAACACCATTTCCCGAACTCGGGTTTGGTTCCAAGTGGTACCTTGGAACCAAACACAAGTTCGGGAAATGTTTTTTTATAGTAGAAATTAATTTATGAAGTTATTATGCGAAGTCTCGTAATAACTTCTCCTGCTCCGTACAGTATTGAAACAAAGTTTTATGCGAATCGACTTTGGTTGTTTCATCCAAAGTTGATTCGCTCATCCCTACTTATATGCTTAGGGTTGTTATATTGCTGCATGAGATTCGTGAGATTCAGCTCATGGACAGATCTCCTGACATTTTGCTTTAGAATTTGCAGGTAAAATTCAGAATTCATTATTTCATCAATGACGGAAAGCCTTGCTGGCCCATATGCAGTCAAACAGTTCTAAACCATGATACAAGCATAGTGTTTCACAGATGGGATGAGGTTTTTATGCTGGAATGCAGCGTTTTCTTTTCTCCAAACATTTAGCTTCTCATTTAAACCAAAAAGTTCTATTTTGCTCTCATTCATGCACAAAACATTGTCCAGGTGATCTTTAGCAAACTGTAGACAGGCAGCAATGGTTTTTTTGGAGGCTTTCTCCTTGCAATCATGCCATGCACACCATTGTTGTTCAGTGTCCACCTGATGGTGGACTTATGAACACTAACATTAGCTGTGTGCAGGGCTGGCATTGGGGGGGCAAACTGGCCCCCTGCTTCAGTCTGGACAGATCGCAGATTGTTGAACGGTTGGGATTCCAGAGTGGGGAATTTTCCAGCTTAGGAGTCCCTGCTCTAACTTCATATATGGATGTGTCCATATATGGAGTCAGTGTTATGAACATGAAAGGGGTATTCCCAAGCATGGCCATTATGCTTGGGGACACCCTGTGTATATAAATCTAATTTAGACTCTATTTTTAAAATGTTTCTGTGGGGATTTGAACTCACAACCATCTACATTAAAGGCAAGAACCTTAACCACTGAGCTATACAGCTCAATGCTAAGTCATTGCTAAAAAAAAACTCATTATAATGTCTCTTGTATAATACAAGAGAAACTTCTATGAGGTTTTTAACACAGAAACATTTTAAAAATACAGGCTAAATAAAACTTAAATACACAGGGTGTCCCCAACAGTAAAAGTTTTGATTTTATTGAGAAAAAAAAAGGAACAAAATGTAAAATATGATCAAATAACACCCGTATTAACCCACGCCAACTTTTTTAACTTGTATAACCAGTATTTTTTGTTGGGAAAGGTGGCAACCCTAACAGCACCCCCGCTCAGGGGTCTATAGGCCAGCTCATTGCAGCAAGCTAAGCTTCATCAGGTCTTACTTCGTAAAAAATAATTTATTTTTTTTATCGCGATATTCTGACCCTCAGAACTTTTTTTATAGTTATGTCTACGGAGATGTGTGGGGGCTCATTTTTTGCGGGATGATCTATGGTTTTTGACAATACAATTTTAGGGGTGTGTATGACTTGAACACTTTTTATTCAATTTTCTTGGGAGATAAATTGATATTATTGAATTTTTTCTGTTACGCCATTCACCATATGGGCTAACTTTTTTAATATTTTAACAGTATGGGTGTTTTTGCATGTGGCGATGCCCCTAACGCTATTTTTTTGTTTCTTTTTATTTGGGGGAATGGGGTGATTTAACCCCTTTAGGACACATGCCGTACCGGTACGGCATGTTTCCCGAGTCCTTAAGGACACATGACGTACCGGTACGTCATGAGTTGTTCTGATCACTGCTGCTCAGCTGGCAGTGATCGGAACAAGGTACCTGCTGAAATCATTCAGCAGGTACCTTGTTACAATGCCCAGGGGGTCCTGTGACCCCCATATGAGCGATCGCTGCAAACCGCAGGTCAATTCAGACCTGCGGTTTGCAGCGCTAGTGCGATCTCTGATCCCGCGGTCTGTGACCGCGGGGATCAGAGAGTTAATGCCCCCAAATTCTTAATCTTTGGTTGCGGGCGGCGGGAGGCGGGCGGTGCGGCGGGCGGGATCGCGATTGCGATCCCCCACCCGCCTCCTCTGTAATGTATCCCTGGTGTCTAGTGGGTCTATCAGAGTGTCAGCACATTGCTGACACTCTGATAGAAACGGCTGGCATCTGTGCTTGATCAGATGCCAGCCGTTTAACCTCTTCTATACTGCGGTCCGTACGGACCGCGGTATGGAAGGGTTAACAGGGAGGGAGCTCCCTCCCTCTCCCATCGGGGGGCTGCTGTGCCTTTGCAGCCCCCCAACAGGATGGGATCACAGAGGGAGGGGGCTACACTCCCTCACCATCCATCACCCGCTGCTTTCTGATGGCTGCGGGTGATGGTTGCCATGGAGACAGGACGCTTTCAGAAGCGTCCTGCTCTCCATGGTGCTGAAAGTCTGAATAGACCTGCTAACAGTCTATTCAGACTTTGTAAAGTACAAAATACAGCACAGTGCACTATATAGTGTACTGTACTGTATTATACAGACACCAGATCCACTGGATCTTTCAGAACCAAGTGGGTCTGGCACCTTACATCACTAAAAGTGTAATACAAAGCGACCAAAAAGGCTCCCAAAATAGTACACAATCAAACCGCCATCTCATCCCGCAAAAAATGAGCCCCTACCTAAAACAATTGGCCAAAAAATAAAAAAACTATGCCTTTCAGACTAAAACATGATTTTTTTTGTTTCAAAAATGCTTTTTAGTGTTAAATTTAAAAAAAAAAAAAAAAAGTAGACATATTGGGTATCTACACGTCCGTAAGAATCTGCTCTATAAAAATATCACATGACCTAACCCCTCAAGTAAACACTGTAAAAAAATTCAATAAAAACTTTGTCAAAAAGCCATTTTTTTGCCACCTTACATCACAAAAGTGTAATAGCAAGCGATCAAAAAGTCATATGACCCCCAAATAGTGCCAATCTAACCGTCACCTCATCCCGCAAAAATGATACCCAACCTGAGACAATTGCCTAAAAACTGAAAAATATATGGCTCTCAGACTATGGAGATACTAAAACATGTTTTTTTTTTATTCAAAAAGGATATTATTGTGTAAAACCAAAATAAATAAAAAAAAGGTATACATATTATGTATCGCCGCGACCTGCTCTATAAAAATATAACATGACCTAACCCCTCAGATGAACGCTGTAAACATAAAAAATAAAAACGTTGTCAAACAAGCCATTTTTTTGTCACCTTACATCACAATAAGTGTAATAGTAAGCGATCAAAAAGTCATATGCACCCCAAGATAGTACCATTCAAACCGTCACCTCATCCCGCAAAAATGATACCCAACCTGAGACAATTGCCTAAAAACTGAAAAAAATATGGCTCTCAAACTATGGAGACACTAAAACATGATTTTTTTTTGTTTTAAAAAATGATATTATTGTGTAAAACTTATATAAATAAATAAAAAGTATACATATTATGTATCGCCGCGTCCGTCACAACCTGATCCATAAAAAAAACACATGACCTAACCCCTCAGCTGAACACAGCAAAAAATAAATAAAAAAATACGGTGTCAAAAGCCATTTTTGTCACCTTACATCACAAAAAGTGTAATAGCAAGCGACCAAAATGTCATATGCACCCCAAGATAGTGCCAATCAAACCGCCATCTCATCCCGCAAAAAATGAGCCCCTACATAAGACAGTCGCCCAAAAAAATAAAATAAAACTATCGCTTTCAGAATGTGGAGACACTAAAATATAATTTTTTTCAAAAATGCTTTATTATGTGAAACTGAAACAAAAAACCACAAAAAGTAGTCATATTTGGTATTGTCGCGTCCGTAACAACCTGCTCTATAGAAATAGCACACAATCTAACCTGTCAGTTCAACTATGTAAATAACAAAAAATAAAAACAGTCCCAAAACAGCTATTTTTTTGCAAATTTTCCATTGTAATCCATTTTTCCAGTAACAAAGCAAGGGTTAACAGCCAAACAAAACTGAATATTTATTGCCCTGATTCTCTTGTTTGCACAAACACCCCATATGTGGTCGTAAACTGCTGTATGGCCAAACGGCAGGGCACAGAAGGAAGGGAACGCCATATGGTTTTTGGAAGGCAGATTTTGCTGTATTGGTTTTTTGACACTATGTCCCATTTGAAGCCCCCCTGATGCACCCCTACAGTAGAAACTCCAAAAAAGTGACCCCATTTTGGAAACTACGGGATAAGGTGTCAGTTTTGTTGGTACTATTTTAGAGTAAACATGATTTTTGGTTGCTCTATATTACACTTTTTTTGAGACAAGGTAACAAAAGATAGAAATTCGTAAATTTCATCTCCATTTGCCAATAACTCTTGTGGAACACCTAAAGGGTTAACAAAGTTTGTAAAACTGGTTTTGAATACCTTGAGGGGTGTAGTTTCTTAGATGGAGTCACTTTTATGGAGTTTCTACTCTAGGGGTGCATCGGGGGGCTTCAAATGGGACATGGTGTCAAAAATCCAGTCCATCAAAATCTGCCTTCCAAAAACCATATAGTGTTCCTTTCCTTCTGCGCCCTGCAGTTTGGCCATACAGCAGTTTACGCCCACATATTTGGTGTTCGTGCAAACTGCAGAATCGGGGGAATAAATATTAAGTTTTGTTTGGCTATTAACCCTTGCTTTGTTAGTGGAAAAAATGGATTAAAATGTAAAATTTTACAAAAAATTGAAATTCTGAAATTTTATCTCCATTTGCCATTAACTCTTGTGGAAAACCTAAAGGGTTAATGACGTTTGTAAAATCAGTTTTGAATACCTTGAGGGGTGTAGTTTCTAGAATGGGGTCATTTTTGGGTGGTTTTATTATGTAAGCCTCACAAAGTGACTTCAGACCTGAACTGGTCCCTAAAAAGTGGGTTTTTGAAAATTTCAGAAAAAGTTCAAGATTTGCTTCTAAACTTCTAAGCCTTGTAACGTCCCCAAAAAATAAAATGGCATTCCCAAAATGATCGATACATGAAGTAAACATATGGGGAATGTAAATCAATAACTTTTTTTGGCAGTATTACTATGTATTATAGAAGTAGAGTAATTGATACTTGGAAAATTGCAAATTTTTAAAAAATTTTGGTAAATTTGGTATTTTTTATAAATAAAAATTAAATTTTTCGACTTCATTTTACCAGTGTCATGAAGTACAATATGTGACGAAAAAACTATCTCAGAATGGCCTGGATAAGAAAAAGCGTTTTAAAGTTATCACCACATAAAGTGACAATGGTCAGATTTTGAAAAAATGGCCTGGTCCTTAAGGTGAAATAGGGCTGTGTCCTTAAGGGGTTAAATTAAAAAAATTTTTATATTTTTAAAACTATTTTATTTTTATTTTTTTACTTTTTGTTAAGTCCCCTAAGTGGACTACAACTTACAATTATCAGATGTAAATTGCTCCATTAGTCTGTATAGAAATCAGTATATCACAGTTCAGTGCTGATATCTATTGGCCTGAACTGGGATATACTAGCAATGAGCCTGGAAGCCTAGTACAGGCTGTGGCTTATTTATAGACCAGACCAGGGTGCTTTCCCCAATCTCTGCTGGGGGAAAAGCGCGCCTGAAGAGGGATCCCTTGCTTCCGGTTTTTAACACTCTCATATGCTATGAGTGAGGGGAACTCATTGCTGTGAGGGGAGGGGGCATGTGACTTATTCTGGGGCCATGAGGGTAAATCTGTGAGGGAGGGCCGGAATCCACACAATGTAACTGTGTTGTTAGTACATTATTACACGATTTGGGGCTCCACTTTTGATTTTGCCCAGGGCTACATTTTGTCTAAAACTGTCTCTGGCTGTGTGAGAATGGCCTTTAGTTGCTTCAAGGTTACCTTGGGTTCCTTTTTGACCTTGTGGACTATTACACTCCTTGCTGATGGTGTGATCTTTGTTGGTCAACCCCTCCTTGGGAGGATAATGGTCTTGAATTTCCTCCATTTGTACACAATCTGTCTGTATCATGCTCTAATGAGGAACAACCACTGCTAGAACGTATCTAAGCAAACACACAAGCACACAGGGCAAACAGAGACAAGACATGACAGGGAGCAGGGAACAGGACCAACAGGTAAGGAATCAGTGGCAGGAAATACCACTGGACCAAGTGCATCAGTTTTACTTGGGGACAAACACAGAGGAGAGAGACACAGTAAGCCCTGTTCTTCACAGAGCCCCAGATGGTGGGGATGAACTTAGCTGAAGCTCACTGGTTGCACCTCCAGGATAGTCCCGGTGCACTTGGCCACCTACCTGCAGAGACTGTTAGAGAAGCACCAGCAGTCCACACAAACGAAGACTGGAACTCGAGCAAGCTCCTGAAACCTGAACAACCACACAGGACCAATAAGACAGGACTGAAAGGAACCAGTACACAACCAGCTGCCTGGACCCCATGTAAAATGACACATGGTGGTCATAGGCAGAGCTGAACATAGACTCCCTTGGGAGAACCCAGGAGCCCTCTCATGAAGGCAAAGAGAGGACAAGCAGATGCCTGTTCCCCGTGCAAAGTTAGTCCATGAGCGAACAGACAGAGCTGCACAAAAGGCACGGACAAACCAGACAGGAACAAAAGCAATGTCTGGACTTCATGCAGGAAGACACATGGCAATCGCAGACCAGAAACAGAACAAAACTAACAAGACATACAAGGAGGCAAGGCAAGGAGACCTAGCACACAGACAAAAAAAAAAAGACACAAATAACCAGGCAAGGCAGGTGACCTCTATGACATAGTAGGTGGCCACACAAACAGGGCAGATGGAATCACCCAGGTCAGATGCATAGCTCCTGCACCCCCCAAGGCTGGAGACAGACCCCCTCTAAACTCAGGGACACAGGTATATAATGAGCACCTAGTGACCACACCCAGACAAGGCCATTAGTCCCATCAGAACCAAACAGGAAGGGGAGCCTACATAAACACAGAAGTGAAAGCATAGGCTGCAGTACTGGAAGTTGCCCTTGCCAACCAGCATACACAGAGTCCACAGCAGCCAGTAAGCCACAGCACAAACAACCTGCTTCACATTAACCACACTGTGACACTTATCAGAACCGAGACGACAGGGATTGGAGCAAGCATACACTAGAAGTAGTACACACACAGGCAGCCGAGACTACACGTAGGTCATAGCAACTAGCCTATACGGAATCCACCACAGCCAGTACGCCAGAGAGCTAATAAAGTAAGCAACACAGCAACCTGTGTCACAGTGAACTACACTGTGACAGTCTGACTGTGAATTGGTGGAGTCCAAACCCTTTAGAGATTTTTTTTAACCTTTTCTACCTAGATGAGCATCAACAACTCTACTTCTGAGGTCTTCACACATTTCCTTTTTTCATGCCATGATACACTTCCACAAACACGTTTTTCGAAGATCAGACTTTGGCTGGGTTCACATAACATTTTTGTTATACGTTTAAAACATACAAAAAAATATATACGTTAACGGATGCCTCAGGGGCTGTTCACAGGTCCTCAGACAGAGGCCATACAGTGCCTTCCATTACCATGTGATATTTTTTTACAAAAATCAGGTGGATGATTTTCTGGATATAATTTTTTGAAGTCACTCCATGTATTCTACTTCCTGCCCTGCCTCCTTTGTTTGGACTTTTAGCAAATAGCCTTGCTTGACTTTCTAAGTAAGACCATTAATGTGACCAGATAAGCTACCCTATAGTGGTAAATAAGAGCATCACACTTTACACTAATCAGTGCAATGCTTTTCTGTGAGCAGTAAAAACGGAGCTATCATATTGTCATACCAATTTTACCAGTGTTGGACTGGGGTTCCTGGTGCCCACCAGAGGAAATTATTATTGAGGCCCAACCTCCATATCATCAATGAAATCAAGTAGAATCAATTATTTTGAATCAAAGAAATACAGCCTAGTGGCAAGTGATTAGTTACAGAGGCTGATTTTTCTCCTGGACCTTTTGGACCTACTATGAACCTCTTGTGCTCTGGTGAGCCTGTCTGCACTTGAATTCTACACCTACTATCATATTGGCAGATACCATCTTCCCTCACAGCAGCAGTAAACTGAAATGGATTACCAACCTATATTGTGCTGACTGCTATAGACCTATTTTTTATCTTTAATTTTCGATGGTATAGTACTGCCAAAATGAAAACCAAAAACAGTCAACAAGTCTGTGTACTATGAATACTTAGTTTAAAAAAATACCTCTTTCTGGCAGACGCTTATTTCAGCAAGGGTTATGTGACCGGCGGTTGAAAAAATCAATTCTTTACAAAGACTACAAAAGATTGGATCTCTGGAACCATGGCTCTAAGCATTTATTTTTTGTCACACAGCAGGTCCACAACACAACATGTACAGTATGTATAGCCCTGGAGATACACACAGGAGTGCCTGTAGAACTACTGTAGCTATATTGATGCCATATCTCTCTGTGTTCATTTCTACTTTGTTATTCCCATAGAACCATTTAAACTCAATGTGGTTTTTCTCATAAACATACACTGAGATAATTGAAGCCAGTCTTATTTATTAAGCTGTCTGTCACATACACAGTATTCACCACTGTGTAGCAGCAGACACAGAGTTAACATACTGTAACTGCAAGTATTTTTATATCTTGAAAACTTGTGATTTCGTCACCAAAACCCAAATATGTACTGACGACTTTAGATGTGCTACTGTCCTTGACTCTTTCGCTGGGACAGATAACATCTTGAGAGAGAGATTTTTGATTATTTCAAATGTTAATGTGTACGTTAGTCAGGGCCGGACTGAGACTGCTGTTCAGCCCTGGCATTTGGCAGCACCCACATGTTGTATGGAATATGAATTGCTTTCAACAAAAATTTGGATAGCTCTTGACAGAAGGCAGGGCTATATTTGTAAGACTCATGGTCTCTATTGCACACAGTGAAGCATATGCTGCCCATATACACCTGCTTTTCTAGATATAGATATACAGTATATTACAGATATTGCCCTGCCTAGCACCAGGAGCAAATTTACTGTAAAGTAATGTAAAAAAAGAGGCCCCCTTTTTGCCATTAATAGGCCATAACAGAATAAAGAAATACAGAATGATGTACAATATGGCATAACCATCCAATGGTTACTTTAAATATATGGTCTAAGGGATAAATAGTGATATTCAGCAATAATATCCTATGTCATTCCAGGATAAATACACAGATGAGCACTACAAGTCCCAACAGAACCTAAAAATAAATTATGCAGTGGAGCACTGCACTAGTTCTTACCCTAGTAATAAATAAATATGCAGCAGAGCACTGAGGTATTACAAGGCCCAGCATAACCTAGTAATGAATACATACTGTATAGAGTAAAGCGCTAAGGCACTAAAAGTAACAGCATAACCTAGTACAGTGGAGAACCTACCTTTGAGGCAGACCACACTATCGCTATGAGGCCCAATGCTGACCTATTTCTTCTGTTCCTGACTTTAATCCACTGCATTTTCCGGTAGACACCACTAGAGGAAGCTCAGTGCAAAGAGATATTTACAACTTCCATAATGGTCACTGTACAAATTCCTATGCACTGAGCTCCCCCAGTGGTGGCTGCAGGCAGACAGTTTTATAATACACTGTATGAAGGGAAGCAGGAGCTTTACCAATGTACTTATGGCAAAATGAGCTCCATATTTATAAAGCACCTGTTTCAGTTTTCCCGGCATAGAAGGCAAAAAAATTGAGTGAGGCGGAGGGCGACTTTTTTGTAACTACAATTTTGAAAAATTTATTTGGCTTAAAAGAAATTATAAATTTGTTAAAAATCTGAGGGGGGTCACGCTTTGCATTCTGATTTGCCTAGGAGTCAGATGCATGTGTACTGGGAAACTACACAGGGCTGCCAATACGAAGATTTATATTGGGATCTATGAGATCCTTGTATGCCCCTGACCTAGCAATGGATAAATATACAGTGGAACCATGAGGCACTACAACCTAGTAATAAATAATTTAACAGTGGTGTATGAAGTCACTATTAGTCCTAGCATAACCCAGTAATTAATAATTATACAGTAAAGCAGAGAACCATTACAAGGCCCAGTGTACCCTACGAAATACACAGTGGAGAAAAACAGCAGGGATCACCTTTCCTAGAGATGAAGAGTGGAAGCTGTGCAGGAGGACAGAGTGCAGGATTTCTCAGCAACTAAAACTTGAATGCAATGAAATAGGGAAGACAATCCATACCAACAGGTGTATTACTTTACCTTGCAGGTGGGTCACGTTGTGGTGTATCATCAATACTCAAACACAACAATAGCTGATCTCAAAGAGACCAGCTACAAAAAACACAGCGGAGCCTCACTTAAGAGTCTCAACACAGCAATCCGAAGTGCAAAGTTCCCTGGGAAACAGGAATATGCAAAATAAATGTGGAGCCCCAGTTATGGGTCTACAACACAATGAAAGCCAGATATCCCTCAAAGGAAGGAAAACCAAGCAAAGGGGTGTCTCCATTACAGAGATCACCAAATCCACCATATTAAGTGGCCATATAAGGAAAGGAAAACCAAGCAAAGGGGTGTCTCCATTACAGAGACGCCCTTTGCTGGTTTTCCTTCCTTTGAGGATATCTGGCTTTCATTGTGTTGTAGACCCATAACTGGGGCTCCACATTATTTGCATATTCTGTTTCCCAGGAACTTTGCACTAGATTGCTGTGTTGAGACTCTTAAGTGAGGCTCCGCTTGTTTTTTGTAGCTGGTCTCTTTGAGATCAGCTATTGTTGTGTTTGAGTAGTCTCCGAGGCATTGCTCCCGGTTAGCCAGAATCCTACTCCACACTGATGAGGGGCAACACCCCGAAACAGCTGTTTGTGGATGGATACCTAGCTTAGGTTTTCCCTGTCACATCCTTAAAGCTTGTAAAAAAGCGGGATCTTGACATAGGGGCCACTTAATATGGTGGATTTGGTGATCTCTGTAATGGAGACACCCCTTTGCTTGGTCTTCCTTCCTTTGAGGGATATCTGGCTTTCATTGTGTTGTAGACCCATAACTGGGGCTCCACATTTATTTTGCGTATCATCAATACTACAGTCCACTGCTAAAGCAACACGAGTCACTGTCCACTATTGCCCTAAATCTGTTTTTGTCATATAAAGCCATAGTGAGAGCAATTTAGAATTAACACTTGTAAAAATGAATTATTTCTTAACGGCAGGTATGTTCTTATTAATGCAAGAAGGGAGATTCATTATTTGATTATAGATCCATATAGTTAAATGGAAAACAAGGTGGGCACAGAAAATTACAAATATTGGTGCAGCAGATGTATCACAAAGACTACTAACAACCAACAAGAAGAGAGACGAACAAAAAAGGACGAATGCCCACCACTGATATATGAAAAATATACCAAAATATTTATTAAACAACAATATAGAAAAAAGGGACAAGACATTATAGGTAAAAAAAACTATAAAAATATCCAATTTCATACCCAAGGGATGCTCAAAAATAATAGGGCTTTTGTCAAGCGCCGTTGTGCTGGGCTGAAATGTTGCAGGAAAATAAATAACAATGAAGCTATACAGAGATGCAAGACAATATATTGTTTGGCATGATACTTCATAGAAAATGTAAGAGTAGCTGAGTAATGGGACAAAAGCTATCTGCAAGCTCATACCCTCAAGGATTCAATCCCATACAGTGACTATATGACAAACAGTATGTATGATGTGAAAATTACATACTAATGTAACTTTATGTTACAAAATATAATACATAACCCATGACAGAGTATCATAAAGTTCATATTCGAAAATTCCAAAAAGGGAAGTTCCCAAAAAAGTCATCACCACTTCCTTCATTTAGCATAAGCTGTACTTAGAGTTCCAGATATTGCACATGTCAATGCCACAACAGTCACATATAGAGCTCACTAGTTCCTGAACCTAGAAGAAGGTAGATGTCAGCATAAATCCAAGTAATATGCTAAACTTCACTCAAATTTTGGGCAGAGCAAGACCTCCTTTAATCCAGTACAGGTTTTCATTCTTCAAGTCATCGACACCTAAAAGCAGATTTCGGGAACTACCAAAAGTCCATTACTGAGGACAGTCATCAACTATGGAAAAAAACATAACAAACTAATTAGCAAAAAAAATCAGTATAGACATTTACATCTTTGCTTACCCCTCTTTCCTCTTCCTTTACCTGTTTTATATCAAAAATTGAAATGATCTAAAATTATATAAAAAATTGGGTATGAAATTGGATATTTTAATCGTTTTTAACCTATTATGTGTTGTCACTGTTTTTCTTTTTGTTGCTTAATAAAGATTTTTTGGCATGTTTTTCATAGGTTAGCGGTGTGCATGTGTCTTTTTATGTGCCTCTTGTCTTGTTGGTTATTAATCTAATATATAAAGCTGAGTGTATGCTTGTATGTGTGTATGTATGTGTGTATGTTCGCTAAAGGAATCTGCACCGTCGCATTTACAATCACAAAACTTGGCACACAGGTACATCAGGTGTCCGGGAAGGTCTTAGACCAGGTTTTAGCTCTCTGGGATGTACAGTTCCTGAGATATTCCCAAAAAATGCATTAGCCAATAGAAGCCTGGTCACATGACCCTTATCAACCAATAGAAGCTCGCTGGAAGTTCGTCTCCACACACACAGTTTTACTCCAGGTAACCATAACAACCCAGCCATGTTTCTTCACTGCTCTAGATGAGCTTTAAAGGAAATCTGCACCAGGATAATCGCTATTGAGTTAAAGCCATGGCCTAATAGCACTTAGTACCTTATTTCCTGAGGTTTCCATAACAACTCTGTGGATGACACTGTTAAGGGAGCAGAGTGATGCTGAGGTCACAGTTCAGGGGTATGTAGGGTGGCCATTCGAGTCACCCTTAAAACCCCACCACAGGTCCTAAACCACACCCCTTATCTGGTTAGGCCACGCACCCCACTCCTTAGCCGACAAGCATTAAAAAAGGAAGTTAAAAATCAACTTCTGTCAGCTGCAGGGGTGGGAGGGACGGTGACTTTCTCTCTGCAGCTCACATTCAGACAAAACAGTGCTGCAGTTTTAGTGTGAGCTGTGCAAAAGGACACCCCCTCGATCCAGTTAGGCCACGCCCCCTCACACTCCTCAGCCAACAGGGATTGAAAAAATGAAGTTAAAAATCAACTTCTAGGTCCCGCTAAGCCACACCCTTGACCCGGTTAGGCCACACCCCCTCCTCAGCTGATGGAAGTTAAAAATCAAGTTCTTTCAGCTGCAGGGATGGGAGTGAGGGTGACTTTCTCCTTGCAGCTCACGCTCAGACAGCACAGTGCTGCAGTCTGAGAGTGAGCTGTTCAAAAGGACATACCTGTGTCCGTCCAGGCCCTGCGCGAGACAGAGGACATAGAGTCTGAAAGCCGGACTGTCCGGCCTAAAACTGGAGCTCTGGCCACCCTAGGGGCAGGCTGCTGTGGAGGTCACAGTTAAGGGAATTGTCCGCTATGGACGTCAGTGTTAAGGGGCAGATTGCTGTAAAGGCCACTGTTAAGGGGGAGGGCCCCTGTGGAGGTGACTTACAAGGGGGTGGTGTGCTGTGAAACTCACTGTTAAAGGGGAAGCCTGCTGTGAAGGTCAAAGTTGAGGGGGTGTACTGCTGTGGAGGTCCCATTTTAAGGGACGGGGCACTGTGGGGAGTCAGTGTTAAGGGGTGGGGGGCTGTGGAGGTCACTGTTAAGGGGCGGGGTTCTGTAGATGTCACTGTTATAGTGGCTACTGTTGATATCTTTTAATGACACACACAAACATGAAATAGATTAAATATACCTGGGAGAAGCCGGGTCTTTCAGTTAGTAGATCCATATAGTAAGATCATACCTTTGTTAGGAAATTGCCTTCTACTGTATGTAAAATGATATCTGCATGCTGGAAAAACCTATTCTAGGCATCAGACTATACAACAGTGTAGAGTAAATATTGTCCTCTGCTTCACAGCGTCGCACATCAGCCAGAAAGTTATTACTTTCAGATAATCCCACTGCCATATGTGCTAACCTACTTTCATGTTTTAATTGCAAGGTGAGACCTGTGCCGTCCCTAATGATGACACCATGGCTGGCAAATCTGGTGACAAGACCAATGGCATTCCTCCAAAGAAAGATGGTAAAAAATCATCTTACATTATTTAATGGCATTAATGGCTCATATCTAACAATGTGCTTCTTCACCAGACTGCACAATAAAGGCCATTGAAAATCCAGTTCATGTTGTAAAAGTAAAAGAGACATTTGGAGCTTGGATGATGGATTTCTCAAACCAAACCAGTGATAAAAGAATTTGGGTTGTGTCACATTTTTCAGGTACAAAAAACTCAATCCATCCATGCTAATTGTTTGACTCGTTAATAGAAACATGTTAGTATTTGTCAAACCAGATGTAGGGGGGAGACATAAAATGAAAACTGTAAGGTAATATTCAGCAATGTAATTATATATCTCTATTATAAATTAATGGGTTATCTGGTAGGATTTTTTTCAATGAGGGGCAGAATCGTTTCTCAACAGTTCAACACACGGGAAATCGACCAATCACTGGTTGCGGTTTTGACACACCTCAGTCAGTGATTGGCTGAGGGGACATCTCCTTCCATTTTCTGTATGTCGAACCAGGACAAGGAAAGAGAGAACAGTAGGGACCCAGTAAGCATCAGAATGGCAGTGGTGGATTGATATTTTTTTCACTGTTCTGCCCCTTATGTAAAATTACATCCTGCCAGATAATCCCTTTAAGGCTGTGTTCACATAGCATTTTTGAACTAAGCTCACCAGATGCAACAGGAATGCTTAAGGTGCATAAGCTGAATAAATCCAAATAAACCCACCCACTCACTCAGTATGCATATATTATTGGCATTTTACAGGCCTGAATATGGTGGCATACCTTTCCCCTATAGAATATGGTTAGTAACACACTATCTAATGAAGAAGGATCAGGTAAAAATGAATACATTTTTAACTCATTAAAGGGGTTCTCTGACAATAAGGAAAATGAAAATACTTTAATATTACTTTATTATAAATATATTCCCAAATACCTTTCATTAGTTATAATGTCTAGGGAGCAATCTTTAGTAGAAATAAAATGGCCACCATCCTATTAGTACACACAGAACCTGTCCTAATCACACAGCTGGACAAGTTACTTCACAACACTTAGCTAAAGAGCTGCCTCATCCTCCTCTCCTACTTGTCAGGGATTATAAGGAGACATGAAGTACAGAGAGGACAGACTGTGGTAATATGGGGCTGTGGTAATGGAGACTGCATACACGTGCTGCTGCGCATCAGGCACATCCCCACTTCCTCTCTGTACTTCATGTCTCCTCATGAACTCCATTCCTACAGAGATTCAGCTGAAGATCTTATTAAACTGTATTCATGATCATAATCCCTGATTAGCAGAGCATAGAGGAGGATGAGGCAGCTCTTTAGCTCAGTGTTGTGAAGTAACTTGTCCTGCTCTGTGATTAGGACAGGTTTTGTGTGTACTAATAGGACAGTGGGCATTTTATTTCTGCTAATAATCACTCTCTAGACAAAGCAAGCCATTATAACTAATGAGAGGTATTTGGGAATATATTTATGATGAAGTAATATTTAAGTATGGTCTTGCTGTAGAATAGATGGTAATGATGTGATCCTGTCTATTATATGCCATCATAGCTTGGCAGCCTCATAGGAATGCTCACCAATCTGTAGTATATGCAAGTGCCAAAGTGTAGTGCATAGTGACGCCCTGCCCCTCCACCCCCATAGGCAGCTCTGCAAGTGAAGGCAACCGGTACCGCCCACATTCTAGGACAGGTTGCTGGCGGCCATTTTAAATCATTCCTTGAGAATCCCTTTAAGCAGTGGCACACAACCACAGCCTTCTATTGGATGTATATGGAATTATTCCCAACCTACAGTGTACAATAACTCTGATCATAGGCGAGTACAGTGTGGACAGAGACTAACAGTATTGTAGCTTTCTCAGATTTCCAGTTGTCAGGAAATACCAAACAATGTAAAAAACAAAAAACATGCATGTTCAGTATGGGATAATAGGGGAAGAATTATGTTGATGATGCATTTTGTCCTATGTGTGTGTCCTAACTTATTGTATATGACTCTTATTCCTGTAGGATTAATAGTAAAGGAATATGAAAATACAACGGCTTTGCTGAATGATAATTACAAGAGCACAAAACTACGGTGGTTCTACCATGGATGCGGGCATCTCGTGTATGACAATTCACTGTATTATCACAAGGGAGGATCAAATTATATTGTAAGGTAGGGTTCATTCACCTCAATTACAGTAATGTTTCTCAGTTTATGAGCAATCATCAAGGCTCGTCCACTTGGCATTCTATTGTTTGAGTAATTTCAAAAAGGAACAATATTCAGGAGTAATATTCATCTGACAGAACAGTGGCATTTGCAGCTGATGGTATTTTGGAGTACACAGGGATTGTATAGAATGACCGATTTGGTTTGTGTTTAGATATGTCATAGTGATGTACACATGCTATGAAAATTTAAAAAAAAAAATCACAGAAATAAATGTGGCCTAAATGGGTGGAACCGCTCAAACCCCAAACACTGTTGCGTGTTTCTAACTGGGGGAGCAGCTCCTCCACATGTGGTTCACAGCGAGCGGCCCAGCAAAAATTGCATACAATGGAGGATGCCGGCGCGAACCACATGCACCACACAAACATCTTACTTAAAATGAAACAATGTGCGGATGAAAATATATAAAACACATAAATCACTGAAAAAAAGTGCACCACAAAGATAAGCACCTGACAACACTAGCGAAATCCCTCAAGCTGATGTTAAAAGCTGAGCCATTCGCCAACATCTCCCAGTCAGGAACATATCAGAGCCCCTCATGCACCACTAGACTAACTATGGTGTGTGAACAGGGTCTAAAAGGTGCAGATATATTTTCATCCACACATTGTTTCATTTTGTGTAGGATGTTTGTGTGGTGCCTGTGGTTCGCGTCGGCATCCTCCATTGTATGCAATTTTTGCTGCGGATGGCTCGCTGCGAACCACATGCGGAGGAGCTGCTCCCCCCAGTTAGAAACACGCAACAGTGTTTGGGGTTTGAACAGTTCCTCCCATTTAGGCCACGTCTATTTCTGTGATTTTTGCTTTATATGTATTGAATGTGCCATTGCATATGGCTGGTAACATTCTGTTGCACCTGGGAGCCTGTGTCACATGGTCTGTTGTAGGTGCGGCCTGTGGCCTCAATTTTCTCCCATAACAATGTTGGTCCTGCAGTGCAGGTTAGAGGGATTGGGGCTGTGAGCTTGATATGAGCACCTTTCAGACCCTGTTCACACACCATAGTTAGTCTAGTGGTAGAACCCCATGCTATGCTGAGAAGCCTTGACGTGGTGCATGAGGGGCTCCGATATGTTCCTGACTGGGAGATATTGGCGAATGGCTCAGCTTTTAACATCAGCTTGAGGGATTAGCCAGTGTTGTCAGGTGCTTATCTTTGTGGTGCACTTTTTTTTTCCAGTGATTTACACATGCTATGACTTTAAAGTACTGTCAGGCAGCTAACACAAGGGCAGACATGGCATACAACAGACCAGTGGTCTCTAACCTGTAGCTATTTAGACATGAATCTGGTATTTACTTGTAAGTTTCCTGTTGCTTATATAGCAGCAACATATGCTAAAATGTTGTACAGACATTATCATAACTCAAATCAGTACCTTGTTGTATCTAATGGGGCTTGCTAGCCAATAACCATATCTCAGCCACATGCAGAAAAGAGACATAATGTGAAGCTCCCGAACAGCAATGTAAAATCTGCCGGCGGGCTCCTCACTTACATTGCTGCATGCACTTGATAATACTGGTATCTTTTTATGGTGTAGAGGGGTCATTTGTCCCCTCAGACACCAGGGTCCAGGTGTTATTGCACCTTCCATATCTACCTCACAGCTATGAGCCTGCAGTAGGAACAGTTTTGTAAAGTCAATTAAAGGGGTTTCCAAGGACTCCTATATTGATAACCTATCCTCATAATAGATCATTAATATCTGACTGTGGGGTTCCAACACCTGTCACACCCAACAATCAGCTGTTTGAACAAGCTTTGGCATCTTCACAGCTAACCAAGCACAGGGCTATACCTTGTAGGTTGGTATTGCAGCTCAGGTCATTCACTTGAACATAGGACATGTAACCAATGAACATGATGTCATTGGCCTAGGAAGAATCTGCAGTGCTCACCGGAGAACTTTGGCTCCTTTAAGCAGCTGATTGGTGAGTGTATCAGGCGTTGGACCCCCACTGATCAGATATTGATGACCTACGTATCCTAAGAACAGGTCCTCAAAATATGAACCCCGGAAAACCCTTTAAACCTATCGGTATGTTTGAGAAATGTTGGAGTAAACCCAGGCAAACATAGGTAGAATCATAGTCTGAGCAATGATTGATAAATAATAATATGGAATGTTTTTGATCTTTCAGATACGACCTTGATAATGAAAACTATCAGACCCTCAGCATTGACAACGCGGCTTATCACAATCGCAACTACCTCTTCTCAAATTCCAAATCGTACTTTAAACTGGCAGCAGATGAGAAAGATCTCTGGATAATCTATTCCTCTGACACGGATAAAACTATCATGGTTGCTCACTTGGACGATAAGACCTTCTCTGTCACCCAACACATCAACACAACTTATCCAAAGCCCAAAGCAGGCAATGCATTTATTGCGTGTGGAATCCTTTATGTTACAGACACCAAAGATTTGAGGGTGACCTTTGCATTTGACCTCTTGAAGCAGAAACAGGTTGATGCTAGCTTTGACCTTAGGTCATCAACCTCAATTCTTGCTATGCTATCCTACAACCCTAAAGATCAGCAATTATACGCCTGGGAAGATGGATACCTAATGTTATATCCTGTGCGCTTTGTATCTAGCACTTAGTGGGGGCCTATCAGCAGCCATGCTACCTACAAAAGTAACTAACTGTGTTAATATTTCACACGTAAATGAACATTTATAAGAATTAAGTTTGGGATTATAATTCTGGAGGTCAAATGATCGGTTTGCATATCAAGTATACTTTTTAATGAACACAGTTGTTGAGAAATACTGATACTTGTTTCTGCCTAGTCGCAGGTTGTTTGCTTTGGCACATAATACCTTTGTAGACAGAATAAAGTATACAGTCATTTTGCTGTCAGTATTGATCAATTGAGTAGAAAGGAAACCCAGGCTTGTGCTATGTGGAGCATGAACAAAGGTATTAAAGTGATGTTTTCCAGTCCACCAGAACTACTGGAGCATGCAATGTGCCCAACCATCCAACGTACCTATAACTGCAATTCAGTCCTTAAGCCAACATTCAGTGGGAAGTGTATGAATGTGTATGTTTATTTGCAGGTCTGTGTATGCAGTAAGGCACATGTACAGTACTAATACTGGCTTACTAATGTGTGATATGCCAGCATGTAATTGGAGGGTAGTATGTGCCACATTCCCCAATACAGCATCCATATAGTGCAGCATCAGAGATCTCAGCTCTGGGACTGAAATGTAAACTATATGCTTACAATTAATGGTAACAATTTAGTAGTCCTGTAGAACCACTTCCATGTGAATCTACTTAAGGTATTACATGCTTTAGTCAAAGCTTAGGGGGTGTACTGCTCTCCTTATGGAGACCAACTGTGTAAGGAGACCTAGTTACAATCCTCCATGGAAAAATAATATGCAAAGTGGTAAGAGAACCGTCTCGCTAGTGCCAGCTATTGGAAGGGGCTACCTACCAGTCAATGTTTAACTTTTTAGTAAGCCTTGAACCTGACAAGGTAAAATAGCCAAGCCATATATCCACCTGCTTGTTAAAAAGTTTAAAACTAACTCATATTAAACCCTTCCAATAGGTAGCACTAGTACGATGGTTTGTTTCTCTGGGAGATACCTGTTTGCATATAATTTGGTGAAGAAAGGAGAAACATTTCTAAGAACAATACAATACATAGAGCTGCATGCTGAAGAAAAATGGCAATGATCCACCTAACAATACCAGACATGGAAGTTTTGGAGTCATGTGTTAATATTTAACAAATCTACTGCTGATTGTGCATGTTGGTAGGCAAATGCCCAAACTGATTTACCAATACTGAGTAAACGCCAAAGTTTAGAAAAATTTCCTTTTTAAATGGAATCGGTCACCATAACAACCAGCCCTAATGGCTGATAACTTAAAAGACACAGATTCAGAATATGAAATTTTTGTCATTCTACTCACTTGCATTCCTGTAGGCCCACAAAGCCTCTGTGAGCTGCTTACTAGTGTAAGCGCTTCAGCACATGGACCCTCTGTGGGTGTACTGTAGGTAAATGCAAATGACTACAAAAATAAAATGCCATAATCTACATATGTGTCTTTTGACACAGCCATTACAGTAGTCCACAGGGTTTCTGAAAGAGGACCTGTAACCTCTCGTGACACGTCTGTTTTAATAACTACTTACATCAACTGTGTAATAACCATTCCTGAGCATTTATACTTATGATTCTATGTTGTACCATCCCTTTATTATCCCTTCTACAAGTTAGGAATGAATTACTAGCAGTTTACAATGAAAGTCCAGTTGGGTATTACCAACTAGGGGTGTGTTCCTGCAGTCTAACATTATTTATTCACTAATGTCAGCCACAGAGTATGCAGGGACACACTCTCAGTTGGTAACAACAATTTGGACCTTCATTGCAAACAGCTATTAATGAATTCATAAACATATAGTAGGATTAATGAAGAAATGACACAACATAGACACACAAGAATACATGCTCCACAATTGTTATAACATGAGAAATGCAAGCAGTTACTAAAATAGACATTTCAGCAGAGGTGTCATGTCCTCTGTAATTAACGCGACAAACAGAATATGACCAATTTTAGGGCCCTCAGGATAATTTCACAAATACTCAATTCGGTCAGTGGACCGACAAAGATCCCTGTAGGGGTCCTAAACTAAATATCTTTATTGTTACAAATCTAAAATCACAAGACCTACAGGGATAGGTTAAAACTATCAGGAATGAGGAGGGGGTGACGGTTCCTCACTTGCAATTGGTGCCACCTCACACTACATAGACCATTTGTTTATTCCATGGGCGCAGGGCCTGTCATAAACCTGAGGATAGCTCGGCTACATTAAGGATCAGGTGTAGTTTGCATGTGTGGTACTGCTGTGCAAAACTAAGAGTTCATTGGTGCACAATTTGGTGCAACCTAGGTTGCTACCATTGAGTGTTATCTTGCTGGAAGTGCTGGCAATGGTATTAATTTTATTTGAGCTGACACAACTATTATTAAGTCTCTGCTGGACACTGTGGTACAGTTAGGAGTGGGAATTTATTTCTCATTCACACTCTTAATGGTGTCTATTGCCGTTGGAATTATGACACTAGAATTGGTAAGTATCGCACTCAATCTCGCACAAACTCGTGGAAATTATTGCCAATAGTAATAGGATTGGATGATTGGTGAAAATCACATTCAGTCGATTCACATTCAGACCTAGAGCACTACTCAGTTCCGTTGTGTAGGAACTGCGGCTCAGTACCAGCACACTACATTTAATTCCTGTCGTGAGAGCTATCGCTCTGTTAGGTGTCTCACAGGCATAAGATATCTGCCCCTAAACAAACAGTGGTGGTCACACACATTCATGGGCCGTATTAGCCCTCCATTCCTGCCTAAAATACTGCGCCTAACACTCCTCCACCCGTTTCACCACGATGTGGCTTTGTTAGGGGCTTGGAGGCGCGCCCTGGCAAATTTACTAGTGTTGGTGGAGTGATTGCTTCATATTTAGATCACCTGATTCGTAGTAGGAGTTACCCAGTGAGCAGTCAGCTCATTGGCTAAAGTCAAAAAGAAGGGTGGAGACTTCTCCATTTTGGAGGGCATCCAAGCGCGCACCGACACTATTGCTCCAAGCCCCTGACGAAGCCACATCGCGGCGAAACATGCCGGGTGGAGGAGTGTTAGGCGCGGCATTTTAGGCAGGAATGGAGGGCTAATACTGCCCATGAATGTGTGTGACCACCACTGTTTGTTTATGGGCAGATATCTTATACCTGTGAGACAGCTAACAGAGAGATAGCTCTCAGGGACAGGAATTAAATGTAGTGTGCTGTTATTTTGCCGCAGTTCCTTCACAACGGAACTGAGTAGTGATCTTCTTGGTCTGAATGTGAATCGACTGTATGTGATTTTCACCAATCATCCAATCCTATTACTATTGGCAATAATTTCCACGAGTTTGTGCGAGATTGAGTGCGATAATTACCAATTCTAGTGTTATAATTCCAACGGCAATAGACACCATTAAGAGTGTGAATGAGAAATAAATTCCCACTCCAAACTGTACCACAGAGTGGCCAGCAGAGACTGAATAATAGTCATGTCAGCTCAAATAAAATTAATACCATTGCCAGCACTCTCAGCAATATAACACTCAATGGTAGCAACCTAGGTTGCACCTAATTGTGCACCAATGAACTCCTAGTTTTGCACAGCAGTACCACACATGCAAACTACACCTGATCCTTAATGTAGCCGAGCTATCCTCAGGTTTATGACAGGCCCTGCGCCCATGGAATAAACAAATAGTCTATGTAGTGTGAGGTGGCACCAATTGCAAGTGAGGAACCATCACCCCCTCCTCATTCCTGATAGTTTTAACCAATCTCTGTAGGTCTTGTGATTTTAGATTTGTAACAATAAAGATATTTAGTTTAGGACCCCTACAGGGATCTTTGTTGGTCCACTGACCGAATTGAGTATTTCTGTAATTAACATCACGTTTTAGAAAAAGTGGCAAAACACATTACAATTTATGACCATTTCTACAGGCTCCAATCAAAGTATATTTCTGTTTCTACCTCAGTGTGCTTTTGGATATTGTATTGAGCATATATTACATAACAAAAATGTCACGAGTTGGAGGTCCCGCGAAAGACCTCCGCGTCGTATCACAATAAACATGGGACCAGGATACGGACAAAACTGAGTTTATTGTACAAGCACAAGCAAAGGCAGAAGCACAGGGAAAACATAACCTCTATGCACCGTCCGCACAGTGGGAGAAACCCCCACTGTGCCACTGTCTAGCAATACTCCAGAGGGGCATGTCTAAGCAAACCCAGGTGTTCACTAGAGCCCCTGATGGTGGGGATAGACTTTGCTGCAGGGGTTGCCAGGGTCCACTCTGGAGCGTGAACTAGACAGTGACAACAGGAGCGAACGGACACAGGTACCGGAGGTACCGACGGTGCATAGTAATAAGACATAAAAGCAAACATAGGCAAATACATACTAGCAGGAGTTCCAGCAAGAACACAGGAGTGGCAAAGAGCAGAGAAGATCTTGCTCCACCAGTGACATACTGCGTGCCCTTGCCATTGCACTCTGCAGCAAGGAAGGCTGCAGCACAAGCTAGCGAACATGGAGCAAACACACAAACGAGGCTATGGTCACCAGCACCATGAGAGATGCTGCACGGGCGGTGCCCGCTGCACCAGCAGCAGGAAGGCTGCTCAGAGGGCATGACCCAGGACACGTACAAGACATAGCTCATAGCTACCAGCACCATGAGAGGTGCTGCACGGCGGTGCCCACTACACCAGCAGCAAGGAAGCTGCTCCGAGGGCATAGCATGTTCCCCCTCCGAGGAACGACAGACCCCCTTCCGGGGGAGACAGGAAACACAGCAAGGCAAGACATAACATAACAGGCAAACTAATAACAGAGACACAGGAGTACAAACCACATCAAGCAATGAACGACAGGCAGTGCAACAACAATGAACAAGTAGGGGAACCTACAGAGAACAGACGGACACGGATCCCATGGGTCAGCAGCATGGGAGACACTACACACCAGGAGAGCTGACCCAGAACTGAGGAAACCTCAGCCTTAAATACAGGTACCATGGGTGCATCTGAGAGGCCACACCCATGGAGCTGACAGACACACATGGGAATTAACCCATACAAGACCACATACAAACACTGAAACGAAGCTGCAGCGAGGAACTGCAGCACACGAATGGACGGAAGGTCACGGCCGGAAACAGCGGCCGTGACAAAAAATCTTTCTTATCAGAGATGACAATATTAGTAATCATACACCCTACTCCACAGAACTTAACGGACAGTGAGGGGGATGTATCGAAACTGGGGCAAAGGAAAAGTGTAGTAGTTGCCTATAGCAAATAATCAGTTCAATGCTATCATTTTCTAAAGGACTTCTGAAAAATGAGAGGTGGAAACTGATTAGTTGCTCTGGCCAACTACTCCACTTCTCCTTTGATACATCGCCTCATATACTACAAAATGTAATTGAGTATTAACATTGGAAATGCTATGATTTGAAAAATGTTTATAGTATTCTAGGTTATAAGCATCTCCGTCTAATTTTATTGGCCTTAGGAAGAAAATTCCTGAAGCTAATCTCTTCTACATCATATAAAGCAATCAATGTAAAAACAATGCTCTTAGCATGTCTTTGCTAGCATCTTGAGTGTGTGCCATCATATCTTACAGAATAAAGGACATACATCCAATATAATTATATGGAATAAATTCTAGCATGTAGGAGTAAAAGAGATACTGTCCTGACCTGTCTTCTTGATGTTGTAGCGTGTAAAACCTTTAAATTGTGGTATTTGTTATTTCCATGATAGCCTATGGATATATTTTCTTTCAAATGAAATCTACATATTACAAAATGATAAAAACATGAATGTTAACTCAGTTTGTGAACATCCAGAACTTACTGTTAAAAGTATAGGTTACATTGTCAATATTCAATATTATTATTAGGAGGCTCAGAAATTCATGAGCTATGTCATAACAGTCCTTGAATTGCTTGATGTTTAGAGATTTAGCCTCTTGTATTCCACAATATTGAACCTCCTATTAATCAACTTTTCTTTACAGAGGTGCCAAGGTGAAGACCAGGTACATAAATACAGTGACTGGGGGGAATTTATCATTTCCCCACATCAGTTTTCAGGTGTAAAAAATTAGCAAACCTTGGGGGACATTTATCAAATTGGTATAAACTGGAAGTGGCTTAGTTGTCCATAAGTAACCAATCAGATTCCATTTTTCATTTTTCACAGCTCCTTTAGAAAATGAAAGGTGGAATCGGATTGGTTGCTATGGACAGCTAAGCCAGTTCTACTTTACACCAGTTTGATAAATCTCCGCCCTTATGTTTGCAGCTTTATAAACGCCATTGTTCCTAAATCTAGGCATGTGTCATTTTGTACACTGCCCTCGTTGATTTCCCAAGATGGGGCCACAGGAGGTTAGGGAGGTGGTTGGGCCAGTTGGCCCGGCAAATGTATCTTCTTTTACTCCAGTTTTGCGTTGGTCTAAGATAAATTTCCCCATTGAAAAAAATAACACACCCAGATAGCAATGTCGGATTGCTGCAAAACTTGGCATTCAGTTTTGATTACAGGTGTAACGGCCTTGCCACAAGAGGGCATACACATGCTTTCTCCCAGCCCTATAAGAAGGCTCTCAGAGATTACTTTTAGGTAATGTTACTCTTGTTGAGTGATTTTTGACTGCTAGGCATGCCTCTACAATACACATCAATGACATTTTGCACAGTTGACAGGCTTTGAGGGGGGGTCGTCTCATAGAACTGAGAGAAACAGGATGTTCATTTTGATGAATTGCCCGCCTTCTAGGCCATTCTGGCCTAGCTGTTAGAAGGTGATAGGAGCAGTTGTTACATGAGGGCATGTACACATGAACAGGCCCCGACAGACCACCAATAGAGATGATTGTTTGATCCACCGACAAACACAAGCAGCTCCCACAGTTTTGTTGTCTACCTTCTAGATGTTAGGTTCTATTTGTGATCCAACAGTGGTTTGGTTCAAGTAAGGAGGCCTTATGGTGAGAGCTTCACAGTGTTCCAACTGCTGGTCATTTGATACCAATAACTCCTCCTTGGTGTGTTTTTTTGTTTGTTTTTGTCAAAGAGCGTACACAGGGCCGGTGCAAGAATTTTTGCCGCCCTAGGCAAAAGAAAAGTCCCCCCCCCCATGTGACATCACAATGCCCCACCCATATGATCTGCCATAATAACTAACGCCAGTGCTGCAGTGCCAGCGTGTTTACATTAAAAAGCCTGCAGGGACAGGCTATAGACACCAGAACCACTACATTAAGCTTTAATGTGAGGTAAATTAGAGACTAGTACCACAAATTATATACTAGATTGCCTACTTACAACCAGATGAAGATGATGATGGGCTCTGGCTGCAGTCTGGCTCCGCTGATCTTGTGTAGAACAGGCCCTCTGGAGGCTGTTTGTTACTGTGCTCAAATCAATGTTCTGGGAGAACGGGAAGCAGCTCCATTTTTTGGGACACTTTACACAGCTCAAGGTCTAGGCCCAGGCGCCTGACGGTGAGTATGCCCATAAGGCCCACCCATAAGTCCACCTACATTTTCCACCCATGAGTTTGTTTACAGTGGGTAAAGTGTGAAGGGGATGTGTTATCTGTTGCTGTATAGAATCTAATGTGTGTGCTTATGGAATGTAGTGTATAGGGATACCAGTTTGTGTAGGTGATGCAGTGCGTGTGTGTGTGTAGTGGATTGCAGTGTGTTTTCTTGTAAGGGATAAGAAAGCAGTGTGTGTTTGTGTATAAGGTATGTATTGTGCGTTTCTGAATGTGTGTACGGAATGCGTTGTGTGAATCTGTGTTTGTATGTGTAAGGGCTTGTCATTCGCTTTCCCCCTCTTGTCACTCTCCCCCTCCCCCTTGTCATTCTCTTTCCCCCTCTTGTCACTCTCTTTCTCTCCCCTTGTCATTCTCTTCCTCCCCGTGTAATTCTCTTTCCCCCCCTTGTCATTCTCTTTCCCCCTATTGTCATTCTCTTTCCCCCTATTGTCATTCTCTTTCACCCTCTTGTCACTCTCTTTCCCCCTCTTGTCATTCTCTTTCCCCCTCTTGTCATTCTCTTTCCCCCTCTTGTCATTCTCAATCCCCCCTGTTATTCTCTTTCCCCGTCTTGTGATTCTCTTTCCCTCTCTTGTTATTCTCTTTTCCCCTCCTGTGATTCTCTTTTCCCCTCCTGTGATTCTCTTTTCCCCTCTTGTGATTCTCTTTCCCCCTCTTGTGATTCTCTTTCCCCCTCTTGTGATTCTCTTTCCCCCTCTTGTCACTCTCTCCCCCCCCTCCCGTACCTCTAGTGTAGCGTGGCCGAGCTCTGTATAGTCCACGGGTACAGGAGCTTTTGTTTCCTGTACCCGGGCCGACTGACAGCAAGTGCACACTGTGTGCACACTTCCTGTCAGTCCGGCCGGGTACAAGAGACAGATGCTTTCTGTACCCGTGGACCATACAGGGCGCGGCCACGCTACAATGGAGTGACAGGAGTGAGCACTGAGCACTTTCCCCTTGTCAGCCCCTCTCCTCTTGTTGCGCTCGGGCGGTGCGCCCTCATGCTCAGGCGGCTGCAGCATGTGGGGGGCCGGCACGCCAGTCCGCCTATAGGACGCGACGGCCCTGAGCTGTCGGGCATTTTCATGAGTGTATATGATACCTTATCATATTAGTCCAAAATAGATGATCATTGTCTTTAAGAGACAGGCTGAACCAAAGTTTTGCTGTATGGCTGGGACAGGCCAAGACATAAGGTCATGCAGAGTTCAGTCTGTGTAAAAGTTTACTGAATACTGAATACAGAGTATATTGTTTTAAAAGTTATTGCCACAGATGTGGTCTTATCTGTTGGGAGTACACTGGATTCTCCAGACATGTCCGTCTGAAGAGAACAAGGCCCATTCGTATCATTATGGTCCATAGATCAACAGTGTGAGAAACATTCAGAGAGACGCCTCGAGGTCTGTCTTTAGTTATTTTAAAATGTTAGCGTTAATCCTTATCTCTAATTTACGACGACGAAGGTCAAAGGTATATAATACAAGAGTGCCATAGTTAACTCTTTATTGTGTCGTGCTAATAGCTTGCACAACAGTGCCATCCGGAGACAGATGGATATCATGATACCATCCTCCACAGTCTCGTTATGGGTAAATATGATCTTATAAGATCATTACCATATGAGCGTATGATGGGAAGATCTTAATCCAGGAGGATGTGACATGAGATAAGGATTGGAATAATTACTGTTGGAATAAGGGAAATTCCAACAAGCAAATAACAAGAACATTCCAGGATAGAGCATCAGGATCATCAACATAGCCAGAACACCCAAGAGAGAGGGGTCTATCAATATGAAAGTCATGGTGAGACTTGCGATGATGGAACCACCCAGCTTTCCTAGAAGCAGAAGTGTGATTCCTGCTAGGATTTGGGAAGAGACATAAAGAATGATATTTCATTTTATTAAGACTAATTGGATAATGTGGGTGAAGTCATACCATCTAGATTGGCGAATACATAAACACATTAATTAATTGATCATCTCCATATTGAGATGTAGTCTTAGGATATTGTAAGGCTTCATTCTACCTGCAGAAGAATCAAGACTCATAATCTAGCAAAGTATTAAATGATTGTATATATATACATATATAAATATATTGATAGTAGTATTCTTCACCAAGCTAGGTGATAAATTCCCACTGGAAAGACTTGTTCCAAGTTCTTCCCATTTCTGTTGTGTGTCTTAATAGTCTTAAGTTATACATGTGAAAATAGTCCAGGATGGGGCGGGAGGATACAGTTATCTCTTCTAACTTATATCTTTGGATGGATTTGCCCATTCTTGAAGTCATGTGAGGTGTAGTTGGTTAGAGGGGGCAAAATGTAGTTAGCATTCGATATTGATGTCTAGGATTAGACATGCCCATCATGATATCATGAGGTTTCCTCTGAACAGAAGTGATGTATATAATTTAACTTCTTGTTTTGATATCCTAACCAAATAATGTGACAAGTTGCTTCCACCCACATGTATTGTGTTTATTTACTTATTTTAAGCTTGTAATGCTTTATATCAATGTCGTATACATTCATTTGCATTTATAATTGTGTTTATTTATATTTATAACCTTGTAACCAAAAAATCTGCATGTTTTTATAATACCTGCGTATTATTATTTGATGTCAAAACTACATCTTTAGCATTAATGTGATCTCACATGAAAAGAACTTATTATCTGAGGAAATAGTCGGCCTCAGATGTGAATTGTATCGATTGGGTTATCTACAATTCACCAGGTCATGATTTCTAGAAGTTATGAAAAATTCATGGTTAATTATTTTATGACCATAATTAATAATTCTTAATTGAATTATTATTATTCCGACAGAGCGTCCATGTGAAATAATCACATTGGTTTGTGATCTGAGATCACCACTGTTTTCTAACATGCAAATCTGACATTTTAAGAAAACTATCATTGACCTGAATGGTCTCTGTGAGATACAGTATACAGTGATATTATTCAGTGGTGGTCTGATATCACAGACTTGTGTCTACCTGTATCTGTAGATTTTAGAAGATTATTCAAATTTAAAAGGGTTGTCCAGGATTTTCATATTGATGGCCTATTCTCAGGACAGGTCATCAATATCTGATCAGTGGGTTCTGACTCCATGGACCCCTGCTCTTTAATCAGTCTGTTTGAAGAGGCCTCTTCTTACGCCAGTGACATCATGTTTAGTATTGAGCAAAGTTCTTGAAAATTCGATTTGGCTGCTTTACTGAATTTTACAAACAAATTAGCTTTGTGATGAATTTCTTTGTCACAAAGTGCATTTCTTTGTAAGTAGTTGGTTCATTGACAGGGAAAGGAGATGGCGCTGCTCCCTGTCATTGTACTCCTCAGATGCTGCATTCATCGCTGATCGCATCATCTGACATTAAAATGAAAGGGGTTATCCTATGACTAATGTAAAAAATTAAAATCAGACATCAAATAGTATATGACAATCTCTTTCTAACAAAGCTAGAACCAGCCCTGTACCTCACATGGGCCCAGAAATCTTCCCATTCATTGCTCTGCTAGATTTATATCACACTGGCAGCTCAAGGTGAGTGTCTTTTCTGCTGCAGTAGGACAAATAAATAAAAAACAGCAGGTTGCGCTATACAGATACATTTTATTTTATAACTCAGTGGCTATGCTAAATTTTAATTACATGCAATTACAAAAGTATTCAGATCCAGGTGCTGGTGTGAAAACTATAGAATATTTTTTGTAGGACAATGCCTTTAAAGTCTATACTAAAAAAAATAATAACTACTCACATACTCACCTCATCCATTTGATTCCAAAGAGGCCACCATCTTGATTGAAGATCCAGCGGAAAATCTCATGCGGCACATGATGACGTCATACGTCGGCAGGCGTGGTGATATACGTCACTGCGCACAAGATTTTACACGGGATATTAAATCAAGATGGTGGCAGCAGGCTCTTTACGCTCAAACGGAAGAGGTAAGTATGATTTTTTTTACCCCATTTCAGGGGAAAATTTTTTGTTATCACGAAGCACGAGGAAAATGCGGCTTTACAGCTAATCAAATTTTCCCTGAAATTTGGATGAAAGTCCACTTTGGACACGTCGATTCGCTCAACACTAATCACGTTCTTCGGTCAATTGAATGGGGCTGAGCTGCAATATCAATAAATGGCACTGTGCTTTGTAATTAGGATCAGCAAAGGTAGAGTAGAGAGCGCTGTCAGGAGAGATGAGCAAAGTTTTCAAAAATTCTATTCAGACGCTTCGCCGAATTTCACCAAGAAATTCAGTTCCGGGAGAGTGTATCTCGGTGTACATCAGTGTGCATTGCACCAACATGCATAGCAAATCCCGTTAATGTGCATCCAAATGACAGGCATGTCGCATATATTGTGCGGGCCACCAACATTTCTAGCTAATCCCATTTGTTAAACCAAAATAAAAGCATACAGCAGCCTTCAGTAAAGCAAAAAAACACTGAGCGCACCTGCAGGAGTTGTGTCCAAATGACTCTTTAGTGGAACAAAATAAAGAAAAGGAGGCAGTGCCAATAAAGTTGTAGAGAAAAAAGGTTCTTTCAATCCATTTTGTGGCAGTGCAAATACATGCTTTTGAATCCCTTCTGTTAGCTGTAGAATGGCTGTGCGTCACTATTAAGCTTAGTTCACACTTCAGTTAGTTATTTTCATCATTTATTGTCAGCCAAAAGAAAGTGCAGGTCAAACCCACAGAACAGGTGTAGATCTGTTCATGATACCTAATCTGAGAGTAGGCTTGGCTCCTGAATTTGGCTCGCAAGAACTGAGGAAAATACCCGACCAAATAACTGAAGCCTTACAGGTCAATGTAAGACTACTTTCACATATGCATTTTTGCTGTTCTGTTTTGAGATCTGAACATGCCGAATCCGGCACTAAAAGCAGTCAAGGGGTGCCCAAAAAAACGATTCAGCACCATTGACTAACATGGTCTTTTGTGCCAGATCCAGCATTATTTTCCTCAGTGAATACAGTGGAGAAAAAAATATTTAATAGCTTTGCTTTTTCCTCATTGCTGTTTGCAGCACCCCCCTCATCACTCTGTAAAGGACTGACACCTTCAGATTTATACTTTTTACCTTTTATATAATTAAAGAATATTTTATGGTTAGATTTACTCTATTTGACAATGAATCTCTCTGTCTCTAGTTTGGCTGCTTTTATTTGTCTTTTACATATTATATTTTTTTCCTTATATAGTTTTTCAATGCTTCCTCACTACTCTCCTGTTTTAGTGATTTAAATGCTTTTTATTTGTAATTTATTGCTTTCTTTACAATACTATTTATCCACATTGGTTTTTTCGTGTTCCTTACCCTTTTATTCCCATAAGGTATGTACCTCTCACAATTAGGTCCAATGTGATTGGACCATGTGATAAGCTCGGTGATGTCATCACAGGTCCTTTAGCCGGCAGCTAATGCTTGAAGAAGACAGAAGAGATCGCAACTACGCGATCAAGTGGATAAGGTGAGTTAATTTTTTTATTTTAAACCCCTCCATCCACATTTTACTAAGCATTCTGTATTGAGAATGCTAATATTTTCCCTTATAACCATATTATAAGGGAAAATAATAAAATCTACAGAATACTCAACCCAAACCCGAACTTCAGTGATGAAGTCCGGGTTCAGGTCTGGGTACCAAACATGCAGAATTTTCCCACGTGCGTGCAAAACGCATTAAAACGCTTTGCACTTACGTGGAAAAAGCACGCATTTTCCCGCAACGCACCCGCTTCTTATCCGGGCGCCAACCATGACGCCCGTGTGAAAGGGGCCTTAGTGTTTAGGATTGGTCACTATTTCCCAGGTGTCTCCCAACCTGCACATCTGTTGTTCTGTCAGGTCTATTGGTTAAAACTAAGTCCAGTATGGCCGTCCCTCTAGACGGGTCCTGAACCAGTTGGGAAAGGTAATTGTCTTTGGTTATTGCCAAGAACCTGTTTACTTTATGAGATCTACATGTTTCAGTTTCCCAGTCTATATCTGGGTAGTTGAAGTCCCCCATAATAACAACCTCATGATTTGCTGCCACATCTATCTCGATTAGTAGTAGATTAGGTCTAATTTATTGGCATGGACTAAACCATGTACTGGCCCAAGATTCAAGTAGTGCCCTCGTAAAAGTGGGGTGGGTGTCAGCAGTAGTGATGAGCGGCAGGGGCAATATTCTAATTTGCGATATTTTGCGAATATTTGGGCAAATATTCGTCATAAACCCATGCCTGTATGTGCATGGAATACGTGCATATTATTACATTGCTGTTTTTCGCAATCAAAAAAATTATTGCGATTTCTCGAATTTGTGATTATTTTTTTGATTGCAAAAATCGGCAATGTAATATGCACGTATTGCATGCGCAATACAGGCGTGGGTCACTAGTGCTACATTTTTCAAGCTGCTAGAAGTTTCCTGAGACTGGAGAAAATGGTTGGCACGGCAAAACATTAACCCTGGGTTCACACCTGAGCGTTTTACAGCGCGTTCAAACGCGCTGTAAAACGCTCAACAGATTAAAACCAATGCATCCCTATGGGAGTGGTTCACACTTGAGCGTTTTACAGCGCGTTTGAACGCGCTGTAAAACGCCCAACGCATAAACAAGTACTTGAGCTTCTTTTGGGGCGTTTGACGCGCGTTTTGTGATTGACACCACAGTAGTCAATCACAAGAACGCGCGTTTTACGCGCGTTTCCTATTTGCAAAAACGCGCTGAAATACGCGCGACAAAAACGCGCGTAAAACGCGCGTTTCAAGAACGCTCAGGTCTGAACCCAGGGTAAAATAGCTTTATATGCAGATAGAGTTCTCTGATATATTCGCGATTGTGCAAATCAGCAATTAATGATGCGCATATTTTTGCGCAATAGGTGCAACTTCACATTTTAACAGGTCTGACTAGATATTAGTGATTGGTGCACTAAGTATTGTTGTGAACTTGTGACATCACAGCACTATGTCTGTAGCATGTATAAATGGACAGCAGAACCTACCCAACACCCTGCAATGGAAACTATCAGTTACACTATATCACAATCTAACCTACACTGACTATCTCCCACTAACTATCTGTATTATATATATATATATATATATATATATATATATATATATATAAGCTAACTAACTATCTAATGTAATGTGACGCAGCAAAGCACAGAGCACAGCAATGACACTGCTGTCTCTCTCAGAACTGAAAAAAAAACTGCAGAAAATGGCTGCTGGGAGGTTCTTATAGTAAGGGGTAAGCAACTTTCCGATTGGTTTCTAGGGATGTTGCTAAGCTCAGACAAAGACATTGCAGCCTTCTCATTGGCCCACAAGCAAGAAGCAGGGAGGGATCATGGGTTCAGAGGAAAAAAAATCTAGAATATTCGGGAATAAGAATATATAGCACTATATTCTAAATCTTCATGAATTCTTGAAGTGGCGATATTCGCAATTAAAATTTGTGATGCGAATATTCGCGCCCAACACTAGTCATCAGTAAGGTTGTATTGACGTCACTGTTTATTTTTCCATTCTTCTGATCCATCATAAAAACAGCCAAAAAAAAAGCGGATCCTGTATTTGTAGCATCCTCCTTCACAATATTTGTTCAGCATTTGATCAATATTTGTAAGGCTTCACATCTCAGTTATTTGTTCAATTATTTCCATCTGTTATTATGAACCAAAACCAATAGTGAAGCCTACTCAGAGACCAGGTGTAATGATTTGATTTGCACCCAATCTGTGTCTTTTACCAACACCGTGTTTTGTCTCACAATAACTGATCAAAATAACTGACCAAATAACTGAAATGTGAACGGAGCTAGAGATGAGCGAACTTTAAAAAAAAGTCTGGTGTTCGGCGTTCGGGTTGGATCCCGTGCTGAGCCACGCCCCCTGCACTGATCACATGACGGTGACGTCACCCCAGGTCCTTCGGCTGTTCAACAGTTCGGGTTGGTGGCAGCCGCCCCTTATGGATTCCATATGCCGCTATAGTGGAATCCATAACGGGATGCGTGACTTACCACAACCCGAACGCCGAACACCGGACTTTTTTTTAAAGTTCGCTCATCTCTAAACGCAGCCTAAGGCAAAAACAGGAGTGGGTCCAAAACAGAGAGAAAATGTCATGGAAATATTTGCATCTCTTTTGTGTTTTGGGCACACTCCTGCTTTTGACTTCCAACTCATAATTAAATCCTGATGCAAAATACTGACCGTGTGATAGAGGCCTCATGCTCAATTTGCATGCATTTTGGCAATTTGCATTTGAAATTGGTTTTATTCAGATGGAAAATAAGTCCTGCATGTATTACTTTAATTGCCTCTATCACACAGTCAGTATTTGGTCAGTTTTTAGCATCAGCATTGATCAGTATTGGTAAAGCAAAAACAGGAGTGGGTCCAAAACAGAGATAAAAATGTAATGGAAATATTTGCATCTTCTGTCTTCTGTATTTTGGACCCACTCCTGCTTTTGGCTTCAAAATCATGATCAAATCCTGATGCAAAATAATGACCTGTGATAGAGGCCTTATGGATACTCACATGACAGGATCTGTTTTGACGGATCAGAAGAATGGAATACTAAACAGTGATGTCAACACGGCCAAATAGGGACACTAGTGGCCCCATAACAGAGTGGTGAGGGTGGCAACAGCATAAAGAGTCACAATAGTGGCCCCATAACAGACTGGTGACAGTGGAAACAGCATAAAAAGTAACAGAGTGGTGAGGATGGTTACTAAAGAGCCCTTCAAACATCTTACCACTATGGATGCCATGCTTATGGGTCTGAGGTAGACCTATAGCCCCTTTTGAAAATGAGTATCACATTTGCTTTGCGTCACATAGTTTCAATGTGGCGCTATATTAGTCAAAAGAGAATATTTAAAACTTATTAACAGGGATACAGAAATAACTGAACTGAGTTAAGACCTCTTGGATATAATCCATCTGGTTCCAGAGTTTTGTTCACATGTACTTAGCTTGGATCATATCAACAAACAGCCTATTAAAGGAGGTTGTCAGAGATTACATCTCATATTCGTTTATAGATGATAAATACTTTTACCACCCATGTCTGTGGAACCGCTGTACCAACTAACCAGTTTGGCATAGGGCTAAAGTCTAAGGGCTTTATTCTGGAGCCTCTGGTATTTTCCCCTTAAATACTTTACAGGGATGTGGACTTTGTTGCAGGATTAGCAACCAGACTGCTACCTCCTGAGAAAGTCCTGATGTAGAAGGCAGCTGACACTCATGGGTCAGAGGCACTAAGGCAAGACACCCGAGGCACAGACTAGGCACTAATTCAGACTGGGGTGCGGTTTGGTGATACTGTGGTGTGTATCTGGGTCAGTATTTGTGTTATCTAGCTCATGCTGTATTACTTATTATTTGTTTATATTAGTATTTTTATTGTATGGTATTTTGATTTTGTAGCACTTGCTTTTGATTTATATTTATTATCAGCTATTTACTAAATAACACTGTGGTGTTTATATCTTATTGATCAGCATAGCTCTTTTTACCTAATACTGTCCCATATATGTTTTTGAACATGCACTTTAGATTGTTTGCTAAATTTCACCATGTATCATCAATCTAGCTGTTTTTAAAGTGATTTTAATCATGTGATGCCAAGTTGTCTATGATTTTGCTTAATAACTGAATTATTGATTATTTAAAGATTTCTTGTATTTTCAATTTTTTGGTCTCTTCACCTTTGATCCATATATCTAATTTTCGGTTCTATATATTTCGATATTGGATTTGATATAGTGGGAATATATTGTTGTTTGCTAATTCAGACAAGGTCAAGCAAACAAAATACATATTATAGTAATGGATAGAATAGACACAGGGTAAAGGCATACTGAATTAGGTCAGGATTCAGACATGGACATAACCAGAATGATCCAGACACAAAATTGAGAGACCAGGCAGATAAAGCTCCAACACAGAATACAGACCGAATCAAACCAGATTCAAGAAAACATGTTGCACAACAGGGCAGGTCACAGAACTCTGGAAAAATATATATCAGACTAACACAGTGACAGAACTCAGGAATAGAGATGGCGGGCGAACACATGCCGGCGAACAGTTCCCGGCGAACATAGCTTGTTTGCATTCACCACGGCGGGCGAACACATGCGATGTTCGGTCCGCATCCTATACATCATCATTGAGCAAACTTTGACCCTGTACCTCACAGTCAGCAGACACATTCCAGCCAATCAGCAGCATACCCTCCCTCCCAGACCCTCCCATCTCCTGTAATCAAAACTGAAGAATCCCGGCACACAATCTTTTTCTTGCTTCTAAATCAGTGCTTCTTGTTTATTATAATCATTATAATCCACAAAACAACGCGTTTCGGCAATCTGCCTTTATCATCAGGTACATAACAGTGGTGTATCCCACAATATATAGGAGATGGTCACAAATGAGGTCAGGTGACATCATCCACCCAAGGGGGGCGGGCCTTTACTCGCAGCCAATCAATAATGCAATCAAAATGTCAATCAATCACAACCTTAATGCAATATGAACAGAATACAGTATTTGGAATTAATCAAAGCAAATCTATATAGTGAAACAACACAGAAGGCATCTAAACTGAAGTATACTATACCCCAGTAGATCAGCGGGTCAGGTGACTCTAGAGAAAAGGAAAGACAAAATTTGTAAATATGACATATCAAAATTTCACATATCAAGATCAGAGATGAACAATTTCATAATCACGGTTGAGGCCATTAGGATGTAGTGTATTTAAGGTGTGTATCCAATACGCCTCACGGCGAAGAAGTAGTTTCTTTATGTCACCTCCCCTTCTCGGTCGCTCAACTCGTTCCAGGACCTGAAATCTCAGCTGCGCTATGGAGTGTTTAAATCTGTCAAAATTATATGGTAACGGTAATAATAGATTCTTGGTCCTGATAGTGGACTTGTGTTTGCAAATCCTGTCTCTAACCGTCTGCATTGTTTCCCCCACATAACCAAGACCACATGGACATTTTATTAAATAAATCACATTTTTAGACTCGCAGGTAAAATAGCCCTTTACTTTGTAGGCCTTGCCAGTACGTGGATGAAAAAATTCCGGGCCCTTGGTTATGTGGGAACACTGCAGACAGTGGAGACATAGAAACGTGCCTTTTTACACTTTAGTGTAATTTCAGTTGCTTGCCTGCTGCCAGTGTGTGTCAGGCCCACTTCCACTGACTGTAGTGTGCCCACTGCCAGTGCCCACCACTCATATCGTGTGGCACAGGACTTTGCATCAAAAAAAGGCATTTAATTTTTACACTTTAGTGTAATTTCAGTTGCTTGCCTGCTGCCAGTGTGTGTCAGGCCGACTTCCACTGACTGTAGTGTGCCCACTGTCAGTGCCCACCACTCATCCCGTGTGGCGCAGGACTTTGCATCAAAAAAAGGCATTGCATTTTTACACTTTAGTGTAATTTCAGTTGCTTGCCTGCTGCCATTGTGTGTCAGGCCCACTTCCACTGACTGTAGTGTGCCCACTGCCAGTGCCCACCCCTCATACCGGGTGGCACAGTACCTAGCACGCGAAGTACCACTTATCTAAAAAAAAAAATGACAGTCAGAGGCAGGCCACCCCGCAGGGGCCGTCGTGGTCGTGATGCTGTGATTTCCACTGTCCCTGGAATAATGCCTAGTGTTCAGAGCCCACGTACCCTGAACCTTAAACCCAATCTTCAACAGCTTCCGTTAAGAACCTTGACGCACCATCCTCCTCCAGCTCAGCTTCGGTCACCTGCTCTCAAGTTACCACGCTCCCGCCCGCCGCCACCACTACCACCACAGCAACCACAGCCACTTCACTTGATCCGTCAGAGGAGATATTTACACATCAGTTGGATGCAATTAGTGATGACCAACCATTATTGCCAGATGATGTAGATTACAGGGATATGTCTCAGTCAGGCATGTTTACACACATGGACGTACAGTGTGATGATGATGATGATAATGATGATGTTGTACCCGCTGCTGCTTCCTTTGCTGAGGTCTCAGATACAAGTGAAGCGGTGGATGATGACGATGTGTCCACGGGTGCCACGTGGGGGGAAAGTTCAGAAGGGGAGACAGAGAGAAGGAGGAGACGAGTTGGAAGCAGGGGGAGGTCGTCGCAAGGAGTTAGTGGCACAGTCAGACAGCATGTATCGGCACCCGGGGTCAGCCAGACAGCACGCCAGTCAACGCATGCTGTTGCCACCACCAGAATGCCATCATTGCAAAGCTCAGCAGAGTGGCATTTTTTTTGTGTGTCTGCCTCTGATAACAGCAATGCCATTTGCAACCTGTGCCAAAAGAAACTGAGTCATGGGAAGTCCAACACCCACCTTGGTACAACTGCTTTGCGAAGGCACATGATCTCACAACACAAACGTCTATGGGATCAACACATGAGTACAAGCAGCACACAAACTCAAAGCCACCATGCTCCTCCTGGTCCAGCATCTTCAGCCACGTCAACCACTGCTGTCCTCCCTGCCCCCTCTCAACCAATCGCCACTCCGCCTCTCACCTTCAGCAGTTCCTGCTCATCTGCCCACAGTCAGGTGTCTGTTAAGGAAATGTTTAAGCGTAAGAAGCCAATGTCACAGAGTCACCCCCTTGCCTGGCGACTGACAGCTGGCTTGACGGAACTCTTAGCCCGCCAGCTTTTACCATACCAGCTAGTGGAGTCTGAGGCCTTCAAAAAAAATTTGCTTTTGGGACACCACAGTGGAAGGTACCCGGATGAAATTTTTTTTCAAAAAAGGCAATCCCAAACCTCTACTATATTATTGAAAAGGAAGTCATGGCATCTCTGGCATACAGAGATGCCATGACAAGGGGCAAGGGTCCATCTGACCACTGATACCTGGTCTGCAAAGCACGGTCAGGGCAGGTATATCACGTACACTGCGCATTGGGTCAACCTGCTGACGGCTGACAAGCATGGAATGCGTGACTCCGCAGCGGAGTTGGTGACACCGCCACGACTTGCAGGCAGGCCTACTGCCACCTCCTCTACTCCATCCTCTTTGATATCCTCCTCGGCTAAGTCCTCTTCTGCTGCGGCGTCTGGCTGCACATCAACTGAATCCCCCCAGCTCCCCAGGGGCTATTCCACATCCCAGATACGACAGTGTCACGCTGTCTTGGAGTTGACTTGCCTGAAAGCAGAGATCCACACAGGACCAGCACTCCTGTCCGCCCTGAACGCACAGGTGGATCAGTGGCTGACCCCGCACCAACTGGAGATCGGCAAAGTGGTGTGTGACAATGGAACAAATTTGTTGTCGGCATTGAATTTGGGCAAGTTGTCACATGTGCCGTGCATGGCACGTGTTGAATCTCATCATACAACGCTTTGTGTCTAAGTACCCAGGCTTACAGGACGTCCTCAAGCAGGCCAGGAAGGTGTGTGGCCATTTCAGGTGTTCCTACACGGCCATGGTGCACTTTTCTGATATTCAGCAGCGAAACAACATGCCAGTGAGGCGCTTGATTTGCGACAGCCCGACGCGTTGGAATTCAACACTCCTAATGTTCGACCGCCTGCTCCAACAAGAAAAAGCCGTCAACGAGTATTTGTATGACCGGGGTGCTAGGACAGCCTCTGCGGAGCTGGGAATTTTTTTGCCACGTTACTGGACACTCATGCGCAATGCCTGTAGGCTCATGCGTCCTTTTGAGGAGGTGACAAACCTAGTCAGTAGCACGAAGGCACCATCAGCGACCTCATCCCATTTGTTTTCTTCCTGGAGCGTGCCCTGAGAAGAGTGCTGGATCAGGCTGTAGATGAGCGTGAAGAGGAAGAGTTGTGGTCACCATCACCACCAGAAACAGCCTTGTCATCATCGCTTGCCGGACCTGCGGCAACGCTGGAAGAGGAGTATGAGGAAGAGGAGTCAGAGGAGGAATGTGGCTTTGAGGAGGAGGAAGACCAACCACAGCAGGCACCCCAGGGTGCTCGTTGTTGTCACCTATCTGGGACCCATGGTGTTGTACGTGGCTCCGTCAATGACATCAGTGAGGACAAGGAACGGGAAATGAGTAGCTCTGCATTCAACCTTGTTCAAATGGGGTCTGTCATGTCTGTTGAGGGACCCTCGTATAAAAAGGATGAAGGAGAACCACCTGTACTGGGTGGCCACGCTACTAGACCCCCGGTATAAGCAAAAAGTGTCAGAAATGTTACCAAATTACCGAAAGTCGGAAAGGATGCAGCATTTCAAAACCAAACTAAAAAATATGCTTTACACAGCTTATAAGGGGGATGTCACAGCACAACGGGAATCTAACAGGGGAAGAGGTGAGTGTAATACTCCTCCTACCACGGCGGCAAGGACTGGACGATTTACAGATGTGTTGTTGATGGAGGACATGCAGAGCTTTTTCAGTCCAACTCATCGCCACAGCCCTTCGGGATCCAGCCTTAGTGAACGACTCGACCAACAGGTAGCAGACTACCTCGCCATAACAGCAGATATTGACACTCTATGGAGCGATGAACCCCTTCACTACTGGGTGTGCAGGCTTGACCTGTGGCCTGAGCTATCCCAGTTCGCGATAGAACTTCTGGCCTGCCCTGCTTCAAGTGTCCTGTCAGAAAGGACCTTCAGTGCAGCAGGAGGCATTGTCACTGACAAGAGAAGTCGCCTCAGTCAAAAAAGTGTTGATTACCTCACCTTCATAAAGATGAATGAGGCATGGATCTCGAAGGGACTGACAGTGGGGGATACGTTTGACTAACAAAAGGCCTGATGACATGCCTTGGCCTCAAAATGGTCCCCACGCTGCTGTATTTAATGTCTGCATACCGAATGACTTTCGTGAATTCTCCGACACCAACTAGGGTTCAAGCCGCAATGATTTAGTCACTTTTGTGGCTGGAAAACATCAATTTTTCTGGCCCCTGCTATAACTGCGGCTGCAACAATGCCATTATTTTTCAGGCATGTGTACATGCCTTATTTTTCTGTCCTATGGTGCAGCATTGTGGCTGCAAAAACAAACAAAAAAAAAAGGCACATACAAGTGTCAATTCCCCTTCGTGATCGTTACCTTGTTGTGGTGAAGGGGCTTGCGTATCACAATGAAGCAATCATCACACCCCAGATGATAAGGTCGTTGCTTCATTATGGTTAGACCAAAAGCGATCGGACAGCTGGATAATATTTCATAGAAAAAACATTAATTTACCTTTTTTTTTTTTAAGTGGTATGGGTTTTTAATACATAAAATAAAAAATCATAATAAAGTCTCTTAATAGTTTATATTAAAAATAATGCAGACAATTAAAAAAATCCCCATCAATTCCAATACAAAGCAAGTACAGAGCTCAGAACTAAATTATTTCATCATGATGTAATGGTTCGTTAATTCGACAATGGTTAATCAATTCGACACACATCCCCGGATAGGGTACGTAACAGGGATTAAACTGATAGGAATAGTACTAGTTAAGACACCACTCATATTGGGTGTCACAGCACATTGCTCTGTGCACGCGCAGTGCCCCAATTTGGGAGTAAGAGGACCGACCAAGCTGCTTTTTCCATCTCCCGGTTCCTAAAATCAATTCAGTTTAGTGTACGAGAGTTTGGTCTGTCACTGTAAAGGCAGTCGAGGGTACCCGGCCTAAATTTTTTTTCACAAAAGGCAATCCCTGATATGGGACGTAACAGGGATTAAACTGATGAGAATAGTACCACAGAAAATACCACTCATATCGGGTGTGAGAGTAAATTGCACGGCACAGACGCAGTGACCGTGGATTAAAACAAAGGGGAGGGAGCCAGCGTTTTTTTAACCATCTCCCCGTTCGAAAAATCAATTCAATAAATGGACCCCAGATTGGGGACGTTAGAGGGATTAAATTGATGAGAAGAGAACTACAGAAAATACCACTCATATCGGGTGTGACAGTAAATTGCACGGCGCAGGCGAAGTGACCGTGGATTAAAACAGAGTTGAGGGAGCCTGCGTTTTTTTAACCATCTCGCCGTTCGAAAAACCAATTCAATTCACCTTTCGGGGACCCTTGGTGTTGTACGTGGCTGGGTGGAGGAAGAAACCTTCAATGACATCACCGGGATGTGGCTAGCTTGGTATCCAACCTTGTGCAAATGGGGAGTTTGCGGTTGTGCAAATGG
The DNA here is from genome assembly GCA_033119425.1 of Bufotes viridis. NCBI lineage: Eukaryota > Metazoa > Chordata > Amphibia > Anura > Bufonidae > Bufotes > Bufotes viridis. The sequence continues at coordinate 128,883,352 of CM065590.1, forward strand.
ACTGTTTGCGGTTGTTTACGGTGCATTAAAAGGGGAGTTTGGTCTGTCAGTGTCTGTAAAGCGGGCGTAACCCTTACACTACCTGATCAATACAACATCATACCTGATCGTATACACACACTAGATGTTTTTAAGCAGTTTATTCCAAACAATTTCGGATTGTTAGGCGATTTATGCCCTTTATGGATTAAAACCCGACTCTGCGTCCACTACGTAATTTTCCATGGGAGTTTTGCCATGGATTCCCCTACGCATGCCACAGTCCAGGTGTTAGTCCCCTTGAAACAACTTTTCCATCACTATTGTGGCCAGAAAGAGTCCCTGTGGGTTTTAACCACTTGCCGCCACGCTAACGCCGATGGGCGTCAGCGCGGCGGCTCTCTCAGGTCTCACTGCCGCCTATCGGCGTCATCTCGTGAGACCCGAGATTTCACATGAACGCTGCGCGCGTGCGTGCGCTGCTCATGTGATCGGAGCCGGGACAACTGAAACTACAGCCTGCCAGCGCTGATCATGCGCTGGCAGGCTGTAGATGCGGAAAAACAGCATTTAAATCGCATATCAGACGCTGTTTTGTAAACAGCGCCTGATATGCCTGCTGTCTGCTCGTCTGGTGGTCCCTTTGTTTGGGACCACCAGAGGAAACAAAGGTAAAGTGCACCAATCACTACACACACACCCCCAACCCCCATCACTGATTAACCCCTGATCACCCATGTCACCCCCTGATCACCAATGTCACCCCCTGATCACCCCTGTCACCCCCTGTCACTAATCACCCCCTACAGGCTCATTCAGACGTCCGTATGTGTTTATGGATCCATGGATCTGTGGATCCATGGATCTACGGATCCGCAAAATACGGACACCGGCAATGTGCTTTCCGCATTTTGCAGATCCGCACAGAACTATATAGAAAATGCTTTTTCTTGACCGCAATTGCGGACAAGAATAGGACATGTTCTATATTTTTGCGGAACGGAAGTGCAGACTCGGAAGCGCGGATCCGTAATTCCGGATCCGAGCGGGACAAAGTCTGTCCCCATAGAAATGAATGGGTCCGCAATTCCGCTCCGCAAACAGAATTGCGGACGTGTGAATGGGGCATAAGGGTCCCTTATCACCGCCAGTTAGCTAGCTACTTGTTAGGTAGCTAGCGCCCAGCCCACCGCACCGCAGTCACTGATTTGGCAGAGATTTTTTCATCCACATTGATCGATGCGAATGAAAAATCTGCGCTGCTCATTTTTTTTTTTTTCAGCCCAGAGGCTGAACGGAAAAAATCTCATTACCCGTATGCTCAATATAAGGAGAATCGCAGAAACTCCTAATGCTGGCCATACGTGTAATGATTATGGAGACCCTCAAATGCCAGGACAGTATAAATACCTCACATGTGACCCCATTTTAGAAAGAACACACCCTAAGGTATTCCGTGAGGGGTATGGTGAGTTCATGCAAAATTTTATTTTTGTCACAAGTTAGTGGAATATGAGACTTTGTAAAAAATATATATATATCAATTTCCGCTAACTTGTGCCAAAATTTTTTTTTCTGTGAACTCGCCATGCCCCTCACGGAATACCTTGGGGTGTCTTCTTCCAAAATGGGGTCACATGTGGGTATTTATACTGACCTGGCATTTTAGGGGTCCTAAAGCGTGAGAATCCAAATGCGTAAAAATGGCTCTGTGAAATCCTAAAGGTACTCATTGGTTTTAGGGCCCCTTGCGCATCTTGGCTGCAAAAAGTGTCACACATGTAGTATCGCCGTACTCAGGAGAAGTAGGGCAAGTTTGGGGTGTATTTTACATATACCCATACTTTGTGTGAGAAATATCGCTGTAAACGACAACTTTTTAATTTTTTAATACAAAGTTGTCAATTTACAGAGATATTACTTCACCCAACATGGGTATATGTAAAAATACACCCCAAAACACATTGCCCTACTTCTCCTGAGTACGGAGATACCACATGAGTGACACTTTTTGCAGCCTGGGTGCGCAAAGGGCCCAAATTCCAACGAGTACCTTTAGCTTTTACATGGCTGCTCACAATTTAGCCCCGCCCAAAATGCCAGAACAGTACAAACACCCCACAAATGACCCCATTTTGGAAAGAAGACACCCCAAGGTATTCGCTGAGGGGTATGGTGAGTCCATGAAAATTTAACTTTTGTCAAAAGTTAGCGGAAAGGGAGACTTTGCGAGAAAAACAATAAAAATCAATTTCGCTAACTTGTGCCAAAAAATCTTCTGTGAACTCGCCATGCCCTCACGGAATACCTTGGGGTGTCTTCTTCCAAAATGGGGTCACATGTGGGTATTTCTACTGCCCTGGCATTTTAGGGGCCCTAAAGCGTGAGAAGAAAAATGCGTAAAAATGCCCTCCTAAAAGGTACTCATTAGAATTAGGGCCCCTTTGCGCATCCAGGCAGCAAAAGTGTCACTCATGTGGTATCGCCGTACTCAGGAGAAGTAGGGCAATGTGTTTGAGGTGTATTTTACATATACCATGCTGGGTGAGAGAAATATCTCTGTAAACTGACAACTTTGTATAAATTTGTTTTAAAAGTTGTCATTTACAGAGATATTTCTTCACTCCAGCATGGGTATATGTAAAAATACACCCCAAAACACATTGCCCTACTTCTCCTGAGTACGGCGATACCACATGAGTGACACTTTTTGCAGCCAAGATGCGCAAAGGGGCCCTAATTCCAATGAGTACCTTTAGGATTTCACAGGGCATTTTTCCGCATTTTTCTTCTCACGCTTAGGGCCCCTAAAATGCCAGGGCAGTAGAAATACCCCACAAGTGACCCCATTTTGGAAAGAAGACACCCCAAGGTATTCCGTGAGGGTCATGGCGAGTTCACAGAATTTATTTTTTTTGGCACAAGTTAGCGGAAATTGATATTTTTTTTTTTATTTTTTTACAAAGTCTCATATTCCACTAACTTGTGACAAAAATAAAATTTTACATGAACTCACCATACCCCTCACGGAATCCAAATGCGTAAAAATGGCTCAGAAATCCTAAAGGTACTCATTGGTTTTAGGTCCCTTTGCGCATCCAGGCTGCAAAGGTCACATGGTATCGCCGCATCAGAGTAGTAGGGCACAGTGTTAGGGTGTATTTTTATATATACCATACTTTGTGTGAGAAATATCTCTGTAAACGACAACTTTTAAAAATTTTTACACAAAGTTGACAATTTACAGAGATATTTCTCTCACCCAGCATAGGTATATGTAAAAATACACCCCAAAACACATTGCCCTACTTCTCCTGAGTACGGCGATACCACATGAGTGACACTTTTTGCAGCTAAGATGCGCAAAGGGGCCCAAATTCCAACGAGTACCTTTAGGTTTTACATGGCTGCTCACAATTTAGCCCCGCCCAAAATGCCAGAGCAGTAAACACACCCCACAAATGACCCCATTTCGGAAAGTAGACACCCCAAGGTATTCACTGAGGGGCATAGTGAGTCCGTCTGAGATTTTATTTTTTTTTGCCAGAAGTTAGCAGAAATGGAAACTTTATTATTTTTTTTTTTCCTCAGAAAGTGTCATTTTCCGCTAACTTGTGAAAAAAAATGAAATGATACATGAACTCACCATGCCCCTCCGTGAATACTTTGGGGTGTCTTCTATCTAAAATGGTGTGATTTGGGGGGTATTCATACTATCCTGGCATTCTAGCACCTGAAGAAACATGCACCATAGTTTGTAAACGCTATAACTTTTACCCAAACCAATAAATATACACTTATTAGATTTTTTTTTATCAAAGACATGTAGAACAACAAATTTTGTGAAAAATTTATATAGAAATGTAGTTTTTTTTGAAAAATTTTACAACAGAAAGTGAAAAGTCATTTTTTTGCAAAAATGTCGTTACATTTTTATTAATAGCAAAAAAAGTAAAAATGTCAGCAGCAATGAAATACCACCAAATGAAAGCTCTATTAGTGAGAAGAAAAGGAGGTAAAATTCATTTGGGTGGTAAGTTGTATGACCGAGCAATAAACGGTGAAAGTAGTGTAGTGCGGATTTGTAAAAAAGGGCCTGGTCACTAGGGGGGTGTAAACCTGTGGTCTTCAAGTGGTTAAAATTCGCCTGCCTATTGAAGTCTATGGCGGTTCGCCCGGTTCGCGAAAATTTTATGTTCGCGACATCACTACTCAGGAATATATATAGTAGACTAGTCAAAAAATGCAAAGACAAGGCCAGAAAACATTAATTCACGCAATATTGAACAGAGAAAAGATACAAGAACATGGCACAATGCACACCAAAGACAAATGAGGCCAGAATATATAGAACAGTGTAAACATAAACCACCATTGAATACAACACCAATTCAAACCAACATGCATGTGGCGCCTGAACACATGGTACAATGGTCACAAGTGAAATGCCATTGTAACAATAATGAAGCATTTTTCCATTTACATGCAATAAAAAAAAAAAATCCAGTTAAGATTTTTTTTTAATTATGGTGGTCAAAGTGTATAGCAATGTTCATGTGCATCTACTTTGCTGAGTTCTGCTGGTCACACATGCTCTGTCACACCCCACCGGCATGTCTGTGTTAGGAGAGGAGCTTTCTGAGGGGTAGCCAACTGCCCTACATTGCACAGAGGATCAATATGCAGGGAAATGGATGTAGATCAACGTGCACATTACAATACACTTTTATCATCAGGTGGTACTATATTATGTAGGTAGATTTAACAACTCTTCACTGGATGATTTTTTCCATGTAAATGGTAAATATGCTTTTATTTTTAAGATCTATGCAGTTTATATGACATGTGATGGCGGGACAACCTCTTTATGTATGTTACTTTATGTATTTATTGCATTGACAGTGCCTATTTCATTTAATCTCTCTTCTTTTAGCTAAATAACCATTTAGTAGATCTGACATTACTTTGTCCCCAGTGATCAATCCCTATTATAATTATTTAGAGCACCTCGCTGCTCAGACTTTATATGTTTTAGTATTAGTTTTTTTTTCACTATTTTAGTCAATTATATTTCCTTTTTAACTATTTAGAACTTTGTAATTTTAAAGGCTACAGCTGACCCATCAGACTTGTATTTTTTAAATGCCTTTTTTGTCATTTATTGCCCTTTTTACAGTACAATATCTGTAAGCCATGTGTCAGGTATTGCAGCTGTTTCACTTGAATGATGGTGAGCTGCAACACAAAATGTAGTATATTAATAAAAAGGTGCTTGTTCTGGAGAATAGCGGCCGTGTTTAATTAAGCCTCATTATTGGAATTGAACTATTCCACCAGAGTTTGAGAATGAAAAGATTATTCACAAGTCCTATCAAAAAGACATCTGTCTTAGCATATCGTAATGATATAAAAAAGCTGGAGTTGTTTTTTAAAGTGTTTTTAAAGTTCATTATAAAGCTTATTTCAATAACCAAAGCAAGCATCTGGATATGGTATCAGAGTAATGTGTACATAAAAATCTAGAAAGTGACTTCCGGTTCCGGCACGCACATGACCGGTCGGGTGTAGGGAGAGCTCCGTGCCGTGTTGCCCGAACGCCCAGGACCTGCCGAAAATCTAGGGGAAAACAATCCCCACAGAAGTGCCTTATGAGCCCTGCAGAGCTCTATGGATAAGTTTCTACAGAAAGGCGGCTCCCGGCAGGTGACATCGCCGCTCCCGCTCCGGCAAGAGAGACAGAGGCAGAGCAGCAAGATGGCGGCGACAGCAGCAGGAAAGCCACAGAGGCAGACGAGAGCAGCCTCCCAGCCCCCACAGAACAGCGCTGAGCCAGAAGAGGTTGACAAAAAGATGAGGGGGAGATACAGATGAGCCAGGGACCTGACTTAACAGCCTCATGCCAGTGGCGAAATTGTTAGCGCCAGACATAAAATCCACATTAGAGGCCACTGTGTCCATGACATTGCTACAGATACAGCAGGCGGTGTCCCAACATACCGCTCAAATAGTGGAGCTGGAACAAAGTATCTTATAGGTGGTGGAAGAGCTAGAAAAAACCCAAATACAAACTAAAGAAGTACTCCACAACAACCAAGCTCTGAAAGAAAAACTGGACCATTTAGAAAACCGCTCCAGAAGGAATAACTTGCGGATTGTGGGGCTCCCAGAATCGATCCCACCGAATCAACTACTACAGATTTGTGCTATCACGATCCCCCAAGCTCTGGGCCTCCAAGGTATGTTTACGGAGGAAAGGGTCCACAGATTAGGCCCGAAAAGACCTCAGGGCCAGGAGCTGGGCATGGATAGGCCCAGGAACACCATTGTAAAATATTTGAACTATGCAGCAAAGGAGGCGATCCTTAGCCAATACCGACGAAATCCGCGGAGCTGAGGTGGCGAGAGGTAGGAGGGCTTTCTCGGATGTGTGTTCTACCTTGGTGAAGAAAAAGGTTAAATTTGCCCTTCAATACCCGGAGACGCTGAGGGTGTTCTTAACGGATGGCTCTATTTCAACTTTCCTCACACGAAGAAAGCCCAAGACGGTCTAGATGTGGAAGATGACGTTTTTGCCTCCCACAGCACCTCATACCAGGGGAACGGGTTTTCCGGGAAAGGAAGGAAGGTTAATCAACAACATAGCTGCGGATCCTCTAGAGCGCCAGCCGTGACCGAGAATCCCCAGGCGCCACTTTCTCCAAGCCAAGATCCAGAAATTCAAGCATATGAGACAATGCTGGCTATGATTCCTGTTCATCGAGAAAAGGGCTAGCGGTGGAGAAAGAGACTGGACGGAAGTGTAAGAGATAGCTGCAACGGCTATATGCTACCATGTGCGAAAAAAGTGAAGTAGAGATGTTGGTTGATAACGTTGTATTGTGGGGCAGGGATTTTGTTGTTTTGGGATGGGGATAGGGTGGGGAACAAGGCGATTCTGACATGTGGGGGAGCAGATGGCCCCGAGCTCAAGTCTGGTGCAGATAGGATGTGGGACATATCAAAGAAACCGGGTTGGTTCTACCTGGTTGTGCCTCCTAAAATTAATCTGACAGTCCACGCACTATGCGATTGGTGACTTGGAATGTGAAAGGTCTGAGATCACAAACTAAACGTATTGCTGTTCTGAGACATCTTAAAAAATTCGATGCCGATGTTGCCTTGGTACAGGAGACACACCTAGGTGAATCGGACTTCTGGAGACTCCAGAAATTATGGGTGGGCCAGGTAGTGGGTTCCCCATCATTAGGTAGGAAAGCGGGGGTTATTGTCCGATTACATAAACGATTACAATGTACTGTCAAGACCGCTAAATCATTGGAGGAGGGTAGAATACTAAAACTAGTACTGGAATCCTCGACTGGCCTGACTACTATCTATAATGTATATGCGCCGAATTCTTCCCAACAGTCATTCTATAAGACTTTGGAAATTAACATTCTACAGGAGGGGGGAGGCCACCTGGTGGTTGCGGGGGATTTCAATAGAGTCCACGACAATGGGGAAGATAGACGTCGCCGTAACCCACGGACGAGCTCCAAATCAGGGGAGACAGGTACTCTCTCGCCATTGTTGCAAGCCAAAGGTTTGGTTGATGTGTGGAGATATCAGCACCCTATGGAAAGAGAGTATACACACTTTTCCCACTCACAGTTGTCATGGTCGCGGTTAGATAATTTTTTTGATATCCCCAAATCTGCTGCTCATAACTAAATCTGTAAAGATTTTGGATATGATTTTATCGGACCACTCTCCAGTTGCGTTACACCTACTAGATGACGTACCATATGGGTCAGATTTCCAATTGAGATTCCCTCAACATCTTCTAGCAGATGAGGATTTTATTGATAGACTTAGAGGTTGGTGGTGGGAATTCTCCCAGGACAACAAGGAACATATTTCTAGCCACACCCTTTTCTGGGATACGCCGAAGGCTGTATTACGTGGTCGTGTAATGGCTTATACTGTGAGGAAAAAGAAATAGTCAAAAAAATAATTTGACGAGGCCACAAAGAATCTCAGATCCGTGTACACTGCTTTTCTGAGTCACCCGACAGAGTCCAATAAGCTACAGTGGGTAACAGCCAAACATGCGTATGATTATGAACTCGAACAGGCATCCAAATGGTTTGGAGACCGTAAAAAAGTTGACCTGTTCCAGCATAGAAACAAGGCGGGAAGGTTGCTCTCCAACCTCACTAACACTGGATTCAGACCTGAGCGTTTTGAAGCCTAGCGTTTTCTGAGCGTTCAAGACGGGCGTTAACGCGCGTTTTTTTCAAGCGTTTTGGTAAATAGTGTAGGCGCGTTTGACGCGCGTTTATGTGATTGACTGCATAGTTGGCCAATGACCAAACAGCCCTCGCTATATATAGTTTGGCCAATCTGAGTGCTTTAGAGGTGTGCATTTCCATGGTGGCTGATCCAGCATGTTGCAAACTTTGAAAAATGCGCGTCCATAGGCGCGTTTTACGCTGCACAAACGCCCGAACAACACGCGTATCGCGTTTCCCATTGAAGTATATTGGCACCAAACGCTCGAAAAACGCCCGAATTAACGCGAACATACTTGCTTATGCGTCGGACGTTTTTAGGCGCGTTCGAACGCGCATAAAAATGCGCAAGTGTGAACCACCCCCATTGGAATGCATGGTTCCTGTACTGTTGTGCGTTTTTTTGCGCGTTCGAACGCGGCACTTTACGCGAAAGTGTGAACTGAGTGTAAACCTTATGCTAAACAATCCCTTACCCACCTCTTAAAAGATGAGTGTGGCAATCTTTGTTCTAAACCAGAGGAAATAGTGAAAATAATGGGGAGATACTTTCAGTCCCTCTACACCTGAGACCCCTTTGTGAGAGAAAGGGCTGAGAAGCTTTTGAGTGAGGTATCCTTACCCTTGGTGTCAGAGGAGGCCCAAGCCGTACTGAATAAAGAAATACCGGAGGAGGAGCTGAAAAGGACGATTAAAACCCTCTCTAATGGTAAGGCCCCAGGACCTGATGGCTTTCCGGCTGAGTTTTACAAAGATCTGGCTGGCGAAGTTGCCCCCATTCTCACCCCACTATATAATGCAATCCTGAAAGGCAATTCTTTACCGCCGTCAAGACATCTGGCATACATAAAACTGATCCCTAAGACAGATAGGGACTTGACTCAACCAGGGTCTTATAGACCCAGATCACATATCAAACAAGATGTTAAACTCGTATCAAAAATAATAGCTAACAGGTTAGCCTCTATGCTACCGGAAATAATAGGAAAACACCAAGTAGGATTTATGAAGGGGAGGTCGGCGATAACTAACACACATAAAGTCCTCACGGTACAAGACGGACTGAGAGGAAGACATCAGGGGGACAATCCGGCTTTGTTGGCGATAGACGCTGAAAAGGCCTTTGACAACGTAAGTTGGGAATGGCTTGAATTAGTTTTAGATACTATAGGCTTTACGAGGGAATTTCGCAACTGTCTAAAGGCCCTTTATTCTAAACCCCAAGCAAAAATATATGTCCCTGGCTTTTTATCTGATACAATTACACTTGAGAAAGGCACTAGACAGGGGTGCCCCCTATCCGCCCTGTTATTCAATCTGGCCCTGGAGCCCCTTGTCCTATACCTGAAGCGTTCTGACCTGTACAGGGGTATTGTTGTAGGGGAGATGGAAACCAAGGTGAACTGTTTTGCTGACAACTTACTACTCTATTTGGTTTCCCTGGACTCACACCTCACAGGGGTACTAGATGCTTTATTCTACTATGGTTCGGTAACGGGATATAAAATTAATGTGGTCAAAAGCCAAATCCTCTTTCTAAGTCCTGGCCAGGGTAATCAGTGGCGGTATGACACTAAAGAAGTCAGGAAGGATTATCTGAAGTATTTGGGTATTAAGATTGGGCGTTCATCGACAGCTTTGTACCACCTAAATTACCCTCCCCTTATCCAGAAGATAACACATGATTTAACAAAATGGAAAGACCTGCCGCTCTCATTAAGCGGAAGGGCACACCTGATCAAAATGTTGTGTTTCTCTAAACTTCTGTATCCTCTTCAGACAATCCCTTTGCTACTACGACATGAGGATGTTAGGAAAACATTCGGCATTCAGAGCTTTCCTGTGGAAAAAATAAAAGGCCGTGCATATCCTACGAGAAACTTACAATGCTAAAATGGGAGGGGGGCCTGCAGATGCCAAATGTTCGTCACTACAACTTGGCAGCATTGTTTCGCCATGTAAGGGACTGGATATGGGAAACCTATTTCTTCTCGGCCACACCCCTGGAGCAGGAATTAGCACGTCCATGGCAACTGGGAGAGCTATTACACACAAAGCTAAGCGATATCCCTTCTCAAATCAAACAGAACGTGGTATTGTGAGATGCAATTATTTCCTGGAAAGCTATTAGAAAGATCTATAGGCTGCCGTTTTATGTATCGCCCCAGTTGCCACTGTGGTCTTTGCCTTCTTTTTCTCAGGGAAGAGAAAACAAAATGTTTCAGGTATGGAGGGAAAAAGGAATCCATAAGCTACACCATTTTCTAGACGGCCCTGGCCAGACCCTCCTGCCATGGGACGAGCTTAGGGATAAATATCAATTGTCAGAAGCGCATTTCCTCCCTTACCAACAACTTGTAAGGGGCAGTCAGAGAGGATGGGAGAGGCTGAAAGACTGTCATGGTTTGAGGCACTTTTCGGCACGGAGACGTCATCCCGTCCTCTTTCTGAGTTGTACCACAGGATCCATAGTATTCAAATGCTAGGTCTGGTAAATAGAGTCTTTCATACATGGGAAAGAGAGTTAGAGGATCAAGAGGTACCCAAAAAAATGAGAGAGGGCTTTAAATTTGTTAGAAAGTCAATTTCAAATGAGCAATGGAGGGAGACGCAATTGCGCATTATGCACAAAGCAACATATGCTTTTGATTTGACTTACAGGGAGGCCCCAGACCATTTTCTGAGACATTGCCCTAAATGTTCATTGCCTAAAGCGAATCTTCTACACGGTCTACTGACCTGTCCAGACTTACAGCCATTATGGTTCCGTGCTGTGACATACATACACAAGGTATGGGGGATAGAAGTGAAACCTAACCCTATGCAGTGTATCTTTCAATATATACTGAGGGAACAATCAGATACACAGGGCCGGGCAGTGACAGAGAGTGGAATACATGTGCTACTTATGTCTGTCAAAAAATCTATTCTGAGAAAATGGTTGCAACTGATGGTGCCAGAGTGGGAGGAGGTCATGGGAACAATGAAATACATGTGTAGTGTACGGGAGTTGTACTGCCCGTCACTACAGAAGGGTCACTTGGATGCTGTCGTTCCTCTCATTTATGTGGAGGCTGGTAAAGGTCCTATTTATATAATGCAATGCAATTTATGGTATTTAATTCCCTGTTACTGTGAAATGTGTTATGTGCAGGCCGGCTAGGGACGTAATTCCAGCTCTAGTCACCAGAGGGAGCTAGGTAACCCTAGTCTATATAAGGCCCAGTCAGGGAAAGAAAGCTCAGTCAGACAGCTCAGTTCAGTCTACTCCAGGCCATGAGCCTGTGAAGTCTTCACCAGGCCCTGGGCCTGGGAAGGAGTGCAGACCCTGGAGTCTGTGTAGGCCACATGTCTCAGGCCTGAGCAAGTCAGCAGAAATCAAGCAGAGGCAATCCCTAGAGCAAGAGGTACTAAATGTCAAGAGGAGGTACACTGTCAACTGGAGATTCAAGGATATAAGCCAGAAATAGGGCATTGGGGCCTTGAAGCATCAATTCCAGTCAGGACAAGTCAGGAAGAAAGTAAGGTTCACCTGCAATTCTAAGTCCTGTTATTTTACCCTCTGTTATACCTTGCTGGATGTAAGCCTGCTGTAACTGCGACTGTACAAACGTCTATTTTCTGCAACAAGAACTGTGTTAAGAGGTTGCCTGCTGTAATTTCCACTGTTCTCAGTAAAGTTGGAATTCTGTTTTCAAGTTACAAGTCTGCACCTCTGTTATTCCTACTATAAATACGGTGTGCCACCGTTTACTGGCACTGGCGTCACGACACCTCAGGGACTCAGCCATAGGCACGTTAAACTACAACACCAAGGGCACCTCGCATTCCACCTGGCTGTGTCCCTCAAGAACCCAGAGAGTGCCCCAGAGGAACAGCGTGCCGGCCTCTCCATCACTGGCATTCCCCAGGTTAGTCCCACACATTGCCCTGACTTGGGGATGCTACATTTTGGCGTCACGAACAGGATACGCACGTTTTACGGACTGTGAGCAAAAACGTGAACTTTGTGCCTTAACCAGTTTGCCAAGTGACAAAACGCCTGTTTATTTGAAGTAAACTTTGTGGACCTAAAACGTACAGAAAAGTGTCCCAAGAACCTCTAAAAAGCGCTGGGCAGTGTTGCGCTATCAAGAGGAAGAAAATCGCCACTTCAAAGTGCATTTTTGTGGACTTTTATGCTGTTTTACTACCGCTGCTTGCTGTCATTGAATTGATGCATCATGGCGCCCAAGATGGCCGCCGGCGCCATTGGACTTCTTCTTGCGCCATCCCTGACCTCAGTGGCGCGAAAATTTGGCGCCAAAACCCTCCAAGAGGGAGGAGAAGACGACCTGGAGGTAACGCCTTCCTTTGAGGAATATAATATGGACACCGCCTACCCTATACTGGAATACCTAGGGGCGTGCAAGAAACGACGGGGTGGAGCCTGCAGGAACAGTGGCTCACCCTGCTACGGGGCTTCCTACCTGTGATGTCAGAGGGATCCGGAGCCGTAGTTGGAGCAATGGAGGCGACCCCAGGAGCAACTAAGGAGCGCCCTGCGCCCCAGCGTATACTCCCAGCGACATGGCCCAGACCTGTCCATGGCCACAAGCCGAGCCCTGCCGCTTCCACCCGCAGCGAGAAGGCTTCCTCCCGCGGAACCCCGCGTGGTCGGCCCTGATGGCCGAGATCCGAGTGGCGGCAACTTTAAAAACTACCACTCAGAAGAAATACTTCGAGGAAGTCACCAAGCGGATTTATGAGGACTCCAGGGACAGCAAGCCCCAGCTCGAACGCCGCACCGGAGTCGTGCTAGAGTTTGACAAGGTCAGAGGATTTGGATTCATCCAAGAAACCGGCACCAACCGGGACTATTATGTGAATCGCCGGTCCGTCAAGCGCAGCTATCTCCCAGGGCGACTGCATAATCTAGCGGTCGGAGAGAGAGTGGAGTTCACTCCCGCGGAGGGCCTGCGAGGCCCATATGCCACTGCGGTGACCCGTCCCGGACCGGTACCGGAGGACTGGGAAGAAGCAGAAGATCCGGTGGAAGCAGAGGACCCGCCGGGACCCATCCGGAATACATACCAGGAGAAGAGTTCCTTTCTCGGCCCGAACATCTTCTGGCAGCCGACGGTCCTGGACAAGCCTCCCAGTCCTTATCCCTCTCCAGAGCTGCCGCGACGAGAGAAGACAGCCGCTGATTGGGCGCGGATGGCCCAGTTCAGTGAAGCGATGGATGACCTGCGGGGGAACCGCCATGAAAGAACCTCGTCTGAGCCTGCTGCAAGTGTGCCGGAATCCAGCAGTGAGATCTCCGCCCTGGAGGAGCGGATCGCGTCCTTACAGGTTTACCTGGACGGCCTGCGGCAAGTGGCAGATGCTAAGAAGACAGCGCAGCAGTCCAGCGGTGGTGAGTTACCTGTGCCCCCTGTGCATCCTGAACCCGTAGTACCAAGTCCTACCGCTAACGCTGAGCCACCCAAGGTCCGTGTAAAAGGGGATAAATTGACATATGCCAGGAGCCGAGTCCGCCCTGACGGGAGCGTTATGTCCCGGCCAGAGGAAGTGTCTACCCCAGCGCCGGCCCGTGTCCCGAGACCAGCAGCTCCTATATGTCCGCAACCCAGCGGGCCAGTGAGGTGGGTAGGTCCAATACCTGTGATGTTTCCAGCCCATTCTCTTTGGTGGGCACCCCCTCCAAGTGGCCCTTGTGCATGGCCCAGACTACCGGCAGCACAGGGCTGCACTACCTCTGATGAACAGGGATCCTTTGATACATACCTGTGAGCAGGCCTGCTAGGCCATTTTTGCTCATCCTCACAGGGACATCATACATGTTGCAGGAACTGTTCCTTTAAGTTTGCCAGGCTGGTGGAGCTTGCTGCCAGTTCCCCACGGCCGGTGGCATGTTTGTGAAGATAAGTTGCCACTGTGGAACCACTGCTCCCAGCCTGCCTCTTTCTGTTCCGGGACATCCTGCCTGCTGCTACCATTTTGGCGTCAAGTACTTTAATACTTCCAAGTTGTGCTTTTATTTGCACTTTATCCCCTTTTAACCCCCATTTCAGGTTGAAAAGGGCTTTTATGTCAGCACTTTAAAATATACGCAGGACTTGCCAGGAAGGTGTTTCCCTGGTATTGTCAGAGTCCTGTATTGTCATTTTATGTATGTGCTGCTGACCGTATTTATTGCTCAAAAATTTTATCCAAGTCTATGTGCCCAGAGATGGACTTCCTATGTGCGAGCCTCTGAGATGTTGCTTTTATAATGGACTCATTCATTGTCATGGACTATCCTGGTATTCCCTAACATCCGCTGTGCCAGGTCAGCGCCCCAGTTCCACTCTGTATCCTGAAGAAAGAGAGCGACGCCCCTTGTCACCGCACTTCTCCGTTAACCAGCTGGACCTGATCATAATTGTCAATGCAGATAGAATTGAGTACTGATATGTATGTATGCCTGCATGTTTTTTTTGTCTCTTTCAGGTAAAATTCCAGTTGGGCGGTACCCTGTTGGAGTACGAGGGCGTACTCAGCTTAAAGCAGCGGGGTATGTAGTGTACGGGAGTTGTACTACCCGTCACTACAGAAGGGTCACTTGGATGCTGTCGCTCCTCTCATTTATGGGGAGGCTGGTAAAGGTCCTATTTATATAATGCAATGCAATTTATGGTATTTAATTCCCTGTTACTGTGAAATGTGTTATGTGCAGGCCGGCTAGGGACGTAATTCCAGCTCTAGTCACCAGAGGGAGCTAGGTAACCCTAGTCTATATAAGGCCCAGTCAGGGAAAGAAAGCTCAGTCAGACAGCTCAGTTCAGTCTACTCCAGGCCATGAGCCTGTGAAGTCTTCACCAGGCCCTGGGCCTGGGAAGGAGTGCAGACCCTGGAGTCTGTGTAGGCCACATGTCTCAGGCCTGAGCAAGTCAGCAGAAATCAAGCAGAGGCAATCCCTAGAGCAAGAGGTACTAAATGTCAAGAGGAGGTACACTGTCAACTGGAGATTCAAGGATATAAGCCAGAAATAGGGCATTGGGGCCTTGAAGCATCAATTCCAGTCAGGACAAGTCAGGAAGAAAGTAAGGTTCACCTGCAATTCTAAGTCCTGTTATTTTACCCTCTGTTATACCTTGCTGGATGTAAGCCTGCTGTAACTGCGACTGTACAAACGTCTATTTTCTGCAACAAGAACTGTGTTAAGAGGTTGCCTGCTGTAATTTCCACTGTTCTCAGTAAAGTTGGAATTCTGTTTTCAAGTTACAAGTCTGCACCTCTGTTATTCCTACTATAAATACGGTGTGCCACCGTTTACTGGCACTGGCGTCACGACACCTCAGGGACTCAGCCATAGGCACGTTAAACTACAACACCAAGGGCACCTCGCATTCCACCTGGCTGTGTCCCTCAAGAACCCAGAGAGTGCCCCAGAGGAACAGCGTGCCGGCCTCTCCATCACTGGCATTCCCCAGGTTAGTCCCACACATTGCCCTGACTTGGGGATGCTACACATGCTATATATGGAAAGGTTAGAAATTGAGAGGCAAAAAGAAAAAACAATAGGCAGGTTTTTTAAGAAATGTAAAACATTTATTACAGATGCCATTTCAGACAGCGAAATACAGGAATTAATGACCCGTTCAAACAGACGAAATGGTATTTGATGTCTCAGCTAAAAGGAAATTTAGGGAGGTTAGAGGTTTGATATGACAATTACGGTACGTTCACGCTATATTTTGGTACACATTCCTGCTAGACTTAAAGCGGATCACAGAAAGCAAGAATTAAGGGTACTTTCACACTAGCGTTGGTGCGGATCCGTCTGTTTATTTGTACAGACGGATCCGCACCTCTAATGCAAACGTTTGTATCCGTTCAGAACGGATCCGTTTGCATTAGCTTTAAAGAAAAATGACAAAGTCCAAAACGGATCCGTTTTGACTTACATTGAAAGTCAATGGGGAACGGATCCGTTTTCAAATGCACCATATTGTGTCACTGACAACGGATCCGTCCCCATTGACTTACATTGTAAAAAAAAACTGATCCGTTAGGCTCCGCCTCTTCAGACGGACACCAAAATGCTGCATGCTGCGTTTTGGTGTCCGCCTCCAAAACGGAATAGAGGCGGAACGGAGCCTAACTGATGCATTCTGAACGGATCCTTATCCATTCAGAATGCATTGGGGCTTAACTGATCCGTTTTGGACCGTTTGTGAGAGCCCTGAAACGGATCTCACAAACGGAATCCAAAACGCTAGTGTGAAAGTACCCTAAAACTTAGCCTTTATTCTTATTGTTAAAAAGTTATACTTAAAAAAATATTCATTAACACAAATATTAATATTAAGACCAGACGCTGACCATAAGGAGGTACTTATGGTTAAAGGGGAAGCCGGCCTAGAAAAAACACAGAGAAAGTCAGGAGGGCCTAAAGGTCCCTATCATACCCTGACTAGTCCCTTAACCCAAAGGAACACCCTGATGGTGGGTGACCAATGGTCTCGTGCCTAGCCTATCTAACCCTCACCTTACCCTCACCTATACCGACGCGTTTTTCCCCAGTTCGTGGTTCATTAGGGGAATATTGTGAGGAAAAAAAAAATTCTTAGCACATAATCGATGGTCCATTCAGCCGTTCAATAAATATCTTAAATATCATTTAATTTGATATGGCGCAAAAGGAAATACACATCACATCACAAAATTCATCCAATCAATACCACAAGGTTCGGGAGATCTATGAATCCAACTGAATCATATCCAAATCAATCCACATGATCTGATAGTGAACTGATAGAGTCAATTTTAAGGAATTCATTCACATAAAAAATATATATTACATTTCATTTGATAAATTCATCCACCATTAAATCAATGTCCATGATTTCCAAATATATTAGCTGGCATGATTTAGATGTATATTTAAAAGAAATTGACAACCAGGACGGGTATCCCGCTTTCCCCGGGCACTCAAGGTTAACAAAATGCGGCAAGATCTACATAATAAGAGGGAAAATATCTTCATATTCATACTGCACCAAATGGCCTCATCCTCATAAACGGATCTGATTAGCATCTGTTCAAAGATATGAAGCAGAAATGCACCAGGTAAGCATTATATGCTGAAATTATGTCATTGTTAAACAATATATGCCCAGGTATTCTACTCACAGAGGCCGATACATGCGCTTGATGTGAAGCATCCCCAAGTCAGGGGAGTGTGAGGGACTGACCTGGGGAATGCCAGTGATGGAGAGGCTGGCACGTGGATCCTCTGGGGCACTCTCTGGGTTCTTGAGGGACACAGCCAGGTGTAGTGTGAGGTGCCCTTGCTGTTGGTAGATTAACGTGCCTGTGGCTGGGTGTCCCTGATGTCTGTGACGCCAGTGCCGGTAACGGTGGCACACCGATTTGATAGGAGGAATAATTGAGGTCATATCTTTGAACAGATGCTAATACTACTGGGAATCTATAACAGGTTTAACCTGTCTGTATACAAGCAGCAGTTTTCTAATTATTCTATGGGTAGGTGCACCTTCCAACTGGTAGGACTACATCCCATCAAGAAAACAACCCAGATAAAAAAGAAATACAACAGTACTCCAGTAGCTCAAATGTTTCATAAAACTTTATTTAATTACATAAAATCCATATTATATAACTACTAATTATCAGTGTTATAATGCAAAATACAAAAGGGAAAGGAAACGCTTATCTTCAATGAAGCTTTGGTAGCACCAGGAACTCAGCAGGGAACCAAACAGAAGCTATAAACCGCATAACATAGTGGGAGAAACAACAATAAATAGAGAAGGTTAAATAACCACAATAGCAACACCTAGGGATAGAAGGGTTGGCAAGCACCAGAAACAATACAGACGTCATTTGATCCAAAAGGAAAACATGTCAGAAACAAACCACGTGCTGCCAGTCTCACAGATCTCCTTCCACCTGTCGCGGGAACTTCCGTGACACATAAATCTGGTGCAGGATTTAGAACACTCCAAATTTAGAAATGTCCATGCACAAGAATAGTAAATTTGTCTAACATTAAGACTTTCATATTCTTAGTGTAAAGCACAACACTATTAGTAAATCTGCCCCATTGTCCTGCTGAAGCAGTCAGCACCTCCTATATAGACAGGTAATCCATTGTTAGTTTGCTGGTGCTATGAGGGGAAGATGTTATCAGAACAGTAATCTTAATGATAATATTAGGGGCAAAATTAGGACAACAGAATGACAGCTCTGTTGTTCTCTTCATGGGCCTAGATAAGATAAGATGTCCACAGAAGAATACTGCATTGATCAGTGTAATGTGTGATGCTCTAATTGAGTCACTCATCCCCGTTCCCTCTCTGACTGTTGTGAATGGTATGAGAAAGTCAACGAGGCTGTTTGCTGTGCTGAAAAGCTCAAACAAAGGAGGAAGTTAAGATCTAGCACAGGAGGTTGAATGCAAGGATGGATGCTAAAAAAAATGACATCTAGAAAAACATCCACCCGTTTTTTAATTTAAAAAAATACATAGAAAAAAATGTATAGAATATTAAAATATAGGCTGTTAGTATGTGATTAAAAAATAAATAATGTCCCTTTACATTTTTGTGTCCCTTTAAAGGTCTTCCATGGTCAAGACATAAAGGACTATTTAATGAAATTCAGGTCTATTGGCATTCATGATGCTATTCTTCATCTCTTTCATCTCTGTATGTCCATGACCTTTAATTCTCACACCTGTAATAACCCGGAGTGGTATTACCATTCTTACACCCTGCTGTTCCCTCTAATGGGCTAACCATAATATTATCTGTTTATTAATTTCAGGTCATTTGACATTGTGCATTAATAATCTTGCTATATAACTGTTATGTTCATGTACTGTGCCTGGTTCACCAGCAGGTGGAAGCCTATATGGCAGATAGATCTTTAGAAAGAATATAACTTACCATTCCATTCTCCCCCTTTTGGGCAGAAGTGGGCCAGTCCTGTTTCCTACCAAAGGGAGGGGTTGCAGTTCTAGTTTATTCCAGTCTAGTCTAGACAGTGGAGCTAAAAAGACGTGCCAAGATGTAGCAGAGAGGAAAAAGTTCTACTTCCTGCAACAGGAGTCCTTCCAGAAGGAAGCAGCTCATAGAGCACCATGACTCTTTGCAGATTTACCTACAGAGTGTCACGAGGTGGTCAAAAGCCAGAGGCACCCCACTACAAGGGTACGAGAACAGACCTAAAGTCCAGCTGCCAGAATAGAGCTGAGTTTAGCACAGGAAGGAGAGAAAGCAGAGTACTCAAGTTTGCCTGCCAGTTTATGCCAAAGCCTGCTGAAACCAAGAGTAAGCCTGAATATTGTCTGGATATAAGTTGATTCAAGTAAAGCTGTTGAACTTTATAAAGGTCTGGACTCAATTTATTCTCCACCTCCACCATTACTTGTCCTCTCTATTGCTTCAGAGCCAAG
Source organism: Bufotes viridis (assembly GCA_033119425.1). Classification (NCBI taxonomy): domain Eukaryota; kingdom Metazoa; phylum Chordata; class Amphibia; order Anura; family Bufonidae; genus Bufotes; species Bufotes viridis. Next base: position 128,903,047 of record CM065590.1, read on the forward strand.
CCCTGGGGAGCAACAGTATCCAGGTAGGAGCATAATCACACACACACACAGAAAACTCCTATAAACCTGGGACATGATTGGCCCTGGGGGGCGGCACGTTGCACACCTATATGTACAGCAATGGAACAGAACAGGAGGTAATACCACATATAACTATGTATAACTATATCAGGGGTCAGTACAAAGATCTCTCCCATCCTCTATTTATCCCCAGGACTGTGACTGTGACGAGGGGACATCCTCTGCGTCTGGAGGAAAGAAGGTTTGTACACAAACATAGAAAAGGATTCTTATTCTGCATTGCATATATTTTATATGTTTCAATAAAACAAAAAAATTTACAAGAAAAGGATTCTTCACTGTAAGAGCAGTGAGACTATGGAACTCTCTGCCTGAGGAGGTGGTGAGTTCACTAAAAAAGTTCAAGAGGGGCCTGGATATATTTCTGGACTGTAATAATATTAGACGTTATAGTTACTAGAGAGGGGTTGTTGATCCAGAGAGTTACTCTGATTGCCTGGTTTGAGTCGGGAAGGAATTTTTATCCCCTTAAGTGGGGAAAAGTGGCTTCTACCTCACAAGTTTTTTTTTTCTCTAGATCAACTTGCAGTATAACAGGTTGAACAGGATGGGCAGATGTCTTTTTTGGCCTTATAAACTATGTTACTATGTTACTATGTAATGCAGCCACATTATAATGAGTCCCTAATATCACCAGTTACCATCAAAGAAAACTTTCATTAAAAAAATATATCATGTTTAGCCCATTTCTAAATTTATATTGAGTTTATATCCAATGAAATTTCTTGTAAGAATTTGTATTTAGGTCCTTAATTGAATGAAAACAGCTTTGGATATAAGGTCAAGTTACAAACTTGTCCTATTTTGTTGTAATGTCACTTATGAAATAAATCACCTGTATCTAAGCAACTGATCTCATAGCAACTTGAAGCACCTTTCCTCCAAATAGGGTTGGTCATAATTTTGTTTTTCACAGTCGGTATATTAAAGGGGTAAGAACTTCAGAGGCTCTACAGAGACAACAGACGTGCCCACTGCACACAGGTAGAATTCAAACTATATTGCTTTTTTGTGTATTTTTCTTCATGTTGCTCAACATTTTGTCTTTTATAGTTTATTTTCTCAAATTATAGCTAAAGCACTCTGGTGGCTGGACGGCGCTAGTGCTTTTTCTGATTTACAGAGTTTCCAATTTATCACAAGGATTTCGTTAACCAGAGTTGTTGGATTTTTACAGCTAGGATGGAGACTGTCGGTGTGATAGTATCACATTATGAAATATAATGACAGGCTGGTATTATACAGCTGAATACATTAAGCATTGTCTACCTGCCAGGAAATTACAGTAGGAAATTTACGGGGAAACTGTAGTGAAAATTCATCACAATGCCCAAGAGCCTAGCAGAACTAGATGTTTCTTACTGAAGAGCTCCTCATGTGTGGGTAGTTGTTGGCTTAGTTTATAAAGACAAAAGCTATTTATGACAGACTATAATATAAACTTATAAACAGAATCCAATAAGAAAAACTATTTTATTTGGCTGGGGATGGGTCTAGAATTAGACTTCACAAAATTACTGTAAGTGAAGCAAACAGGGTATTGCAAACATAAGTCCAAACCTACAAACATATCACAAATTGTTCCAACTCACTGTTTTTAGGGACAATAAATGCTATAACTTCCAGTTACATTTTGATCTGATAAGGGCATCTATATTTGCATTGATGGTCATAAAATGTGGCTAATCTACAATAGGAGTATCATATGTTTAATGTATAACCTTAAATTTTCTTTATTTATTTTAGGCTAGAAACATGCCTTTAGCTATTGGAATACAATATGTACACCAGTGTACATAGGTTATATAGTATATGAATGTGCATTTATTTAGGAAAATAATACCTTATCATTAATATTCAGTTGCCTATGGAAATCTGTATCTGCTTGATCACTCTCTGCACTGATGCACTGCCTGTATTTAGTATTATATTTCAGTATCTAAATTGTAAATATTAAGGGAAGAAGGGAGAGTTTTCATCACAGCAAATGTGGATTTATTATTAACTGATGAACATGAAGGATAAATGGTCTGGGTGAAGTCATTGATTGTATATGGAAAGAGTTGAATGAATTAATAAATTAATTCATTTTTGGAACGGAAAAGCTATAAAGGAGAAGGTAATTTTTGTCTACTCATTAAATGTATACATAAAATGAATGTATAATCAGAAAATGACATATTATATAAGGCTTCATATACACACAACTGTATTTTTGGTGAAAAATGTGGACAGCACGTGGATGTATTATGTGCTCAGTGATTTCTGATACATTATTGTTATAATTCATTATTATAGCGTCATTTATTCCATGGCGCTGTACATATGAAAAGTGGGGCACATACATAATGCAATTGCACTAAGTATGAACAAGACGAGTTACAAACTGGTACAGAAGGAGAGAGGGCCCTGCCCGCTTACAATCTACAAGGTATGGAGGAAGCACACAGTAGGTGAGGGTCACATAAAACAGCTGAGAACCGGAAGGAAGAGGACAACTCACAGATACAGCCATCAGTAAAAAGATTACTTTCGCTACAATTTAGATCATATACCTTTCCAATGGGTCAAAGAATAAAACACAACTGCATATTGTTTGTATGGTAAATGCAATGATAAAACAGTATGCACTAGCTCCCACTAGTGGTGGTTGAATACAGTCAGAATGTCATCAAGGTATGAGGTATGTCGAGCAGCATCATGTCATACTATATAGCCGCGATACACTGTGACTTTGATACCCTGATACATCATGCATGTTTTGCCCAGTATCTATGTCCTATCATTTACTCTACAATATACTATATGCCTTAGAGGTTGTTTTCCAAATGATGTTCTTTATGCTTAGTATCTATGCCTTGTAACCTGCCCTATCATGCAGTACATATCTCATATATCTTGTTTAAAACTTGCTGTAAATTTACAGCTAATAGACAGATTGTCTATATTTGATTTATTGATGCTGATGTATCTTCCTATAGCAATATATGTACATACCAGCCTAATATCTTATTTTTATCTTTATTTTTTATTTCTATATATAAGACGTGTCTGTCCAATTTCAAGGACTATATGTACTTGTAATTAGACTTACTCTATACTTTCTAATCTTTCTTTTTTCTGTCGTTTATTATTTCACCTTATTATTATTGTTCAGTTAAAACTATATATTTATTTTTATACGTCTGTAGGCCGTGACCAAGGTCCTGGGTGGACCGAAACGTTGGCCCTGTACCATAAGTGACGATTTTCTGTTAATCTGGTGGTGGCTTCCAATAAAATCTAACTTACTTTCAAAACTACACAATTGAGTGTGCCGTGAAATTATATACAGATCTACGTTGTGGCCTGACAGCCTCTTCACGTAGCACCCCTTATTGGATAAAAGTTATCCTCCAGTGGCGGAAGTGCCATTCAGTATTAATTGAACTAGAATGTCATCAATGACGCTGAGATTTTTTAAAGCTTGGCCCAGAGCATAGGCTATGAAAAATGTATTTTTAAACAATAGCTGAACTTTTCAATTTCTTTCACCATTACTCTGGTCTGCGACACTCCAATACTTGATGTTCCTGCAGTAGTCATGGGTTTTTCATCATTCACGTGGCCACTGCAGTCAATCACTGACCTCAGCAGTCTTGTGCCGTTTATGCACACAACTTCTGAGGCCAACTCCTTGCTATGGACTCATTTTATAAAACACTCGTAAAACCATTTAAGAGTACGTCCACATAGAATATATATGCTGCAGATCTGAAGCTTTGGATTTGCATGTTCCAGCAAACTGGATAACATTTTAGGAAATCTCATCCACGATTTGCAAAAAAAATAAAATTATGCAGTGTAAATTTAACTGCAGCATGAATTTAAAATCAGCAGTATGTCGTACCTTCACAGATTGCTGGAACGAAAAATGGCATGGTTCTTGAAGGGAATCTGTCACCAGTTTTTTTGCTGCTAGGTTGTAACAGCTCCAGGGTACGCCAATGAGTCCCCACATTCATGAGCTCACAGCGTTCCCCGCCACCTACCTCTGATTGACAGGTTTTTCTTCCATATGAATCAGCAGCAGGTGGGTGGGGAAAGCCAGGGGCTCATGAATATCAGGACTTGTGTGGCATGTGCTGGAGCTGTTCAGTACAAGATTTTGTGAAAACGTCTGGGTCAATTAAACAAAGTAACCCAGCATTTTGCTAAGGGGATCTGTCACTAGTTTATGTTGCCCTTAAATTCCCTTAAAAATAATGGATATTCACGTTACAGTTCTTGGCTGTTATCATCCAGTAAATATAAAAGTATGCAGAAAAGAATATTCTGACCCAGTATAACTCCCAAAAAGTCATTACATCTTCTCAGTAGAAAATATATGTTAAACATTGATCTTACAACATTATGATACTTCTTTGTCTCCCTTTCTGGATACCTGCATATAGCTATAGGTTTCCAGAAGTTCGTGCGGATTTCCACATTTCCATGTTACTTGCAGATTTTGATGCGGTTTTGTTCCAATCTCATCCATTTTATTGCAAAGGGTAAAATCCACACAATTGACATGCTACAGATCTCATACTTCGCAAACCAAGTCAATTTCCGTGAGTAAAATATACATAAGATTTGTCAAGTCTCATTCACTTTGCTGGTACTGCATTATGCTGCAGTTTTACCACACAAAACTTTGCATGGAAAAAAACACATCTAATCCACAATGCATGCAGGTAGTCTAAGGTTCGATTCACACATGGGATTTTTCCAGGGTTTTTTCTTTGGTGAGTTTTGTCATGTTTTTTAGGCTAAAACTACCTTCTCCAGATGATGTATGCAAGTTTATGGGAAATATTAAACACAGGGCAAACAGGCATTTTTGTGTAGTGGTACTTGTTACCCTTGAAGGTTAATTTTTGGGTTCAATGGTGATTTTTTAAAAATTGCAAAATGCTCCGGGTCTGTCATTTTTCCCTCATTGCCAGGCATTTTTCTCCCATAGAGCACCATAGTTTTTTTGCAGCTTCAAAAAAAACAAATATGCAAAATGTGTTGGTATTTTTTAATGCTACACAAAGTGACATTACAGGGGGGATATCATTTTCTATAAAAAAAAAACACTAGGCATAAAAAAATGGCATTAAAAGGGACAGGTGCTACAAAAACTCTCCAAAAAGGTATGAAAATATTAATTTAAAATACACAGAGTACAATCCATGAAAAGTTCAGAATTTCTAAAATTGCATTGGTACAAATGACTTGTCAAGGGCATCCTTCAAAGATGGCACATGTATAACCAATGAGAAATGTGTAGTACAAAGTTGATGAAGAAATCTTATCTTTCTGTTTTGACTAAGCTTTTTTGCTATCAAGCAGATTCCCAAAACATGAAAAGGGTAAATGCCAGCACTATTGGGCTTAGATCTTCTGTCTGCTGTCCAAGTGACAGTGTCCAAGTGAATTCTCTCTTCACCTGTACTTAGGAAGAGAAGACCAGCCTAGAAAGACATGATTCCAGAAGTCCTGAATCCAATGCAGTACAACATCACGGAGGTTATGCCCAGTGTGGCCCCAGCAACAGCCGCCTCTGTGGTGGCGTTCATCTTTTTACTTATACTTATTTGGAATTACGAGAAGACATCTTCAATACCAGGTAAGAGGAATCAATTTACTTCATCTGACTTTCCACTTGTATTACTGCCCACACCGTACTAAGTCATTTTTCATACAACTGCTATAACTATATCTCCTCATGCAGAAGTTGTAATACTCTGTACGGCGGCTACTGAATATATAGAACGCAGGTAGACAAAGTGATGCAGTGAATAAAGAGGCAGATGAGCTGGCACGAGCTGACAGTCAATAGCATGGGTCATCATCCGGCTATTGTGAATCCACAAAACCCCTGTCCAAATGAAATCAGTATCTATCTATCTATCTATCTGTCTGTCTTTCCATCCATCCATCTATCATATATTTCTATTCACAGTGCCTTGAAATAGTATTCATAGCGCTTGAACTTTTCCACATTTATCACGTTACACCCACAAATTTAAATTTAATTGGGATTTTATGTGATAGATCAACACAAAGTAGCAAGTATATATGAAGTGAAAGGAAAATGATACAAGTGTGGTGTGCATTTGTCCCTTGTACTCTGATACCCCTAAATAAAATCCTTCTGAAGTCACCAAATAAATAGAGCCCACCCGTGTGTAATTTATTCTCAGTATAACTACAGCTGTTCTGTGAAGGCCTCAGAGGTTTGTTAGTGAACATCATTGGGAAAGATGAGATCTGCACACCCCTCAATTGTGGGTGCTCATAGAGGACAATAGTCATTCCACGTATAGAAAGAGATCTATGGCACACCAAAATTATTTTCAAGTGATGCTTTAATTCATAGTGTACATATTCCAACCAAAACGGTGGGACTTTGCATGGCCTTTAAAGTCTATTGTACATTCTGGATAAAAAGCATGTACAAAATGATTTGAATATGTACACTATAAATGAAAGCATTACTTGAAAATAATTTTGGTGTGCCATAGATCTCCTTATATATGTTAGTTATTAACATTAGTGATCAAACAGCTCATGAAAACCAAGGAACACACCAGACAGGTGTTAGGCAGGGTTAGAATCTAAAAAATATCCCAACCTCTGAACTTCTCACGGAGGAAACATTGCGTGCAGTGGTTTTTGTCCAGCCGAATACTGGCATACAGTATTGGCTGAGTAGTAGCGGGATCTCCACCGGACCCCATCATAGTCAATAGGGCCAGTCGGCATTCCAGTAACATGCCGACTCTGAAGAACACCGACAGGCTGTTCTCTGTCAGAAAAGCCTGTTAGAATGCTGTGACCTCAGCGTGAAAGTTACCTTACAATAGGTGGTGAGTTATAGTTATGCCCCTGCTTCTATCTATCTATCTATCTATCTATCTACCGCTCTATTGCACATCTATATATTTATCTAGTGTCTGTCCATCTTATCTATTTGTCTCATTATCTATCTATCTATCTATCTATCTATCCATCACTGTACCTCAGTGTTAAATAAGTAACATGTAGCTGAGCAAAGCTTGTCATTTGGCACACAGAATATTAGGTCATATGGATGCCATAACGATAGATCACTGTTTCTATGAGCCAGAGCCGGTGTCTCTCTGGTAGACCCGTCCAATACGTAACGGACGATTCATCTGAATGGGGCTTGCAGAAATATATGTGCTTGCTGGAAAATCTCGTTTAGATGTATAGAACTGATTTTCTGATTTTGAACTCAAAAAATATCTGTAATCAAATTTGCCACATGTGAAGGAACCCTAATACTGTATTTCCACTGCACAGACTCTAAAGATGCAAGTGTGACCCAAGTATCCGATTTATAGCACAGTAATGATTGCTTCTCCCTAACTAAACAAAAAGCCCAGCATAGTTAGGCTACTTTCACACTAGAGTTTTGGCTTTACCTTTGTGAGATCCATTCAGGGCTCTCACAAGCGGTCCAAAACAGATCAGTTTTTCCCTAATGCATTCTGAATGGAAAAGGATCCGCTCAGAATGCATTATTTTGCCTCCGTTCAGTCTCCATACTGCTCTGAAGGCGAACACCAAAACGCTGCCTGCAGCGCTTTTCTGTCCGCCTGACGAAGCGGAGCCAAACAGATCCATCCTGACACACAATGTAAGTCAATGGGGACGGATCAGTTTTCTCTGACACAATAGAATCCGTCATGGCTATAGAAGACATGATACAGCTGGATCTGCTCATGACGGATGCATGCGGTTGTATTATTGTAACAGAAGCGTTGTTGCAGATCCTTGACTGATCTGCAAAAAACGTTAGTGTGAAATTAGCCTTAAACGGGTCATGTAAATAAAGTTAATACAAGGCACTTCTAATACACTGACCATATCCAGGGACTATGACCCCCTGCAATCCAGTAACGGGGGCCATGCTTGCACATTATATAAAAAGTGCTTTTTCCTATAGTGTGCATTGGTGGTCATAACCCCTGGAAGCGAGCAGTGTATAATGTGATGGAAAAATGAATCAAGCCAGCAAAGGAAGCAATGTGGACAATCACAATACATTAGTAAGTGCCTTGTATTAAAAGAGTTTTCCAACATTTTACTAGTGATGACCTATCCTCAGGATAGGTCATCAGTATCTTATCGGTGGGGGGCCAACACCTAGGACCCCCACCAATCATCTGTTTGCGAAGGCACTGGCGCTCCTGTGAGCACAGCAGCCCTCTCCATGCTTTCCAAGCACAGCACCGTATAGTGTATAGCCCTTGTGCTTGGCATCACAGCTCAACCCTATTCACTTCAATGGGGCTAAGCTGTGTCATTTGCTGAAGTAAGACAACCCCTTTAAAGCCTGGTAAGGACATGTTCACATTGCATTTTGTAATAAGGATTTTGATGCAGTTTTAAATATATACCTACATTTCTTTCAACAAGCCTAACATAACTGTCCAACTAATTTAAATACAAATTATGAACTATTTTTCTGCGTTCAGACTTGAAATCTACATAAAAAAAAAAAAAAAACACTGGGGGAGATTTATCATATCTGGTGTAAAGCTAGTGTACAGCTAGATTAGTTGCCCAAAGCAACCAATCAGATTCCACCTTTAATTTTCCAAAGTAGCTATGAAAAATAAAAGGTTAAATCTGATTGGTTTCTATGGGCAACTAAGCCAGCTTTTCATTACACCAGATTTGATAAATCTCCTCCATCGAATTATTGTTGTGGTTTCCAAGCCGAAACTGCTTCAGAAACTGTGAGAAGGGCCTCATCAGTGGAAACTGCAAACCACAGCAGAAATCAGATTTTTCTGATGTGTATTTAGGTTGTGTCAAGAGATGGCTAAACAGCTGAACAGGACAACTGTTTGTAACATGCTCATTCAGGGTATATCTACCTTCATATTTATCTATCATATTAATCTTACCGTCTGCCTATCTACCCATATATCCGGCATCATTTAATTTTATTTTATATTTTCAGGTCCTTCCTATTACTTGGGACTTGGGCCACTGATTTCCTATGGAAGATTTCTGTTGACAGGAATTGGGACAGCATCAAACTATTACAATAAAATGTATGGAGAATTTGTAAGAGTATGGATAAATGGTGAAGAAACCCTCATTATCAGCAGGTAATTGTGCAGGTATTACAGTAATGTTAGCACTACTAGATAAGTAATACTGACGACAGGTATGTGCAGCGAGCCGCTGAGGAGCCGATGCAGAGGATGGGAGTGGTAGTGCCCCTCATGAACGGTGTACTCCCTCAAGCCGATGCTCCATGGGGATCAGTGCAGTGGAAATGTAGTCAGAAGAATAAGGCCAGAAGTAAATGTTGAACAGTCTCTTTAACTTTTAGGTATAACTTCAGGTAAATTCAATAGCAGTGGATTCCAAATGCAATTTCTGGCACCAGTAAGGAATATAGAGGCAGGTAGGATGACTACAGTTTGGCCCTTGTGAGTGTAGATGTCCACTGTCAGGCCCAGATTCAACTGGTAATTGGCCTAGTGGTAGTCTGGGTGATGTGTGTCTTAGCTGTGGTCCTTCACCCCACAGCAGTGTCTTTAATGCAGGTGGTCACTCTGCTGTCTGCTTCCTCCACTGCAGTTGCTTGAGGGTAACTTTAATTGTTCTTCTAGAGAATTCATCATCACATAAGCAGGAGCTCTGCAGTGTGCTTCCTCTCCTCTCTGTCTCTCAACAGGAATCCCCGCTCCTGGTGGAAAGCATGACCAGCCCACTCCTACCAAGAGGGGAGCAACAGGGTGGTTAGCCCTGCTCCTGCCAATCTTTGCCAACCATAACTTTACGTGTAGTTATGGCCAAAACATGAACAATATAATGCAATACACAACTATTTGCTGTAATTGTAGATACCCCCAGTTCTGGGGTACTGCATATGTATATACTGGATGTGTAATGGGTGAAATCTGCGTGCTGACGATTTAAAATCTGTACAATGAGATAAAAAATCTGACAGTGTTGGATTTTATGTGACTGTTGCAACATTTCGCATGTTACACCACTCATTAGATGCAATGTCGAACAAGACATGTCGTCATGTAGCTCCTGCTTAAAGCCTGAAACTTGAGACCCAACAACCCAATGAACAGGCATAGCTCTGTTTCTGGAAGAAAATTCTTATCTGACCCTTTTTCAGGTTCATGCAGTGGCAACAGGGCCTCAGCTTACTCTGACATTACTACATCCGAAAAACATGTTTTTCCCACAGTTTTCCAACAATTCTGGTTGCATTAAATGAAAATTACCTATTGTTTAAATCATATTTTTATGTTTAACATTTTTTAAGATTTTTTTAATTTTTCAATTCCATGTCAATATATAGACTTAAGCAAAAAACATAAAATCCTGCTGTTTTTGCACTGGCCACTAAGCCTAATAATAGGTGCCACTTCTTGGTCTGTACTGATCACTTTACTGCAGTTACCTGCTTATCTGTCATTCTAATCCTGCCTGTAATTATATCACCTGTGTGCAAAGATAACACAGGATCCACCATTTACAAGAGGTGATTGTCAAAGCTTATCTATTCCCTTGTACAATGACCTCTACATAGGTCACAGAGCATGCCTTGAAAACTCTCCCATAAAAGTCAATGAGGTGCCCTCCCAACCATTGTGTCTATGGCCCATGTGGCTGCCATCAGGGGCATTGCTAGGGTCTCAAAAGATCCAGGGCCCAAGACCCAATGAAAATGGCCCAATTCTCTAAGTGAAACCTCCCCCCGGACACTGCCTTTTACTGTATTTTCTATACAGCAGAACATACCTTTCACATCCAGAGCCTCCCAGGTGATGTATATCTTATCGGTCATGATGTTCTCCATTTGGTCCTGACAACTTATTTCAGTCGTGCGTCGTCTTTGCAGAGTGTGACACACAGACATCTTAGGTTCCACACTTTTTTATCATCATCCCCCAACCTCGAGTCCCAACAGTGTTATCCTGCTGCTCACTGTGCTCCCCAATACCCCCAAATACTATCCTGAAGAAAAATTTGTGCCATACAGATAGTCCCCCCCCATAGTTATAGTGCTCCTTAAAGTCCCACCAATAGTAATTCCCTTCTAGAATGCCCTCATTAGTAATACTGCCCCTACAGTGCTCCCAACAGTGATAATGCTCCACAAGAATGCCTCCGTTAGTAGAAGAGCCCTCCAGTATTAATAATACCCCCACAGAGCCCCCCAGTAGAAATAAGGCCCCACCTATTGTTTCCCCAGTAGTAATAGCGCTCACTACAGAGCCCTCAGTAATAATAATGCCCCCCATAGTGCTCTTAGTAGAAATAAGGTGGATCTATAAGACCCTCCTATAGAGCCCTCTGTAGTAATAAGAAAGCTTAATGTCCCCTGTATTTAAAATTCTCCCACAGTGCCCCCAGTATTTATATCGCCGCCTACTGTTATAATGCTCGCTCTGCAGTGGCCCCTGTAGTTATATTCCTCCATTTAGTACCCCCAGAAATTATAATTCCTTAGCCCCTCCACTATACAATCCCATGTAAATAACATCCCTCTCTATCTACAGCCCCCTCCAAAATACAGTCCCATGTAAATAACATCACCCCCTAGCCAGCCGCCTTCAACCTACAGTCTCATGTAAATAATTAGAGAAGAGTGAATTTTTACTAAATTCGATTCGGCCGATTCACCGAATTTTTAAAACAAATTCTGTTCAATCAGAATTTATTTGTGGCGAATCACGTTAAAAAACAACTATTTCCTGACTGCAGAGACCCTTTACAGTGGTATAGAACACTGTGCCTTACAATAACACGCATAGGGAGTCTGCGGTGGTAGTGAAATAATACTGTGAGTCAGTATGACATGCAGATAACATGCGTCACTCTTAGAATCACTGCACACTTCACTTATTTGGGCAGGGCCAAAACTTCCTAAATAACTCAAGTATGAACTCAGCTTTACAGGTCGATGTCAGCGCCAAGAAGAAACGCACTCCTTTTACACCATCGTCAGCTGATTCCACATAGATGTCTACAGAACCTGTTCTATTAAACGCTTATACAAGTAGAGCCCCCCTGACAGAGTGGAGAGGGTGTCAGCAGTAAGTTTGTGTTGACATCACTGATTAATTTTCCCCATTCTCTGATCCGTCAGAACAATAACCCAGAAAAATGGATCCTGTCTGTGGAGCATACGCCTTCACTCAGTCAGTATTTGCTCAATAATCTATCAGTATTGCTAATGCCAAGAAAAACAGGAGTGGATCTAAAACAGAGATGACATGTGAATGGAATATTTGCATGTCTTCTGTGTTTTCTACCCACTCCTGCTTTTGGCTACCAAAACATAAGACAATTCTGATGGGACCATACAGGCCTTGCAGATGCTACACAGAGAGGATCCGTTGTGCGTCTAATTTTTCCTTCTTTCTGACAGATCAGAAGACGGGTCAAATAAATGATGATGTCAGCCGGGCCGTAAGGCAAAATAGTGGCCCAGTCATGAAGTAGGGAGGGTGGGAACAGCATGAGAAGTCCACAGACTGGCCCTATGACAGTGTGGTGGTGGCAGAAGCAGCACCAGGAGAAGGCCACAGGGTGGCACAATGACAGTGTGGAGGCGGCGGTAGCATCAGGAGGCCCCAGAGTGACACAATGACAATGTGGAGGTGGCAGCAGCAGCAGCATGAGGAGACCACAGAGTGGCACAATGACAGAGTGTGGAGGTGGCAGCAGCATCATCAGGAGGCCACAGAGTGGCACGATGACAGAGTGTGGAGGTGGTGGCAGCAGCATCAGGAGGAGGCCACAGGGTAGCACATTAACAGCGTGGAGGTGGCAGCAGCAGCATCAGGAGGCCACATAGTGCCAAGGTGACATAGTGTTGAGGTAGCAGCAGCATCAGGAGACCAAAAAGTGGCCATATGACATAGTGTGGAGGTGGCAGCAGCATTAGGAGGCCACAGAATGTCAAGGTGACATAGTTTGGAGGTGGCAGCAGCATCAGGAAACCACAGAGTGGCAAGGTGACATACTGTGGAGGTGGCAGCAGCATTAGGAGACCACAGAGTGACCCGGTGACAAAGTGGGGAAGTGGGTGGCAATACCAGTACTAGCTGAAGATGGTGGGTGAGAGAAGGAGCACTTGGCATCAGATGTGTGGCATCAGGAGGGTGGCAGAATCAGAATAGTAGCTGAGGCAGGTAGCCAGAAGAAACCAGTCTCTTTTATCAAAGTGTTGGTGTGGCACCATGGATGATCTAGTCTGATGCATCAGGCATTGGTGGGTGGAAATCCTGGCTGATCCAGGCCTGATTTATCTTGACAAAGGTCAGTCTCTCCACATTTTGGGTGGACAGGCGAGTTCTTCTTGGGGTAACTATGGTGCCTGCTGCACTAAACACCCGCTCTGATGCCACACTACTGGCCAGTAGTCTAGCGGATCTTCAAAGTGGCGTGGCAGGGTACTGTCCAAGTATACCACCACCTGCTGGTTCAGGTCCTGCTCCAGGTTTAGCTGCTGCTGCTGGTGAGTTGTTTCTTCACTAAGCAGGTGAAGAAAGCTGCTCATCAGCGACTCTAGACTCAAGTTGCTGCTGATGGAGCTGTAACTGCTCCTACCCTCCCACCCTGCCACATCAGCCATGGCAGAGGAACGTGAGCACAGAGGGTCCCCCCGGTCAGACCTGCGAGAGGATGGACGATGGCGCAGATAGGCAGCGGCCAACTGACTACATAGTCTCTATACTCATGTCTCTATAGTAGTTCAGTTTTTCCTCCCTCTCAGCGGGTGTAAAAAGGCACCCATTTTGGACCGGTAATGAGGGTCCAACAAGGTGGACAGCCAGAAGTCATCCCTCTTCCGAATGGTGACAATTCATCTGTCACTACGCAAGCAAGTGAGCATGCATCAGGCCATTTGTGCCACTCCCCTGTGCAGGGCCTGGCACTTCTCTGTCTGACATACTGTTAGATCAAATAAATTAATAAAAAGAAAATTAAAACACCCCAAAAAAGTCTGTAATTTTCTCACTTCACCACACAACGGCTAATAAGCCCTTTTTTTCCCCCACTAATACACACCAAAAAGGGCTGTAATTTTCTCACTTCCCCACACAAAGGCAAATACTTTTTTTGTACCACTAATACACGACACAAAAGGCTTTAGAACATATAACTGCACCCAACAAGGGCAAATAAGACGTAGAAATATTTCCTTGTAATAAACCCTGTTAATGGCTGTATCAAACAGCACTTGCACCCCAATAACAAGAATGGTTTTCTGGAATTACAGAGCTGTATAATGGCAATTTGGGTGCCCAGTCAGTGCAGCAAGGTGTAATAGGATTGTTCCTATTACCCAGGCTGTTACCTCCCCTACTGAACTCTGTTCTGCTTCAATACTGTGAAATAATTCCTTCCTATCCTTTCCCGACAGCTTAAATAATCTTTCCCTGAACTTGTAAGTTGTAAGTTGTTTTTTTTAGCACAATGAAGTCTTTTCTTGCAATGTCCCTAGCGCCTGCTGACTTCTCTCCCTGCACTGGGGAGTACACTGGAAAAATGACAGAATCCAAGATGCCTGAGGCTATTTATAGGGCTCTGATATCACATGGCTGGCTGCTGATTGGCTGCATGCATGGCATTATGGGTGATCCCGCCTTCCCAGAGTTCCTTGCTCCATGTCCTCACACGTGCATCAGCCATTTTATGAAAAAAGCGATTCGTTACCACGAAGGGTGAGGAAATTTGGATTTAGTGTGAAGCGAATTCTCCTGAAATTTGGATCGAATTCCACTTCGTCAACTTCAACTCATCTCTATAAATAATATCACCCTCTCTCCAGCCGCCTCCAACATGCAATCCCATGTAAACAACATCATTCCCTCAACATTCAGTCCCGTGTAAATAACATCACTTTCTCTCCCAGGTGCCTTCAACATGGAGTCCCATGTAAATAACATCGCCCTCTCAACATTCAGTCCCATGTAAATAACATCACTCCCTCCTGCAGCCGCCATCACCATACAGTTCCATGTAAATAACATCACTCCCTCCCATAGCCACCTCCAACATTCAGTCCTATGTAAATAACATTACCCCTCCCACAGCCGCCTTTGACATACAGTCCCATGTAAATAATATCACTCCCTCCCACAGCCACCATCAACATACAGTCCCATGTGAATAACAACATCCCCTCCCCAGCCACCTCCAACACACAGTCCCATGTAAATAAAATCACCCTGCCCCAACCACCTCCAACATGCAGTCCCATGTAAATAACATCATCCCCTCAACATTCAGTCCCATGTAAATAACATCACTCCACCCCACTCCAACATACAGTTCCATGTAAATAACATCCCTCTGTGGACACACTCCTTTTTATAAAACCACACCCAAATTATACAAAGACCAACATTACCAATAACACTATATAAAGACTAAATAATACTAATACGACATGGTCACATATGATCAGAATATTACCACAGTACTGATACTGAATAATAATGCAACACTATACTTAAACCGGCATTACCAACACTAAACACTATAGGCTACCTACTGCCTGACTTTTGTGCACATGTATTAGGGCGGGTTCACACTGGCGTTGTGGATTCCATTATGGCTTTAACGGAATGGCCAGAAAATAATGGAATGACGAGACGAAATGCAAAACGAAAGCCTTTAAAAGGCATTCCGTTTTGCTTTCAGTCCTAATAGAAGTCTATGGGAAAGCTAACGGATCCGTCTGGGTCACGTTAAGCAAGACAAAAAACAAAGTCCTCTTTCTTCTCCGTTTTGCATAATGGAGTCCAGACGTATCCGCTTTGCTTTCCCACAGACTTCTATTAGGACTGAAAGCAAAACTGGATGCCTTTTTTCATTCTGTCATAATACAAGTCTATGGGCAGAGTACTAGTGTGAACCCACCCTAACTTGTGGTTTTTGTTTCATATTTCATGCTCATTTTTAACAGATCTCACCCTTGTATTGAAAAGGGTGAAATCTACATAAAAAATTGCAAAGACAATTAACATGCTGCAGATATCAAAATCCCCACAGCAGGTTAATTTCCACACAGAGCCATGAACACTTACTATCACCTCATAGTGAGTGAATATTACACCAGACTGATACTGGGAGTTTCTTTCCATCAATCTGATGAAGTGACTGCTCCATTCATTCTCTATGGGACTGCCGGACATAGCCATTTCTGACAGTCCCATAGTGAATGAGAGAGCAAGCCTGACCTGTCACTCCATCAGATTGAGCGAACAGGATTCCGGTTCTTGGGATCAGTGGGACCCCTTTAGTCAGAACCTCACTAATCAGTTAGATAACCTCCAATTCGGCACAACCACATGAATTCATTCCCAATCCATATATATATGGATTGGGAATATATGTAAATATATACAGTATAGACATTTGTGTGTGTGTATATATATATATAATGTACATGTGTGACAGATAGACAAGCAATAAGCAGCAACTTACATGCTGGATAACACTGGGGCCAGGATGGTAGGGGTTAACCAGCAGTCTGGAAGAAGCGGATGGCAAGGGAAGTAGGAGATCTGCCTCTTTAGCGCTGGGCTGTCCGCTGCTGTCAGAAGGTCAGAGGGCGCAGTGAGGTGATTAGGAACAGTAAAACGTGTGTGGCCTGCCTCCACCCCTATGAGCTGCAGTGCTAGAAGGTGCTGTGTGACAGAGTCAGAAACAACATACAGTCAGCAGACAGAGCACTGTGAATGAAATTCCCGCTCTGCCTGCGTCTGGCCGTCTGCCTCAGAGGATCTGCAGCCACCACTTCTGGGTCCTGTATAGAGGGAGAGGGGCAGCATCAGGAGCCACTGCATCTAGGAAATGGCAAGTACCTGCTCGGAGCGAGAAGTAGGAGGCTGTCAGGTGACACGATCTCTCTCCTTTGCTCCCAGGTTGTTGCGTAGGTCCTGCCATAGCGCAGCTATTGTGGGTGGCGGGCGCAGTGACTGCTGGAAACATTCACTGACTGCTGGGCGCCCCCTTGCAGATTGGCACCCGGGGCAACAGCCCCCCTGCCCCCCCCCCCCCCACCCACACACGCTACGCCTCTGCTGTGATCTCATCACAGGTCCTTCAAATCTTCCAGTGCATTAGATTCAATTGTATCTATCTGGCAGGCAGTACATTCGGGGCCTGGGTACAAAACATCTGGTACCCAGGCCCTGAATGTTTTAGCCTAGCAGCACCCCTGGCTGCCATAAAGCAATTTTCCTAATACTTTCTGAATGCTGTTTAGAACAGCTCAGGCAAGATGGCTGCTGCTATAATCTTATTCAGGAAACAGAAAAAATAAATCTAAAATCAGAAAATAAAAGCTGGTTAGAAAAAAAGGAGAGGTCTCACTATCTGATTTAAAGGGGTTGTCCGGGTTCAGAGCTTAACCTGGACATACCCAGAATTTCACCCAAGCAGCCCCCCTGACAAGAGCATCGGAGCAGTTCATGCTCCGATGCTCTTTTTTGCCCTGCGCTGAAAGAGCAGGACAAAGGCATTTTGTGGAGTTCCGGTGACGTACCGGGCTCTGCTTCTGCCCAGCAGTGAACCCGGTGATGTCACAGGTACTGATGAGTGGGCTTTAGCGCTGCCCTAGCTGGTTAAATGGCTAGGGCATTGTGTTATAGTAAATAAAAAAGCCCTTTCCCTGCGCAATCCTGCGCAGGGCAAGGGAGAGCATCGGAGCATGTACCGATGCTCCGATGCTCAAGTCAGGGGGGGCTGCCTGGGTGAAATTATAGGTATGTCTGGTGCATTTAGCCCCGTTCACTGAAACAGAGGATAGGTTATCAGATACAAACAGTCAGATAACCCCTTTAATGGCAATTTTCTGACTTACATGATTTCTTACTTTACACATATTCTGTTATATTTGTTTTGTTGGCATGTAGCAGAAACATCACTTACGCCCTGTGTGGTACTGAATATAGCTCTGGCTTGATATTTTTTGTTTTGTGATTTTAAAAAGTAAAAAAGGAAATAAAAGAGATTTGATTAAGAAAAATGCTTAGCAAAGCAGATGTAATATAATGCATGCAGTTTTTGTGGTGTAGTAATGGTCCAGGTTTCTGATGCGATATTGCCATTGTAGTTAAATATATGCTAAGGTTTGAGACGCACAAAGACTTGACAGCTCCAGTCTTTACTGTCAACTTTTATCCACTGCTGTGGTCCAGAGTCACTGAGTTGCATGTTGTCAGTGTATTTCTGGGGACTGCATCTGTCACTTGCGTTAAAGGGGTGTGAAGTAGGTCATTTTTCTTACAGAAGGCTCAAACTTTTATTTAAAAACATACCTCACCAATTCACTGCCACTGTTGTTCCAATGTTCCTGGGTCCCCGTGGGTTACACAGGAAATGACTGGTCTGCCAATCAGTGGCTTAAGTGGGTCACCACTGTGGCCAGTGATTGGTTGAGCAGTCATTTCCTGTGTGTTGAAAGGGATCGGGAAGGAGAAACTTGTTTACTGGTTAAACAGTACCTGTGGGAGATTGGTGAGGTGACAGTTGTTTCTTTTATGCTTTTTATTTTTTACACATTTTAAGCATTTGTGAAGAAAGCACCCATTGGACAACCCCTTTAGTATTGGAGTTGTCAAACTACAAACAGTCTTTTTTAACTACAAGAAAGTATCAAAGTACTAAACAAAGGGTAATGATTGTACACAGGTATATATATATATCCCTTCTAATCATAAAGATAAAAATAACTAAAGCAACCATAATAATGACACAGCAGCAACAGATACCAGAAACCTCATTAAATCAGTGTAAGGCCCCTTGCACACGACAGTATTTTGCGGACCGTATACTGGCAGTTTTTTCAGTTCAGTATACTCAGACCCATTGATTTCAATGGGGACAGACGACGTCCCGCCCGGGTCCGCAATTGCGGATCCGCACTTCCGGGTCCGCAATCGCGTTCCCGAAAAATATAGAACATGTCCTATTCTTGTCCGCAATTGCGGACAAGAAAAGGCATTTTCTATGAGAGTGCCGGCGATGTGCGGTCCGCATAATGCGGAACGCACATTGCCGGTGTCCGTGTTTTGCGGATCTGTGAATCCGCAAAACACACACGGACGTGTGAATGTAGCCTTTCAGTGTTTTGCGGGCCGTCTTTATCGGATCCGTTTTCATTTTTTGCTTCCATTGTGTTTCCGTTTCGGTTCCGTTTTTCCGTTCCGTTTTTCTGTATGGCATATACAGTAATTACATAGAAAAAATTGGGCTGGGCATCAAAATTTTCAATAGTTGGTTCCGCAAAAAACGGAACGGATACGGAAGACATACGGATGCATTTCCATATGCGTTCTGTTTTTTTCCAGGCCCATTGACTTGAATGGAGCCACAGATCGTGATTTGCGGGCAATAATAGGACATGTTCTATCGGAAAAACGGAAATACGGAAACAGAATGCACACGGAAACACTTCCGTTTTTTTGTGTGGAACCATTGAAATGAATGGTTCCGTATACGGAACCCAAAAAAATGGTCCGTACACTTGCAATAAAAACGTTCGTGTGAAAGAGGCCTAAGGCCTCTTTCACACGAGCGTGTCCGGATTAGGTCCGGATGCGTTGCGGATGCGTTCAGTGAAAACTGTGCGATTTCACAGGCAAAGCCATTCAGTTTTGCCTACGATTGCGTTCAGTTGTTCAGTTTTTCCGCGTGGGTGCAATGCGTTTTGATGCGTTTTTCACGCGCGTGATAAAAAACTGAAGGTTTACAAACAACATCTCCTAGCAACCATCAGTGAAAAACGCAACGCACCCGCACTTGCTTGCGGATGCAATGCATTTTTCACGCATGCGTGAAAAACGCAGAATATAGAACATGCTGCGATTTTCACGCAACGCACAAGTGATGCGTGAAAAAAAACGCTCATGTACACAGACCCATTTAAATAAATGGGTCAGGATTCAGTGCGGATGCTTTGCGTTCACGTCACGCAGTGCACCCGCGCGGAAAACTCGCTCGTGTGAAAGGGGCCTAACATAGACAGGCAAATATATTCTGATAAACTAAAATATTCCTGACTGATCCCCTCCTGCATTTAATAATTCTTTATGTGATACCTGATGATTCATTTCCTTTGAACCGATCAAAAAGAATTTGAAAAAAGGCGGAGGATCAAAATTGGGCTATGCTGTGGCCTCCCCATGTCTGGCGTCAATTATCACCAATTATATGTATAACGGCAGAAATAACACAAAAGAGAAGTAAAAATTATACCAAGGTGTCCTATGCTATAAACTAAGATGATAAAAGAAGCCACAGAGCCTGTGACCAGGAAAGGCTGCTTGTCGTTGTGAGCAATGTTCACATGTTTTGGGCAATCATCAATCTTTATAGTTTCTGTATTGCTTAGGCCTCTTTCACAGAACGCAAGTCGCCTGAAGCATTAGAAGACTGATCAGGATCCTGATCAGTCTTCGAAATGCTTTGAGGTTACTATGGCAGCCAGGACGCTATTAAAGTCCTGGTTGCCATAGTAGTAGTGGGGAGCCAGGGGAGCGGTATACTTACAGTCCGTGCGGCTCCCAGGGAGCTCCAGAATGACGTCAGAGCGCCCCATGCGCATGGATCACGTGATCCATGCGTCACGTGATCCATGTGTGGGTGCCCTGACGTCACTCTGGAGCGCCCGGAGCCGCACGGACTGTAAGTATACAGCTTCCCGCTCCCACTATACTACCATGGCAGCCGGGACTTTAGCGTCCTGGCTGCCATGGTAACCATTGAGAAAAGCTAACGCGGATACGGCAATGCGCGAAACATTAGCTAAGGCCAGATCCGGATTAATGCCTTTCAATGGGCATTAATTCCGGGTCCGGCCTTGGGCCAAGTGTTCAGGATTTTTGGCCGGAGCACAAACCGCAGCATGCTGCGGTATTTGCTGCGTCCAAAAAACGTTCCAGTCCTGAACTGAAGACATCCTGATGCATCCTGAACGGATTTCTCTCCATTCAGAATGCATTGGGATAATCCTGATCAGGATTTTTCCGGCATAGAGACCCGACGACGGAACTCTATGCCGGAAAAGAAATACGCAAATGTGAAAGAGCCCTTACATAGTGGAAACCATGTGTCAATTTATCCCATTTTCGTTCATTTTAGTATAAATGCATTTTCCTATCTGTCACTATCTGGTGCTGAAAGTATCTGGTTACCATTGCTTTAGGACAGGGATCACAAACCTCCGGCACTTCAAATGTTCTGAAACTACAAGTCCCAGAATCCTCCTTTCACAGCCAAGTAAGTTTGCATGCTGGGAGTTGTAGTTTCAAAGCATCTGGAGTGCGGAAGGTTCCTGACCCCTGCTTTAGGGCCTCATGTACATGACTGAACTATTATTGCAAAGCCGTAGGCTCTGAGTGTGCTGATGCATGGTAGTTATTTTTGTATGTTGCGCGGATCTGCAAAACACAGATAGAGCCCTTGTGCGTTCGACATTTTGCAGATCGGTATGTACTGCCCTCTGTTAGAAATGCCTATTCTTATATATGAGAAGGTGGGAAAATTGGCTCAATAGAGCAGTTCTTCCATAGCTCTTGAGCGTGAATATGGTCAAGGGCTTTTACTAGCTTATCTTATGTAACCTACAAAGAAAATCAACTAAAGTTGCTGATGCACTGGTATCATACCCCAAAGGTGTTGCACACCAAAACAAGACTATCCCTAATGTTTGCTGGAGGTGCTCAGCTAATGGCGCTTCAATCTATCACATTTTTTGGGAGTGTCCTATAGTGTTGCCCTTTTGGGGTATGGTAGCTTCTGTTATACAGGAGGTCCTAAGTTGTTCGGTGACGTTAGACCCACTTACGTACTTACTAAATGTTCCCCCTAGAGGTCAGGGAAGTTATGTCTCCAGGCTTCTCCTTCATTTACTTACCACAGCAAAATGTCTTATAGCGCTGAGAAAAAAAAGAAATGCCTATTCTTGTCCGCAACACTGACAAGAATAGCACATTTTTTTTTATTTTTTTTTTTGCGGGGCTGCAGAATTTAAATACGGATGCGGACAGCACACTATGTGCTGTCCACATCTTTTGCGGCCCCATTAAAATAAATGGGTCTCTATCCGCAAAAATTGCAAATCGGATATGGACAAAAACTATGGTCGTGTGCATGAGGCCTAAATCACATCCAATGTAACAGGCCACAGTTTAATCTCAGAAATTTTGTAAGAATCTAAGAAAAAGTTTTATGTGCCTCAGAGGTACAGTATGGCCTGTATATTGCTATGGGTTCTGAATTACAGATACGTAATATGGCTATGTGCATGAGACCTTGTGCGGATTTACAGGTGAAATACAACAGAATCAGAAGTGTAAAAATGAGACTTTTCATACAACAGTATTTATGATATATAACACTGAATATGGACGTTTTCCCCCATAGATCTTCAGCGACATGCCATGTGATGAAGCATAATCATTATTCATCACGGTTTGGCAGTAAATTGGGATTACAATGTATTGGAATGAATGAAAATGGGTTAATTTTCAACAATAACCCGACTCTATGGAAAGTCATAAGGCCTTTCTTTAACAAAGGTATGAAATATTTGAAATCAATTATATAAGTACAACAATAATGCATTTATAATCAATTGTGTTTGTATCTGTTGTGAAAAAAGAACAGAAGAACATATTCTGGAAAGCCAGCACTAGATTAAAAGAACATTTCATTGGTTTCCAAAAGAACATCTGATACAGAACTGTGCAAAAAGCCTAACAGCCTCCAGTAGCCTAATCATATTGTGCTGTAAATTATTAATGATATTTATTGTCCTGGCAAAAGTAAAGAAGGGATTATGCTGCCCCCTGCTGACAATGGACAACACTGCAGCATGTTTAAATGCTGTTTTACATTATAAACAGGAACACTTTAAGCTAAATATAGGTCATATAAAAATATATACAATATATATATATATATATAAACGAAGGAAGAAGACTGCGGCACCGCTGAGTAGTGAAACAAGGTGGATCCTTTATTCACCCTAGTGCATGCGACGTTTCGATCCTCTCAATGGGATCCGTATCAAGCAATGAATTACATGTGATTCAACGTATAAATAGACAGTCAAATAATTTGCATACATAATTGAAAAAGTGATAAAAGTTCATAATAAAAATATACAAAACATCGTGACATGATTCTATACCTTAATTATAAGGTTACAACAGTGATAAGATTAAAATGATATCTTTAAAGTGCTAAGTGTCCATTAAAAACGTGAAAAATTGATAATGATATTCAAATGACATCATGGCTGGAGGCGGGGATAAACAGAGCGTAATGAAGACCTCGAGGAATTCAAAGATGGCGAGGGCCATATCGGAGCGGCGTATCACAGGACAAAATGCGCATGTCAACCTACGGGCGGTCACGTGAATGATCACATGACTCATCATGGCAACAGTAGTCGACCCAAACAAACATGTAGGTCAATGTGGAAGGTCCTTAAAGCCCTCGGATCTACGGAATAGGGAATACGTCGCAGCACGGCGACCTTGTCCCGTACCGTCTGCAGGAAGGGCGACGCTACTCCGAGAGGTAACCCCGGTAGACGTCATCCACCCTGCAAATGTCCTCAACGGGCACCGGACTTCAGAAGTAAATTGTTATAGCCGTATGACGGCGCACAGATAAATATAATCGCCAACTCCTTGTCAGAAGAATCAAATCTAATAACCCGTCCAGCCATGTTATCTAAAAAGAAAAGAAAAAAGTTAAAAAATCTTAAGATTAAATGCAAACATATACTAGAGAGACAAGGCAGGTTGTGGCATCATGTGTAAGCCCAGGGTCTATAATCAACATTTAGACCCTTGGGTTTTAATGACTGCAACTTGAAAATCCATTCCGATTCCCTTTTTTTTAACATCTTTATATGATTACCTCCCAATCGTGGAACGGAAATTTGGTCTATAATCATAAACTTTAAATCCCTCTCAGAATGACCAGCTTCTGAGAAGTGACAGGATACAGGTAGATCTTTTCTACGTTTACGGATAGAGTACCGATGAAAATTCATTCGGGTTTTAAGATCACAAGTGGTCTCACCCACATACAGGAGTTTACATGGGCACCATAGGACGTATACAACGAAGGTAGAGTCACAGGTTAAAAAATGCTTCAATTTATACACCATATTGTTGTTAGGGTTCACAAATTCACCACCTTTAGACATAAATTGACAGTTAACGCAATGGAGGCAGGGAAAACTGCCCTTGCGTTTAGGGGCCAAAAAAGTTTGTTGCAGGGATTTAGAAGGTCCTATGTCATTCTTAACCAGTCTGTCTTTCAAATTAGGCACACGTCTATAGGACATTAGGGGATTCAACTTGAAAGCCCCTATATACTTATGTCCACTACTGAGTATAGACCAATGTTTCTGAATGATTGCATTGACATGTGAACTAATCCTACTATAAGTGGAAATGAAGGGAATACGTTCCTGTGTATTTTTTGGTCGTGAAGAAAATAATGTTTGCCTATCCTTTTGTGCAACCCGTGACATTTGTCTTTGTAAAACACTTGGTGGGTATTTTCTTTGTTTAAAAGAATTTGTAATGTTCTGTAATGTTTTGTCTAGTGTCATGGGATCACTGACAATCCTCTTGGCCCTAGTATACTGACTCAGAGGGAGAGATTGTATCATTTTACGAGGGTGAGCACTGTCGTATCGGAGTATGGTGTTCTTATCAGTGGGTTTCTTAAAGACCTCAGTAGCCAATGTAGAGCCCTGTTTAGTAATCAACACGTCCAAAAAATGAATGGACGTGTCCGAAAACTCAAGTGTGAATTGAATGTCTGACACCATAGCATTAAGGAAGGAATGAAATTGCTGTAGCTCTTCCACAGTTCCCATCCATATAACAAAAATATCATCTATGTATCTCCACCACCTCAGCACATGGAAGGTGGTGAATTTGTGAACCCTAACAACAATATGGTGTATAAATTGAAGCATTTTTTAACCTGTGACTCTACCTTCGTTGTATACGTCCTATGGTGCCCATGTAAACTCTTGTATGTGGGTAAGACCACTTGTGATCTTAAAACCCGAATGAACTTTCATCGGTACTCTATCCGTAAACGTAGAAAAGATCTACCTGTATCCTGTCACTTCTCAGAAGCTGGTCATTCTGAGAGGGATTTAAAGTTTATGATTATAGACCAAATTTCCGTTCCACGATTGGGAGGTAATCATATAAAGATGTTAAAAAAAAGGGAATCGGAATGGATTTTCAAGTTGCAGTCATTAAAACCCAAGGGTCTAAATGTTGATTATAGACCCTGGGCTTACACATGATGCCACAACCTGCCTTGTCTCTCTAGTATATGTTTGCATTTAATCTTAAGATTTTTTAACTTTTTTCTTTTCTTTTTAGATAACATGGCTGGACGGGTTATTAGATTTGATTCTTCTGACAAGGAGTTGGCGATTATATTTATCTGTGCGCCGTCATACGGCTATAACAATTTACTTCTGAAGTCCGGTGCCCGTTGAGGACATTTGCAGGGTGGATGACGCCTACCGGGTTACCTTCGGAGTAGCGTCGCCCTTCCTGCAGACGGTACGGGACAAGGTCGCCGTGCTGCGACGTATTCCCTATTCCGTAGATCCGAGGGCTTTAAGGACCTTCCACATTGACCTACATGTTTGTTTGGGTCGACTACTGTTGCCATGATGAGTCATGTGATCATTCACGTGACCGCCCGTAGGTTGACATGCGCATTTTGTCCTGTGATACGCCGCTCCGATATGGCCCTCGCCATCTTTGAATTCCTCGAGGTCTTCATTACGCTCTGTTTATCCCCGCCTCCAGCCATGATGTCATTTGAATATCATTATCAATTTTTCACGTTTTTAATGGACACTTAGCACTTTAAAGATATCATTTTAATCTTATCACTGTTGTAACCTTATAATTAAAGGGTTTCTGTCACCAACTTTTGACATTATAAGCTGTCTGACATTAGCTATGTGCTAATGTCAGACCAGCTTGATAATGTCTTTTTTATAAAAATCCGCTGTATATATAGTCTGAAAAACTTACTTTTATATTATGTAAATTAGCCTCTAGGAGCAGGGGGCGCTGCTCCTGCTCCTAGCGGCCCGCCCGGCAACCTGCTGGCACGCCCTTCACACTTTGATTGACAGTGCAGGGCAGCGATCCTCCTGCACTGTCTCAGCTTCTGAATCGCTGCCTGCGCAGCGCTGCGGCGCAGGCGCGGTGAGCAGAGGACGCTGGTGCCTGCTGTCCTCTGCTCACCGCGCCTGCGCTCGAATACAGAGCTGCGGCGTGGCGCGCGATTTCAGAATGGGTCGACTACTACTACTATGGGTCGTTGAGTGCCGCCATTGGAGACATCTTGCACTATATATATATATATATATATATATATATATATATACACACACATATACAGTAAACCCACTGAAATACCTTGTAGTAGAGAATAGTGTTTCCATTTATTAAAGCCATAAAAAACCTTTTTAGTCTTTTTCAGTATTTACTTTATCTTTTTTGCAGTTGCCAACCCATGGCTATCAACCAGACTGGGGCACCTCATATAGGTTATACTTACCCCTATCCCTGGTATCTGCATCTCTCCTGATCCCAAACGGCTGCTTCTACATCTTACTGTCACGCGGCTCAAAACATACTGCAACAGGCGAAGCCAAAAGCAGGCTGCAACGCGGATGAGCCTCCCTAGCATCACGGGTGACTCTAGGGAGGCTGGTCCCTGTCACGACCCTCTATTGGCTAAGCCAGCCTGCAGTTCTGTGCCAGACTAGACCTCAACAAAATCAGGCAATTAAAGTATTCATGTAACTGCATCACCATTACCATCTAAATGAAGGGGCAATGTCCCCTTCATTGTTTACTAGTATGCACAGTGCCACACACTTGGTTGTGTCTATAGCTGGTACTGCACCTCACTGCTGTTCAGTCCGTTCAAATCAATGGGGCTGAGCCAGGGGAGGATTTGCCTTAGACCCAACTGGAAAATTTCCCAGAGGCCTATGCTCAGGGGCATATCCAGGCCCTTCTCTCTGCCACTGGCTATGTACATAATGAGGTCTCAGTGGTAGTATACAGGGGGGCACCACTAATGAGGCCAGGTTAGGCGATCGCCTCAGGCAGCACCAGGCAGGGGCAAGAGAGGGCACAGCCGAAAGGCCATGGGCAGAAGGGAATGGGTTAGGTTAAGAAATTGGCATTGGGGGGGGGGGGGCGTTTCAGATTTCGCCTCGGGCAGCAGAAGGGCTAGGTGCACCCCTGGCAGTATATTGTGCTTCACTGTGGTATATAGTTCTGCTTGATGGTGTTTTGCGCTATGGTATTGCTGAGTCCGCCTACTTGTGTGGTCCTGCCTTCTGTTCTTTTGGACCCCTTATACAACATGGGGCCACTTTTACTTTTTTCCAGGGCCACTTTAAGTTCCCAGTCCGCCCTGGGCTGAGCCATACTACCGGGCACAGCTACAAACAAATGAATGGCATGTGCCTGATAAGAAATAAAGGAGGCATTGCCCCTCTTTTAGCTGACTGGCAGGTGGCCCAGTGAGTGATGATCCCCTTTCATTCTAAAAGTATGAACTGAACCAAGATCAAAACAAAGTAAATCTTGATGTTGTGTACCTAAGACACCGTTCTATACTCTGGGGGTAGCATATAACACTGAACGGAGGCCATCTGAACCTACCCCAAGCAGTAAGAAATAAGCGTACCCCTTTGTCTACTGATTAAAGTCTCATTCAGATGTCAGTGTTCCACATTCGTGTTCTGTAAGTGTTCTCCATGGACAGCACACGTCCCCATTCATATTAATGTGTGTATTCACACATCAGTTTTTTATCACGGTCTGTGGGTTCGTGTTTCTATTACGGATGCACCCTCTATTTTGTCGATCACGCCCATTATAATCTATGGGTTCGTGAAAATGACGGATGCAACACTGATGCCATCCGTGTTTCCCGGATTATTAGGAAGAGATGCTTTGAAAATTATTTTTCAGCTATGCAGTGTCAGTGAAACATGGATGACACACAGGCAGCAAAAAACTGACATACGCACCCAAAACGGATCCATCATAGACATCTTCACAGAGGCATCACTGACATACATATTTATGTTCCTGAACTCCACATTCAGTAGATTTTTCATTCTTCTTGAAATCACCAAAAAAAGAAGCAGCATAATGCAATCAGCACAGCAGTTGTTGTATGAAGCGTCAGCCTCGCACAAGCCGTGCTGTACTTCTAGCTGCTTATTTGCATTCGTAAAAAGGGAGAAAAAAAATTCTTTACAGAACATTTACCGCTGACCGGCATACACTGATTGCTCTTTTTTTACACAGAAAGTTTAATACATTTACGGGATAATGCAGCATTCTTAATGGTTAGTCAGGTTGGCGCATGCAGCATTTGTTCACACAGTACACTTTTTTAACCAGGCAAAAGTAAGATGTAGCTCTCACCCTATCTGCATCTATTAGCAACCTGGATCATTACGCCTATTGACCTTTCCTTGTCTACTTCTCATCACACGTAATCATATTGGATAAGCCAAAAATTATACTAATAAAATCTTTATCCAATAGATACAGCAAGCCTCCTTCATCCTACTGGAGCATGAAGGGACT
Organism: Bufotes viridis; assembly: GCA_033119425.1. Classification (NCBI taxonomy): domain Eukaryota; kingdom Metazoa; phylum Chordata; class Amphibia; order Anura; family Bufonidae; genus Bufotes; species Bufotes viridis. The sequence goes on from CM065590.1 coordinate 128,931,855, forward strand.
TAGAAGTGTTACATAGTCTGTACAGAGCTAAGGAACAAAGCTGAGGTCCTAAATGTCAAATACAAACATGCCAAGGGCCAATCCTTCCTTTATAGACTATAAAAATGGTGTACTTCTATTGGTAGATTTGCCACTGGCTATGTAAAGGAGATTTTACTAATTCAAATTCAACAACTATTCGAAAACCTAGATTGGATTCAGTAGAGGTTTCACAACTAAAGGATTTACATTTATAGATGATCCCTTTGACTGCGTGATCCTACTATCAGTTGAACACTAGATCTTAAAAATGAGAAAGGATCACAGAATAAGGTCAAACATGCGAAACCATTCCATTTGATCTGACCCTTATTACTAGGGAGGGACCATCATGGCTCATCCAGGTCAGTGTTCCTCCACCAGTAGCTTGAGTGTCACAAGTAGATCTCTGGCCACTTCTAGAAACCATTTTGCGCTGGTGGCACCAGGGATATTATTGCATTAAAAGAATATGGTAACAGGGTCAATACCATATCACTGGCTGGTAACGAAGCTAAAAGTATTACTCATATTAGTCACATCTTTAATAGGCTCTTTTCTGCTAAATATTCAGTGTGCCAGCACTTGTCATATTGGAAAATTATTGGCTCATGACCTACAGAAGGTTGTGGACCTCTGATCTAAGTGCACAGTGTATTAAAGAGGACCTGACATGTTCTCCAACAACAGTAGCTGTGTTTACCTGGCTCTGCAGATTCTGCAGTATTTATTTTCCTAGAACCCTCTTCCTCCCTATTCCTGAGCAATTGGTGCCATTTGTTTTAGTTCCCATCCAATATGTCATTGTGGCCATGCATTTTCAAGGGGTATGATTCTTAATTGGGAGTGAACCAGAGCAGTGATACCATCCAGTCAGAGCTCTGGTTCACTTCTTGTTGAGAATCACAACACTTGACAGTTCATGTCCTGAATAGCATATAAGGACCTGAAATTAATGGCACCAATAGCTTAGGTATGGGGGAGGGGGAATTAAGAGAAAAAGAACTCAAGAATCCTCTGAGTAATGGCTACAGCCAGGTATGGGCAGCTGCCTAGTTAGAGGACATGATAGGTCCTCTTTACGGCAATGCCGAATATTTTTTTCTTTCATCATGGAGATGTACAATGTTGTTTAACATGTTAATCTTTTAGCTTTGTCTGGACCTGGACTACTACACACCACGGAGCAGTGCCTTAACTCAACCAAATGTTTCCTGGCAAAGCTGAGTGAAGTCACTGATGATCTGGGCAGAGTCAATGTTCTCAAACTAATGAGACTGATTATGCTAGACACCTCCAACAACCTGTTCCTTAGAGTTCCATTAGACGGTAGGTGCATCACATCTGTACATTGTAAGTCATTGGGGTTATTGATGGGAACAGATGCATAAGAAAAGCAGAGGTCTTTATAAAAGTAACCAATCACGTCCTGCTCTCCTTCAATCTCCGTCTGTAATGAAACTCTGGTAAAATAACATGCATGTCAGTTTCACAGTACATATATTACTGTATACAGTATCAGACAAGTCAGACTAGAAATTCTCTAACAGTATTAGTACTATTTTTGTGATATTAAGGTCTCCTTTAAGAAGAATATTTTTCAGTCAGTATTAAGTGACTGAAGATCAACTCGTGACTGAAAATACCCAGCAAACCCACACTAAATCTGCATTTGTCAACAAATTCAGTCAGTGAGCTCGTTCATTGAAAGAGCCTATATTTCCTCTTTATCTATGGATTATATCCAAGCAAACCTGCTTTGTGCTTGTGTATTCTCTACATTGTAAATACGACTCATATGTGATTTTCTGTAGAAACTGATGAACTCACATAAGGTTCTAAGTATTAGTCTAGTGCAGGGATCAGCAACCTCCGGAACTCCAGCTGATCTCAAACTACAACTCCCAGAATCCTCCTTTTACTTCAATGGGAGCTACAAGAACAGCCAGGTATGTTTTATGTGCATGCTGGGAGTTGTAGTTTCACAGCAGCTGGGGTGCCAAAAGTTGGTCTGGTGCAATAAGGAATAATAGGTAGCATTATATTACTATGAAGCTGCAATCAGAGTTTTATGATTCTTATCACATCTTTTATATGGACCCCTTCATTGGAACTTATTAAGTACAGCAATATGGGGCACATTTATTAAGACCAGCGTTTTAGACGCCGGTCTTAATAAACCCCTGTGCTGGAGGTGGATCTGCTGAAGTTATGAGGAGACTCTGGCCTCTCCATAACTTCGGAGCACCCAGCACCAGTTCTAATGTAAGACAGATTCCGAGCTGTCTTATTTTTAGATCTTTTTTTCTACTCCTAAAACAGGAGTAGAAAATGGCGAATGAGAGGGGCCTGCCAGCCCTCCTCTTTCAGATAACCATTGTGCCACTATCTGTGCCTGAATTACACCTAATTTAGGTGTATTTTAGAATAGTAAGTGACCCCCTATATGAATATAACACCTACTACTGACAGGTCAGTAATTTGTATCTTAAAACTCACAAGGGTCGGAATGACCCACCAGAGAATCAGAGGATCCTCCAGTGGGCCCAGTCTCTGGAACCATAATGGGCCGCAAATGTTTTTGGAGCCAATAACTTGCTGCTAGGGTCTCTTTCTTTGATTCAAAACATATAAGACTTTATTTGTAATATAGGGGTTGGGCCCAGAGAATAATGTCCTCTGGTGGGCCCAAGAAACTGCAGTCTGACACTGACACTGCAGTTACCCTGCTGTGCACTCGCAAACTGGCCGTGTAATGCATAGAGAAGACTCCTGCGGTCCTCTCCATTATGTGCTTGTTCCTATGAGGCCTCTTAATGTATTTAGGGCTGGTTTGTGGGTGTACAGCAGGGGTATACGGATTACTGATCTGAGGTTAGCTGTTAGTGTTCTATTCATGTCTTACTGCACTGAACGGAGTTGTCCCAGCTGGACATTTAGGCTTATTGCACTCGACCGTATGGTTTTCCGTTACGTTTTTCCGTATGGCATATACAGTATACAGTAATTACATTGAAAAAATTGGGCTGGGCTTAAAATTTTCAATAGATGGTTCCACAAAAACGGAACGGATACGGAAGACACACAGATGTATGCGTTCCGTTTTTTTTGCAGACCCATTGACTTGAATAGAGCCACGGACCGTGATTTGCGGGCAATAATAGGACATGTTCTATCTTTTCACGGAACGGAAAAACGGAAATACGGAAACGGAATGCACACGGAAATACTACAGTTTTTTTGGGGACCCATTGAAATGAATGGTTCCGTATACGGAACTCAATAAAACGTCCCGTACACCCCCAAAAAAAACGTTTGTGTGCATGAGGCCTTATTCCACTGAATATGCCATACATTTTCAATAGTTGTGGGTCAAACCTATTTTCAAAAGTTCCACAGAATGAAGAAAGCCTCTCTCATAGCAGTGTGTAATGAGGCCTAGTTCTTGAGATAGCAGCATATCCCAACGGTGGATATGCCTTTAATGTCTACATGGGATAATCTCTATTATAGGACTTGTAGAAGGTGACAGATATCCTTTAATATGTTGTAGCAGCATCTAATTTCATGAGGCCCTACAGCATAACTTGGAATAGGGCCAACTCCACCAGCTTGGGCTTATTATTACCTTTGTCTTTAATTTATCCATTGTGTCTTTCTCTACTATCCTTCATCCCACAGTGATCTGCATGTAGGTATGTTACCCTTTGGAGAAAAGATAAAAATTTAGAGTCCTCAGAGACCTTTTTAGGATGACAAGAAACTTTTGAGACTACTTATGCATGGCATTAGTCATCAAGAGACCAAATTATTCTCAAAAACCTATTTGTCACCATCTTAACTCTTTGATGGCCAGCACCATACATGTGAGGCAGAAGTCTTCACTTTAAATACGATGCCCACTCTTAAGAGCACAAGGGCGCACAGGTGCGCAATAGTTGGGTTTTTGCCGTTTTAAACAGCAGAGACACGGGGCTAATGAATGTGATGGGTGATGACGCCAGTTGCAGAAATTCATCCCCTCAGATACAGTGGTCAAATATGACCACAGCATCTGAGCGCTGAAAACACTACGCTTCAGGGCCTGGAATAGCTCCCTCATGTGGCGATCGTGACATGCCGTTCATTTGCTCTGGTATGCTGGGTCTCTCTGAAGAAACCCTGCATATCAGAGCTATAGTTCCTATGGAGGCCTGCAGGTGGCAAGGCTCCAGTATAACAGGGCTTACAATGCAGTTTTAATTCACTGGTATGTAAGCTAAAAGTGATCTAAAGATCGCAAATAGGGGTTCTAAAAAAAAGTTTAAAGAAAAGTTAATGCCCAAAATGCCCAAACTATTAGAAAATAAACATATTTATCCCATATGGTGAACACTGTAATGGAAAAAGTGATCAAAAAGTCATACACACTCCGAAATGGTATCAATAAAAACTACAGATCATGTCACAAAAAATGAGTCCTCACACAGCTTTGTAGACCTCACTATAAAAAAAGTTATGGGAGTCAGAATATGGCGATGATAACAGAAAAATATATATATTTTGCCCTAATGTGTGCTAACTTTACTAAACGATGCATGTTGTGTTATAAATTGAGTGCTTCTTTAAATATAACAGTTGTTAAATCTGGCTTACACCTCATTAATATAGCTAATCATGCTTACTTTTTGGTGAGAGTGGCATAAGAATCACTGACTTGCTGTCTTCCCATTGACATACCCCAATCACAGGTCACTTGCCTTGTTTCCAGGTAAAATAGTGAAACTGCATCAGTTCTGTTTTTAATTGATGCAAACTAATGCAAACTTTGCATCCGTTTTTGGAAAGGATGCAGTTTCTCTAAAAACTTGATTCTGTGCCTGAAACAAAGAAGAGTGGTGTGAAAGAATTTTGTAGAATTATGCATATTTGCTGATGACACATTCCCTTTCAAATCAGTTCCATTGATTTGAATGGTGGCAAGCACATGCATTTCTGCAAGCGCCATTCAGGTGAATAAAACTGATTTTCAGTCTCGTAAAATTCTGCAACAAAATCTGTAGCTTGTGAAGGCGCCCTTCTGTTTCTTTACAAGGTAATTAAGCAGAAGCACAATGAAGAAATTCAGGAGAATCACATTGTTAGTTGTTTAAAAACAAAACATTTTTATTTCATATAAAGTAATTCATCTACAATACCGATGTGCGAATCAAAGTCCACGAAGTGGACTTCGATCCAAATTTCAGGATAAATTCGGTTTGCCGCAAAGCTGAGTTTCCTTGTGCTTCGCGGTAGGGAATTGATTTAAACTGGAATAGTGTAAAAAAACAAAAATAATATTACTTACTTGATCCATTTGCTCACAACTGGCTGGCTGCCGCCATCTTGCTTGAAGATCTCGGCTGAAATCCCGTCACCGGTGACGTATGACGTCACTACGCCGGCCGGTGTGATGACGTCATGTCGGGCCGCAAGAAATTTCAAGCAAGATGGCGGCGGCCAGCCTGTCACGAGCAAATGGATCAGTTAAGTTTTTTTAAAAATGTTACGCTCTATTATTAATATCAGATGCCGTGATAATGTGTGAATGCGGCATCTGAAGGGTACAATGACTGGGTATGGCACAATCCCCACTTCCTCCTCCCACTCCTTACAAAGAAATGCACTCCGTGACGAGGTACCTCATCACAAAGCGGATTTTTTGTAAAGTTCAGCGAATCAGCCAAATCAAATTATTTAAAACTTTGCTCATCTCTGATCTAAAACATTCAAAAACATTGGGTCAGATTTTCTAATGAAAATGTGCCACATTTATTAAGTGTCCTAGACACTTTTTTTGCCTTGCAGTTGGCACTACACAGCGGATAGAGCAGGGGTTACTGCAGAACCTGGACATGCACATGTGCTGTCCGGTCCCGTATTGCGGCCTGCAAACAGCGAGTCCGCAATATACAAGCACTGGCCGTTTGTACACTGCATTCACTATGGAGTGCTACCCTGGGCTTTCTGTCTGTGCCTTCGCACCGCAAAAAAATTGAACTTGTTCTATTTTTTTGTGGTGCGGATGGATCAAGTTGAATGGGTCTGCATCCGTCTGCACCAGCCACACGGACCGGCACTTACACTGGGGATTGCAATTTGCGGTCCCTAATGCACAGAATGAGCGGCACATGTGTGAATGTGCCCTAAGTCACAACACTGCACCCCAAAATTGCAAAATAAGACAGCTAGTATGGGGCATAAACAGACTAGACAATCTAAAGATGCACCAAAGTTATCATCCAGCATCAGCCACTGGTGTCATTTTGGCACATTTTTAAGCAGTCTACTCAAAGTTTACATTGTCTAAATAGTAGATAGGATTAGTAAATCTGCCTCAGTATTTTGGTGACATATTCCCTTTTTATAAACTAATTGCTTTTGATTTTATGGAATCTTGGCAATGTAAGTCGCAGAATAGGTTTGTTTGCTTGAAGTGATGTGTCATGTTCTCATCCTTTTATCATTGTTGTTCCAGAGAATGACATTGTTGTAAAGATTCAGAAATACTTTGATGCATGGCAGGCTCTTCTGCTGAAACCAGACATATTCTTTAAAATCTCCTGGCTCTACAAGAAGTATGAGAAATCAGTGTGAGTTTCCACCGTCTAAGCAACACTCTCCCTACTGTGAACGTAATTGTTTATAAATCCAAATATGATTTTGCTGATTCTGGAAGTAACCATCCTCTCTTTGTACTTCAGCAATGATTTGAAAGAGGCTGTTGAAATTCTCATTGAGCAAAAGCGAGGGGAGCTTTCCACTTCAGACAAGCTGGAGGAGAATATGGATTTTGCAACAGAGCTTATTTTTGCGCAGGTGTGTAGTAAGAGAGGATCCAAATAAATATATGCATAAGGAAGTGTGTGGAGAATAGCAGATGGTGCCTTCTTACAAAGCTAAGAACTGAATTCTAAAAAGCATCTGATCTAATCTAAAACCCCATCTCATGTACACAGCAATTCCATATGCACGAGTGCACTTCAAGTCCACAGCGAAGACTGGTACTGCATCATTACAATTTGCTGTATGTTTCCTCCATAATGCAAAATATACTCCTCTAGGAGCAGGAAAAAAACATTGCATCCAGATCTGTGTGATGCATCCACATGAAATCCAATAAGACCCATGAGAAGTTAAAGGGGTTGAACAGCCTTTTTAAATTAATGGCCCATCACTTAAAATAGGCTGGACAACTCCTTTAATTTGACCAGCAGTTGTCACCAGAGCTACAGAGCGCTGTCAATGTTGTAGTGGACAGGGTGCAGCACTGCTCCCATTGATCTCGACGGGAGAAGCGCTGCAGTGACATGCGCTATACACTACATTGTTGATGGTACATTGTAGTACCGGTGGCGACTTCAGAAAACAGAGCTGCACAGAACAGCTGATCACGGGGCTGAGGGTTCCGGACCCATACCAATCAGCTGAGGATAGGCCATCACTTGGAAAAGGACATCCCTTTAAGAAATATAATTGTTGGTGCTCTGTTAATCCTACAAACAAGACTACCCATGTGAAGTAATAATTGATAGAGGACTGCTATACTATTTGCTGTTGACCCTTTAAAAAATAGGTTTATGTCCATTGAGATGTCAGATCCCCATGACAGCCAATTATGGCATAGCCTATAATACTAAATCCACTGAGTTGAGCCATTATTGGCTTCCATAGTCATCATCTGTATTTTATTTCCCGATAGCACAATAAATTTTTCCAAAATCCACCCAGATTTTAGAATACAACTTCTTGGGCGGTTGTCCTAAACATATAAAGTTATGGCTTTTTCGCTAGAACATGCCATCACATTATAATTGGTGGAGATCCAACCTCTGGGACACCTGATCCTGAGAATGAAGGTCTCTGCTTTCCCTTCCAAGCTTTCACTGTCCAGTCACAATCCTGGCCACTCATTGTGCAGGAAACTGCAGCACAGCTCCGTTAATGTGAATGGAGATAAATGGAAACATTTATTGAAAAAAAAAAATCTGCAATGGTCTAAAAAATAATAATTATTCCATTTAATATTTTTTCCCTTTAAGAACCGTGGAGATCTTACTGCTGAAAATGTGAATCAGAGCATTTTGGAGATGCTGATTGCTGCTCCTGACACCACGTCTATCTCCATGTATTTCATGCTAATCCTGATCGCTCAACATCCAAAAACTGAAGAGATGATAATGAATGAGATCAAAACTGTAGTCGGTAAATATCAATGGGGTGAACACATTTCTGGGTTCTTTCAGCATAGAAAGCTAGTTTTTTACCCATCATTTCATTTTACCTTTGTTGTGCTGTGATAACTCTTATAAATAAAAGGGTTCAATAAATGGGTGGCATATTGGTAGGATAGTCTGCTAGTGTCCAAGTAATGATCATCGATTGCTGTAAATCCAGTTGATAGCTACTATGTCATAACCTGGCAGTAGTGCAAGGAAAGCAACACTGTCTCCTCTGGGTGGTCACATGGGCAGCCATTGACTATAATAGACTATCTATCTGATCACTGCAGAAAACTGAGCAGTCAAAGGAGACAAAGTGGCTCCCAGTCCATTCTAGAGATTGGTGGGGCTCCCCGCATTAAAAACCCACTGATCTTACAATAGTGTCATAAATCTTAGCAATGGGCCACTAATTATCAACAGCACACCAAATATAAAAAGAAGTTTCAGGTACATAACTAGTTCAAGTCTCCCGCATCTGTAAGACAGTGTGGGGCACAGGTATATCATTGTTTAGATTCAATGTTTAGTCATATGCATGAATATTCAGATACATTTTATAGAAAATGTATTATGAAATTATGCACTTTCAAGTGCATATTTTATGTGGCTACTTAAGCTTGATGATGTGGCCCTTGGACAAAATCATTGTAAACCCTTGATCTACAGTATAATATACACACATATGTATAATTTGCCTGTATGTGTCTGTGACCTTGTCCTGCCTGATGTCTGTAAACTGCCTAGAGATGGTCAAAATGTCACATTACATTTGTCTAATGTTTTATACAATGGGCAATGGATAATTCTAGCTCCACAGCTATGCAGTGTCAAAAGGCTGCCCTTAGTCTTGTGCACAGCTTGTGGCGTGAATAGACCCTTTAAAAAATAGTTTCATGTCCATTGAGATGTCAGATGCCCATGCCCAAAGACATTTTAAATGACATTGTAAAACTCAAGATACATAAGATATTGCTACGTCGACTGCCTGTGTCTGCCACTCCACTCGCTATGTATCTGTCTGTCTGGTGTCGAAATATCAGCAGGAGCTTAGTTCCGTGTATCTCATCTGCAGGGGTTACACCCTTCGTCTCCTTGCTCTGTGTGTTGCTGTCCAGTTGCTGACTGACTAGTTAATCAGCCCTCTATAAATACCTGTTTGTCTCTTTTACTCTTTGCCTGATCAGTACAGGTCCTGCTAGGTTCTGCTAGTCTGCTTTACCTGAGCTATATTCCACCTACCTGTCAGTATACTAACAGTTGCCTTCCTGGACTTTGACCTCAGCCTGTTCTTGACTATGAATTTGGCTGATACCTCTGGTACTCAGGTGTCCTTCATCCCTTTGGGTCAGCAGCTTACCACTTACCACTCCTGAGTGGTTCGCAAGTGGATCGACAGCCATAGATCATAAAAGATATACAGTATCTTAACTATGAAAAGTTAACATTAAGCTTCTATGGACAGATCTATGTAAAAAAATCAATCTTACTAAATAGCAGTTATCATATATAGGGGGTTATTTTTAGACGCCGGTCTTAATAACCCTTATAGCTGGCGATGGATCCAATGCAGCGCCAGTATAAATGTAAGCCAGCTTCCTTGCTGGCTAACATTTAGACCATTTTCTACACCTAAAACAGGCATAGAAAATGATGAATGAGACAGGCCTCCCGACCCGTCCTCTTCCCTGCCCACACCATGCCCATATTTTTAGACCTGGCGTGGGAGGGGAAAAGTCGCAGATTGTGCTGCAATCTGCACCAGAAATGTGCCTAATATAGGAAATGACTCCCATATCGTTAAGCGAATCAAAGTTAACGAAGTGGACTTCAATCCAAATTTCATTAAAAATTTGATGCGTCACGAAGGTGAACTTCCTTGCACTTAATGGTAATGAATCAATTTTTTCATGAAATGGCGGTAAAAAAAATCCATACTGCCAAATGTGCCAAATCTCACGTGTGCTGACCTGTGACGTCATCACATCGGGCCGTATGCAATTTGGCACATTTTCTTCAATTAAGATGGCCGCCATGGCCTCTCCGCAATCAAATGGATGAGGTGGGTATGTACTTATTTTAACCCCTGATTAGCCGCTGAAAGGTCTCAATGTAAATCTCAGATGCCATGACCAGAGTTGAAGGGTTCAATCAAAGGGGGGCAGTGTAATCACCGTTCCCCATCATTGCTCCTGTTACATACAATGGAATGCGATTCGTGACGAAGTCAAAATTCGGCAAAGCAGCTGAATCGAATTTTTGAAAACTTCGCTCGCTCAAACTTCGCTCAAATATAAAATCACTGATCATACAGCAAATGGAGCTTTACATCCACACAAAATCATGTCTGTGAAGGGGTCTGGCTATATTTAAAACTTTATAGGTAAGTAGAAAGTTAGGCAAACTTCAGTGGAGACCTTTACAGATTTAACATGGTTCCTGAATAAAACTATTCATAAATGTGCACAAAGACTGCAAAGACCATAGTAAATTGTTTCTAAATATCTTCCTTATAATTGTAGGTGATCGAGAAGTACAGAGTAGCGACTTGCAAAATCTTAAAGTTGTTGAGAATTTCATCTGTGAGAGCATGAGGTACCAGCCCGTGGTAGACCTGGTCATGCGTAAAGCTCTGGAAGATGATATCATAGATGGGTATTATGTTAAAAAAGGCACCAACATCATCTTAAATCTTGGACGTATGCATAAAGTTGAATTTTTTCCAAAGCCAAATGAATTCAGCCTTGAGAATTTTGAGAAAACGGTATGTACATATCATTTTTATATACTGTTACTATACAAAGAAAGTACCGTAGGTGTCCTACATAAGAAGAAGCCATTAATAAGGCTCACCACGACTCAATATATTATTATTTTGAAGCACATGAACACTGGGGCAGATTTACTAATACTGTCTACAATTTAGACAGTGCAAACACTAAAAGACAGGTGGTCTAAAGATGAGCCAGATCAGAGTCGCTGATGCTGGATGATATATTGAGTACATCTTTAGACTATCTAGTCTAAGTTTATGACACCTATTAGTTGGCTTACTTGCATCAAAATTTTGCGGCAACATTTTGTAGACATTGTCGTATTTTAAAATTACCCTCTTTCCCACTAAGCAACTTTCTAAACCACTTAATGTGGAACAAAGCAAGTAGGCCAGTTGTTTATATTATTTCTGATTAGTAAATCTCCCCCACTGTTCCGAATTGCAATCCACGGCAAAGAAAATCTTTCACTTCCCATTTCCCCCCTTTCTTCTGAGTTTATACTGATTAAAAAGGTTTGAGATAAGAGGTGATATGTGTCATCCTTCCCCTTTCAATATGTTAACTGTACTATAGAGAAAAACAATTTGACTTGAGGCGTGTTTTTATTAACACCAACAAGTAGCAGGCCAGTATGTTAGTTAAATACATACTGTGTTTATGAATATGATGCAGTATCTGAGCTGTGAAAGCTTTCCCTGTCATAATTCACCATCACTTTTCAAGTGAAACAGTGGCAGTGTAAACAGGTTGCACTGCATGTGACAATAAATTACAATTCATCAGAAAAAAGGTTGCAGTGTATGGCAATTAGCCTGAAAACTGGCACAATTGCATTGATAACTATAATCCAACAAACTTACTTCTCACTTAGATCTCTACATAGATGTTAGCAAAAGCCATTTTGGTATAGTGATGCCAGGTATAGAATTAGGGCTGCCAAACTGTAGTTGTAAGTGGAAGTTGGAAGTGGTGTAATGTGAGTTTAACCCCTTAAGAGCATGTAAGGGGTGTCCATGTTATAAGGGAAAATAATAAAGATCGGGTCCCGTCTCTTAGCAACCTTGCGGGAAAATCGCACTTCATCCGCACTTGATTGCGGATGCTTGCGATTTTCCCGCTGCCCGATTCACTTCTATGGGGCCTGTGTTGCGTGAAAAACGCACAATATAGAGCATGCTGCGATTTTCACGCAACGCAGAAGTGATGCGTGAAAATCACAGCTCATGTGCATAGCGCCATAGAAGTTAATAGGTCAGGATTCAGTGCGGGTGCAATGCGTTCACCTCACGCATTGCACCCGCGCGGAAATCACGCCCGTGTGAAAGGGGCCTAACTAATGAAAAGTAATTGGTTGCTTTTAGAGTGCATAGTTGGGGCGGCTTCTTTCTACACCTCATCTCTGGCCTCAACTCCTCTGCTGTATTTGGCTTCAGTTGCTTCAGTAGCTAAGGGTACTTTCACACTTGCGTTGCTCGATTACGGCAGGCAGTTCCGTCGCCGGAACTGCCTGTTAAATCCGGCAATCTTTATGCAAACGGATACCATTTGTAGATGGATCCGGATGCGGCTTAGGGCCCTTTCAGACTGGCGTTTTTGTTTTCCGGCATAGAGATCCGTCGTCGGGTCTCTATGCCGGAAGAATCCTGATCAGGATCATCCCCATGCATTCTGAATGGAGAGAAATCCGTTCAGGATGCATCAGGATGTCTTCAGTTCAGGACCGGAACGTTTTTTGGACGCATCAAATACCGCAGCATGCTGCGCTTTTTGTTCCGTCCAAAAATCCGGAACACTTGCCGCAAGGCCGGATCCGGAATGAATGCCCATTGAAAGGCATTAATCCGGATCCGGCCTTAAGCTAAACGTCGTTTCGGCGCATCGCCGGATCCGACATTTAGCTTTTTCTGACTGGTTACCATGGCAGCCAGGATGCTAAAGTCCTGGTTACCATGGTAAAATGTAGCGGGGAGCGGGGGAGCGGTATACTTACCATCCGTGCGGCTCCCGGGGCGCTCCAGAGTGACGTCAGGGCGCCCTACACGCATGGATCACGTGATCCATGCGCATGAAGCGCTCTGATGTCATTCTGGAGTGCCCGGAGCCGCACAGACCGTAAGTATACCGCTCCCCGCTCCTACTATGGCAACCAGGACGCTAGTAGCGTCCTGGCTGCCATAGTAACCTGAAAGCAATTCGAAGACTGATCAGGATCCTGATCAGTCTTCTAATGCTTCAGGCAACTTGCGTTCTGACGGATCCGGCGGGACTGAAGTGCCTGCCGGATCCTCAGAACGCAAGTGTGAAAGGACCCTTAGTCTCACAAATGCATTGCAATACCGGTTGTCATCCGTAAAAACTGATGCATCCTGATGCATCCTGAATGGAATGCTCTCCATTCAGAATACAGTAGATTAAACTGATCAGTTTTTTTCCGGTATTGAGCCCCTAGGATGGAACTCAATACCGGAAAAGAATAACGCTAGTGTGAAAGTACCCTAACCCCAACAGTTCCCTCTACTGCTATCCATCTCTGCTAGCTACTTGCAGGAAAATATGCTGGATCTGACTCCAGCAGCAGCTTGGCAGCTCACTCTTCCATACCCTACCTGCTAATGTACATTAGGTCTACAGAGCACTGCTATTCGTGTTCTCTGTGCATGTGCTTTCACTACATACCTAAGTACTTTAAGTCACATTGTCGCCTTCATTTTGGAGGCCCCATTCTGGAGATAGATTTGTGCAGGTCCCAACCTCTGGGACCCTCGTCTGACACTGATGGCATACGCCATAAATGTCTGAACCAACCTCTTTATCAAAAACTATGCCAAAATGCAGTAGCTATGTGTGAAAAATGAAGTACATCCTTATTGCTTCCATAGGAATTAAAAGGGTAACTAGCGGCTAGGTGTTGCTAATCAAATGCTCTTGTGCAGCAAGTGTGACAATATCTATAAAAGCAGAGGTTTTGGCAGTTTGCTGGTCTTAGACATTCAGGTGTGTGTTAACATAATGTCAAGGAGGAAAGACATCAGAAATGATCTTAAAGAAGCAATTGTCGCTGCCCATCAGTATGAGGAGAGTTATAAGGGTCATTCCACAGTGAAAAAGATTATTAACAAGTGGAACATTCAAGACAGTTGACAATCTTCACAGGAAGATTAGAAAAAGTCTTAAATTTGCAAGTCTGGTTACAGCCCACAATTCCCCCTTTTAAATTTCCTTGGAAAAACTATCTTATATCATGCGCATGGACTGGGTGAAGGCGTCACACCAAAAACACAAAAAAGTGGAACATTTCTTTCAGGTGTGGGAAAGCTTTATTAATATACTGCCGTTACATATCCGTAAGGCCATACACGAATGCTTTTCAGGGACCACATGGTTTCTGCAACAGATGACAGTTGGCGAAGAACTGAGCCGGGGGGGAGGGGGATCATTGAGCCCAAACACTCCCGAGCATCTCTGTTTTTGTTCTAGTCTTTTCTTTATTTGTCTGTGTTGTTCTCTAATTCACTACTACAAAGTACAATAGGAATGAGACAATATCATGGCATCTACCCTGGGAGCCCACTAGGGATCATATCAGGCTATAATATTAAGGCTCTCTCAGGGACTGCTGCTATTGTATCCCACGGAGGCGGTTGGCTAATATTGACAGCTTAGTTGGGTTTTTGTCAGCCTCTGTATGTTCATGGACACTACAACTGGTAAATTACTTTGCACTTGTAAGAATGGATACTAATGGTAGCAGTGCGACACTGCCTTTGTTTGTATGTTTATTCTTTAAATATTTGAAAACTTAATAAAAACAGTTTAAAAAAAAAAAGAAAAAGTCTTAAAGTATGGCTTGTTTTGGAAGGGTTGCCAGGAGAAAGCCTCTTTTTAAAAAAAAAAAAATGGCAGCACGGCTTACATTTATAAACGTGAATCTCAATAAACCACAAGACTTTTGGAACAATGTTCTATGAACGGACAAATCCAAAGTAGAGATGTCTGACTATAGTGTACAGCCCAACATTTGGTGAAAAACAAACATAGCATATCAACACAAAAACCTCATACCAGTTGTCAAGCACGGTGGTGGAGGGGTGGTAATTTGGGCTTGTTTTGTAGCCACAGGACCTAGGCACCTTGCAGTTACTGAGTAGACCATGAAGTCCTCACTCCAGTGAAAAGGCAGACCTCAACCCAATTGAAATGCTGTGCTGGGACCTTAAGAGAGCTGTGCATAAATGAGTGCCCACAAACCCTAATGAACTGAAGCAGGGGCGTAGCTAGAAATGATTGGGCTCAATAGCAAAAAAAATGTATGGCCCCTCCCCCCGCCCCATAGCAAAAAAAAATTATGGAACCCCCCCCCTCCCGAATCTCCCAGCCCCACATACCTATCGGACCTCCCACCCCTTCCAGAGCTTCCACCCAAACACCCCTCCAGGACCTCCCATCCCAACATCCCCACACCCCTCCCCCTCCCTGTCATCCACACATCCCCCATAAGTGTCATCCACACATCCCCATAAGGGTCATCCACACATCCCCCCATCAGTGTCATCCACACATCTCCCCCATCAGTGTCCTCCACACATTCTCCCATCAGTGTCCTCCACACATACCCCCCATCAGTGTCCTCCACACATACCCCCATCAGTGTCTTTCACACATACCCCATCAGTGTCCTGCACACATCCCCCCATCAGTGTCCCCCACACATCCCACCATCAGTGTCCTCCACAGATCCCCCCATCATTGTCCTGCACACATCCCCCCTATCAGTGTCCTCCACACATCCCCCCCTATCAGTGTCCTCCACACATCCCCCCATCAGTGTCCTCCACACATTCCCCCATCAGTGTCCTCCACACATCCCCCCATCAGTGTCCTCCACACATCCCCCCATCAGTGTCCTCCACACTTCCCCCCATTAAAGCTTCATATTAACCTGCTGTACTAATATTATGGCTAAAAACCTCAGTAATAGTTTCCCATATATAATACATTTATCTATCTATCTATCTATCTATCTATCTAAGTCCAACAAATCGGCACAGCACTCCTTTGGTAAAAGTGAACAAAAATGTGTTTATTAACACATGTTAACACATATATATATCAGAAGTATAAATATATATTATCATACTTCTGATATACATGAGTGCATAATTTAGCCTCTATTTCTGAAAGGTTTCCACCAGGATTTGAACTCACAACCTTTTATATCAGAGGAAAGAATCCTAACCACTGAGCTAATGAGAGGAAGAGGCTGGGGGGCTAATGAAAGGAAGAGGCTGGGGGGGCTAATGAGAGGCTGGGGGCTGATGAGAGGCTGGGGGGCTGGTGAGAGGCAGAGTTTGGGGGCTGATGAGAGGCTGGGGGCTGTTATGTTTTTTGGACTTTTGATTGGTCAGTGGTCACAAAATAAATGTGTTATTTATTTTATTGTTAAAATTGGTATCGGTAATTGGCATTGGCGAGTACTTAAATAAAAGTATCAGTACTCGTGCTCGGTCTTAAAAAAATGGTATCGGGACATCCCTAGTAATTACTATATATATATATATATATATATATATATATATACACATACTTGATAAACTACTATGATGTTTTTCTAGCACAGTTTACCATTGAGCTCCAATGGCTCTGATGTAAAAGTTTGTGAGTTCGAATCCTGGTGGAAATAGAGGCTAAATTAAATTAAAATATATTGGGTGTCCCCAAGCATACTGACAATTCTTGGGGATACCCCCTTCATGTTCATAGCACTGACAACCATATATGGAGTCAGAGCTGGGACTCCTAAGCCGGGATTCCCTGTACAGCGATCGCGCTTCTCCTCAATTACACAGGCAAGTGCAGTGAATAAATTATCTTCTGCCGAGCCGGGCCCCCCAGTGGCGTAGGGTCCAATAGCCATTGCTATGGTTGCTATAGCGATCCCTACGCCACTGAACGGAAGCAACATTTTAAGAATGCCCATATTCTTCCAGAATGATATACTGTGTGACATACTGATAAAGTCATACAGAAAATGATGTATTTGTGTTATTGCTGCTAACAGTGGTTCAACAAGCTATTGATTCATGGGATGTACTTTGTTTTTCACATACATCTTTTCCATTTTGGCCTCCTTTTTTTTATAATTATTAAAAAGGCAGGATCTGTTATGGGTTTTTGTTTATCTGAAATTGTATTTACCTGATTTTAATACCTTCTAAGGGCCAGATGTTTTTTTTTTATTATGCCCAGATACATTAAACCATAGAATTCAATATGGCTGTACTTTGTTTTTCTCATGGCTGTATATATCCACAGTGCATTTCTCCTTATCTGCTGTATGGTCTTTGCAATGTACAAACATCACAACCTATTCAAGGTATATGACTCTACGTATAGCGTCATTACTATACATTCCCGCTATGGTCTCAACACTTATAGGGCATCTCACCCATAGTAGTGCACATACATTTAGCATTCCCTTGGGGATATCCAACCCCTGGGCCAACCCGTTTAAATGCACAATATATAGTACACCACATATCATTACGGAAAATAATTATAGGTACAAGTTACATGGTACACTTAAGTGCTGGGAAATATAATAGTATGCATAAACATAATATAATAGCAACGTTGGCATGCTCTAGCAATTGTCACATAACAGATAAAATAAGTAGTATTGCCACTGCAACAGGGTTAAGCAGTAACCAGTATGTCACCAGCTACTGTAAAGGATGCAGTTGTCTTTGTAAGAGGGGCAAGGTTGATTTCGAAACCTCTTACAAGTATATTATAGGTGTCCTTTATACGAGTACATCTGTATAATACTAGTGCCATTTTAAGATGGGACTAATCATCAGGGATACAGTACATATTCTATGGCTAGTTTCCAGTGTTACAATATCCTCTCAAATAATCAGTGATCATTGCATGTTGTTATTAGAATTGAGTGGGGTGAGTAATATAGGACGTGGGCACATTAATATGACAGTGAAGTGGAAAATGAATACTTTTCAAAAACACATTTTCAGAGCATCAGTAGTGATAAATGTATTATCATTTATTTTTAGGAACTGTCATGATAATTAGAATAGAGGCTTACAAATTATCAGATGCAACATTCTAAAGATATTTTTGTAATTGTTTGTTATAGGTTATTATACTATGAAAAATACATATATTTATATACATTTATTGACAAAATAAAATAAATAAACAAAGCACCAAGAAGGAGTTGTTGGAATTGAGGGAAACTTTACACGTGTGAATTAGAGATGAGCAAACTTCTTGAGTGTTATTCAGCAAATTTTTAAAAATTCGAACTGTTGCCAAATCGATTCATTAAAAATCAAATATGCCTAAATTGTCCTGAATATTATGTGCAGGGGCGGACAGGGAACTTAAAGTGGCCCTGGAAAAAAATACTAAAAGTGGCCTACTTTTGTAGTTGGGTCCACATTGATGGAAGGCAGGGCCAACACAAGTAGGCGGGGCCAGCAATACCATATTGTGGCACATTATACCACCCCAACAGAGCCAAATACCACAGTCCATCACAAAATACTGCCACCATCAACACAAAATACATCCCCAAAAACTTCCACTTGCCAGCCATGAGGGGAACTCAGACAGCCCCCTGGGCATCGGCCCAACAGGAAATTTCCCTCTTTTTAGTATTTTTTTTTTAAAGAAATTTTTACCAATTTTTGCTTTTTCTCTCCTACTTATAAGCTCTGTAACACAATGGCAGCAATAGCAAATAATGTCAGAGTGACGCTGACATATAAAGCTATCAGTAAAAGCATGGCTGATGGTGTTAACAAATAGCATGTCTAATATATATTTGAAACCTTCCAAAAATTGTCAGTTTTTAGGGGCAGATGTTGCTTAAACACACACAGTGTTATGAGGGGGGGGGGCGGACTGTGACTTGTTTGGGCCAAGCGTCAAAAAATTATGCCTCAATGGTGTGCTTATACACACACATGTCAATGTATTAGGAATGAGTGGCTTGTTCTGCACAAGCATCCAAAAATTATATGTTAATGGAGGCAGAATGCCAGTCTATATTTATACTTGCACAAGTGTTAATTGTCAGAAGAAAGAGTGGTTTGCTCTGAAGTTCAACAAGCCTGGGAAAATTCTCCTCTTTATGTGGGAGCAGTATAGTGTGGATGTAGAAAGAGTAAGGTGTATATGGGTAATAGTGGCAGTAGTAGAATGCAATTTTTGCATTAAAATGTCTGAACTACACGGTTTGTTGCAGTAATGAATTCACGGATATCATAATTTGCTTTACTGCAGTAAATTGCGCTTTCTCTAGCTACCCATTATCTTACAATAATATACATGCATTCAGTAACATGGATATAATGCACTGAAATGCAGTTACAAACAGTAAATTAAAAATTAGAAAACAAAATGCACAATTGCTTAGCGTTTGAAACAGAATGTATGCTATTAGGGTGCTGGCAATAATTTTATGTAGAAACTTTTTTTTACAAAAAATAAAGCTGACTGCTTGAATACTGTACCCAAAAGAACTAAACCCTTGCAAAAAGGAGTTACACCATGTAAGATAAAATATCTCTCAATTTTATTATTATAAAGTAGCACATAACATATGGGAAAAGCAAAACACTGAAGTGCCTGTCGCAGCAGGCCACAACCCGGAAGACAAAGTCCACGCACAACCCGAATATGTAGACATATGGGATATGATAATCCTACATACACACAATGGGTTTATACAAGTTGAAACATACAGGGATGTAATTCCCACACGGAAAACTCACATAAATGTCCAACCAAATGGTCAGAAAAAAACCCCACAAAAGAGGGTGGGATATAATACCAGAACCTGACGAAGCCTGTGAGGGGTGAAACGCGTGTCGAGGTTTCTGGTGTCCACGCTCTTCCCGGATAGGACAATGGGTAATATATTTTACTATCTATATTGCACCATTTGATTGTTTGGGTTAGGTTCTGGTATTATATCCCACCCTCTTTTGTGGGGGGTTTTTCTGACCATTTGGTTGGACATTTATGTGAGTTTTCCGTGTGGGGATTACATCCCTGTATGTTTCAACTTGTATAAACCCATTGTGTGTATGTAGGATTATCATATCCCATATGTCTACACATTCGGGTTGTGCGTGGACTTTGTCTTCCGGGTTGTGGCCTGCTGCGACAGGCACTTCAGTGTTTTGCTTTTCCCATATGTTATGTGCTACTTTATAATAATAAAATTGAGAGATATTTTATCTTACATGGTGTAACTCCTTTTTGCAAGGGTTTAGTTCTTTTGGGTATCAGTATATAATACTCCTTGCTAGATATTGCTGATGATGAGTTTGAGGAATTTCTTTTTGGTTTGGTACTAATTGCTTGAATACTGTATACAGAACAAAATGATTTTCTTGCAGGTATTTAATGCAGAATTAGTTGCCAGAAAGCTGAAAGAAACCAACAATTTTGAGTCCCTTACTCCCTCACTCTCTCTATATGCGTTCCCTGATCAAGGTACCTAAAATATACTTGCTTATATCTCCCTATTCTCTCCCTATAATCTGATTTTAGTGTCCTATTACACTATATTAGTGGTTTGTGTTTATGTCACAAGGCCCGGAGGATTGAGAACAGATGATGGGAGTGGTAGTTGCTCTGTCTGAAATAATTATTCACAACGACGATCCTTGCGCTTATGCTCACTCATACCAGGGCAGTGATAGAAGGGTGCACACTTTTTTCCTTCAGGGCATACCCTGATATTGGGGTACCTGTCTGATGGTAGTTGGGGTGCCCTTGATGTTATGAATGTTGTTTGGGTGCAAGGCAGGAGATATAGGTTCTGTAGCTGGCAAATGGTGCTGGAGTCACTAAGCAAGTCTTTCTTTACTTGAGTGCAGAATGGTAGTTGAACTATATCCAACAGTATCAAGGCACAGTCCCAAGGCAAGTCAAAGTGCAGTCTCTTTCCAATAGCTGTATATAGGCAAACAGCAACAATGATGATAATGGAGTAGTAGTCCCTGAGATCCTTCTAAATACTTTTTAAACAAGATGATCACAGCCAACTATATATTGTAACTCTAACAAGCAAATACCTTGCACAAATGCACAGCCTTGTGATCCTAGACAGTCTGTGAATGTCTTCTACAGCTTTCCCTCAGGGATAGTTCTCTCAACAGGAATGATGTTTCTTATGGAGCTGAACTAGCATCTGCCCTGAATGGCAGGCAGAGCTAAACTCTGAAGTAGTTGATGCAATGCTGACTAGTAAACTCCTCCCTCAGAGGGGAATGCTAATTCCCGATACTGAGTCAGGACATAATAAACAGTGCCACCTACAGACAGCTTTTGGGACTGCATACAAAACATAATACAAAGCATGAACTGATTAAATAACATCAAATCAAGAACAATTTGCTAGTACCCCTACTGCATCCCCTATAATAGTTTTTTGTCAGACGCTGCCATGAGACACCCTTTCAGATTCCAAGTTGAACGCAGAATGGCGATCCCTGTTACTGTGCAGAAAGACTTGGCTGAATACTCCCCTGATTGGATGATCAGGCTGTCTTTCAGCCTCTGTGCCAATCACGGCACCCCCCCCCCCCCCCAACTTCCTCCCAGTGTCATGTGATTCTTCATATTCTTCCTCCATCATGGTTTTAGCCACCAATATTCACAGTAAAATGGTGCTGGGTGCCATTTTTGAGCAATTATTCTGAAACGAATCGCTAAAAGTTCAGATTTGTTTGCTGACAGTTTTTTGTGAAATTCCTAAGGAATTATTTAGAATTGATTCACTTATCTTATCTAGTGTGAATGTAATAATGATGTATACAATATTAGTTATTTATTTTATGCACTTATATAGCGCTGCTATATTCCACAGCGCTTTACAGATATTAGCATCACTCTGTCCCCAATGGGGCTTACAATATAAGTTCCCTATCAGTATGTCTTTGGCGTGTGGGAGGAAACCAGAGAACCCAGAGAAAACCCACTGAAACACAGGGAGAACATACAAACTCCGTGCAGATGTTGTCCTTGGTCGGATTCAAACCTAGGATCCCAGTACTACAAGGCAGCTGTGTGAGCCACCGAGCTGCCTAGTTATAAGTTATTACAATATTTAAAGCAAAAGGATAAGTTTATTGGGGAAAACTGTACAACTGAAAGGCAGCTCTAGTAACCTGCTGGGCCGCCTCTGGCCTGGATACAAGATGAGATATGGTTGGGTATGGAGGCATAAAGGTTCTGTATGGTATCCTGTGGTATATCTGCCTATAGATGTTGCAGCTGGGTCTGTAGATCCTGCATATTTGTAGGTTTCTGAAGCTGACCTCTGGTCCCATACATGCTAGACTGGTGATAAATATAGCAATCTGGCAGGCCAAAGAATTGTTCCAATGTGGCACAGGCATTCCTGGGAAACCCTTGTTGTGTGAGGGCAATATCCTGCTGAAAAATGCCAGTTGGAAAACTGCTGGCAAAAGCGACTCATTTTGAAACAAAAAAAAAACTTCAGAACTTATTAACTACTGGTACATAACTCCATGTGGCATTTATATGGAAATACATGAAACTCATGGTGCCTGAACAGAACACTATGTGGAAACATTTGGCCATGATTGGTACCAATGTTTCATTCAACCATGAGCATGAAGCAGAAAGAGTAACTGTCTTTTCATAGTACAAACTAATCTAAGATAATTTGTAATATATTTTATCAGAGAAAGATGCATCTTATTAGACTCTTCTCTTACACCCCCCTCTTCATTAAAGGGGTATTCTGAGATTTTTATACTGATGACCTATCCTCAGGATAGGTCATCAGTATCTGTTTGGTGGGGTCCAACACCCGGGACCCACGCCAATCAGCTATTTGAGAAGGCAGCAGTGCTCCTGTAAGCACCGCTGCCTTCTCTCTGCTTTTCCTTTGCCAAGTGATGACTTGTTCATGTGTCTCATGGCCAAGGAGCAGCTCACCCCTATTCAAGTAAATGGGGCTCAGTGTGATACTAAGCCCAGCCGCTGTCTTCGCAAAATAGATGATCCCCATATATAAAATCCTGGAAAACCCTTTTAATTCTCAATTTACTGCACAAATCCATCTTCAGAGAAGTCTATGGATAGGGGAGGGGGGAAGAGGAGTAGGGAGGGGCTGCTGGAGACAGATACAGACAGAGACAGACAGGGATACTGCTACTAAATTGTAAGCAATTCATTTTTTTAATTAACTGCTGGATTTAAAGTAAACTACTTACTTCAGCAGTATAATGTCCTTCATTATCGCTCCTTATGAGGCAGGGCTACAGAGAGTTACTCAGCAAGATCCCCTGTTTCTCCATGTGAAGTTCATGGGCAGACATGATCCCAACTAAACTCTGCCTAACAGCTCAGAATAAAATACAATTACACACAGATTACAACGTTAAAGAGGACCTTTCATCACTTCTAAAGATATAAACCAAGTATGCTCACATGTAGAGCGGCGCCCAGGGATCTCCCTGCACTTACTATTATCCCTGGGCGCCGCTCCGTTCTCCCGGTATAGGCTCCGGTATCTGTGCTCACTAAGTTATAGTGGGCAGAGCCTGCCCTTCATCTCCTTCTCCCAGGCTGCAGCGCTGGCCAATCGCAGCGCAGAGCTCATAGCCTGGGAGAAAAAAAAGGAAGGAGATAAAGGGCAGGCTCCGCCTACTATAACCAATTCCACCAAGTCCCCGCCTACTATAACTTGGTGAGCGTCGATACCGGAGCCTATACCGGGAGAATGGAGCGGCGCCCAGGGATAATAGTAAGTGCAGGGAGATCCCTGGGCGCCGCTCTCCATGTGAGCATCCTTAGTTGATATCTTTAGAAGTCATGAAAGGTCCTCTTTAAAAACTGCTAAAAACTCTTCTTAATGTTGATGTTGGTGGTAGTTTTACCTGTCATAGAATTAAATAGATTATATATAAGTCATACGATATAGAGAGTCACAGCCAAGCTACTTACGCTTATATAATACTATTTTGTACTGTTTTCCTGATGATTCTAGGTCCCATATCGCCACTTTCAGCCTTTTGGATTTGGTCCCCGGGCATGTGCAGGAAAATACATTGCTATGGTGATGATGAAAGTGATCCTGGTGACTCTGCTGAAGAGATACAAGGTGCAGAACCTGCAAGGACGGTCCTTGGAGAACATTCACAACAACAACAATTTGTCCCTGCATCCTGATGAAGCCCAGTCCTCATTAGAGATGATCTTCATTCCTCGCCGCATAGATCAGCTCACAAACTAGCACATAACATAACATATTCCCTTATGACAAGTCTCAAAGTCTGAAATGTCATTTATCTAGTCACTGTGATGGTCTGTGTTAAATCTTGAGCCAACTCTTGCTATTGTATGAGAGCTGTAATTCCAGTCTAACACGCAGTAATCTATTTTATGTATATTTAACAATATTATGATTAATAATAAAATGCTCTGTTTGTTTTTACATGGTACATTTATTAATCTTTTACACGGTGCTCAGCTTTTTCTTTAACTCCAAAAGACTTTAATGGTAAGGACCATGTGCAGGAGTGGGCACCACGCCACAGTAGTATAGGTGGTGCGTTGCCTGCATTAATCAATCTATCAACGGGGGTCATGGGACCCCTGTTCTCCTGGTAAGTGAAGGACTGAGAGGTAGCTTTTTGTTTTTATAGTATACATACTTATATATTATGATCCAATATGATCCATAAGTTATGACATTGTTATGATCTATTTCACATATTTGTATATTTTTCCCTTTGACTTACAATAGGGCTGTGTTTCTTTTTTTTTTTTCTGGGCATGAAGCAGGGGCATACACAGAGGGCCGGCGTTAGAACCCGGCATACACGGGCAAGTGCCGGGCCCACTGTAAGTTAGGGGGCCCACTCGTTTCCGTGGTGCGGCCCCTTTAAAATGTTTACATACTGCTGATGATGCTGCGCACAGTGCACAGCGCTGCTTCTTGCTGCCCTCTGGATCTCCAGGCGGAGTGTGAGCTTCAGTGTGCGGTGCTTACGTGCGGCCGGTGAGTGCAGTTGGGCACAGGCGCACAGTGGCACAGACTGTCTGTCAGCCTGCCTCAGGACTCGTCTCGGATGACACCGGGACGGAGCTGATCAGCAGGCGCAGCTGCAGAAGATTCAAGACACAGCAGCCGCCAGCCGAGCCCGAGAGGAAACCGAACGGTCCTTACCTGGAGCTGGAGAAGATTTATTTGAATTAATTTAGGACAGGTGAACTAAGTCAACAGTGCTGGACTGTGCACTGGGCTATTATGTATTGTACACCAAAACACCTCACCCAAAAAATAAAGGCTCAAGCCAATAATTGAATAGAGGACAAGTAAAGTCAATTACCATGTGTTGCTCAGCTCAATAAGCATACATTCCTGTAAAGCAGAATATAAACTCCTATAGGAAAATACCAGAACGCATGAAATCAATTATACACTTTATTGGCAAACATTCATAAGAGGAAATTTTCCTCTTCTGAATTTTTGCCAATAAAGTGTATTATTGATTATTATTTTCTTATAGAAGTTTATGTTTTAGGCCTCATGCACACGGCCGTTATCTGCCCAGCCCATTGCTGTATTGCGGCCCGCGTATGGCAGGTCCGCAACGCAATACACGGGCACCGGCCCATGTACACTCCGCATCACAGATGCGGACCCATTCACTTGAATGGGTCCGCAATCACAGAGATGCAGAATGAAAACACGGATCAAAACCCCACGGAAGCACTTTGGAGTGCTTCCGTGGTGTTTCTGGCCGTGCCTCCTCACCCCAATAAAATAGAACTTATTCAATTTTTTTTGTGGGGGCGGATGGATCACGGACCCATTCAAGTTGAATGGGTCTGGATGCCGGATCCTTCCCGGCCTCTGCACGAACGTTACCCGTGCATTGCACGGAACAGATGCACAACGGCCGTGTGCATGAGGCCTAAGGGTTCTTTCACACGAGCAGATGCCGTACGTGGAATCCGCTGCGTGAAAGACTGCCAAGCCCCATTCCGGAGAGCAGAGACACGGAGCAGTAACATGATTGATAATGCTCCTTGTCTCTCTGTGATCTTTTTACTCCAAAATCACAGTAAGATAAAGTTGTCACTGTGACCTTTTTACTAAAAAATCACAGAGAGGCAAAGAGCATTATCAATCATGTTAATGCTCTGTGCCTCTGCTGTCCGGAATGGCGCTTGGCACTCTTTCACGCAGCGGATTACCCGCACGGCATGCGCTCGTATGAAAGAGCCCTTAGGCCCCTTGCAGATAAGTGTTCCTCCTGCAGCAAGTCCGCATCGCAGCACCCGGCCTGACCTCCCAGTGCTGCCGGGGGTCACATAGCAATATATAGATTTATGAGGCTATGTAACCCTTACAGTCCTGGAATGTATTGGATAACACTGGCATAATGCTGTTAGTGTCATCTAATACATTCCAGAACTGTAAGGGTTACATAGCATCATAATCAATATAATGCTATGTGAATCCCGGCAGTGCTGGGAGGTCAGGCCAGGAGCTGCGATGCGGACTCACTGCGGGAGGAACGCTTGTCTGCAAGGGGCCTTAGACTGGTGTAGCAGTGCAGTGTAATTATATTATTAGGACCCGGTATCTGTCTGCCAAAAGACAACAGCAAGATGGACTACAGAGAAGGCTGGAGTCAGGGAGAAGTGTAGAAGTGGTGGATGCAGCTGCAGTCTCTCTCAGCGTGTCTGTAAAACTGTATGCTGTGAGAGGGAAGAGAGAGACATTGGTTCAGTCAGATATCAGTAATGATAGGCTCACTGCTGACTGAAACTTGTTGCTCTCAGAGAACTGTCTACAAGGCTCAGCATGTCCAGTCTGTTATTACGGATTACTAGAGGACAGTACAAGGAAGGAGTGTAAGGACCCTTTCACACTAGTGAGTTTTCAGTGCGGGTGCAATGTGTGACGTGAACACATAGCACCCGCAATGCGTTTTTCACTAATGGTTGCTAAGAGATGTTGTTTGTAAACCTTCAGTTTTTTTATCACGTGCGTGAAAAATGTATGAAAACTGACTGAACTTGCTGAACTCGCAAAATTGTGCGAGTTTCACTGAACGCACCCTGAACGCATCCGGAGCCAATCCATCACGCTCGTGTGAAAGAGGCCTAAGGCTCAGCTGTGTCATTGTAGTCTGCTGCAGCCCGCCCTGCTGTGCCCCAAATTAAAATATCATCATATTGATATTTATTGGACATTGGGGGCACAGGGGCAGGCAGCAGCATAGTACTATCAGCATGCATATTGATATTGATTGGGTCTCATCACATCACATATGTACAGCTGATATTTACTTAGTTTTTCATATGTGAAGTAAAAAAATTGACCAATTTTCTTATATATGGTGACACAGATCAATGTCATGCTGGTAGGGAACAGCTTGCCAAAGTTGACCTTTTGAGGTGATTACCGTGGAAGGGACTGAAGAGGTGATATTGGTAGGGGCAGTTTATCTTCATTGTGTATACTTCAAATACATCTAGGTACTGATGCACACAAGCTTACAGATACCAAGTCATCTGAACTCACCATCTGAAGCTCACCAAATTGACAACGTGTCACCGCAGTCACAGAAACCTTTTCTTCTTATTTGGGACCTACGATCTACAGGTGGATTGGTGAGTGACCTATGGTTATGTCTGGCATTATTTGCTAAAAGATGACATTGTTGTTTATTCATTTTACACGTACCATGGAGGAGGGAAAAAAAACACAGCTGCCACCCGTATACCTCCGTGTGCTGTCCAAGGTTTCCTTGGACTGCGCATTGACACACCCATTCTGAACCGTAAAATACAGATCACAATAGGATAGGCGGTGAGTTTTTTCACATGGACTTGAATTCAATGGGGCCGTATGCCGTCCGTAAAATATGGCCTGAACAACGGCTGTATTTCACATTTGTGTGAGCCCTTACTAAGTGTACAGTAGGGTTGTCATTCTGTCATTCCAATCTTATATATAATACTATCCTATGTGTATGTAGGGCCTCCAACCTTCCCTTCATGATGTTGGGGAGAAAAGTAAGATTAATTATTTAGAATTTAGTCATGCTTGATACTATCTTCCCCTTTGTCTGACAGCATCTTACACTCCTCTCCACTGTTAAAACACACATATGCTCAGTAGAGCATGCAAGAGCATGCTGGAGTTAGGAGGCCTTTGGTTGAACAAGTGTTCGGTTGACAAGTATTTATGGTGTTTGAGCACCTTCTTTAATCCATTTGTGCTGATTTCAAAGAAGTACATTATATTTTTAATTGTATAATACTGCCAAATTAAAAAGAACACATATTGGAGGCTTAATGAAGCTATGTGTTGCCAAATGGTATTATGAATTCTTTTACACATGAAGCAGGGACTTTACTAGAAGTTATATCTGCTACCAAAACAAATTGACAAAAGCATGAGTTCATCATTAAGAAGCTTGAAGAACCAAGCCGAAGACAAAAGTTTGGGAGAAACAGAATTACTGCAATAAATATTACACTGACACAGCTACAGAAGAGAATGACCTTCATTTTATTCATTTTTTTAGGCCAAAATGAATAGGGATCAAGACCAAAAATTGGCAGGTCAACAAGCACCTCCCACCAAGAAGCACAAGTCTGGAAGCCAAAAAAGAAAAGAGAAGCAGATAATGGGAGACAAAATCAAGAAGCTAGCTTCCATTGACCGCTTCTTCAGGAAAAGTACACCTAAGGAGAATGAAGAGTCTTCAATTTGCACTACACCAGATATTCAACCAAGTGTCACTACCTCTCAAGAAGCATGTTCGACCATTAAAGAAGTCAGTGAACTGGTTGTAGACCCTCCAGACCAGCAAACCTTGTCCTGTCATTCTGGACCTCCTCCAGAGCTTAGTGATGATCCAGCAGAATGGCCTGATCTACTGAGTTGGCAAACTTTAAAAAAGGGCCCTAAGCAAGTGAAGCTGGAAGATTTTCCACTTACAGATTTTCCAGATGGTACAAAAAGAAAATTCTTATCTGGTCATTGTTACAGATTGCTGGGTAGTGGGAAAAAGGTTCCACGAGATTGGCTCATTTACTCAGTGCTTGGAGATTCCAGATATTGCTTTTGCTGCAGGCTTTTTGACAATGAAGCTAAATCAAATTTTTCAAGCCCATATGGATTAAGAGACTGGAAGCATGTCAGTGGTAAGGGATCCTTGCATTCCTACGAAATATCTAGCAGCCACCTGTCTAATTATGCAAAATGGAAAGATCTGGAATCTAGCATAAAAAAAGAAACTACCATTGACAAAGATATGCGTCGACAACTCCATTTGGAACAACACAGTTGGCGCAAAGTATTATGGCGGTTACTGAAAGTAATTCGCTGGATGGCAAAAAACAATCATCAGATACTGTGTTCACAGAACATAATGGTATTCTACTCCAATTACTGGAGCTGTCTCTGAATTTGATCTCATTCTGAAGGAACACTTGCAACGTGCCAAAGAAGGAACCAATGCGCATTATCTGAGCAAGGATATGGAAAACAAATTTCTGTGTTTAATTGCCGATGCAGTAATTGAAAAATTCATAAAAAAGGTGAGACAAGCTAAATATTTTAGCATCATTGTAGACTGCATACCAGACGTCTCCAAACAAGAGCAGTTGTCACTTGTGCTGTGATATGTGGACATCGATGATGTTAGCAAAACAGCGGAAGTCAAGGAAAGCGTTCTGGAATTTCTGGCTGTCACAGATAGAACTGGAAAAGCTCTTGCAAGTGTTGTTATGGAAAGACCGACAGAACAACGTGGACTGTGCGTATCAAACATTCGAGGTCAGTGCTATGACAATGGTACTAATATGAGGGGACAATGCAGAGGAGTTCAGGCAATTGTTTAAGAAAAAAAATCCTCATGCCTTCTTTGAACCATGTTCTCCACATAACTGGAATCTGGTAATAGTGCATGCTGCAGAGAGCTCAAGCCGAGCAAAACAATTTTATGATATGTTGAATTGCATTTATGTGTTCTTCTCCGGAGCAACTAAGAGGTGGGAAGTGGCTTCAGAGCATTTGTCATATCTGACACTTAATGCTGTCTCAGACATGATGGTGTGCTCGCCTTGAATCAGTGACAGCTATTTTGTTACAGTTTCCACAACTTGTTGATGCTTCAGAAGTTTTTTTACATGGTACCCAATATTCCAGTGACACAAACAGTGAGGCAAAGATTTTATTGGATTCCATATGCACATTCCCCCTTGTTGTCTCTTTATGTGTATGGTATGACATTCCCCTCCAGGTCAACCAAATTAGCCTGGCTGTTTAAATAAAAACCATTAATGTTCCAAGCGTTATTCCACTTGTAAAATCTATTATTACAGCTTTTAAAGAATACAAGGTGTCAGGTTTCAAACAAGTATTTTCGAAAAGCTGGATATACCTACAGAATACCCGACACACAGGGTTAAAAAGAAAACTCGGCAATGTACTTACAAAAACTGTTAGGCCTCTTTCACACGGGCGTCATGTTTGACACCCGAATAGGATGCGGGTTCGTTGCGGGAATATGTGCGATTTTTCCACGCGTGTGCAAACTTTTGTAAAGCGCTTTGCACGCGTTGGAAAAATCGCCATGTTTGGTACCCAAACCCGAAGCCGGACTTCATCACTGAAGTCCGGTTTTGGGTTGAGTATTTTGGAGATTTTATTATTTTCCCTTATAACATAGTTATAAGGGAAAATAATAGCATTCTCAATAAAGAATGCTTTGTAGAATGTTGATTAAGTGGTTAAAAATAAATAACTTAACTCACCTTAGCCACTTGATCGCGTAGTTGGCCAACTACGAAGCATTTGCGGATCCGCAATACGCGGGCACCATTCCGCATCACGAATGCGGACCTATTCATTTCAATAGGTCCGCAAATCCAGAGATGCGGAATGGTGCGGAACGGAATGATGGAACGGAACACTACGGATACTTCCGTGGTGTTCTGCTCCGTACTTCCGTCCCGCAAAAAGATAGAACATGTCCTATCTTTTTGCGGAACGGGCAGATCACGGACCCATTCAAGTGAATGGGTCCGCGATCCGCTGCGGCTGCCCCACGGTCGGTACCCGTGCATTGCGGGGCGAACACGTTCGTGTGCAAGAGGCCTTAAGGTCCACCAAACAGTCTGAAATACCCATTCCAACCACCTATTTGACATTGCTGCTGTGAAGTACAGCATAAGTGTATTTTTTTGACAAAAAATTTGAAATCCTGATCCACAATGCATTTAGAAATGTACCGCTTAAATACCAATTTCACATTACAGCTGAGAAATAGTGCATTATTCTTTTTTTGTGGGAAAAAAGCTAAATTCCTGCTTCACAAAGCAGTTGTACATACATGGTATAAATACCTACATTTAATTTACAGCAGTGAAAAACTGCATTTCTGAATTTTGGTGACAAATTTGTCTAGTCCATTTGTCTAGTCTGGTACCTGTGGTGCCACAGAGCACTTGTGTATACAATGCACTAAACCGTATATTTAATTTCAGCTATCAAATAGTGCATCAGTGTATTTTAGTAAAAAAAAAAAATAATGGTCATCCTGATCCACCAAGTCTATTTTACACCGCCAAAATATATATTTGACATTTCTGCGGTGAAATAGAGAATCCGTGTAATTTTGGGGGGAAAAAACATATTCCTTGTCCACAAAACAGTTCTGCATACAGCGTCCAACGACATATTTTATATTTCAGCAGGGAAACATTTCTTCTATGTTTTTTATAGAAAAAAAACGTTATTGAAGCTCCACCTAACAGTCTGAAATACCCATTCGACCCACCTATTTTACATTGCTGCTGTGAAATACAGCATAAGTGTATTTTTTTTTTACCAAAAAAGTGGAAATCCTGGTCCACAATGCATATTGAAATACACCTCTCAAATACCGATTTCACATTACAGCTGAGAAATAGTGCATTATCTTTTTTTGTGGGGGAAAAAAGCAATATTCTTGCGTCACAAAGCAGTTTTACATACATAAATATCTACTTTTAATTTACAGCGGTTAAAAACTGCATTTTGGGGTTTCATTGAAAAAAGCCGTGTTGTAGGCCAAAAAAACAGTTGTGCATCCGTCGTATAAATAATTAATTCCAATTTATAGCAGTTAAATACTGCTTTTGTGAATTTTGGTGACCGCATCCGTGTTCTGGGTCCACAAATCTGGTGTCCATACATAGTATAAATATCTACTTTTAA
This sequence comes from Bufotes viridis, assembly GCA_033119425.1. Taxonomy (NCBI): domain Eukaryota; kingdom Metazoa; phylum Chordata; class Amphibia; order Anura; family Bufonidae; genus Bufotes; species Bufotes viridis. The sequence continues at coordinate 128,964,179 of CM065590.1, forward strand.
TTCACAGCAGTTAAAAACTACATTTTGGGGTTTCATTGAAAATAGCCGTGTTGTAGTCCGAAAAAACTGTTGTGCATCCGGCGTATAAATAATTAATTTCAATTTACAGCACTGAAATACTAATATTCTGTATTTTATTACAAAAATACTTGTTCTTGTCCCACAAACCACTTGTGCATACAGCGTACCCAAAAAAATTTACATTTCTGCATAGAAATTGAGAATCATTGTGTTTTAGGCACAAAAAACATTATTCTTGGTCCACAGAGCATTTTTATGACACGGGCACTGCCTTAGTGAACGTAATTGTTGACTAGTGGCAGGTAAATTGACACTGGAGAGAAACCAATCTTTCAGCTTGGTAAGTGAACGTAAATAATGAGGAGAGGATTAAATAAGGGACATGGGTATGGTCGTGGTGGTGTTGGTGGAGCTCCTGTTGCTGGGAGAGGACGTGGCCGTTCAGCGCCTACTACAGGTCCAAGTGAAACACCTTCCTCTGGTTCGAGTAGGCGACAGAATCTACAGCGTTAGTGGAAAAAGGAATAAAATATTTGCCGCTCTGCGGTGAAGTTATCTGTTTTAAAGCCCTTTTTTGAGTGTATTAGTGGAAAAAGCCAAAAGAAATTTGCCGCTCACATTGCAGTTATCTGTTCTAAAGCCCTTTTTTCCGTGTATTCGTGGAAAAAGAAAAAATATCTTTGCCGCTCATCGGTGCAGTTATATATTCAGAAGCCCTGTATGCCGTGTATTGGTGGCGAAATAAAAATATATTCGCCGTCCAGCATTGCACTTATCTGTTGAAAAGCCTGTTGTGTGAAAGTAGAAAAAAATTTGGGCCTAATTGACGTTCTGCGGTGCAGTGATATATTCTGAAGTCCTGTTTGCAGTGTATTAGTGGCGAAATAAAAATATATTCGCCGTCCAGCATTGTACTTCTCTCTTGAAAAGCCCGTTGTGTAAAAGTAGAACAAAATTTGGGCCGAATTGGCGCTCTGCAGTGCAGTGATATATTCTGAAGCCCAGTTTGCCGTGTACTAGTTGCAAAATAAAAATATATTCGCCGTCCAGCGTTTTACTTCTCTGTTGAAAAGTCTGTTGTGTAAAAGTAGAAAAAAAGGTGGGCCTAATTGACATTCTGCGGTGCAGTGATATATTGTAAAGCCTAGTTTGCCATGTATTAGTGGCGAAATAAAAATATATTCGCCGTCCAGCGTTGCATATATCTGTTGAAAAGCCTGTTGTGTAAAAGTAGAACAAAATTTGGGACTAATTGACATTTTGCGGTGCAGTGATATATTGTAAAGCCCAGTTAGCTGTGTATTAGTGGCGAAATAAAAAATATTTGATCTAACATTTGATTATTTGATCTAACAGTATGTCAGACAGAGGTCGCAATAGAGTAAGGGGCAGTGGCAGCAGGGGTCACTACGAGAGGCCTGAGCTCCTAGTGTCAGCTAGTGGTCGTGTCGTGACCAGCAACCCAGCGGTTCTTGAATAGTTGACTCGATCTTCGACTTCATCTCAAGTGACATCAGACACCCCCAGCCAAGAGTCAGTGGGTTTGTCAGACACAACCCTTAGTTGGCATCGCCCAGGAGGTGTACCCTCACCTGTCCTAAACCTGCCTCTGTCCTTTCCTCCACTAGGCGGGCAAGTAGTGATGAGGAGAGTGGCATAGGAGCTGGTGTTGTGAGCGGTCAGGCTCCTGACCCAGAGACGGTTGAGGAGGAGATCAGTGACGTGCAGACAGTACTCGATGATGATGATGTAGCTGGTTGCACTTGGGAGCCAGGTGACGAAGGGGCTTCATTTTTTTTTCAGTTTTTTTCTTTATTAAAAATTTAATATTATAAAATCCGGATGACCGGGATGCCCAATGACCTTCCCAGGAGCTGCTGTCGGGAGCAGCGGTTCATTTCTGAGATGTCCGTATAGTGCGGGGGAATCAGAAGACCTGCTTCATCTCCGTGCACCACAGGATGTCCTCTTTCTCTTCCATGAGGACTGGGAACTCGTGATGTTTTCCCTGACGTAGAGTCTAGGGGCTGGTAGTTAAACTTACGGAAGTTTGCAACTCTTCCAGGCTCCAAGCAATCTTGAAGCTTTGTCTTCTCATTGTCTGTAGCTACTAGAGGCCTGTTCATGCCAGGAAGGTTCACCCAGATGTATCTGGCTTGATGAGTAGCCGATACCGCATTAGCATCAATCTTGACAGGATTTGTCTCCCGGTGGAGAGAAATAGGTTTTTGGAAGGCTTTCTCCATCGCAACCACATCGTCGAATAAACAAAAGACTGGCAGATTCTCTCCTGCCTTAGGCAACACTTAATTTATTTTAATAAATTTATTAAATATTTAATATTAAATTGAACCAAAACTTGATTAAAATTATAAGAAAGTAAACTTAAATTCACTAATATATTATCCCAATCTTCGAGGGAAATTCCCGGACAATCAATTTGCCAAGCCTTTTGTGCGGGAGAACGTGTATTAATAAAATCAGATTTTAAGCAACACTTTATAAAGTTTAGAAATGTTAACCTTCTGTTTTGTCCCATATTCCCTATAAATAAATAGACGTAGCGGCCACTCTGTGGCCTCCTCATGCTGCTGCTACCTCCACAATCTCTCATCGGAGTGCCAATCTGTGGCCTCCTGATGCTCCTGCCACCTCTGCAATCTCTCGTCGTCATGCCACTCTATGGCCTCCTCATGCTGCTGCCACCTCCGCAATCTCTCATCGTCGTGCCACTCTGTGGCCTCCTCATGCTCCTGCCCCCTTCGCAATCTCTCGTCGTCGTGCCACTCTGTGGCCTCTTGATGCTGCTGCCACCTCCGCAAACTCTCGTCTTTGTCGTGCCACTCTGTGGCCTCCTCATGCTGCTGCCACCTCCAGACTCTGTCATAGAGCCACTCGGTGGACTTCTCATGCTGTTCCCACCCTCCCCACTATATGACTGCGCCACTATTTTGCCTTTTTGGCTTGGCTGACATCATATTTTATTTGACCCTTTTTCTGATCTGTCAGAAGGAAGAAAAAATGAGATGCACAACGGATCCTCTCTGTGTAGCAGCTGTAAGGCCTGTATGGTCCCATCAAAATTAGCTTGTGATTTGGTAGCCAAAAGTAAGAGTGTGTACAAAACACAGAAGACATGCAAACATTCGGTTCACGTGTCATCTCTGTTTTGGATCCAGTCCTGTTTTTTTTGGCATTAGCAATTACTGACCAAATGCTGACTGAGTGAAGGCAAATGCTCAACAGACAGGATCCGTTTTTTGGGGGGATTATTTTTCTGACGGATCAGAGGAAGAGCAAGATAATCAGTGATGTCAGCACAAACTTACTGCTGACACCCTCTACACTCTGTCGGGGGGCTCTACTTTTATAAGTGTTTAATAGAACAGGTTCTTTTTACATCTATGTGGAATCAGCTGACTATGGTGTAAAAGGAGTGCGCTTCTTCTTGAAACTGCCATTGACCTGTAAGGCTGAGTTTATACTTGAGTTTTTTGGTCAGTTTTGGCCCCATGAGTGCCCAAATTATTGAAGTGTGCAGTGATTTTAAGAGCGACGCCTGTCATCTGCATGTCATTACGACTCACAGTATTATTTCACTACCAAAGCAGACTCCCTATGTGTGTTACTGCAAGGCACACTGTTCTACACCACTGTCAAGGCTCTCAGCAACCAGGAAACAGACTTTTTTAAATGTAATTCGCAGCGAAAAATTCGGCAAACCGGCTAATCGAATTTTTGAAAGATCCCCTCATCTCAACTTATGACCTCTTTCAGCAAGGAACGTCAAAATATCCTGGAGCAGGTGTTTGAGGATGTCCTGATTAATAAAAGACAGTGGACATTCCAATACCCCCAGCTGGCCTGTTTTTACAGCCTCCCCAAAATCTATAAATGGTTGGTTCCACTAAAAGGGAGAGTATTGTCTCTAGCACAGGGAGTTAAACACACGAGTACTTAAAGGCTATGTACACCTTTGGAGTCAATTTTTTCAATGATTGCATTTAACTTCTAAAAATCATATTTTCAATTGGCCTATTTTTAAAATATTGAGCTGTTCAGTCACAAAGAGTTAACTGTTTTTCCGTTTTACTGGTACTTTCACTTTCACTTTGTGCTTATCTAATTACCCTTATTTCTTGTAAATTCGGGTTTTATTAAGTTTTTTGAAGCAAAGTAAATAAGTCTTACAAACAGTGCTATCAATGATTCTGTTCACCATTCGATCATAAGATAGTCTTCAAAAATAAACTTGACATTTATCAAATAGTAATATATAAATTACAAAAGGAAAATGCACTATATGAGGAAACTCTTTTTAACATGAATTAAAGCATTATATTATCTATCAAAAGGATATTCTTGTTTAATCAGCTAAAATATCGTGTAAGGTATATGAGACAGCTATTACATTTTATTATGCAAGCTAAGCAATAAAGCAATAAACGATAATCTTGTGTAATCTCCTTATTTCTAAACTACTGAGATGTCAAACACTTATTTAAGCCACATTCTTATCAGTAAGATAAGGATTGAGCTATAATGAGTGTTTATTATGTTAGAGAGCAGAGATAAGAAGTCCTTCTGCTCCTCAGATGACTGAAAGGACAAAATAATCCACAGGCAGCTAGTATCATGTCAGCTCTGTGCAGAAAAAAGGATTCCATATTGTTAATAAAGACCAATTTAAAAAATGATTTTTAGCTCAAAATAAGTATAATGCAATAATTTTAAAAACTTGCCTCCAAACGGTGTACATAGCCTTTAAGTGGATTTCATCCTTAGACCGTTTCTCATCTCTCTGTACTTCTATGTCTGGGATTCCATGGCGGTTTTGAAGAAACTGTACAAACTCTATGTTGAGGAAATTCAGGTGTCGCCTTGGGGAGCAACTGAGTGATATTCATAATGAGACTGAGACGCCCATCTTTAAAGAGACGACATCTGCCCTACCTGTACAGTGCATGTCATCAAGAGATTAATGTCCATTTAAACTGAAGTGCACCTATTTAACGGCCAATAAAAACTGTGGCATTATGTAAAAAATAAATAGTTTACCACAGGTGCATCAAGCCCTGGAGGCGGAGCTGGGAGGAAGAGAGTGGTAGTTGTGGCACTGATAGGAGTGGGAGTGGTTCATGGTAGCTTTCCTCACTCCTAGGGTCGTGCTAGAACGAATCAAAGCATCCGAAGTGGAATTAGATCTGAAGTTTAGTAAAAATTTGATTTCCCTACGAAGATGAAATTCCTCGCGATTTGTCGTAATGAATCTTTTTTCCTAAAATGACAGCTAGTTTTATTTTAGAAAGAATGGGGAAAAAAATACCTCATCCACTTTCCTGTGCAGAGGCAGTCTGCTTCTCTGTTGAATGGAAAAGACCTGCTGAAGGACCTGTACTGAGCATGGGCGTAGCTATAGGGGGTGCAGAGGTAGCAGTCGCTACCGGGCCCAGGAGCCTGAAGGGGCCCAAAGACACTTGTGCTGCATAAGAATACACACAAAGCACTGAGGGAAGGGGGGCCCAAGCTAAACTCTTGCACCAGGGCCCATGAGCCGTTAGCTACACCCCTGGTACTGAGCATCACCGTGCTCTCTCAGAGTGATCAAGTGGTGACGTCATCAATGGGGGGAGCCACTATATAGACTGGGGACACTGTATAGGGGCAAATTTGAGACTGAGGCCCTGTATGGAGGCCAATATTCAGACTAGGATCACTGTATTGGGGCATAATTGAGACTGGGGCACTGTATGTGAGCCATTATTGAGACTGGAGCACTGTATTTGGGCATTAATATATACTGAGGGCACTGTGGGCGGTAGCATAATATAAACTGAGGGCACTGCAGGGATTGGGCTTTTAAAAAAATGGATAGATGGACAGAAAATGGTGCACACCCTGATACAAAATGACCATGAAAAGTGGATAGTTTATCTGTTTTTAACAGCCTTTTTTTCCACTGTTGTGTGAATATACCTTAAGGCCTGTATTACTGTATTATACCAACAGATTATTAGACCAATAGTTGGTGTTTATAACAAAATATCTGGGTGTGTAATTAGCTAGATGACCAATGATTGGTCAGAAAATTTGTCAGATAATCTGTTGGTGTAATATTAGGCCTACGGGTGTATTCACACATGGCATATTTGTTGCCGAAACGTGTACAAATCAGAAATCCATGTGCTTTCCACCAGTCGCAGAAATATCAGCAATAAATCTGCTGTGTGATTTTACCCTTACACTACTCTATGAAGCCATCACCATAGTTTTGTGAGAACTGTCAAGGATACTGCTATTTTGTCCCAGTTTTTCCATGGGCATTGTGTTTATTTTAGCTATTTTCAGTAGAAGTCACTGACTTGAGTTCAAGTACTGTTATCAAAGGCGTAACTAAATTATAGCTTCCTAGTGTCCTAATCAAAGTATTTTATCTATTTTCTATGTTGCACTTGGTAGCAGTGGTTGATAGTAATCAAGAGGCATACATCCAGATTCATAAATCGTCATTACACTAAACAATGCCAGACACCACAGATTCAGCACATTTTAGCTGGGTATCCTGTTATTTGGAAAATGCTGATGTTTATTGTATAAACCATAATACTGCTCCATCTGTACACATCAAATGCAGCTGAGAAAGGCAAAATGCTTCGAGTCCCATGGTTTTTCTGAACTTTATTACCCTGTATTCCATATGAAAAATATATAACTGCTTTACCAGTGTCCTTGATGCTGCATCACCTGGTGCTCTAGTTATATTCAGTAACCTGAGCCTATTAAAATGAGTCATTATTTAAAATGAATATGAGACACATAGCAAATATACCTCATTTTTGCCCATCCACCACAACAAGGTGACCTTTTTTGGTTGGTAAATTACTCTATATAATACCTCTCCTTGTGCCAACAGTCCTCAAATTAATTTGGAGGGAGCAGGCTCCACATATGTACTGCATTATTTAAAAGCAACCTTTGGGAAATATGGGTTTGTTAGGAGTGTATGGCCAAAAAGAGAAGCAGCCACACCTCTAAATGCATACTGCAAAAAATTAAGGTGCACGTTGCCATGGCTGAAACTACAAAAGTAAACGCAAACACACCACAATAGCACTCTGCAAACATAGAATATAAAGTGAATATGAGGTATTTCTCAAAAAGGTTAATTTGTGCCTATCCACTACAATAAGGTGACCTCTTTGGGGAAGTCTGGGGAAAGCCGGGGAGATTAGGACAAACATATGTTTGTGGAGATTTTATGATCAGGTGTAGTATGAATATAAAGTTTTATTCTGCTAGATTATACTCCTGCAAGTGCCCAGGAGGCAGTGCTTCACAGTCCTCTGCTCTGTGTATTGAGCTACTTCAAGTGGTGTCTGTGCCAAATGTTACATTTGTGACTCAGATCAGAAGGAAAAAACTATAAAGCAGCTCAATGCAGAGAGCACTTTACAGTCAGTGGTGCACCACCCCCAGGGCCCATGCAAGAGCAGAACCTGGCAGAATAAAATACGACATTCATACTGTATCTAAGAAAAATATATCTACTCAAAAGATATGTTTGTCCTGCTTTCCCCATTCACCATGTAGTGCTATCAGCTGTTTGTATGTGCAAAACTGGTCACAGACTCCTATTAAAGCCACAGCAGCATCAGGTTTCTGCATATTCTTCTTCAGTCGATCCTTCAGTTATACAGAAAAACAATTATACTAAAGGGATGTGCACAATAATTATTGTTTTCTAAATAGATTGCACAGCAGTTTTTGATTCTAAAAGGCAGAAATGTGATTCTAGAGTGCTGGCTGTCCTACTGGATATGGTTGGCTAGGAGACATAGCAGGATGCTCTGTCTTCTAGGGCATGGATTTGAGGAGCCTGCGTATGGACCACAGCCAATAGGTGCTGCTTTAGGCTGGTTTCACATAGTTTTTTTTGGTCCTTGTTGCATCACTTATAGCTGTGTTTTTCTACTGCATTTCATGTACCCAGATGTTACTTTAAAGGGTTTTTCCAAGACTTTAATAAATCCGCAGGATAGGTCATCAGTATCTGATTGGTGGGGTTCCGACACCTGAGGCCCCCACTGATCAGTTGTTTGAAAAGGCAGTGGCTCTCGCATTAGTGCCGCAGCCTTCTCTCAGAGTTTCCTAGGCCAGTGACAAGACATTAATTGATCACATGGCCTAGGTGCAGCTCAGCCCCACAGAAGGATGAGGATAAAGTCTTGGAAAATCCTTTTAAAGTATATAGTAAATTATGAAAATTACTGCAGAAAAACATTTTTTGCATGGTGTGTTTTGCAGGGGTTGTTGTGTCATCTCAGACATTGGCGGCATATTGCTATGATATACCCCCATTGTCTGATAGATGTAGGTCCTACCTCTCGTAAACGGAGCCTTGAAAGTCACGGAGGGCGCACCGCATGCACAGCCGTCCTCCATTCATTTCTATGGGGCTACCGAAAATAGCTGAGCGCTGGCTTGGCTATTTCTGTTGGCTCCATAGAAATGAATGAGAGCGATGGCCGCACAAGCTTGTTAATTTTGTCAAATTGCAGCATGCTCTATGTATGCGTTTTTTCAGGGGTTTTTTCAACCCCCAACTCCTTATGGGAAAAATTACTGCTCTAATTATATAGTTAAAAAAAAGTGCAAGAAAAAATTAGGGGAAATGGTATAAAACCACATGTTTTTTTTAAATTTACCACAAAATATACAGCCATTGTGGGGGAAGGGGGCTCAGAGCTCATTAGCTGCTGTTGAAATCAGTCTGGGTCATATTATATACATTGCTCAAAACAAAGTATGGTAACTGCATAGAACATTCATATATGTAACATAAATAAGTCACAGATAACCTTATCCCCAACACACGAGATATTTATCTGAATATGTATATTTTAGAATATTTATCTGAAATACTTAAAACTGAATTATATCAATGTTGATATAGACCAGAACAAGCACCACTCCCCAGAATGGCATTAGTATATACATATACAATATTTAAAAAATGTCAGTTCTGTGACGTTTTTGGTAATAGCAACACATAGAATACTGTATATTTTAGTTAATTACCGTATGTATTTTTGCCTTTTTTGCAAGCAAGTCAACATTTTCAAAGAACCACAAGCTTTGCCATGATGATAAACTCATTAAAATTTAAGTGGGAAACAACACTTTAAAACAAGTTAGACTTAATTACTTAAAGTTCTAAGATGTGTCCCCTGCCACCCTTCTGTTTGAAGTGCACAGCTGTAATCTTTGAATATATACCAACAAATCCACGGACCTGAAACTGCAGGAGGTACTTACTCTACTATTAGCTTCAAGTATGTAGACTGCCCACTGAGGTGGAGTGCCATTACAAAGTGGTTCTCAAATAGAGATGAAAGTTTATATAATTGATGATTACCCTGTTTTAAAAGGTTATTGACTATTTGTTTTATAACAGTTAATGAGACTCCTGTTATCTGCTGTGGCACCATAAAGTGGACCCCCTGCATCTTTCCAATAAATAATACTACTCATGTCAACCCTCCCATTGATTCAAGAAGATACGTCTAACATATTTTTTTAGACTGTCCCTTTGGCATACTTTTTTTAACTTTACAAAAAAAAGGCCTTAGACAACACTCAGCAAAGACAGATCTTTAAAAACAGATTTATAATACATGATATACTGTGCAGTAGTTTTTTTTGCACAGGACCATATTCTGCGGCATGTCAGGGCATTTTCCAAGTCAGTATGGCCCAAAAGCGATGTGGGCAGAGCCTAATTTAGGCACAGTGGAGAACATTTATCAAAACTGCTACGCCACTTTTGTGGTGTAAACATGTGTAAACATTTAGTGACATTTTGCTACTTTTGCTGAGCATCACCACTTTCAAAAGTAGAGTAAAACGTTTGACAGGATTAGAGATTATAACTAGATATGAGCGAATTTCTCAAACATTTGATTTGGACAGTGGTGAAACCATATCACTGTCACGGTGCGGTTCACTGTGACAGTTTTGGCCATGTAGGCTGGCTGCATGCCCTCTCTCATACTTGCTGCAGGCTGTCTCCTGTGTATGCTGGTTGCTTGGGTCTGCATGCTGGCTGGGGTGTTTTGTGGAACTGCTGCCTGTGAATGTTTACTCTCCCCGTATCTGCTTCTCTGTGCAGTTCTTATCACTGTTGTCGTGCAGGCTGGCTGCAGGCTCCCTCTTGTACTGGCTGCAGGCTGACAACTTTGTATGCTGGTTGCTTGGGACTGTGTGCTGACTGCGGTGTAGTGTGTAAACTGTGTCCTGTGTTTGTGGATTCCCGTGTCTGCATCTCTGTGGCTCATGTCTCTGGTGCCGTGCAGGCTGGCTGCATGCACTTTGTGTACTGGCTGTGGGTATCCCCATGCATGCCGGTTCTGCGATGCGTGCTGGCTGCGGCCTTGTGTGTGAACATGGCCTAGTATGTATGCATGTCTGTTGTGTCACGGGTTGTTTGTGCTCTGGCATACTAACTGCGGTGGACTTCATGTATGCCGGTTGCCAGGGGCAACGTCCAGTACTGCAGTTGGTGTGTTTACTTCTCTGTTCATGCAGTCTCCGCTCCCTGTTTGATTCTGATGGGGTTAACTTCCCATGGTCCGTTCCTGCGTGTGGCTTATCAGGTGCCCTCATTATTGCAGCTAAATCTACCTGTGAGCTGTGGGGCTTGGGGTCAGTCTATCTTCTGTCCAGTGCCTTATTGGGTGTAGCCCCTTGCTGCTGACCCAGGTTTTTTTTTCTATCTGCCCTTGTTTGTGGTGTCACTTGGTAATGCATTGTTGCTGCTTTGTCTGATGTTGCTGGTACCTGTTCTGTGATGGTGTTTGAGGTTATGTCCTTGTCTGATCTGTAACAGTCCTGTATGATGTTTTTGTTATCCTTGTCTGTTCCTTGTTAGCCTAGCAGTGCTCTACTGCATCTGATAACCTGGCAGTGCTAAACTGCTTCTGATTGTAGTCCTGTCCCATGTCATGCCTGGCAGTGCCTACTGCTTCTGATCCTTGTCTGCCTGTAGTTCCTTCCTGGTCTGTTCCTTTCCCATGTTTCTCCTGCCTTTGTGAGAGGGCTCCTGGCCTGGGTTCTCTGGAGGGAGGATCTATAGTCTGTGTGAATCTCTAGTCTGTGTGAATATCTAATCTGTGTGCAGCTCTTCCTGAGACCCCCATGCTTCCATTCCGCTTGGGGTCCAGGCATCTGCTTCTGTGCTGGTTACCGTTTGTTATGTTGTTTGTTCCATGTCCTGTGTTTGCTTGGGATCCTGTTTTGTTGTCTTTCTGCTGGTGGTTTCACCAGCCTTGTTCTCTGCAGGTAGGGGCAACCAGTGAGCCCTCGGCCCAGTTCATCGCCACCACCAGGGGCTCTGTAAAGAAGGGGGCTCACTGGGAGATCTAATAGCTATTTATAAATATATCAGGGGTCAGTACAGAGCTCTCTCCTATCATCTATTTATCCCCAGGACTGTGACGAGGGGACATCCTCTGCGTCTGGAGGAAAGAAGGTTTGTACACAAACATAGAAAAGGATTCTTCGCGGTAAGAGCAGTGAGACTATGGAACTCTCTGCCTGAGGAGTTGGTGATGGTGAGTACAATAAAGGAATTCAAGAGGGGACTGGATGTATTTCTGGAGTGTAATAATATTACAGGCTATAGCTACTAGAGAGGGGTCGTGGATCTAGGGAGTTATTCTGAATGCCTGATTGGAGTCGGGAAGGAATTTTTTCCCCTTAAGTGGGGAAAATTGGCTCTACCTCTCAGGGTTTTTTGCCTTCCTCTGGATCAACTTGTAGGAAACAGGTCGAACTGGATGGACAAATGTCTTTTTTCGGTCTTATATACTATGTTACTATGCTATTATGTTACTGGCTTTCCGCACTTGGTTCTATGGTAGTGCTACCACTATCGCCTAACCTGCTTACTGTTATGTGCTTTTATAGCACTTATAATAAAGTTCTCTGTGGGTCCTTGGTCTGTTTTGCCTGTGTCCTGTTTGCATGACGTCCCGGCGGTGTGCCATGGGCCTCCGGCACGTGACAATCACACTTATGCCAAATTTCATAAAATCGAGCGCCATCTTAATAAAATTGCGCAAAGCAACCCCACCAGGGTCAGAGACACTGCTGCAGGGCACTGAGGGGACAGGCAAAATCACAGTTAGGGACAGGCTGAGGTTAGGGCATGCAGAGTATGTGCAGTATGGTAAACAGTCCAAGGTTAGGGACGCAGGCAGCGGAGGTAAATGTGGAGAATTGGTACATGGGCAGACAATGGAACAACACACCTTTGGAGGATACTAGCAAGCTAGAAAAACTATTGCTCATGCACCTTCCCACTAAATATTCCAGGGCTGCCAGTCATTGGCTGGAAAAGTTTACAGCGTGTGCACAGACTGGTTAAGAGCTAGAGAAAGTGCATACACCATAGGGGTAGCAGAGGCAGCGGTGGTAGAAAACAGGCCACAGCCAGCGAAAAGAGGACCATGCAATTCAGCAGCTGAGAAGGAGGAGGGAAGGACTAGCGAGTTCAGACTAGTGGGCCACGATAGCAGAGGGGCCGGTGAGCAGAACAGTGGCCATGCCCACTAGGAAGAGTGGAACAGCAGCAGTCATGGGCCACCGTCATAACATCTGCCCAACAAGAGAACATGACTTAGGAAATGTAGCAAACAGCATAGAATATCTACAAACACTATATTAGTAAAGGAGAACAAGGCTTTTTTTCTCTAAGTTATATAACAAACCTTTGATTCTACTATTGATTTTTGCAATGTTTGATAAAATGATAGTATCTATTTAAAACATGACATCACTAACAAAAATCTGATCCCCAAGTACATTTGTCAAATTGTCTTTTCTGCACCTGTGAAATCTTTTGCACATTATTTTTGAGAAGATTAGATATACACTGTTCTTAAATATACTTTACATTATCTGTTTATAATGGGAGCACTGAATAGGAACATGAACTTTTCCACTGGGACCTGGGATAATACTATCACTCTCTGCAATGAAAAAAATTACGTGGGTAGTTATATATTTAATCCCTTAGGTACATATGACATACACGTACATTACATGCACATAGGGAGTTTATACAGCTGGCTCAGGAGCTGCGTTATACAGTACAGATAGCACCAGCCTGCAATATTCAGATTGAAAAAAAGATTCAGATCTGAAAAAAAACTCTGATTCCACAAGTGATGCAGCCAATAGTGACTGTAGTATCTGAGTGATAGCTTACCACCCTTCCATGATGCATTTGCAGGGTGTCAAGTGGTTATTATAGTAGCCAGGGGCCTAGTGAAAGACTTCTAGGTCACCCACCTTACTATAGCCATGAAACCTTGAGGCAGGGTGCAATAGGATGATGGCACAGGTAGAATACACTACAGGACATAAGTATTGCAATAGTCCGTATAAGCAATCAAGTGATCTTGTGTTAAAGTTTTTAATGATATAACAGAAAAAAGAAATATTAAGAATTTTTAAAAAACTCTTTAACCGTACAAAAATATAAACAATGAAAAACATGATTGGTATTTCCATCAATGAAAATGTCTGAAATATTTAAATATCACATTATTTATTTATAGTGATTGCCAAATAAAAAAACACTACAATGCTTTTTTTTATCTTACCTCCTGAAAAAAATTAATAAAAATGTTATAAAAAAAATGTTAATGTATCAAAAAGGTGTATGTAACCCAAAATAGTGCCAATTAAGCAAGCCCTCATACAAGCAAATGTAACAATATGGTGACCCGTATTTTATATCTTTTAATTTTTTTTAAATGCAGTAAAACAAAACAAAGACTATAGAGGTTTGGTATAGACGCAATCGCATTGACCTAAGTTTAACATTGGGGATCTATATGAGGTCTGATTGGGGCTCTGAGCCATAGTTAACCAAGTTGGTTTTTGTAAAGCAAAATTATATAGATTTCAGGACATTTTTTAAATGTGTTTTACACAATGTGAACTGCAGCTGAAATGAAGGCCTATATGTATTAACTATATAACTATATTAACTATATTTGTGATTAAAACTGACGTGGATTTTTACCATTAAAACCTAGCCTATAGTGTATAGGCTAGGTTTAAATGGAAAAAATCCGCTGCAGATTTAGTAAAAAAAAATGCTCTTTTTCCGTCACGTAATCAGCGATCAAAACATTAACAGCTGCCCATTGACTTCATTAGGGAAAACAACCATATTCCTATGGTGGCATTTTTTTCCACCAATGATCTGCAATCTGCTTCAGAAGTGGCATGTTACTTCTTTACTTCTCTATTCAAGTCAATGGGGTGGGGCTAAAATAGCTAGTGTTTCTTTACATGTTTTTGGCAGCGTTTCCACCACCAAAAGGCTACTGATCTGCTACTATCTGCTACTGTTTTTTTGGCTGCGGATTTTTGCCATGTGAACCCAACCATGCAGGCCTGGTTATTTTCACTTGTCATGTATATAGGATTGTTAAAACGTAAACCATTGACTCATAGGGAGCCCCTTCCAATAGGTGGTTCTACTGAGATGATTCTCTTTCTCTGTCAGATACTACTGTGCATACACTTATTATAAAAGAGAATTCAATATAGACTGTTTATAAGAAACCTACATTTTTCATGAAACAAAACATGAATTTATAGAGTAGAATCAAATGTCCCAGCTATTTTCTCAGTTCTAATCACAAAGCTTCCTGCAGGGAAGTTACTTCATGACATCCTTCTGATTAAATTAGCAATCAAACATGCAGACACAACAAAATAATACTGTCTGAAAAGCTGATGCTTAATGCTCATGACACTTGTGCTTAAAGGGGTTCTGCAATTTGTTTAAACTGATGATCTATCCTCTGGATAGATCATCAGCATCTGATCGGCAGGGGTCCGACACCCGGGACCCCCCGCCGATCAGCTGTTTGAGAAGGCAGCAGCGCTCCTTCTCACTGTTTACTGCCGGCCCAGTGACTTCACGACTAGTATCTATTGGCCTGGGTGCGGTTAAGCTCTGTTCACTTCATTGGAGCTTAGCCGCGCCCAGGCCAATTGATACTAGTCGTGACGTCACTGGGCTGGTGGTAAACAATGAGAAGGCTGCAGCGCTCCTGGAGAGCCGCTACCTTCTTAAACAGCTGATCGGCGGGGGTCCCGGGTGTCGGACCCCTGCCGATCAGATGCTGATGATCTATCCAGAGGATAGATTATCATTTTAAACAAAGTGCAGAACCCCTTTAACTTCTTCCCGACCGCCGAACGCACGGATGCGTCCAGGCGGCGGCAGGTTTATTCCTCCTGGACGCATCCGTGCGTCATCTCGCGAGAGCCGAGATCTGCTGTGAACGCGCGCACGCGCGCTGCGCGCTCACAGCAGAGCGCGGCTCTGCAGTTAGACTACAGCCTGCCAGCAATGATCAATCGCTGGCAGGCTGTAAATGTAAAATAAATGAGATCAGTGGTATATCAGACGCTGTGTTGCTAACAGCGTCTGATATACTTAATACCTGGTCCTCTGGTGGTCCCATTTACTGGGATCGACCACCAGAGGACCAGGTAACAATGTAAAGTTGCACCAAACACTACACTAACCCCCCCACCCCCTCACTTTATAACTACTATTAACCCTTTGTTAACCCCTGATCACCCCATATAGACATCCTGATCACCCCCTGTCACTGATCACCCCCTGTAAGGCTCTATTCACATGTCCATATGTGTTTTATGGATCCGCGACGCGGATCCGCAAAACAAGGACACCGGCAATGTGCTTTACGCATTTTGCAGATCCGCACATTGCCAGAACTATATAGAAAATGCTTTTTCTTGTACGCAACTGCGGACAAGAAAAGGACATGTTCTATATTTTTGCGGAACGGAAGTGCAGACCCGTAAGTGCGGATTCGCAATTCCGATCCGAGCGGGACAAAGTCTGTCCCCATAGAAATGAATGGGTCCGCAATTCCGTTCCGCAAACAGAATTTCGGACGTGTGAATGGAGCATAAGGGTCCCTTATCACCACCAGTTAGCTAGCTACTTGTTAGGTAGCTAGCGCCCAGCCCACCGCAGTCACTGATTTGGCCGAGATTTTTTCATCCACATTGATTGATGCGAATGAAAAAATCTGTGCAGTTCATTTTTTTTTTTTTTCAGCGCAGAGGCTGAACGGACAAAAAAAATCTCATTACCCGTATGCTCAATATACGGAGAATCGCAGAAACTCCTAATGCTGGCCATACGTGTAATGATTGCGGAGGCCCTCAAATGCCAGGGCAGTACAAAAACCTCACATGTGACCCCATTTTAGAAAGAAGACACCCCAAGGTATTCTGTGAGGGGTATGGTGAGTTCATGCAAAATTTTATTTTTTGTCACAAGTTAGTGGAATATGAGACTTTGTAAAAAAAAAAAAAAAAATCAATTTCCGCTAACTTGTGCCAAATTTTTTATTTTTCTGTGAACTCGCCATGCCCCTCACAGAATACCTTGGGGTGTCTTCTTCCACAATGGGGTCACATGTGGGGTATTTATACTGCCCTGGCATTTTAGGGGCCCCTAAAGCGTGAGAATCCAAATGCGTAAAAATGTCCTGTGAAATCCTAAAGGTACACATGGGAATTTGGGCCCTTTGCGCATCTTGCCTGAAAAAGTGTCACTCATGTGGTATCGCCGTACTCAGGAGAAGTAGGGCAATGTGTTTAGGGTGTATTTTACATATACCCATACTGGGTGAGAGAAATATCTCTGTAAATGACAACTTTTTAATTTTTTTATACAAGGTTGTCAATTTACAGCGATATTTTTCACACAAAGTATGGGTATATGTAAAAATACACCCCAAAACACATTGCCCTACTTCTCCTGAGTACGGCGATACCACATGAGTGACACTTTTGCAGCCTGGGTGCGCAAAGGGGCCCAAATTCCAACGAGTACCTTTAGCTTTTACATGACTGCTCACAGTTTAGCCCCGCCCAAAATGCCAGAACAGTACAAACACCCCACAAGTGACCCCATTTTGGAAAGAAGACACCCCAAGGTATTCACTGAGGGGCATAGTGAGTCCGTGAAAAATTTAACTTTTGTCAAAAGTTAGCAGAAAGGGAGACTTTATGAGAAAAACTATAAAAATCAATTTCCGCTAACTCGTGCCAAAAAAATCTTCTATGAACTCGCCATGCCCCTCATGGAATACCTTAGGGTGTCTTCTTCCAAAATGGGGTCACATGTGGGTATTTATACTGCCCTGGCATTTTAGGGGCCCTAAAGCGTGAGAAGAAAAATGCGTAAAAATGCCATCCTAAAGGTACTCATTGGTTTTAGGGCCCCTTTGCGATCTTGGCTGCAAAAGTGGCACATGTGGTATCGTCGTACTCTGAAGAAGTAGGGCAATGTGTTTTGGGGTGTATTTTACATATACCCATGCTGGGTGAGAGAAATATCTCTGTAAATTGACAACTTTGAATAAAAAATGTAAAAAGTTGTCGTTTACAGCGATATTTCTCACACCCAGCATGGGTATATGTAAAATATACCCCAAAACACATTGCCCTACTTCTCCTGAGTACGGCGATACCACATGTGTGCAACTTTTGCAGCCTGGTGCGCAAAGGGCCCTAAAACCAATGAGTACCTTTAGGATTTCACAGGGCATTTTTACGCATTTGAATTCTCACGCTTTAGGGCCCCTAAAATGCCAGGTCAGTATAAATACCCCACAAGTGACCCCATTTTGGAAATAAGACACCCCAAGGTATTCCGTGAGGGGCATGGCGAGTTTACAGAATTTTTATTTTTGGGCACAAGTTAGCGGAAATTTATATATTTTTTTTTTTTTGTTTTTTTACAAAGTCTCTTATTTCACTAACTTGTGACAAAAATAAAATTTTACATGAACTCACCATACCCTCACAGAATACCTTGGGGTGTCTTCTTTCTAAAATGGGGTCACATGTGGGGTATTTATACTGTCCTGGCATTTTAGGGGCCCCTAAAGCGTGAGAAGAGGTCTGGAATCCAAATGCGTAAAAATGCCCTGTGAAATCCTAAAGGTACTCATTGGTTTTAGGGCCCTTTGCTATCTTGGCTGCAAAAGTGTCACTCATGTGGTATCGCCGCATCAGAGAAGTAGGGCAATGTGTTTGGAGTGTATTTTTATATATACCATACTTTGTGTGAGAAATATCGCTGTAAACGACAACTTTTAAAAAAATTTATACAAAGTTGTCAGTTTACAGAGATATTTCTCTCACCCAACATGGGTATATGTAAAAATACACCCCAAAACACATTGCCCTACTTCTTCTGAGTACGGCGATACCACATGAGTGACACTTTTTTGCAGCCTGGGTGCGCAAAGGGGCCCAAATTCCAACGAGTACCTTTAGGTTTTACAGGGCTGCTCACAATTTAGCCCCGCCCAAAATGCCAGAACAGTAAACACGCCCACAAATGACCCCATTTCGAATAGTAGACACCCCAAGGTATTCACTGAGGGGCATAGTGAGTCCGTCTGAGATTTTTTTTTTTTTGCCAGAAGTTAGCAGAAATGGAAACTTTATTATTTTTATTTTTTTCCTCAGAAAGTGTCATTTTCCGCTAACTTGTGAAAAAATGAAATGATACATGAACTCACCATGCCCCTCCGCGAATACTTTGGGGTGTCTTCTTTCTAAAATGGTGTGATTTGGGGGTTATTTATACTATCCTGGCATTCTAGCACCTGAAGAAACATGACAGGTGCTCAGAAAGTCAGAGCTGCTTCAAAATGCCGAAATTCACTTTTTTGCACCATAGTTTGTAAACGCTATAACTTTTACCCAAACCAATAAATATACACTTATTGGACTTTTTTATCAAAGACATGTAGAACAATAAATTTAGAGAAAAATGTATATAGAAATGTAGTTTTTTTTGAAAAATTTTACAACAGAAAGTGAAAAATGTCATTTTTTTGCAAAAATGTCGTTAAATTTTTATTAATAGCAAAAAAAGTAAAAATGTCAGCAACAATGAAATACCACCAAATGAAAGCTCTATTAGTGAGAAGAAAAGGAGGTAAAATTCATTTGGGTGGTAAGTTGCATGACGGAGCAATAAACGGTGAAAGTAGTGTAGTGCGGATTTGTAAAAAGTGGCCTGGTCATTAAGGGTGTTTAAGCTAGGGGGGCTGAAGTGGTTAAAGTTGGTATTTCTCTCTAGATATAGATCATTCGTGCACCACCCGCAAAACCAATAGAAAAGGTAAAATGGATTATAGAATTATAGAATCGTCTAATTAAAGAGACATTACAGCTTTTAACATTTATCCCTTATCTATAGTATAGATTATAAATATTAGCTTGTTACAGGTCCCACCACTAGGACCCCTACATTTGCTGGAATGCGCAAACCCAATCCTTCAATTCTTTTCACCAGCATGTCTGCACTAGGCAGGAGGTGGCAGAGCATGGCAGCTTTATGGGAGCTATGGAAGTGGCCAAGAATACAGTATACGGTAATACAATAGTGCCAAGGGCGTAACTATAGCTAAAGCAGGAGCCTAAATATTGAGGGGGGCGGGGGGTTAGGGTATCAGGTGCAAGAACTTTGTCTTTTTGCTATAATGTGGGTTTTCTGATATATGAGATACCTTTACTATTCTGATATATATGAGATATATGAGATACCTTTACTATTCTGATATATATGAGATATATGAGATACCTTTACTATTCTGATATATATGAGATATATGAGATACCTTTACTATTCCTATGAATTATAGTTAAGCCTCTGTATAATATGAAAATATCTATAATATTGTAGTATATATAAAATAATAATAATAGTCTAGAACGAACCACATATAGTTTGATGGATTTTGAAGCAATGGAATTTTCTTGTATATTATGAGAAAACCACTGTGGGCACCTACAGACAAATATTGGATATATGTGTGTGGATGGATGTATAGATGCATACAGATGTATAAGGATATACAAGTTATTTTCCTGTAAAGGCACAGGGAACGATTTGTACACAATATGTTTCATGTTTAAATTAAAAATGTTTTCCTAATTTCAAAAGTAGACTTTTGATGATTATGTTTTCTAACAAGCATTTTTTTAAAATTAGGACAACCAGCACGTGGCACTCTACTTTAAACAAACTTTTGATATGTTGTATGGACATATCAAAACTTTAGATCCGTGGGAATCTGAGCGATGAGACACCCAATGATCTCTAAAACAAGGGGACAGAAGCATGTACAGTATTACGCTCTCTTCATGCTGCCTAACAGGAAGTGAGACTGACTCAATAAAAAGTCTAGGGGCCTGTTTCATTCCCGTCTTGTGCAGCAAGGTCTGAGAGCGTGATATAAGCTCACTTCTTTCCCCTAATTCTAGAGATCACTGGGGGTAACAGCGCTCAGACCCCCACAGATCTAAACTTTTGATATGTCCCTACAACACATCAAAAGTTTGTTCAAAGTACAGTGCCACTTTAAGCACTTTGATTAGTAACCAGTATATTATATTTATATAATTTTATTTTTTTATTTTTGTTGTGTAAAAAAACTAAAATGTAAAAAAGTGTAAAACAGAAGTTTTCTACATTGTTAAACGGGTTTTCTGGTCCTTTTATATTGATGGCCTATCCTCGGGGTAGGCAACCAATAGCGATTGGCAGGGGTCCAATACCCTGTACCCTCGCCGATCAGCTGTTGTGCAGTAGCTCCACCACCCGAACTACAGCTCCATACATTATGTGTAGTGGACAGAGCTGGTTACTGCAGCAGTGTTTGGAAGCAGTGATTCAGTAACCATATCCATCTACTACACATAATGTATGAAGCTATGCAATTTCAGCACCAGCTTCCAGGACCAGCACCAAAACAGCTGATCGGTGGGGGTGCAGAGCATCATGTAAGGACAACTAGTGAGCTCAATAATATGAATATAAGAATGTGCAGTTGTAGAGAATAAACCTGACATTGTATTCAAACAAGTCATTTGTATAAATTCACTCCAGATACCACTTATTTATTTAATATCATTAATTGTTGGGCTTTTCTCAGTAGGTAATGTAATAATTCTGCATTCTGTGATATATTTGGGTCCACAGTATGCCTAGTAATCAGAAGATGAGCTATAGTCCATCATACTTCTATTTAACTACTGTATTAAACAAACAAAACAGAGGTCGCAGGAATCTGCTTAACATGCAACTTTAGATTTTGTAGTCTTGAAATTCCCCAGTGCGGCATGTTAATTAAAGTAAATTATGCCTAGGAAAAATGATAGCTTCTTGTAAACAGGCTCTTAGTTTGCCTATTCATGTTTCATTATGTTGAGAAAAAAAAAAAAGAACTGAAAATTATATCTCATTTACAAGGTTGCAATTTCTTTGATATGAATGCCATTTTCTATTTTCCTTACGTTTTAATCAGAATGTCAAATTAAGGTATGCATAATTTAAGAAATGAAGTAAAAGAAGAAAATAACTATATGATAACCCTTATCTAGTTACCAGGGATACAATATTACTATGCTTACAATATACCATGTAGGAGGTAGATCAAGTCCAGCGTTTAAATGCTGTAGCTAGTAGCTACATAGGAACATTATGAATATTCAGTAGTCACTGGGACTGAGACCCCAAACCAGTAATCTCCAATTTGAATTGTAGAAAAACTAAAACTAAACTTTTTATTACATCTAAAATGAAAAATACACAATATTAGATAAAATATTGCTGCAATGGAATAAAATTAAACTTGCAGGATACATTAATAGGTAGTGTCCTATATACAGGAAGGTGTTCGACTGCAGATTGGGTGTGAGGGCTACCCTAGGCTGAACTAAAGTGGCATGTACTCAGCCCTAACGCACTATGGAAACCCCTACTTGCTTGCTCAACCAGGTGGTAAATAGCAGGGAGATTGTCCCGATAAAACATCCCTACAGTATAATAGCTCCAATTCCTACACAGTCTGCCGATTACTGTGTGGCTCATCAGAGTGGCAGAGGGGGATAGTGTAGAAACAGGAAACATGAGAAAAAGCCAGCTGGCTATAAAATACACTATACAATATGATGTACTATGGCATAAAGTAAGATGATTGTACAATGTAACAAAAAAAAAAATGAGTTGCCTCTGTTAGCAAACCAAAAATAGTAGACATTGTATGTACAAACATCCCCAAAGTGTGTCTTTTTGGTATACATTTGAATGGACTGTTTCTTGACTTTTCTTGAAATTTACGCAACCACAAAATGGGGCAGATTTACTAATCCTGCAGTAATCCTGTAGATGGTGAAAATGTAGTCAGGGTGTCTAGACCTGCACCAGATTTATCACAGGGACTCAGGCTGGAGAATAAATGTGATGCAGGGAGAGACACCTTTGTCTAACTTTATAATGACTATTGGTTGACTTAGTTTGAGACAGAATTTTATGCCAGATTTATGGTGCAGTTTTGGTGCAAAAATGTTAAATAAATTAGCCATTTTGCTTCCCTGTGAAGTCACACTAGTTTCCGAGACCTAGATGTGCCAAATTGTGTTACGTTTTTGCACAATTTATTTTAATAACTTCTTTGTATTATTTATCAATGTGCTTTATCAGCCGTTTGAACACCTACTTTGATTGATAAATTGTTCTGTAGTCAATAGATTCCACAGCCACTGAGTAAGGATATTGGGTTTAGTCATTTTTACCCCTGCAAATACCCCATTCAGCTAGATTCTAGTCATTGATGATAGCTGTAACAATTGAAGAATATAAAGAGCAGTTAAGCAGTACATAGCTCTTTGAGAAAGCACCAGTGCTTGCAGTAGCGCCGCGGCCTTCTCGCAGCTTTCTGCAGGCCAGTGACAACTCATACATCAGTCACATGGCCTAGGAGCAGCTCATCCCATTTATGCGAATGGGGGTGAGCTCCGATACCAAGCACAGCTGCTATACAATGTACTGTATTGTTATTGGTAAACTGCGAGAAGGCTGCGGCACTCACAGGAGCACCAATGCCTTCTCGAACAGTTGATCAGCAGGCATCCTGAGTATCGGACCCCCACTGATCAGATATTGATGACCTATCCAGAGGATAGGTCATCAGTTAAAAGTCTCAGAAAAACCCTTTAAGATGGTTGACCAACTTACATGAAAACTTCCCCAGTATTTCTAAATGAGCTAAAATAATAGCAGAACATATGCTTACCCCTAAACCTCCACTGCTGCTCTCGTCCTCACCTCTGGTTTGTGTTTGCAGGAAGCAGCAGTGACATAGTCATCTACAGGACAAGTCCATTGCAGCCAATCACTGTCATCAGCAGTGTACAGCATGTGACCTCTGAGGCAAGTGATTGGCCGCAATGGTCATGTACCATATACAACTACTTTGCCGCTGGAGGTGACAATCAGAGGAGATTAAGTGGTGAGCATATAGGCCTAGTTTTACTAATGTATCTATGCCAGAAATCTGTTTTAAAAGGTGGAGCAAAATAGGGGGAAATTGGTGCATTTAATGTTCCTACACATTTTTTTCAACATGCTTGAAAAAGGGGCAGGGCTTGGAGGAAAATGGCAGAGCTTATCGAGAAAGATGCGAAGCCTTAGATGTCTCATTTTGTGCTCAAATTTTGTGTAAAAATCTATCTCAAAGTAAGCCAAATAAAATATATTAGTAAGTAAAATAGAAAATAAAATCAGAACCCTGCACCACATTTATCATCCAGCTTCAGCCCCTGTGATAAGTCAGGTCTAGACAGAAAGTCTAAATTTATACCATCTTTAGGATTAGTAAATCTGGGCCTGAATCTTTTATTATTCTTACACATTTAGAGGCACTGGAGAGATTTTCTAATAGTTTGGACAGCCCTTTAGTTCAAAAGAGAGTTACACTATCAAAAATGATCTCCTAATTCTGCTAGAAACCTACTTTGGCATTATTTTAAAGTTTATAAATACCTGTCCTAAGTTTTACATAGAACTCAGGGAATATATATTTCTTAGGAGCTGACCAAGGAAAATTGTCACATTAGATTAGCCATTAACTTACCAAGCACAGCTGGAGGCAAATACAATAAATATCACTCACAATTGCTGCACAGCGACCAATTTCAGTCAAAAGGCAGTAGAAATGTAATGATTTATTCCTACAGACATTTCAGAAAATTGTGTTGCTCTTTTTTCTCCTACTGTAATTAGTAGAACACTAAAAGATCTCCATGTAGACTTTTAAAAATGGTTAACACTGAAGTGGAAAAGGTTCCGTTCGAGTATGTTCACACATGGCAGAAATTCTGCAACTTAAAATCTGTCCCATGCATTTGAATGGGGTTCTTCCTGCAGCAGGTTTGTGTAATTTTTACTACCCTCATTCAGATGTATAGGAGAAATCTGTCATGTGTGAACATACAATTATACAATGAGCAGTGTTCTATTTCATTATTTTTCAGGTTCTAAACCATATTACTTAAAGGGTTATAGAGTTAAAATGTAAAAAATTATAAAAGGTAGAGCCAGAGAGCAAGGGGGCGCAACTAGTAAACATAGGGCCCCATAGCAATGGTACCTCACTCCACCATGACCAGCTTCAGCAGTAAGTTTAGAATAAATGTGTTATTTTAGTCTCCTTAATGTCATGTCTCAGTATGGGTGTTATGCACACAGTTATGTCACAGTACAAGTACAATGCTCACAGTCACAAATTAGGGATTATGTACACCCTGACAAGTTGTAATCACCTCTTGGAATATCCACTGCTACAGCGCTGCTGCTCTCACCCTCCACCTGGGCATTGTTTACATAACTGTAGCAGTGACATGCCCGTTTTATGCATTCCACCGCTGTAGCCAATTACTGGCCTCAGTTTTTCTGTGCATGTATAATGCTGAGATAAGTAACTGGCTGCAGCTATCATGTGCACTCATCACTTCAGCCAAAAACATGACAGCAAGGCTGCATCAGAATAGTGTATACCGCTGAACTTATCTTTTATGTAATAAAATAGAAAACTTCACAGTATGTACCCAGTATCTCAAAATGTAAAGATGGTCAGAGTAGCATCCTATAAAATATAGCTTTTATTTCAACTTTAAAAAAATGAAACAATATGATACAAGGTCTCCAATCCGAGTAGTAAAATCCCAGTATTTTATATAATCCTCAGTAATCCTCAAATTAGGGATTTTGAATACCAGTAAGGGACCATTATATTTGGTCCCTATGAAATAATATCTTGTGAGTCTGTTGGATGAAACACACTATATTTGACCTTTGACAGACTGTGTTTGACTTTTTGCACTTGTATATAGGTGGTGGGTACTATTCTGTGTCAGGGCCTTATTAGGGACACTAGGAGGTTCCTGACACGGGATCGCCCCTATCGGGGCGGCTATTCCGTTTATAGGCAGGGTCGACAGTGTGTAGTGGACAGACTAGGGTTATTTATTTCCCTCCACCACCACCTCCCCTCCCTACTCAGATTGGAGACCTTGTATCATATTGTTTCATTTTTTAAAAGTTGAAATAAAAGCTATATTTTAGTGATAATCTCCCGGTGATGCACCTAAGCTATATTATCACTTTCTATCTCACCCACTGACGGTTGACATGTCGGAACGTGATTAGTAGCATCCTATAAACCAATATTAGATCCATGAAGAATAAGGGCCTATTCACACAATGTTTTTGGTGCTGTTTTATGCATGTTTTCTGTGCCAAAAAACACCTCTAAAAAGCCTCCCACTCATTTCAATGGGTGGAAGATTTTTTTTTTCCACACTGAAAAAAACTGTTGAAATAAGAAGCAGCATGTTCTATCTTGGTGGGGAATCCATGCTGATTCTTCCATTGAACTGAATATGAATCTGAAAAAAACATGCCAAAATCCACACCGAAACTGTGCAGCGTGTTTTCTAAAAACGTCATGTGAACATGACTTTCTGAAATAATGCTTTCTAAGATAGCATAGCACCCAAAGGGGCTGATACATCTTAGTAATAGATGCAGATTTGAGATTGTCCTAATCTATGCATTTAAAGGGGTTGTCCAGGTTCCCCATTTTCACCCAGGCAGCCAACTTGATATGAGTATCAGAGTATTTCATGCTCCGATGCTCTCCTTTTCCCTGCGCTGAATCTTGGCATCATGCATGGGTGAAGCTAGGCGGTCTGTAAAACGGCTAGGGCAGCGCTAAATCCCGCCCATCACTGCCGTTGACGTCACCAGCAACCATCAGCCTAGTAGTGAAAAAAATATTAACAAACAGCCCTTTCCCTGCGAGATACAGTGCAGGGCAATGGTGAGCATCAGAGCATAAAATGCTTCAATGCTCATATCAGGGGGGCTGCCTGGGTGAAAATGGGGTTATGTCCGGTTTCAGCTCTGAACCCGGACAACCCCTTTAATATGCATACAGCTCAGGATGCATTAACTGGTAAACTCCTGAACCCACTGGCACAGCCAAATTTGTGTAATCTAAGGGTACAACCACACGGGCAGGTTTCTGCCTGCAGTTTGGGGAGAAGAAACCAGGAGTGAATTAAAAAAGAGGAGAAATGGTACTTTATGATCCACTCCTGATTTTGACTTCTGAAACTGCATCCAGAAAACTGTCCATGTGACTGTACCCTAATAACTAAAATACATTCCACCATGCTAGCACAGAAATCTTCTAATGTTCTTCTGCTTTCCTCTTCTCCCTAGCTGTCATGGGCCTCTTGTGTCTTTGGCCACACTGTCTATACATACAAGGTTGGAGCTACACCTAGAATGTTTGGAGCACTTTTCATTGACAGCTGCAGTGTCCAAGATGACATACAATCGATTTACTGATTTGGACTACAGGTGTCAGTCAAGAGCTGAAATTAATCTTGTAGCACTACAAAAACAGTACATACTACAAAAACGACAAAACGTTGTAACCCCAGCCTAATAGAGACAGCGGAGAGATGTATCCAAAGTGGTATCGGAGACATAAATTTATGAGACAATGAAATTGGCATAAATAACACCAAATATTTTTAACATGTCACACAATAAATCACTTGGCATGGTAGACATACTTTTTTTCTTAATAGGGGCCTCATTTATTTTCTACTATTGACAAAAAAATCAGCAACTCCGTGACAAGGTCAGTTACAGGACAGTCAGTGTTTCATCTGTGAGGGGTCCATTGTTGGTCCATGCGCCCATTTCGTGCCGTCTAAGTGTCATCTGTATTCCATGGACACTGCAAGGCTGAAAAAGGGATTTCCAGAGCATCTCCTATCAATGGTCATTGGTCAGTAAAAAAATATTGACAAAACACAGATGCCATCAGTATTCTGTCAGTGGTTTTCATGGATCTACAGACTTCAGCGGACGAGTTTCGGCCTGCAACATGAACCAAAGTAGCGCATGTCTCTGTTGTGTTCCCATTGACCCACAGTCATTGGAAAACCACTGATGTTTGAATAAACACATTCAAAGTCCATGGATAACACAGATAGCTCATGTCCATCAGTCATCAAGTTAGGGTGTGAGTAAACCCTAAATAGAATATAATTTAAATGATATAGTAATCTTGATTATTGAGGCAAAATGTAAAAATCCAGCGGCTCACCCTTCACCGTTATGGAAATGGTGCTCACCTTATTGGCTCACCCTAAGGCTCACTAGAGAAGGAGATTATACAAAAGAAAGCTAAAAAATTAAATCACATGGAAAGGAAAGATAACACTAGTTCACATCCACAGGAACAGGTGAAAATGGACACTAGGGAAACACAGTGAACAGTTATGGATCAATATAATGTAATGGTTTTTAATAGATACAAAACACTAGCAACACTGCATTTTTTAGACTATACTCCACCACATCACAAGACACGTCTGAAGAATACACGTACCCCAACCCCTCCACGACAGATCACAAGGAATAACGTACACAAGAGACAGGGATATCACCACGACTAAAATTTGAGGGAACGACCCACGGATTATGCACACAACAGAGGGAGACATCAGACACAGAAACAAGACTACAGACAATACCAGAAATCAGAACAATATTACACACCAACTCGGACCAGGTCACTCAGACAAGACTACGATCAAGAAAGATTCGTAGAGGGCGATACTCCATCAGAAAGAAATCAAGTAAATCAGTACAATCGACGTCTAACATAATTAACATCAGTGGGGTCCAACTTACGGATTCTCAAACAGAACTTCTCAATCGGGGTCTTAAATTTGCACCGATTCTTTAGATAAATTTGCAACCTTTATAGGGATTGAAAAATTTGTTAGATGCTTATGCCTAAAAAAATATTACCTCAAAAATCCCGTAAGTAGATATATATATCCAAATGGAGAAAAGAATAAATATTTCCATACAAGCCTAAAGGCAAAATCTAAGAAGTATCCAAAGCAGGAAATAAGTCGTGAAATGGCCACTTTTAAAACCAATGTAGAACGCGACTTGAGAAGGATTAAGAGTAGCAAGGTAAATAATAATCTTAGTAAGGCTGAAATAGAGGCGATACAAGAATTACAGGAGACTAAGGAAATAACTATTAGGCCATCAGATAAGGGGGGAGCTGTAGTTATATTAAACACAGAAGCTCATTTGGAGAATTCCAAAAGACAATTGAGGAATGGGGACACCTATCAAAGACTCGAAAGTGACCCAACAGACGAATATTATAAGAAACTAGTGAGCTATTGTAACAAAGGAATGGAAGCAGGTTTTTTTCTATCTCAGGAAGTCCTGTTTATTTTAGGAACGGAAAAAAGGATTCCAATGTTCTACTGCATTCCCAAGATCCATGAAGATTTAAAGTCACCTCCCAGCGACCAATAGTATCCAGTATAAATTCTATTTCCTGCAATTTATCACGATATATCGATGAATGGTTACAGCCTTATGTTAAAAGAATACCATCTTACATCCGAGACACTACGGACATCATTAAAATTCTTGAAGAAATAGAATGGAAGGACAATTGGATCTTGGGGACTCTAGATGTTGGATCTCTGTACACTGTTATTAACCATACCAAGGGAGTGGCAGCTATATATGAACAATTGATGAGAAATAATGAGATATCTAAGGATCAATTAATGTTTTTATTAGAAGGTGTAGAGTATATACTCTCACACAAATATTTTTCTTTCGAAAAATTTTTTATGTCCAGCGAACCCGGGAAAGCCATGGGCACCAGATTCGCCCCCAGCTACGCTAATTTATTTCTGGCGCAATGGGAAACTGAGGTCATTAAACCTAAGCTGGGGACGAGTCTGGTGCTATGGCATATATTTATCGACGATATCCTATTTATTTGGTAGGATACTACCGAGGCACTGGACATATTTTTGAAAGACATTAATGTGAATGATATAAACTTGGTATTTACTCCCACTATAAGTGATAGGAGGGTTACATATTTTAAACCAGTAGCAAGAAACAGTTTCATAAGATTCTCAAGTTGTCATCTACCTCGATGGCTCATCAATGTGCCTACTAGCCAATTTAGGAGAATTAAACATAATTGCACTGAAGAAGTCAAATTCGAGGAGGAATCTAGATGCCTGACACAACAACTAATAGAAAGGGAATATGCGGTCCAAGTAATAGAATGTTCACTCCAGAAGGTTAGAGAAATGGAAAGGAAAGATTTCTTCTCTATTAAAAGTCTCCAACCACAAGATGAAACATTCAGAATAATCCTACCATTTAACTCCCAATATCGTACAATAGAAAAAGTGATACAGAGACATTGGGGCCACTTATTTAATGATAGGATCATAGGTCCTTTCCTAAATGACATGCCGAGGATGACGTACACAAGAGCAGCAAATCTAGCCGAAAAAGTGTCTCCAACGGTTAAGAGAAGGGTGGCGTCTGAATTAAATGGAAACTGGTTAGCCTCTAAAGGTTCTTTTAGATGCGGCAGATGTGCCAACTGCAAGATCACCACCTTCCCTAAGAAAATTACTAGTGTACAATCCACAATTAATTCTTTTAATGTGGACATTCAAGAGTGTTTGACATGTGATTCAGTTGATGTCATCTATCTGTTGGAATGCACCTGTAGAAAACAGCACATAGGTAGAATGAAAAGAACCCTCAAAAAGAGGGTGGCTGAACACATCTCCAACATTAAAAAGGGTGTAGAGACACATTCTCTGTCCAAACATTTTAAAATAACTGACAATGGTGATTCCTCTTTTTTAACCAAATTTTTGGCCATTGAGAAAGTGAAGAGATCGTGGAAAAGTGGTAATTATGTGGCACAAATGTCGAGACAGGAAGAATTTTTAAATTTGATACCATTATTCCAAGAGGTCTTATCGTCGAGATGGAACTTTTTGGATTTCTTTGAGACGGGAAGGCGGTCGGTGACAGGAAAATTGGAATTTGTCCGTTTTTACCGACACTCCGATCTTCTCTCCCTAGGCTACCCTCTCCCAGCATTCTTCTCTAAGATCCAGGACCCTCCAGCGTTATTGACAAATTCCTTCCCCATATGTGGTTTTAAACATATTTGAATATATTTGAATATAGTAACATAGTAACATAGTATATAAGACCGAAAAACGACATTTGTCCATCCAGTTTGGCCTGTTTCCTACAAGTTGATCCAGAGGAAGGCAAAAAACCCTGTGAGGCAGAAGCCAATTTTCCCCACTTAAGGGGAAAAAAATTCCTTCCCGACTCCAATCAGGCAATCATAATAACTCCCTGGATCAACGACCCCTCTCTAGTAGCTGTAGCCTGTAATATTATTACACTCCAGAAATAAATCCAGTCCCCTCTTGAATTCCTTTATTGTACTCACCATCACCACCTCCACAGGCAGAGACTTCCATAGTCTCACTGCTCTTACAGTGAAGAATCCTTTTCTATGTTTGTGTACAAACCTTCTTTCCTCCAGACGCAGAGGATGTCCCCTTGTCACAGTCACAGTCCTGGGGATAAATAGATGATGGGACAGATCTCTGTACTGACCCCTGATATATTTATACATAGTTATTAGATCTCCCCTCAGTCGTCTTTTTTCTAAAGCGAATAACCCTAATTTTGATAACCTTTCAGGGTACTGTAGATCCCTCATTCCAGTTATTACTTTAGTTGCCCTCCTCTGAACCCTCTCCAGCTCTGCTATGTCTGTCTTGTTCACAGGAGCCCAGAACTGTACACAGTACTCCATGTGTGGTCTGACTAGTGATTTGTAAAGTGGTAGGACTATGTTCTCATCACGGGCGTCTATGCCCCTTTTGTTTTTATATTATTTATTTATATATATATAAATTTATCCGCTCGTAATCTCGCGCATGCACAGTTAGTTGAAACACTCGCGAGATTACGAGCGGCTTCAGAAGATAAAAAAACAGAAGTGCAGTGAATAAATTAAGAGAGGGGCGGCGCTGGGATCCAGGATTCAGGGCGTGGCTGGGCACAAAACGGCGACAGACACTTGGGCACAAAGATACTAATACTAGTAATTTGTATATCTCCTCCACCCCTCTCTCATCATTGGTGGCAGCGGGCAGCGGGCAGCACAGGGGAGAGGGAGGGACTGTATAAGATGATCCCCGACTTTTGAAAATAATTTCTAGTGTTAGAAAGTCGTCTTATACGCCAGAAAATACAGTATATATTTATATGGTCAGATAACCCATTTACAATGAGAACGCAACCAAAACACAATAAAAACGCTTGATTAACATCGGTGCGTTTTTTGTGCGGTTTTTCTCCAATTCTTACTAGATTGACAGAGTTCTCAAATTATATATCTATGGTCTAGGTAAGATATATCTAAATGATCAGAATGAGTATAAACTGATATGCAGTATATTTAGCAATATATTAAGCAGCTGGTCCAGATCGTGTTTTGTGGATTGCAAGTTGTTGACAAGCATTATGGGTTATACATATCCTTAAAAAAGCTTTAGAAAACACTCACTTGGATGGCCACTGAGGAAGAGATACAGCACCTCAAAACGCATCTGGCGTTCAAATGAGTACCTACTTTATTGCTGCAGCATTTTTCTATGGACATTCAATAAAAGGAGAACAGCATACTATAAAGAAACAGTTCGCATAGTCTTTCCGCTAAAGAGGATTGAATTTCAGTCTCTAGGAAACCTTTTCAGATTGATGACGACATCTTCCTTCTATCCTATTACCTAGCTGCCTGGTCTCATGGGACGCCACGTCGGGACCGGGCACACCATGTGGGACGCCACGTGAGTGAGGCCTCCGGGAGACAATGCCGTATCAACACGGTTAAGAGAGGTAAGACAACAAACTACTCAAAACCATAGCGCAAGTCTGTATTAGGAGTATGCTAATTGCTTGAGAGTGTGGAGCACCTCACATAAGCGCTATATATGAATTTTATGAGCACAATAAAGCACAATCTAGGAGCCTTAGCAACTGTGACTTTTAACGGAATCTAGTACCAGCAAATCAACTATTATCCTATTTACTGGTGCAGTATAAGTGGAATCCAGATTTGTAGATGCTCCTGGCGTCTGGAATAGGAATTTTGTGGTCCGACTCTGGACAAGAACTGATCAATATCTAGTGCTGCTGCCATTACCTGGGAACGAGGGATAAGAACTGATTGATATCTGATACTGCTAAAATCTAGTGCTGCTAATATCTGGATAGCAGGGATTTTTAAGTGCAATTCAATGCTGCTATTTTCAGTGTTGCTAGAGAACATTTCATTGTTTGTTACTGCTGCTATTTAAGTGTATTGGCTATTGCGGATATGGATATATCTGTCCATGGTTTTATGTGTAATAAATGTACTCAGATTTTTACAAGTGCCCCTTTTTTTTCCTTTTAATCTTGATTATTCCTGAGGCTGGAGCTACACCTAGCCTTTTTTGGAGCACTTATTATTAAAGGAATTTTCTGGGTGTTTAATACTCATGAGCTACCCTAAGGATAGGTCCTCAATATCAGATCCACGGTGGTCCAACACTGCTGTTTGAGGGGCACTACGGTGGGAGCCATAGCCTTCTCGCTGCTTGGTACTGCAGCTCAGCCTTATCATTTGAAGAGGCCGTCTTGCTCACCAGAGGCCGCAGCCTCATCAACCAGCTTATTGGTGGGGGTGTCGGGAGTTGGAATCTGGCGATCTGATATTGATGAAATATCATGAATGCTGGCCATCAAGATCAAAATCTCGGATAACTACTATAATTCCTGAGCTACAGCTGTAGTCCAAAGTAAGTTGACTTGTATGCAATCTTGTGCACTAAAGCCTTATTGACACGTCCATGTCCGTGCTCAAATCCGTGATGAGCAGGTGGTCAGTGATGCATCCGTGAAGAATCTGTGTTGGGTCCATGTGTCCGTTTTTTGCTATCCGTGTTGCATCCGTGTTTCACTGACACTAAACAGCTGAAAAATAATTTTCAAAGCATTTCTTCTTAATGATCCGTGAAACACGGATGCAACACGGATGGCATCCATGTTGCATCAGTGGTTTTCACGGACCCATAGACTATAATGGGCGTGATGGATCCGTGAACACGGACAAAATAGAGCATGCATCTGTGATAAAAAAATGGACCCATAGACCATGCTAAAACACTGATGTGTAAATACACACATTAAAATGAATGGAGACGTGTGCTGTCTGTGGAGAACACATACAGCACACGTCCGTGAAACACTGACGTGTGAATGAGGCTAAGGATGCCACTCAACAGCTAAAACAATTAAAAATGCTACAAAAAGTCCAGCACACAACATTGTGACTGGACATAGAGAGAAAGAATTACTGGCATGGGGTCAAAATGTTCATGTCATCTTCTTTACAAACCATAGGCAGTGTCTGACGCATAAAATAGTGCCAAGTCCTGACACCATAGTCCTACACTAAAGTGTTATTATGGATCCATGGCACTTTTTTGTCATTGACAGTTAATTATAGCTTTATGTGGTTCTTTAATTAATTGCACGTTAAACTACACACATAACAGAACTCCCAGTCCACAGATGTTGCCTAATTTAGATTCATTCTCATACGTAACCCAGAGTGTGAGAGAGAACAAGTCCCAGCAATGAATATTGTATAGAGGTGAATGCAAAGCTGTTGGATAAAGCAGTTTTTCTTTTTTTTTTTTTTGCATTCACCAAGTCTTAAAAATGGACATAATTCAGAGGTAATATTGTTTGCAAGCACGGATAGACAAAATGAAATTATTATTATTATTAGATTAAATTTAGCAAGGCAAAACAAATAAGGTAATACGTCATGCTGAAGCCTTCATTTGGTTTTAGCATTTGTCAGTGCTGGAATCGTGTATGGCAGACTTGCCAATTACAGTACAAAACAAGGTACAGGACAGGCTTATAGATGTTCCTTGATGCTATTATAAATAGTTTGTATCAAATATTTTTGAGGTGCAGTCTACTTTTGTAGAATGTACGTTATTCTCTAATGCACCAAAATCCATAACTTTGTCTATTAAAATTAAAGGGTTGTTAAAGTGTTGAAGGGCAAAACACGGATTCCACCCGTGTGCACCTCACATTTTACGGAACTTCCTTCTCCATGATAGAAATACCTATTCCTGTCCCCAAATACAGACCACGGCCACAGAATAGAAGTGTGGATGCAAACAGCACACAGTGTGCTGTCCGCATCTTTTGCGGCCCCATTGTGAAATGAATGGGTCCACATCCGATCTGGAAAATTGCGGAACAGATGCAGATAGAAAAATACAGTCGTGTGAATGGGCCCTAACACTGATGACGTATCCTCAGGAGAAGTCATCAGTGTCAGGTTGGACTCCTGATCAGCTGTTTGAAGAGACCACAGTACTCAGGTGAGCACTATAGCCTATTCCTAGGCCAGTGACGTCTGGTTCATCAGTCACGTGGCCTAGACGCAGTTCAGTCCCATTCAATTGAACAGGGCAGAACTACAATACCACGCAGACCTGCTAAGGACAGAACGCCACAGCCACTTCAAACAACTGATCAAACGCCGCCAATCTGATATTAATGACCTATTCTGGGGATAGATCATCAATACTAAACACCTCAAAAAGCCCTTTAACACAAAGATTATCAGTAATCTAATCCTACGATGGCATACACTGCCTAGACTGCACCAGATTTATCATAGTAGCTCAGGCTGGATGATAAATCTGATGCAGAGTTTGACAGTTTTGTGTGACTCTATACCATCGAATGGCTTAGTTTGAGACAAATTTTTACATCGGAATTGTGGCGCAATTTTGGCATTAAATGTTGCCAGGCTTTCTTCCCACTGACCCATGCCCCCTTGTTAGACAAGGCACGGTTCATTTCTCTAAACCTAGATGATTCAAATTACTCCAGATTCTAGATGCAATCATATTGGTAAATGTAGGCCTTGGTGTTGCAACATACAAATGAACCCCAAATTTGTACTAATTTAAATTTAAGCCCAGTTTTTGGAAAATGTTCCATGCTTTTGGGGCTGCAAAGGTATTTTTTGGTGTTAACTAACCATGTCTAGTGATCTGGATGTTGCCGAATCAATCATGTACCTTTAAACCCCCTGACAAATATTATAATGCACCCTAGACACCACAAATTTCATAGCACTACAAAACCCGGCACCATTTTTGAGCCATATGATGATGGTGGATGAGAATCCTCCTCCATGAAATATCCATGTAAGTGGGAGAGGAGGACTGGAAGGTAAAGACAATGAAGGACTGGTAGCTATGTCTTCTATGACCAAATGTAATCTTTATCTGATCCCAATCAATTCCAGCTCTCCTGGCTTGGCAGGTAGTGTGATAAGTCGACAACCTTTATGTACTCTGAATTTGGGCATTATTTTAAAGGGGACCTGTCATGACTCCTGAGATGTCTGTTTTAGTAAATAATTGTATTTCACATGAAATGACAATTCTGGAGCATCCTTTCCTATGACTTAATGATTCCTCTATTATTCCTAACAGAAGACCATGGATGAATTGCCAACTGTGTGATACCAGTTGAGGGTGTGTCCCTGGCAACATTGATTGGACAATGTCATACTGTGCAGGGACACACCCTCAACTGGTAATACCCAGTTGGTAATTCATTCAACAACCTCTAGCAGGAATAATAGAGGAATGGTACAACATTAAGTCAAAATAAAAGATTTTCCAGAATTGTCATTTTATTTGAAATAGGAAATATTTACTAAAACAAATAGATTAGGAAAGGTGATTTCCTAATGTATTTATGACTTAGTGTCTTTTTCGCTTTATAAGATGCACTTTTTTCCCCCAATAGTGGGGGGGAAATGGCAGTGCGTCTTGTAAAGCAAATGGTGCCTTTTTTAAATGTCTGACACTGATACATCGCTGGCTGCTATGCTGCACAGCACGGCCTGCAATGAATCAGTTACAGTAAACCTCTATCACGAGGGGTGGGAGGAGGGGATAGAGGTTGACAACTGCTGTTGCACTTGCGACTCCATTACACCAGGCCCCGCTCACAGCAGTCTTTACATGTAAAGTCTATTTATTTAATGCTCACGCAGTGGCTCTGATTTGTTAAACTAGCGTAATCGTCTGTAGTAGTACTCACTATCAAAGCGGCGGGCAGGCCGGCAGCGTAACGTCACTCACTAGGTCATGCTCCTCCCTCTTTATTAATGAAGCTGTCGGAGCAGGAGCGTGACTGAGTGAGTGACGTTACGCTGCCGGCCTGCCCGCCGCTTTGATAGTGAGTACTACTACAGACAATTACACTAGTTTAACAAATGAGAGCCACTGCTTGAGCATTAAATAAATAGACTTTACATGTAAAGACTGCTGTCTGCTGTGAGCGGGGCCTGGTGTAATGGAGTCACTATTCACACAGGGACATGAGGGGACACATTAATAATGCAATACTGTAACACATAGGGCCATGAAGGGACCAGCATAAGATGCTATATGTGTGTCATCGACAGATCCCCTCCATAACAGTGTCATCCACAGATCCCCCCATAACAGTGTCATCCACAGATCCCCCCATAACAGTGTCATCCACAGATCCCCCCATAACAGTGTCATCCACAGATCCCCCCATAACAGTGTCATCCACAGATCCCTTCCATAACAGTGTCATCCACAGATCCCCCCCCATAACAGTGTCATCCACAGATCTCCCCCATAACAGTGTCATCCACAGATCCCCCCATAACAGTGCGTCATCCACAGATATCCCACACAACAGTGTCATCCACAGATATCCCCCACAACAGTGCGTCATCCACAGATTCCCCACAACAGTGTCATCCACAGATCTCCCCATAACAGTGCGTCATCCACAGATCCCCCATATTAATGTGATCCACAAATCCCCCCATAACAATTCATCAGCCACATATTCCCCCATAAGTATCATCCATAGATCCCCCATAATAGTGTCATCCACAGACCACCATTAGTTCAAAACGCACCAAAAGCACATCTTTTGGTTCAAAATATTTTTTTCCTCCTCAAAAACCTAGGTGCATCTTATCATCAGGTGCGTCTTACAAAGCGAAAAATACACAAACGTGCTTCATTTATAGAATGGGCGAACTGCAGTATGTCTTAAAGAAAGGTGAAGACACATTGGGGGGAATGCATCATGCTTGTAGGCCAGTTTTGTAGTATACAAAAGTCATACATTTTGGAATAAGTGGTGTTTTGTGCCATCTTTAGTTTGACAATCTCTGCCAACCTCATCATTTTTATAACAAGAGGCTGGGAGGGGGTAGGCAGGACCTCCACAGCCTGACACATTTGACAAAATTAACTTGGCGCATTACGCTAGAAATCAATGCCAGCTCCCTTGCTGGAGCAGATTTCTTTTGATAGGACACAGACCACCTAAGGATGCACGAAAATTATTAAGAGGCCTATGTGACTCTTAATATCTTTGGCACACTGTATACCAGCAACATAAACCATTCTAAATACATTCGCTCATAATGTATGCCGTAGTCACCGAGCCAGAGAAAATCTCAGTATCTCCTGAGTGACTTTGAGCGGCTATCAATGAAAAGTATTGGTGCATTTCCTTATGTTCCAAACGGTTAAACTACAGTCAGTTATAACATAGTACCAAAGAAACAATGGAAGAGCAATCGCTACGTGACAGATGTATCTGCATTAATCAAGTGCCTGGCTTACAGAGGAATGCAGAACACAGATTTACATGTTGCCAATGTATTTCCACAGAGCACCGAGTTCCACACAGTAAGAGACACGAATAAAAATTAACTTTCTCTGTGTTAGAGGGGTTGTCTGAATTAAACAGAAACACAGGCCGGCCCTGTACCTGGAGAAAAATTACAAAAGAATGAGATTTTTAACCCTTTTCTCCCCCACCGCTAGAATCACTGAGCTCCTGTCCTCACTGTCACCTTCCTGGCTGCAGCAATGACCTTCCATGTACACAGGTCCCTGCTGCACCCAATCAATGGCCTCAGTGGTATATGTGATGTCACTGCTGAGGTCAGTAATTGACTGCAGCGCGTGACCTGTGTGCACAGAACCACTACAGCTGGCAAAACAAACAGACAGCACATGTCAATGAGTTGCCCATGTTTCTAATTAACCCAGACAACCCATTCAAACAAGCTACAGTCATGTGAAGAATAAGTTCTTTATCATTTATCAGACGCGGGTGCCAGCTCACATAGAGTCCAAATTAGCGTTGTATGAATCAAAGCATCTGAAGTGAAATTCAATCTGAAGTTTAGGAAAAATTTGATTTGCCGCAAAGCCGAATTTCCTCGAGCTCCATGGTAATGAATCAATTTTTCCTAAAATGGTGGCTGAAAATAAAAAAATGATACTCTCCTCATCCACTTGATCGCGAAGAGGCCGTTCCCCGTCATTGCACCAGTCCTAATGTCTGCAGTGTCAGAACACCACATGCACTGCTACACGTGATGAGGCGATGGCTGAAGAGGAGTCAGGAGAGGCTACTTTCACATCAGCATTTTTCCGTTCCGATATTGAGATCTGTCATAGGACCTCAGTACCGAAGGAAAAATCCTCCAGTTTTTCCCCATTTACTGTCAATGGAGACAAAACTGAACTGAACATAACGGAATGCACCAGAATGCTTTCTGTTCTGTTTGGTTGTGTTCCCATGCTGGACAGAAAAATGCTGCAAGCAGCATTTTTGAATGTGTCATTGGATGTGGAGCAAGATGGATCCAGCGTGAAACATAATGTAAGTCAATGGTGCGGGATCTGTTTTCTCAGACACAAAAGAAAATGGATCCAGTGCCCATTGACTTACAATGGTATTAGTGTCGGATCTGTTATGGCTATTTCAGAGATAATACAACTTGATCCGTTCAAAATGGATGCAGCCAGTTTTATTATCCTAATGGAATTTTACTGAACCCTGCTAGAAAGTAGTGAAAGTAGCCTAAGTAATTTCATCTGTCACCCCAATTTTGGATCAT
Source organism: Bufotes viridis (assembly GCA_033119425.1). NCBI lineage: Eukaryota > Metazoa > Chordata > Amphibia > Anura > Bufonidae > Bufotes > Bufotes viridis. The sequence continues at coordinate 129,003,649 of CM065590.1, forward strand.
TATGTACAGTCTAAATCGCCATTTTTTATTTTCCTACTGTCTAATTCCCCCACGGTCCTGACCCACCACCCGTTCCCCTGCTGTCATCTCTCAGAGCTGCACTGAAATACACAGTACAGACTGCTGTGCATGCATGGCAATGTATTTCAATGCTGCTCTGATTGATGAAAGGAAGGGAATGGGGGCAGTATGAAAATATAAAAAATAGTAGTCTGCGCTCCCTATCTGCAGTACTACTTATGTATTACTGTAGATAATGGTCCAAAATGGAGGTAACAGAATCCCTTTAACCCAGTAGATAGCAGCCAATACACTAATTTAGGTGGCAATTGTTCCCAACACCTCTAAGTTTGCCCCCTGATCTTCTATCTGAGCTTGTACACATATTTTACCTACTGTATACAATTAAACATGTCCAATTGGTATATCTCCTATAGTACCTGTGTGTACACTTCTACTTTAGCAATTTACATATCTCTAATGAGCACATCTATTATCTATGTATGCACCTTACTTGTCCATGTATGTACACATCCTCCCCCTGCACATCTCCAACTTGTACAGTATGTGATCTACCTGTGTTTGAACAGCCCAGACAGTGTCGAACTGGGGTGCCTAGGGCCCACCAGTGGAAATTTTTCTAGGGGCCCACCCTACAGCTACCAAAAGAAATATTGCTTGTTCATTTTTCGGGCTCGTGCACATGAATATTTGCAGTTTAGCACACAATACAGTGTGCAAAACAGAACAGTATTGTGCACTGCTCTATATCAAATTGTTTCTCATTAAGCAGCTCATTGTAGTTGATTATCTAATCTGTTAAGGTCCCTTTACACAGGGCGACAGAGTAGGAGATTGGTCGGTAGGAAGCGTTCCTTCCCGACAATTGCCTGCCCTTTAACGGAGGAGAACGCTGTATTTCCATGCAGTGATCTCCATTGTATGGGGAGCAGTGATCACTACTGTCAATGTTCTTCCCCATACTGACTAGTTGTTTGCCGGCAGCAGATCATAATTACACAGCACAATCTACTTCCAGTAAATGATCATTTTTATGTGCGCACAAACGATCGAATTACGGTACCCGATGAAGGAGCGTTTCGTTCATTCATCAGGTAATCAGCCTACATGGCATCCACCGCAGCCATTATGTCTAAGAGCTACTAAAGCGAGCAACACGGTAACCTGTGTCACAGTGAACTACACTCTGACAATATGTCTATCTTTATTTATTTTTTTACATAATAAAGCATTTTTTTTAAATCATTTTTCCATTTCTGAAAGCCATATATTTTTTTATTTTTCTGCCAATGATCTTGTGTAGGGGCTCCTTTTTTGCGGGAAGAGTTGACATATTTATTGTTGCATTTTTTGGGTGCATAAGATTTTTTGATCATTCAATATTAAACATTTTTGTATGTTGAGTAAACATACAATGTAATATTTAAATTAGTAGTCAATTTTAGACAATGTTCTGGCCATGGTAGCTTCAGGCACGTTGACATCTTCTGAGATAGATCTGTAACTCCAGATGATTTATATTTCCTTCACCTGTTTGCCTCCCACTCTCTTCTACAGTAGAAAACACTGAATTTATCATCCGTATTGCTCAGGTGGAGGGATCAAAAAGATGAAAAATGTATCATAAGTCGTAAACCAAATAAATACAATGCAAACACTAAACAACTGCTCGACCTATATGTTGTAGTCTCTAACCTCAGGCAATGCAGGAATGCTCCTTAGTCAATGTTTAGTTCAACAAGTGCTATTATCGATGATCACTAAACACCAATAAATCATCTTCATTCATAGTTGTCAGTCTATCTCACAGATTTCTTGCTATGAGATGAATTTTAATAGGTGATTAATATACCTACACACATGTATAAGGCTGCTATAGAGGGCAGCTGGGAAGCAGTGCTCTCTAGAGCCATGGGGTAACCTATAAAAAAAACATTAGTCCTAGAAACTCTTGACCTTGGGCTATGCAAACTATAACGACTACACTTTAACTTGGGTCATACTTTATGTCCAGAGCAGTTTTGATGAGAATCTGTGTACCAAATATAAAATCATTACCGAATCTCACAGAGCCTACACTGTAGATGTAAAAACAGTGCTTGCTCAGGAAGGATACAATGGCCTCAGGATACAGTATTTTCAACATACAATGGTCTTTTCTGAACCATCATAACGTGAACACAAGACTCAACATACAATGCCTCAGCCTGAGATCCCACCAATGCAGGCCACCTCTCTGGTAAAATAGCTGTATTAAGTGCTAGTTTGCCGCTATTCCTAAGTGTTATATGTAAGGACTTGTTTTCTCAATCTTAGTTATCTGCTTAATTTTCTTAAATCTTCATTTACTCTTATCTTGGATGACATTTTAGGGCTATGTCATAGATATATCATAGAGACTTATCAAAAGTTTTGATCGGTGGGGGTCTAAGCAGTGAGACCTGCTGATCACTAGAACACAGATTTATCATTCACAGTGATCCTGAAAAGTGGCGTTAAAAATTTTCAGGGGTGATATTTTAAAAAAACTGTCACATCTCCCCCTTTTTTCACTGCTCTTGCCACTTTTCTAAAAGGGGTGTGGAAAGGGCAGGAAGGGGACATGGCCAGCAGCCACTATGAAGCCAGAAATCTACGGCAGCTCTGAGCTGTCATAGATTTCTGGTTAGGCGCACAGACTACAGGAAGATGCAATTTATGAAGAGGCCTGCACCTCATGGTAAATTAGGCGCATCCTCAGTCAGTGCAGCTATATTTAATGGGTTCAATTCATGGAGAGACAGTCTGCAAATTGTTTTAGTAAATAAAAAAAGGCAGGGCTTTTTTTCTCAGAGAAAAGGTGGTGGAACTCACCCCCAAATCCCCCCCCTCCCCAGGCCATGCCCCTACCTTCCCCTAGGACCGCCCCCTAAAACCGTCCCTTTAGAGAACAGGGATGCAAGTAAAATTTGGGGGGGGGGGGGGCTATAAAGGTCCAGCCCAGCAAAGAAACCGCCCAGATGGGGATGGCACTGTTAATGGGGGATCTGGGGATGGCACTGTTAATGGGGGATCTAGGGATGGCACTGTTATGGGGTGGAGGATCTGTGGATGGCACTGTTATGGGGGATCTGTGGATGGCATCCACAGATCCTATAACAGTGCCATCCACAGACCCCCCACCCCACCCCATAATAGTGCCATCCACAGACCCCCCACACCACCCCTTAACAGTGTGATCCACAGACTCCCCCCATTGCCGCTCTAGTACAGTTATAAAATGTGTAATTTAATTAATAATGATTCATGCTGTCCCTCTGTAGTATAACATTCAATATATCCTACTCACAGGGCTACTGTTATATCGTAATGCAGACGGCCGGGCAGACGAGCGGCAGAGTGACTGACTGACGTCGCGTGCCTGCCCGGCTTACTTTATGAATGAAGCAGGCGACGCAGGCACGTGACGTCAGTCAGTCACGCTGCCGCTCGTCTGCCCGGCCGGCCTGCATTACAATATAACAGTAGCCCTGTGAGTGTAGGATATATTGAATGTTATACTACAGAGGGGGCAGCTCCTCCTCCCAGTCTCTCCCCGCTGGCTGCGATGTCAAAATGTCAGCATGGTAAGTGGCGGAACGCCGTTCCGGTGCGTTCCGCCAGAAAAAAAGCCCTGAACAAAGGACATCTGTCACATATTCTGAACATTCTCTTTTTTACACACTTATACACTTACCGTAAATGGTCAAATCCAGTTTTTGTTTCATTAACAAAAAAAAGAAATGTTTTTAGTTAAATATATTGAGAACCTAAGTGACATGGTTAAATCAATTCATTCACATGTTGAGTTGTAGAGTAAGGCTACGTTCACACGACGACAATTGTCGCGCGACAAATAGGGCACAACTTCACTGCAACATTTGTCGCGCGACATTTTGTCGCACACAATGTCGTGCGACAATTCTTATAATGGGAGTCTATGGTGTCGCATTGACATGCGACATGCTGCGACTGCGACACGACAGTTGCAGAAAAACCCATCCGGGATGGATTTTTTCCAACTATCGTGTCGCAGTCGCAGCATGTTGCATGTCGCAATGCGTCACCATAGACTCCCATTATAAGAATTGTCGCGCGACAAATGTCGCTGTGTGAACGTAGCCTAAATGTGCATTGAGAGAATAAATGTGATTTCCTGTGATTGCACTTTTAACAGGGTTTTTCAATAAATGGATCTGCATGGAAATGCATAAGACTGACTGAACTCATTAGAATGTCCCTATGTGCATGCTTATGATCACTAGAAAATAATTTTTAGTTATGAGTGTGTTCATTAACTTATTTATATTTTTTTTATATCCAGTATTATTCAATTCTTCAGTGTCTTAACTTCATCTTCTTATGAATACAGCACTAGGTAGTAATTTATAAGCTGTCCCAAGAACTTTACTATGTCATTTTTTTCCTAAAATTCCTAGTACAAGACAGCACAAAAAATAGCAAGCCTATAACAAGGGCTTCCCAGCACAATGGAAATGTTGAAATTGATCAAGTAGTTTTATGGAGCAGTGGCGTCACCTTCCTGAGTGGTCCTTAAACTGGGGTTGGTGACTTCAATCTTCACCAGATTCCATAACATGGGAACACATCAATGACAGCAAAATAACTAAAATTGGAAGAACACCAAACATTATAAGTGGAGGGGAGTCTCCTATATCTCTCCTCCTTATATCTGCTGGACTTCAGTATCCCACCAAGGTTCTATGAACTGAAGCTGCTGTCAGTCCCAGTCTTACAGTTAATACCTTACTCCTATGTGGGCATCAAACCAACTCATTGTCTCTTTAACTTGGGTGACCTGCACTAGTTATTACTCACGTTGTCATAAGAGTCCACTAGCTGGACAGTATGTTTAAACAGTCAGTGCCTGGTGGGCCCCCCTGAAATTGTACAGCATCTCATAAGGGTTCTCATTCATTGGCCCTAAGCACAAGGGTCTTCCAGTTTAAATGCCAAGACTGGCTTCATCACTAGCAGTGGTAAGGCAACATGGGGAAGAGCATCTAGGTGGTTGACAGCCAGTGGCTTACAGTTGTTCACTCCACCATTGTGTCAACTCCCCACAGAGCCACTGAAGAAAGACTCATCTCCTTCATGAGGTCTTAGGGGGTTAAAGTTGGTTGATTCATAAAATTTGTGGTAACAAATTTGTTACAATCCTCCGACTGACAGTTGATCATCTCTTAGACTTTGCTCAGGGAACAAGCACTGTTTGGGGACAAGAGAATACTTACTTTGTGATCCTCCCTGCTGCTGCGCCCATCCTCTGTGTATGAAGCCACTGGCACCTCCACTTCTGGTGGACTGATGTCGCCGGTGGAGAGCAGCTGCTGAGAGGATCTCAAGGTAAGTATTCTCTTGTCCCTGCACAGCAGTCGCTACCTTCTGCAAAGGCTCTGCTGCCACCAATGATTTCAGGCACATGAATATAAGCCAGAGCACATCAGCCAAATCATGCATTCCATTAACTCTGGACCACCAATTTGTGAGTCACAAGGCTAATAGCCCTGTCAATCAATGGGAAGGGAGGAGTTTATAGAACACGGATAGGTGTAGCAGTATCGGTGCTCCAAGTGCTAGTGCCAGCCCCTTACTGTGCAAATTAGGTCATTTGCATAAATGTAAAATTAATATATTGCTGCAGCAGTTGATCGTATAGCCATAGACATCAATTTAATCAGCATGGCCAACCCTACCAGCCTGGTTTAATAGGGTTGATCATGCTAACAGGTGCTCTTCTCTATTCAGACTTATTTCAGTCTGAGGTCCATAGACTCTTGCCTTCATGAGGTCAGGACTGAAATAGTGATTATGTGATTCTCAAACTAAATGCCACTTCCTGCTTGACAATGAAGAGGCTTCATTTAGGTGTAAATCCCAGGTAGTTATTTGCATTAAGTACAATTTCTCACTGAGCTAGTTTTATTCAATGAAAAATAAAATTATTTAATTTTAGATTTCTTTTTATACAAATCATTTGAGAAGCAATTTTTTTTTAGACTCCAAAATCACATTTTCATGTTTTCAGAGAATTCAACAGAAGTATGTGCTCAAGGAGCAGCTGCTAACTTTCTGGCTCCATATAATTTCATGACAAGTGGAAATGTACTTTGCGTAACATATGCTCAGACAAGTTTATTTGCAAAATGTAAAGAGTGTGATCACATTTTTCTCTTGCATAAATATATCATACATCTAGTTTGCTGGAAGACTGAAGTAAGAAAATAAATGGTGATGTCTGTCACCTTGAACCTCTAGTGACAGCTGTGATACGGCAACGTCAGTGGAAAACGTATTTCTGCTCATTCCTGTTCATGCCATCAAACCACATAATACTGAAGCCAGGTTAGATTTTAGTCCCAATACAACAGTTGTGTATCTACTATAGAGGCTCTGCACTGAACCACAAAAAATACTGATAAAATTCTTGCAAAGCTAACAAGAAGAAGGTATTCAAACATTTGATGCCCACTGCTTCAAGCACTGCATCTCCGATATTTCCCCACCAAGTTCTGTTTGTTTGGCTGCGTTGATGACATGCCTATATACAGTTGTGTTCAAAATTATTCAACCCCCAATGCTGTAAAGGGTTTTAGGGAATTTAGTGTACATTTGTAATTGTGGTCAGAATGAAATCTTACAAGGACTTTTTAAAGAACCAAATGCAACTAAAATGACATCAATTGTTTTTGTAATACAGTATTAAATGTTTTTTTTGTGATTTCTTCATTGACACAATTATTCAACCCCTTAAAGACTACCGCTCTTAAGAACAGAGGTTCATTCAAGTGTTTTCGATCAGGTATTGAAAACACCTGTGAATGTCAAGGAGCAGCAATCAAGCATAATAAGCACCAATTAGGCAGATTTAAAATGACTGTGATACTCAGCTCCTTCTAGACATTTACTGGTGTGTTTATAGACATGGTGAAGTCAGGAGAATGGTCCAGGAAGACAAGAGAAAGAGGTGATTTCTCTTCACAGGAAGGGCAATGGCTATAAGAAGATTGCAAAGATGTTAAACATACCAAGAGACACCATAGGAAGCATCATTAGCAAATTCAAGGCAAAGGGCACTGTTGAAACGCTACCTGGTCGTGGCAGAAAGAAGATGCTGACTTCGACTGCTGTGCGCTACGAAGCACAAAGTGGAGAAAAGTCCCCGTGTGACTGCTGAGGAACTGAAAAAAGATTTGTCAGATGCGGGTACTGAAGTTTCAGCTCAGACAATAAGGCGCACACTGCGTAAGGAACGCCTCCATGCCAGAACTCCCAGGCGCACCCACTTGCTGTCTCCAAAGAATAAGAAGAGTCGACTGCAGTATGCCAAAAGTCATGTGGACAAACCACAAAAGTTTTGGGATAGTGTTCTGTGGACTGATGAAACAAAATTAGAACTGTTTGGGCCCATGGATAAACGCTATGTTTGGAGGAGAAAGAACAAGGCCTATGAAGAAAAGAACACCTTGCCTACTTTGAAGCATGGCGGGGGGTTAATCATGCTTTGGGGCTGTTTTGCTTCTACAGGTACAGGGAAGCTTCAGCGTGTGCAAGGTACCATGAATTCTCTTCAGTACCAGGAGATATTGGATAAAAATGTGATGCAGTCCGTCACAAACCTGAGGCTTGGGAGACGTTGGACCTTTCAACAGGACAATGATCCCAAGCATACCTCCAAGTCCACTAGAGCATGGTTGCAGATTAAAGGCTGGAACATTTTGAAGTGGCCATCCCAGTCACCAGACTTAAATCCGATTGAGAACCTCTGGTGGGACTTAAAGAAAGCAGTTGCAGCGCGCAAGCCTAAGACTGTGACTGAACTGGAGGCTTTTGCCCATGAAGAATGGGTGAAGATACCCGTAGATCGCTGCAAGACACTTGTGTCAAGCTATGCTTCACGTTTAAAAGCTGTTATAACTGGAAAAGGATGTTGTACTAAGTACTAAGAGTGAATGTCACTTGGGGGTTGAATAAAACTGATAATGATGTGAGCACAGAAAAGACATGTGTGGTTATTTCATTATAAATGTTATGTTATATTTGTCTGACTTACAAGTGCCTCTTTGATTTAATTGTAAACAAGATGACTGAAATGATCAAAATCAATGTCAAACTGGCCAAAACACTCAATTTCAGTGGGGGTTGAATAATTTTGAACACAACTGTATGTCACGTGACTGTTGCAGCCAATCACTTCTCTGAGCGGTTTCATGCTGTACACCACTGAGATGTCCAATGTATAGGCACTTCATCACCGCAGCCAAGAAGATGATGTCATGGCTGCAGCGAAGGGGATTATAAGAACTGTAACACTGGAAGAGGGGGATAAAATGGGTAAGTATGCAATCTTTTATTATTTTATGACAGTGGCTGGCTTATATCATAAGTATAAATTTAGTGGGCACCCTTCCCCCCAGGGCCCTTTAAGAGTACTAGTACTTGTTTTGTTACTCCAGTTGAAATGAAGCAACAAGGGCACAGGGCCCCTTTGAGTGATATTGTGGATAGTACCCAGGTGTAGGAATGCCAGAGTGGTGTAGGGTGGCCTAAATGTCCCTTAATGTTGGTGCACGTGTCATGGTGCTCCTACCTGGATACGCTGGACCCCAGGCATTGGCCCAGAAGCAATGAAAGGGGGGTTGTTGATGAAGGGGATGATAACATAAATTGAGTCCAGATCTTGTGATGAAGTTCAATAACTGCTTTACTTTCAATAAACGTTTCTCCAACAGTTTCTGGCTTTGTCTTGGTACCCAGCAGGCTTTAGCATTAACTTTGGAAGGCGAACACACTCAAACCTGCTACATCTGGTGTTCTCTGGCTCTGCTGTGTTGACAGGCTGACTAAATAACTTTCCTTTAGCTGTCTGTTGCAACTTCATTCAGTAGTCTGACTCTAGATTTGTGTAGGGAAAACTCCTTCTGGCTTCAGAGGCTACAAGCTGTGGCCTCCACATCCAGCAGACCTGAAGGTGCTTTAGCTGGCTGGGGCAAGGCACGTCCAGCAGGGATGTGCACCCGCTGCAGACTCTCCTTTGGCAGGGGGTAAACTAGAACTGACTAACTAGAACTCCACCCTCCCTGCAGCAAGTGGGACATGCACACCACACCACAGAGGGGGGGGGGGGGTGTTAGAATGGAAAAAAGGGTTCCACTGTCTATAAATGTAGCTCTGCCATTCTTTCACCTTCTCTCACCTTTACATGAACAAGAACAGTTACCAGCATTAGAAATGCACAGTGTTTAGAACCTGACATAAATACACATGATGACATGAGGTTAATCAATAAAGACAGTAGCGGGGTGCAGAAGCGGTAATGCCATTCTGGGGCATTATAAAAACATTCTGGGCGTTTACAGCAACTACTATGGTGGGCTTACTGCATGCAGATTTATACCGTCATTTGGAGCTGTTTGGAGTTATCTGAATACATATGAGGATGAGGTGGCAGATGCAAGTAGGCACAATTCAATTATTTTACACTATCACTACGAAGGAAAGAAGGGAATTCAGAGTAAGTCATAAACCAGCTGCACAGGCGGTATGTCCGCCCCTGCTTTAAGACCTTTACTAGGGTTAAGACAATTGGAAAAATTTACTAATCAACATGCACTCAAATTTTGCCACAATTTGTGCCGAAATGGCTTTTCTGTAAAGGGCTTGGGCATTTTACCAGATCTTTGGGAGTAAACTAAGGTGACAATGTAAAGTTAGACTAGTCAGTCTACAGGTGCGCCAAAGTTATCATCCAGCATCAGCCACTGTGATAAATCTGGTGCCATTTAAGACTATCTGTCTAATGTTACACTGACTCTTAGACAGTATTAGTAAATGTGGGCCAATGTATAAAGCCTATCCTATGTGCTCCTTTAAAGGAAATCTGTCACCAGGATAATTGCTATTGAAGTAAAGCCATAGTCTCCATAGAACTTCTACTTGCACAACCTGTGGCATGGACAAAACAATATATCAATAAGTACAAATCCCTTGCATGGTGACCATCTCTGATGGAGTTTTTGGGCTGCAACTTTCAGCATACCCAGCTATCTACTGGTTCAGCGAACTTTTTATGTAGTCTCGTCACCTGTATTTAAGTTTCCCATTTTCTTTACAGTAGTTCTCATCCAAGTCACCAACAGCCCCAGCTGATCAGATATTGATGACTAGAGATGAATGAATTGATTCTAAATTAATCAAGTTCATCTCAAAATTACCAAAAATTCTGATGCCAGCTGAATCCAAATCTTTTATGATTCAATTAGAATGAGTCTCTTAAAATACCGGCCACTATTTTACAAGTTAGAGGACAGAAAACAAAGAATAATTTGGAGACCATGTTTTAAAGGAATATTCTGCTCAGCCCCATTCAAGTCAATGAGCCTGAGCTGCAAACCAGGATAGGGGATAACTATTTAACAGAAACACAAGGGGGGGGTCAGTCAGCACGTCCCTGTATGCAGGTGCACGTAGCTATGGCAATTATACATACAAACAAAAAAATGCAACAGCACTCTGCAACCAGAACTCTGCCCAGCCTCTAAGATAGAAGCTATAAGAGGACATTAGTGTACGTTTTGATCAAAAGGTAATAAGCCACTCGCCACGCCAAGGCTGTCCCGTGAGTGGTCCCAACGCTAAATCTGACCTGTTATTGGCCATGACAGCCACATAAAATCCTCCTAACGCTGAATCTTACCTGTTATGGGCCATGACAGCCACATAAAATCCAGGGAGTGTGGGCCCAGCATGCATGCCGGGATCAACCGTACTTATTGACCCTTTCTGGTGCTGTAACAGCCTCCATTAGATCCAGGGATGCAGGTACCAACATGCATGCTGAGCCCACTGTGCACTCCTCCTGGAGCCAGATGGTTACTAGCAGGTACTAAGAATGAACATTCAGCTTTATACTCACTCTGATTAAAACCAGCCTCTAGGGCAGACAAACTAGTCAAGTGTGCACGACTGAAAAGGAGGTTGCCACACCTTCAACACATACTAAACAGAAACACAAGGGGGGGTCAGTCAGCACGTCCCTGTATGCAGGTGCACGTAGCTATGGCACATAGGAGGATTTTTTCATCCATCCTAGTGCAGTATGATTACTTCAATAGATAGTTAATCTTGTGAAATAAGCTGATAGGGAAGACTGCAAGTAAACCGAACCATATAAATAGGCCTACTAGGTAAACGCTACAAGAACATCATTGTGCCAACAAAAAACAAGAATAAGGACTTTAGACCACGGAAATAAGGCATCAAATCAGGTGGAACATAAATATGATGGCAGACTACTGTTGTTTGCAATGTGACAACCCTGATAATAGCTATTCAAGAAAATCCAAAAAGAGAAAGTATGTGTACAGAGAGAGAGAAAATTTTATAGAACTTTTGGTCTTTTGGTTGATTTACAAACTAATCTTTTTGTATGAAACTACACCAATATTATGTGTCTTTCTGTTCTTCACAAAGTTCGATAATACCTCAAATTAAACTAAACAAAATGTAAAAAAAAATTACTTAGGCCCCTTTCACATCTGAGTTTTTCCTTTCCGTCCTAGAGTTCTGTCCTCGGGGCGGAAAGATACTGATCAGGGTTATCCTAATGCATTCTGAATGGAGAGAAATCCGTTCACGATGCATCAGGATGTCTTCCGTTCAGTATGTGAACGTTTTTTGGACCTTGACAAAACCGCAGAATGCTGCGGATTTGTCTCTGTCCAAAAATCCGGAAGACATACCGTAACGCCGGATCCGGAATTAATGCCCTTTGAAAAGCATTAATCCGGATCCGGCTTTAAGCTGAACGTCGTTTCGGCGCATCGACGGATCCGACGTTTAGCTTTTGTGAATGGTTACCATGGCAGCCAGGACGCTAAAGTCCCGTCTGCCATGGTAAAGTGTAGTGGGGAGGCAGGGGAGAAGTATACTTACTGTCTGTGCGGCTCCCGAGTCCTGGGGTGCTCCACAATGACGTCAGAGTGCCCCATGAGCATGGACCACATGATCGCATGGATCACGTGATCTATGCGCGCGGGGCGCTCTGACGTCATTGTGGAGCGCCCCGGGAGCCGCACGGACTGTAAGTATCTGCTCCCCAGGCTCCCCGTATGGCAACCAGGACTTTAGTAGCGTCCTCGCTGCCATAGTAACACTGAAAGCATTTTGAAGACTGATCAGTCTTTAAATGCTTTCAATTGTCTTGCATTTGAAGTGCACGCTGGATCCACACAACACAAGTGTAAAAGAGGCCTTAGTTGTAAGAAAATTTTGACCTGATGCATCATTCCTCACTTGATATTTGGAATCTATTCTGCACCTTCAGTGCAAATAGTCAGGTCAGCATAAAAAAAATCTTCAAATGTAGACTAGTGTTACAAAACTTTTTAACTTCATTGGAGGGAATTATTAATCCCTTCTTATCACTTGTCAAAAGTGGGAAAAAAGGGTGACGTGGCTACCTATGTTAATTAGGTATATACTGATGTAGCCAAACTAAGATTGACTGATAACTCTGATAAAACGTCAAATTGCTATCTCGTGCCATCTTGTGACAAAAGCAATTTAAATACATTGAAAGAGTTAGTTAACCTTTTTGTGCAATTTTTTACTTAAAGCGTTAAATGTTAAGTTTATATTCTCTGAACAAAACTGTTATGGTATGTTTAAAGATGTACAAACAGTATCAAACACCGTGTGACACTTGATTATATTTGCACAACTTACAGCAATGTAGACTCAAGAAAACTTCCCCTCATGATAAATTTCCCCATTGTGCCTAGTTCTGTTCTACATCCCAGACACATTTATGCATTGCATATAATCAATTCTGACTCTAAATGATTAAATATGTTGACATAATATGTTTGTATTAAATCTTATTTACGTAAAGCCATGAAAAATTCTCCCGATGCAGAAGCAAAATCTATTGCCAGTGCATCTGATCTATCTTCTATGGCGAAGGTTGCACAGGTTAATTGATGATAACTACAAATATAGGCGCTATATTATGTCGGCATTAAATGAGATAAATTAATATATCACTGTTTAATCCCATCTGACCTCAAGAAGCAGTAAACAAGACTATCAATCAATGTCATGACTCTAAAGTCGGGTAGTTAATCTTAGCAGGAGGATTGGCGTGTGTACGCTATCTTCCTGCTGTTGCTGCTGCCGAAACCCTGAAAAATGGTTGTTACTTGTCCAGAATTACTTGTCACAGGACTAATTGTGTATTCATTCGATGCACTCTTACAGACTGTATAGTTAAGAAGGCCAAATGTTAGAGGCTGTTCAGTCATTGCCCTTACTGATTTATAAACCTTTCATAAAGCGACTAGAGAAGCTCACTTTGCGTGCAGCAGATTCAAAGCAGGTAAATAAAGCTCAGTTGTAATAATAAGTGATACAAATTTTTAACTTTTTAATTTAATCTATGCTTTAGTTCTTCATCATTTTGAACATCTTTGCTCATTGTCAGAGTAAACCTTGTTTACATTACAGCGGACACGTCGCCTCTCCTGACAAGTCTATTTTAGCAACCCGTACTTGCATCTGCAGTACCTCAGAAGGCTACTGCAAAGCGTTAACTAAGACCAAAAGAGTTAATGCAATTTTCTTAAAGTGGCACAATGTCAGAAGAGGTGACAGGTTCTCTTTAAAGGGAACTTGTAAAGCTTAAAGGGGTTGTCTCACTTCAGTAAGTTGCATTTATCATGTAGAGAAAGTTAATACAAGCCACTTACTAATATATTGTGATTGTCTATATTGCTTCCTTTGCTGGCTGGATTCATTTTTCTATACCATTATACACTGCTCGTTTCTATGGTTACAGACCACCCTGCAATCCATCATTGGTGGTCATGCTTGCACAATATAGGAAAAAGCACTAGCCTATGTGCACTTCCATGGTCCCAGCCACCAGAGAGGCTGATGCTTTTTCCCATAGAGTGCACGCATGACCACCAATGCTGGATTGCAGGGTGGTCTGTAACTATAGAAACGAGCAGTGTATAATGTGATGGAAAAATAAATCCAGCCAGCAAAGGAAGCAATATGGACATTCCCAATACATTAATAAGTGGCTTGTATTAACTTTCTCTACATGACAAATGCAACTTACTGAAGTGAGACAAACCCTTTAAAGGGTTGAGTTTTATAGCCTCTCACAAATTAAATTCTGCTGTTGCTGGTGAGAGTTAGAGAATTTATTCCAGCCCAGTGTGCTTCTCCTGCATCCAGCTGACTAATAACATGCTAAAACCAACACATGCAGTCAAGCCCTTCATAAATGAATTCTATTATTATTATGACTGGAGTAATAAATGCATTTACTGCGTACTTGAGCTTATTGTCATACACAGACAACAGCAGTCTGAGATGTTGAGTATTCTGTAATGTTCAAGCTCTGAGCCCTGGATAGGGAAAGGGCCTCTGCACTGAGCTCATAAGCACACTGAGCTCTGGAACCAGCTAGTGAAGACACACTTCCTTCAGTCCGTCTACGCTGCTATGGATGGGATTCTCCTAGTAATAGTGAGTGGAGAGCAAAATTGCTAGAAGGGAAAAGTTTGAAAAGTTAGTGCCCATTTAAAATGGGAGGAGTTGAGCAGATAGATTTCTGGGAAAAGATTCAGTATCACGGGTATTTTATTTATTGGAATCCTGCTTATTCTGGTCTTTGAAGTCAAGGAGGTGGTCCTATCAGTGATTAACAGCCTTCCCAGTATAACTGCATCCAGAGAAAGATGTTGATCACTGATAGGACTCCCTTCTTGACTTCAATATCCAGAATCAGTGGGAATGTAATGAAATTAAAGTTATACTAATCTTTTTCGGCAAAACTATAAATCAATCTTCTTAGCCCCTCCTCCTTTATAACATGCTGCCAGCATTTTGCATTTTCATGGTGAGGGATTCTCTTTAAGTACTTAATATATGTACTTAATACATAATACAGTCCTAGACCTGGTGTCACATAACTGAAATTAAATACAATGTAAGCACAGTGGGCCTGGTGTTGAATAGAAAGATCTAATTGCCGTTATGTTTATTTCAGAGAGAATTGCATACACTATTATATCCTTTATAAAAGAAGGCCTAGGCCTCTATCAGTTTCCAGCTACCAAATACAAACAAAAACATGTTGTCCCCTTGCATTACCATCCTTTGCTTGCAGAAAATGGTTCCTGCTGA
The DNA here is from genome assembly GCA_033119425.1 of Bufotes viridis. Taxonomy (NCBI): domain Eukaryota; kingdom Metazoa; phylum Chordata; class Amphibia; order Anura; family Bufonidae; genus Bufotes; species Bufotes viridis. The sequence goes on from CM065590.1 coordinate 129,018,904, forward strand.
AAAGGAATGGCAACTACAGGGTATGGGCAGCAGTATAGCCCCTCCCCACCCTATGTGGCATTTTTCAATATGGTGACATCATTCCTGGCCCTTAGTTGCTGCATGTTATATATGTGGTCCATGCCTGCTGCTGCTCCACTATCTCAGGCGGACACATGCACTGCTCCACTCACTCCCCTGCTGTGTCATCGGTGGTCTGGACTCCCCAGCCTTCCGCAGCTTCCTTGCAGCGGTTCCGGAGCCATCTGCTCCATCCTCCCTAACAGGCCACATCCTATACTTGCCAGATAGGCATCTTCCTTCTGCCCGTAGGGCACACGCATTCCCCAGCTCTTAAAGGGTCAGCTCACACATTATTTTAATTTCCATCTGCCAATTGCTGGCAACCCCGGGGTTGCTTTCTAGTTCCTGCTGAAGTGTGCTGTTTCTGTTTGTCTGCTTGTGTACCGCCTTCTGCCCATTTGTGGATTCTGACCCTCTGCTGCCTGAACTGACCTGTATCTGACCTCTGTAATGACCCTTCACTGCCATGACCTGAGACTATTTATTGTGTTGCTCGTACTTTGGCTGCCCTGACCTTGGCCTGTGCCGCACAGCGGTTTAGCCTGTGGGCCAGCTAGCGACCACACAGAAACTACTCTAAGGGTCCATTCACACGTCCGAAATTCTGTTCCGCATTTGCGGAACGGAATTGCGGACCTATTAATTTCAATGGGGACAGACGATGTCCCGGCCGGGTCCGCAATTGCGGATCCGCACTTCCGGGTACACAACGCGTTTCCGAAAAAAATAGAACATGTCCTATTCTTGCCCGCAATTGCAGACAAGAAATGGCATTTTTATATAGTGCCGGCGATGTGCAGTCCGCAAATTGCGGAACGCACATCGCCGATGTCCGTGTTTTGCAGATCCGCAAATCACACACGGACGTGTGAAGGGACCCACCTAAGAGGTGGTGGCCTAGTGGCTAACCTGCAGTAAAATCCAGATCCCTGTATCAGGGTTAAAGGGAAAAAACTAGGGTACTGCCAGGATAACGCCCTTAGGATTAATCCTAAATCATATAATTTGAATGATGCAGTGGATCCATGCCCACTGTGTAACACTGCAAATTTACCAGCCTACACATACAAACTCCTTTCAAGGTATTTGGACAATAATAAGGCATTAATTGGATCCTATCATTAGCTGTATCAATCGGCGGTATGATTTATACCTTGTATGATAACTACACTGCATGGGGAAATCATTTATGTAGTTGTATGCTAAATAGTTTATACAATGTATGTCAGTATCTTTAATACATTGTATGAAAGTATTATATTATGCAGAGTGATGTAATTAATACAATGTGCAGGAGGTGGTTTTATTTGTGCATGTATGGAGGTATTATTTATGTATTGTATGGGTTAATATTTACACAATAAGAAGTAATCTTTCATATAGTGTACAGCAGTATAATTGTTTACAATCAATAATCAGATTATTTCAATATTGTATGGCAGTATCATTTATGCATTGTATGGTGAAATTAAAGGGATTCTGTCAGCAGGGTTTACCCCCATAAGCTAAACATATGTCCATGTCCACATTGATAAGTTGAATCCTATGATGGTATTATTATACTCCACTGTGGCTTTATTTCCACATAAATATGATTTTTATAATCTGTCAATCACTCACATAAATTGCCCAAGGGGAGGTCCGTTAATACAGGGTGCCCGGCCGCACTGCTCGCTCTCTGGTGCATATGAACTTCGCTCAACGATGCCGTTGCCAGGAGTCCGCAAGGAGCCTAGTGCGCAGGCGCGGGATCTCGGCAGAGGGACGGGGAGGGATAAATTATTGCAGAGGCAGCACTGGACAGAGGAAGGCGGCTCTGGGCACCAGACAGCGAGGGGTGCAGCCGGGCACCCTGTATTAATGGACCTCCCCTTGGGCACCTTATGTGAGTGATTGACAGATTATAAAAATCATATTTATGTGGAAATAGAGCCACAGTGGAGTATAATAATGCCATCATAGGATTTAACTCATCAATGTGGACATGGATATATGTTTAGCTTATGTGGGGTAAACCCTGCTGACAGAATCCCTTGAATGTTGCAATGAATGGTAGTATAGTTTATAAAGTATGTCCATATTATTTATACCATATATAGCAGTATTACTTATACACTGTATGATGTGATGACGTGGCAGCACTATTTATGCAGAGCATAATATTTGAGGTGTTTGACTATGAACTGCCAGGGATAGCTACTGATGCGTTTTTGTTTTTTGCTACACATTACCTCAGTTACTAGCACCGTGTCCCTGTTTGTACAATTGACCTTCATGAATTTTGTTTCTGTAATGAAATCTCAGGGACAAAATTGCAGTCAATAGAAAAGCATCAATATTGCAACTTCAAAAAGCCCGGTATGTACATTCATCTCTATGAATGCAGTGTGTCCATGTGGACGCATGTAGAGATAGAAATCTCAGATACATAGCTCTCTAACTAAATATTGATCCTAAATAACATAAACCCCTTTATATGTAGCAGAACCCCAGAAATCAGCTCACCATAGGGAGCGCTGCCCAGAACAAAAGCTCATAGGCTCTAAGATGTACAATAGGTAGTTGTTAACATAAGTAAAAGTTTTTTTCCAAATACAAATTAGAAATCGTCTTGAGCAAAAGTAGTAAAAGTAAGGATGAGTGAATCGATTCTAAACTAATCAGATTCATTACGAAGTTCTCAAAAACTAGCCCACTAAACAAAGCTAAAGATTTTTTTATTCTTTTCAGACAAATTCTTCATCATTTTACTGTGAGTATTGGCAGGGAAAAACCATAAGGAAAGTAAAAGGATGGTCACATGAAACTGGGAGGAAGTGGAGGGGAGGGCTTGCCCTGATTGGCTCAAAAGCTGACAAACAGCCTCAGGGGTGGGGCAGCAGTCAGGGAGACGCCTGGGCAGAACGAGAAAACACCATACTGTGTTGAGCTGCTGATGACAGTGGCTGGGTCTCTAGCAGTGTATGCTAAAAAACTATTTTAGAGCATACAGAGGCATAAGCAACTATTCTAGTATAACATGTACAGTCTAGGGAAAGAATAGAAAGATAGAAATAATTGTGTAGATTTTATGGACTTTGAGCTAAGAAAGCTTCGAGGAAGTAAGAGACTGAGAGGCTGGGCACACTGCTTAAAGGGCTTCTGTCACCCCCCAAAACTCATTTTTCATTTTTGGGCATTTTAAAATCCTTATTGTCCGACTATTCCATATATAGGGCTTTTACCCTGTTCTGTGCCTTCGTTTCTTTAAAAATCGTGCTTTTATATTATGCTAATTACTTCACTACCAGCAAGTAGGGCGTTTACTTGCTGGTAGCCGCCGCAGCCTCCTTTTAAAAAAACGCCCCCTCCTCCAGTTGATTGACAGGGCCAGCGAGCGCTCTCTTCCTCTGGCTGGCCCTGTCTGCATTTGAAATCCCGCGCCTGCGCCTTACGTGTCTTCGTTCGGCGCAGGCGCTCTGAGAGAAGGACGCTTGCTTCCTCAGCACTTCCTCAGTGCGCCTGCGCCGATGACGTCACCTAGCCCTATATATGGAATAGTCGGACAATAAGGATTTTAATATGCCCAAAAATGAAAAATGAGTTTTGGGGGGTGACAGAAGCCCTTTAATATAGCTGTTGCTGCAGAACCTAATTCTAGCAGTTCTGGATCACAAAACCAACCATCTGCAAGAAAAAAAAATTATTTTTTCATTTGAACAGAGAGACAGCTTTGTTTTTTCAAAACCTCAAGTTTCTACATAGGCTTATTACTACTAGCACAGCACCCAAAAGTATTCTGCTAAAGAGTAACTGCATATATTTTTCAGTGTGTTACATCCGTCTGTCTTATCAAATGTGTTACATTATAGCAAAAACATTTTAAGGCAATAACACAATTTTTATACCTGTGTTATTCAAGGACTAGTTATTCAAGTAAATTATCAATACCAGTGTGCAGTGTGTTTGTAGAATTTTGCTAGTACCGTTTAATAATCCGTGTGTACTAAACCTGTGACTTTTCATTCCCAGGAAACTGGTGATTTTTCATTTATAGGTATAATAAAAAAATCAACACAGAAAGAACTGAACTGAAAATTAAAATCTTCTTCTAAAATTATTCTAGAACATTTAAAATGTTCGGTGGCGAGTACAAATGATGCATTGCGATTGACTCAGCGATCTTAATCAAAACATGTAAACCACCAAACTAAGGGTACTTTCACACTAGCGTTTTGGATTCCGTTTGTGAGATCCGTTTCAGGGCTCTCACAAACGGTCCAAAACGGATTAGTTAAGCCCCAATGCATTCTGAATGGATAAGGATCCGTTCAGAATGCATCAGTTAGGCTCCGTTCCGCCTCTATTCCGTTTTGGAGACGGTCCCCAAAATGCAGCTTGCAGCATTTTGGTGTCCATCTGAAGAGGCGGAGCTTAACGGATCCGTTTTGAATTACAATGTAAGTCAATAGGGACGGATCCATTTTCAATGACACAATATGGTGCATTTGAAAACGGATCCGTTCCCCATTGACTTTCAATGTAATTCAAAACGGATCCGTTTTGGACTTTGTCATTTTTCTTTAAAACTAATGCAAACGGATCCGTTATGAATGGATACAAACATTTGCATTATAGGTGCGGATCCGTCTGTGCAAATAAACAGACGGATCCGCACCAACGCAAGTGTGAAAGTACCCTAACAGACACAAAATATATGCACACAGGTACGTTCCCTGCTCAGGTGAAATCAGCATTTCAGATTAAAAGCAAATTAACCCTCTTGTCATGCCAGAATACATATAATAAGAATGCTGCAAATAATATTTATAGATGTAGCTGTTTAATTAAAATCATAGTGTCGGCCAAATAGAACAGTTGTTGCGATCTATCTTTCTTCAGTGTAAAGGGGTGGGGGACTGTGGAGTTCACTGTTAAAGGGGTGGGGTGCTGTAGAGGTCACTGTTATGGGGGATACTGTCCATATCTTTTAACGACACACACAAACATTATGTCAGCATGTCAGATTGAAAGCAAAATTGACTCTAGTCATGCCGGCATTCAAATTATAAGAATGTGGTAAATAATATATAGGGACTAGAGATGAGCGAATTTCATATTTTGAAATTCGTTCACACTTTGTTTACTGGTAAAAGGTGAATTGTGTTATGGATTCCATTATTCATTCCGTCATAATAGAAGTCTATGGGCTGCATAACAGATCCGTCCCGTTTCCGTTAAGCAGGGGAGTCCTCTCCTGCATAAGGGAAATGGGATGGATCCGTTATTCAGGCCATAGACTTCTATTATGACGAAATGAAGAACGAAATGCCTCTAAAGGTTATGGTCCAGATAACGGAATTCAAAAATGCAATTCATCTTTTACAAGTAAACGAAGTGTGAACGAATTTCATAACCTAAAATTCGCTCATCTCGAATAGGGACGTAAAATGCCATTATTTCAATCTAACATGCTGATTTTACTTAGTTAGGGGACTTACCTTTGTGCATTTATTTGCTGTCTGTTAGTTTGGTGGTATATGATTAAGCTCGCTTAGTAGATTAAAACATGTCCTAACTAATGAAGGAGAATTTTCATTCTGGCAGAGCTGGATTGCATTCTTTCATTGTTACATAGTTACATAGTTAATACGGTTGAAAAAAGACATAAGTCCATCAAGTTCAACCAAGAGATAGTTGAGAGGATGCAAATCCCAGAAGGAAATGAGACGCAGATTTCTACACGTTTTCATAAGCATTAATGTTGTTTACATTTAAGAATTCATCTAAACCCTTTTTAAAACTGTCCCTCCCTCCCTCCTCTCAATGCTGCTGGGGGACACAACAGCCCCCTCCCCCTGTTCAGGATGGCCAGCGCAGCGGTCCTCCATTCTTCCCTCCTCTTAATGCTGCTAAGGGACACAACTGCCTTCCCCTGTTCAAGATAGCCAGAGCTGCGGTCCTCCATCCTTCCCTCCTCTCGATGCTGCTGCAAGACACAACCCCCCTCCCCTCTTCAGGATGGTCGAGTGCAGCGGTCCTCCATTCCTGTCTCCTTTCAATGCTACTGTGAGATACAACCTCCCCCCCCTTTCTCCATTCAGGATGGCCGGCGCAGCAGAGTGTCAGCTGTAACATACAGCTGACACTCTGCTTGAAACGGCCGACATCTGACATCCTTAGGACCGCTTTACGGAAGGGGCTAACCATCGGGCCGCTGTGCTGCTGTGGCAGCGTCCCGATGGTTACCATGGCAACCGGACGCCTTTGCAAGCATCCGGCTTGCCATGGTATATCTGAACCTAATCAGGCTCCTGATCAGGCTTAGGGTACTTTCACACTTGTGTTGAAGGATTCAATCAGGCAGTTCCGTCAACGGAACTGCCCGACGGATCCATTAAAACGTTTGAAAACGGATTTCATTTGCAAACGGATCCATTTGCAATTGTATTGAAATAACGGATCCGTCTTTCTGTTGTCATCCGTAAAAACGGATCCTTTTTTTATTATTTTACCATTGTTAAAGGTCTGCGCACGCGCAGAGTGGAAGAACGGATCCGTTAATGCATCAATTTTTAATCTCAGATCTGCCCTTAATACATTTCAATGGAAATTAATGGCGGATCCGTCATTCCGTCAAGTGATTACGCATTTTTGAACGGAGATAAAAATGCTGCGCTTTTATCTGCGTCCAAAAAACATGAAAAGACTGAACTGAAGACATACTGATGCAAACTGAACGGATTGATTTCCATTCAGAATGCATTAGGATAAAACTGATCAGTTTTTTTCCGTTATTGAGCCCCGAGGATGGAACTCAATGACGGAAAACTTTGACGCTAGTGTGAAAGTACCCTAAGTGTATATGCACATACACTGAATCACACTATACAGTGTACTGCATTGTATTATAGAGCCATCAGACCCACTAGATCTTCAGGAACCAAGTGGGTCTGGGTCAAAAAATGTGTGAAAAAAAAGTAAAAAAAAACAAAACTTCTTCCTATAAATCTAATATATTAAATTGAGTGTATGTATGTGTGTGTGTGTGTATGTATGTATGTTCGCTAAAGGAATCCGCACCATCGCATTTACAATCATGAAATTTGACACACGGGTACATCAGGTGTCCGGGAAGGTTTTAGACTGGGTCTCAGCTCTCTAGCACATACCGTTCCTGAGATATTCCCAAAAAATGCATTAGCCAATAGAAGCCTGGTCACAAGAGCCTTATCAGCCAATAGAAGCTCGCAGGCCCTTGGTCTCCATATACACACAGCTTTACACCAGGTTTCTATAACAACCCAGCCATTTTTCTTCACTCCGGTAAGTCAGCTTTAAAGGGGCAGAGCGCTGTGAATGACACAGTTAAGGGGGCAATGTAGGGTGGCCATTCAGGCCACCCTCAAAAGATGGACCTAAAAACCACGCCCCCGTGTCCAGCTAAGCCACGCCTCCAAGCTGGTTAGGTCACGCCTCCTCCCACTCTGCAGCCGACGTGGATTGATAAAATGAAGGTAAAAATCAACTTCTGTCAGCTGCAGGGGTGGGAGGGAGAGTGACTTTCTCCCTGCAGCTCACGCTCAGACAGCACAGTGTTGCTGTCTGAGAGTGAGCTGTTCAAATGGACATCCCTGTGTCCATCCAGGCCCTGCACTGGACAGAGGACAGGGAGTCTGAAAGCCGGACTTTTCGGCCTAAAACCGGACCTCTGGCCACCAGGGGTAGGCTGCTGTGGAAGTCACAATTAAGGGGATGGTCCGCTTTGGAGGTCAGTGTTAAGGGGCAGATTGCTGTAGAGGCCACTGTTAAGGGGGCGGGGTGTTGTGGAAATCACTATATATCCTGGAGAGTGAATCTGGATCGCACATCCTCAACACTATGCTTTTGATATAACGACTGTCTCAGCATAATTACGTGGCATATCCGCTCAATTTGTAATACATTGTATGCTGTGCAAAAGAGGCATTAGTATACAGTTTGATCAAAGAGCATAGGCCCACTTACCGTGACAAGGAAGCCTCTACAAGTGGGAAACTACTCTAACCTATAAATGGCGCAGCTGTGCGCGGCGACCACCAGCGCCCCAGCACCGCACCGGCAGCAGACGGCAGGACCCAGGAGCCACACAGCAACCCCACTGTGCAGCAAAGCCTCCTTGGCTCTGGGTCCCACCGCCCCACCAGCACAGCACTGAGGCAGCAATGGCAGACACGCAGTACTGCACCATGTGAACGAGTGCAAAGAGCTCACCCAGTCACAACCCTCAGGGAGTGCATCTGAGAGATAGTAGGAGTTTATAAAACCCTTGCAAACTAAGGCTAATTAAAAACACATAGTCCAAATGGGGAGGAGTGCTGACCCCAGAGGGGGGAAAAAAAAAATAGATAATTACAATATATACTGGAGAGTGAATCTGGATCGCACATCCTCAACACTATGCTTTTGATATAACGACTGTCTCAGCATATCCGCCCAATTTGTAATACATTGTATGCTGTGCAAAAGAGGCATTAGTATACAGTTTGATCAAAGAGCATAGGCCCACTTACCGCGACAAGGAAGCCCCTACAAGTGGGAAACTACTCTAACCTATAAATGGCGCAGCTGTGCGCGGCGACCACCAGTGCCCCAGCACCGCACCGGCAGCAGACAGCGGGACCCAGGAGCCACACAGCAACCCCACTGTGCAGCAAAGCCTTTGGCTACATGCACACGGCAGGTTTTTTTTGCGGTCCGCAAAACATGGTTCAGTTGTTCCGTGATCCGTGTCCTTTTTGCTTCCGTTGTGTTTCCGTTTTTTTTAAAGGACATGACCTTACAAAAAAAAAAAAAATGTCATTTTTATATCCACACCCACCAATATAGGTATATATGCTTGGCACCTGAGAGTTTGTTTGGTGGCCATTTTCTGTAGTCTCCAGAGGGTACAGAGTGTGTGTTGGCTGCTTGGTTTTGCTGTTGCTGTATTCTCCCTTTTTTCATCTTGGGTCTCACCATGGCGGATGATTCTGAGGAAGAAGTTGTACTGCACTGGCTTGTCTCTCGTCACTGGGGCCAGCGCTCCATTTTGGATGAGGAACCGACTAGTAGGCGGCGTTTTTGGGTCCATCCCATTGTGTCTCAACGCTACCGGAAAGGACACTTCCATAGCCTTTACAAAGATCTTCGTCTGCATCCTGAGAAGTTATTTGCGTTCTGTCCGATGTCATTGGGTACCTTTGATTGCTTGCTGTCGTCTCTACGTACTGTCCTTACCTTCATGGACACCAATATGAGGCGCAGCATTACTCCTGAGGAACTGCTCATCGTCACGTTGAGGTAAGCCAGATTTTAGTAATGGTGATCACAGTTTAATGTGCAGGACTTTGTTGCTGTTTTTTGGGGCCCAAAAATGTATGTTCGAAGATATGTGGGTGTGTTATTGTCAGATACCTTTTTTTGGGCTTTAATATGTTTGTACCGTTTAAAGTCTGTTGGTTTTTGTGTATCCAGGGCATATAACATGTGATGGTTTTAAGCTGTTTGTGTGTCTTAGATTTCGCTTTCCCTGCAAATTTTGCATAATGTCAGCATCATGCTGAGTGTACCCCAGCAGTCTCCCTTTAATATCCATAGTGCTTATACATATTGAAAATTGCACTTGCACTGCAGCTTGCGAGTGGGAGGTTCCCGACCCCTGCATTATAGGAAATATATGTGTATGCTGTCCCCTTTCCTGGCCTACTTTAATGTAATTTTTTCTTCATTTCCTCACAGATTCCTTGCTACAGGGAACTCGTTTGCATCACTGCATTTTGAGTTTCTTTTGGGAACCTCGACTATTTCTCGGATTGTGCGTCACACTTGCCAGGTCATTTGGGAAAAACTCCGAGAGACGGTGATGCCACAGCCCAAGGTGGACGATTGGTTGCGGGTCGCTGAAGGCTTTAATTTATCTGCGCAGTTTCCAAACTGCCTGGGGGCAATGGATGGCAAGCACATTCGTGTGAAGAAGCCTCCTCACTCAGGGTCCAGATTCTTCAATTATAAGCATTTTTTTCTATAGTGCTGATGGCTGTTGCTGACAGTAACTATAAGTTTATAATGGTTGATATCGGGGCCTATGGAAGCACAGCGGATGCTCTAGTGCTTCTAGAATGGGCGAGCGGCTTCGTGCCAACCAGCTTGCCATTCCCGAGTCCAGAAGACTGCCCGGATCAGCAGGTCCGCCGGCTCCATTTGTCTTCGTGGCGGATGAAGGGTTTGCATTGACTAACCATGTTATGTGGCCCTTCCCAAAGCGGGGTTTGGATGTCAGGAGGCGTATTTACAACTACCGATTGACTCGCGCCCGTCGGTATGTTGAGTGCGCTTTCGGAATACTCTCTAGCAAGTGGAGGGTGTTTCTGTCATCCATACAGATGGATACGGAGAATGCTACCCGGGTGATCCAAGCTTGTGTAGTTTTACACAACTTCACCCGTATTCACGAGGCTTCCTCTTCGGTTGACTTGGATGATTTTCCAACCACAACAGTTTTGGGCTTGGATCGGACCCTGCATAGACGACCTGGTACTGCAGGTATTGCAGTTCGGGAACTCTTTGCTGACTACTTTTTGAGCCCAGAGGGGTCCTTGCCATGGCAGAGAGACGCTATTCGTGGCAGTGTTTGATATCTTCTGTTCTCGTTAGTTTTTTTTTTGTTTTAAGGTAGATTATCAAACTTTGTGGTTTTTAGTTGAGTGTAGGGACTCGCAAGAGAATGAGGACCCTTGACGTGGGCTTGCGGGCTGAGGTTTTTCGGACAGAATACCTTTCTTAGTAAATCCTATGAGCATAAAGATTGATTCACCCCGTATTGTGTGGTGACTACAATCTCTATTTTGTGAATGGTATGGTCCCCAAAATCTTCTAATACCTCATGTAGACCGACCTATAAACCCTGTTTTTTAAAGATAATATAAAGTTTGGCCCTTGAAATCGTGTGTGTGTCTCTGTTTTCATATGGTAAATGTGTTTGACATGTAAATGTGTGTGATGGATGATAGGAACAAGAATAGACGACAAAGGACACTGTTTAGGACTAAATTTTAGTCAACAAAACCAAGAAAATAATGACCAACTCCATAGAGTTATAACTCAAACATATTTAAATCACATAACGAATAAAAAGTAGATAACAAATCCTTTTACAATTCGTACAGGTCACGAGTAAAAGAGCCTGGCCTATAGGAACTTGCGCCAGGCACATGGCCTGAATCTTGGGACCCGCTTGCAAAACTGGATCCGGGAAGTGGAGGGCCACAGGGGGGGAAATGTGGCACATGGGACCCCTGATACGGTGGTGGTTGTGTGAAGGAGGGGCCATGAGTGGGTTGAGGAGGCGGCGGACAAGGTGGAACATGCGTTGCCGGTGGTTGCCTCATGACACGCCGGCGCATATCATTTTTTTCGGTCAGTATGTCTCCCTGATAGGAGGAGGCATACATGTCCAAAACCAATGATATGGAGGCCATACACTGGTTATATCTTTCAAGGGGAACCCTCCTAAGTAGCGGAGCAAAACCCCTTAACATGGCCTCTTCTTGGCCATCACTCCTCCTCTGGGTCAGAAACTCTATAACGCGGGAATCAATCATTTCCCGAGTTTGGGGCCCAGAGGAAGAGGGTTGAGCCTGATGCCTCCGCCTGGGCAGAGGTTGTGTCCCCTGTTCCGGCCTGTGCGGTGATGTCATCTCTGGTTGAGCTTGTGGCGACTCCTCTGCAGGGGGTGTTGCTGGGCTGTTGGCTGTGGAAAAGGCAGCCGCTGAATCACTAACCCCCACATCCGAGTCCTCAGGATCATCCAGGCTATCCACGGTACTGTATTGAAAAGGTAAAAATACAAAAATTACATTCTGGGTCTTTTTTCGAACTTTTTAAAAAGTTTCAAAAACACATGGATTGCAGCGGTAGGTCTATTACATAAAAACGACAGGCCCCACATAATTAATTATCCAGTTATAATGAATAAGATAAGTTAGGACTGAAATAACGCCACTCTAAAATGGCCGGAAATGACGAGAGAAATGATTGGCAACTGTCAAATGGACAAACACTTTAGGAGACATTACTGAGTGTTTGGAGGGTCCAGCACAAATATATCACTACAAAGTCAAGAAGCTAACAAAATGCTGATGTTCGATCCGTATTTACCCAGGGCAGTTTCACCCACAATCACACTCCACAAATCCATTGAGAATTAGAAAAGTGTAATTTTTAAAACAAAAAAAAACAGGAAGAAGCCATCACATGCACATGCTATGAGAAGTAGTTATTATACAGGGCAAACAATTAGTAGACCGACAATTTGACATTAAGACAAGGAGAAGAAGTAGATAGGAGTCACACATTAAAGTATGATCAAATACAGTATGCCCAAAAGAATAAGCGGACCGCTACAAAGAAAAGAAGAAATGAATTTTGAAAAAAAGACGCCCACAACAAAAAACCAAACCAAAAAAAGGCTGGGGCACACCAACAACAATCAGTGACTCCTTTAGAAGCTTGTTCACCGATTAGCGGGCAAGTTGACCAATATCGGATTGCCAGGGTAACAACACCGTGCACCCCAGAAGATCCACTGTATGAAGAGATGAGACATGCAGGGCACACGTGTCAGCCACCCGCTCTCTTCTGGCTCTGCATGTAGATAGCACAGGTCTGTGGCATAGAAGGGAGGGCCCCACATGAATGGAGCCGCCATATGCGCAAAACATGCCCCATCGCATCATACAGCTAATCAGATAGCAGGGCCCAAAAACACAAAATACAAAGTTTAACATGACATATAACGAGAAATGTGTAATTCCTAAAAAGGTGGGTTGGAAAGAGTACTTACGGCCTCAGATCCATGACCGGCCTAAGAAACTGCAGCTGGGCCGAATATAGATATGGCCTCTTCTTGGATCCACCTTGGCCACTTTGTCCCCGCTCGTTCATCTCGCCTGAATTGATCCCGGCAGCTATTCCAACGGGTTTTGGTTTGTTTCACTGTATAGTGATAAAAAAAAGACAATATTCAAAAACACACCAAAAATGGAAGGCAAAAAAAACCCCACAAAGGTAAGGAAGAAGCATAAACAACGAATTTTATAGCCAAACCCACTCTCCACGTAAAACCCCCCAAAAAAGGGGAATAAAATAACCCAAAAAAACATTTTTATGGTACAATTGGAAAAAGAGTGGCGAGAGGAATGTCCAAGCATGGCAGGAGAAAGAAGGTGAATATTTGAGGAGTCCAGTTGTGAAAACACACACTTTTCACCATAGAGGATGGTGACAACTATTGCATGCACTATTAATACAGGCGCAAAGATGGCAAATAAAATAAACAGCCAATATGCTAGGGAAGACATATATCATATATGCTATACTCAAAAGGCATGGACATCCATATTTCAATGTAAATGAGGCTGTTATTTTAAAATTAGGCCAAACCCCCCTCCCCCCCCCCCCCCCAAAAAAAAGACAAATGTAAACTACAAGGCGAACAACAAATGAGACAGTAGCATGGCCTACTTGAAGTTGAAGATAAAGTAAAGCGACAACACAAGGGTAGGACTTATGTTAAAACATAGCTGGCACTTACCCAAATCCGCTCGAGATCGGCTGTCTCCTTTCTCCCATTCGGCATGCCGCATGCGACGTGCCACTTGCTCCCAGGCTACTTCCTTCCGTACACGATCCTGGTACCCATTACTCCTGCTGTCCCACAGTTCTGGCCGCTCTTGGACCAAGGAAATTAATTTTTCCACATTCCACCTTGGCATGGTTAGCAAGTTCTCTTGTCTGCACATACACACACAACTTGCCACACGGTGGAGAGGGATCTGTAATCTATTTGCCAAGCCTGCTGGCTCTCCACTTCCGGTATTATTTTCCAGATATTGCCAAAAGACAGGCTGACAAGTTGCCAAATGCTTGCCATGGGATCCGCCAAAAAATGCGGACACGGAACGCGGATGACACACGGATGGCCATCCGCAGTTTTTCACGGTCCCATTGACTTGAATGGGTCCGCGAACCATTTTTCGCGGAAAAGAATAGGACAGGTTATATTTTTTTGACGGACAGGAATCACGGACCACGGACCCGGAGGACAAATGGTGCATTTGACGAGTTTTCCACGGACCCATTGAAAACCAATGGGTCCGCAGAAAATCACGAAAAACGGAGGCACGGACATGGAATCAAACAACGGCCGTGTGCATGAGGCCTTTTTGACATGAGGTGCACTGGAGCGTTCTCCCAATCATTGTGTGGGTTTACTAGCTTATGGAACACTGTCACTCGTGATCAGTCCAATCACAGAGTGGAGGGGGAGGTACTCTAGCCAGGCGCTGTGTGAAAATGCAATGCATGCTGACTTAGATATTAACGAGACTGAGGGATCTCCACAGCGCATGACCTGCTCTGAGTCCCGATGCGCACAGACTTAGAAGTAAGTATGTGACAAAGCGCTATCAGAACTGTGATAGCTGCAGGAGAAAGACATTACAATTTATTGCCAAAATGTCCTACTACTTAGGAGAATCCCACTATCTGTAACCTTTTATCGGAAGTATCGCCAATGATTTTAAGACCTCAAAGGAAATCGGGTGACTAGTAGTGACCACTCTGAATTATTTCGGAAAAAATAATAATGACAACAAGAATGAGAGAAGGGGTCAGACCCACTGATGTATGGAAAAATGGAAAAGGAAGACAAAAGGAAGACAAAATACCTCTTCTTATCACCAAGTCTCAATCTTGGTCTCAAAGGGCTCTCTTTCATATATGAAAAGTAGGTAAGTAGAATGATGGAATACAACCATAATGGCCTATTAACACACTAAGTGAAATAATCTATAAATTGGAAGAAAATGTAAAACCTTCATTTTGCCCTTTCGGACTCAGACTATCTAGTCTGTAAATCCACTTAGTTTCTTTTTGCAAGAGGAGTCTATCAAGTGTTTTCTTACAGACCCCCCAAAAAGATAAACATTTGGGGTCACCCGGATGATACTGTCTCACGTGTCTTGATATTGTTGTCAGCTTCCGTATTGATACTGCTGATGTGTTGACTAAAACGGCGTCTAAACTCTTGTATGATCTTATATGGTCTTATATAATTATAATAACATATAATTGGTTTAAAAAATAAAAAACAGTAAACATGTTTGGTATTGCCGCATCAGTAATGACCTGATCTATAAAAAGGATCATGGAATTAGAATTGCAATTTTGCCTACCTCACTTCTTCAACTACCTCACTTCAAAAAATAGTATGAAAAGTGATCAAAAGAGTACACAAAATTAGTACCAATCAAACCATGACCCGAAAAAAATAAGCCCCTACATAAGACAATCAGCCAAAAAATAAAAAAAATATGGCTTTCAGAAAATGGAGACACAAAAACATGATTTAAAAAAAAAAATGCTTTTATTGTGTATAAAAATTTTTAAAAAATAGACATATTAGGCAGTGTCCGTAACAACCTGCTCTATAAAAATATCATGTGATCCAACCCGTCTGGTGAACGCCATAAAAAAATAAAAAAAAAATCAGGCCAAAAAAGCCATTTACAAAAGTGTAATACCAAGTGATTAAAAAGTCATATGTGCCCCAAAATTGTACAAATCAAACTGACATCTCATCCTGCAGAAAATTAGGCCCTACCTAAGACAATCGTACAAAAAAATTTAAAAAAAATACGTCTTTCAAATGGAGACACAAAAACATGATTTTTTCTATAAAAATGCTTTTATTGTGTAAAATAAAATTAAAAAATTTGACATATTAGGTGTCGCCATCTCCGTAACAACCTGCTCTATAAAAATATCATAGGTGAAAATAGGTGAACATTTTAAAAAACAAAAATAAAAACTGTGTCAAAACAGCCCTTTTTGGTTACCTTGCCTCACAAAAAGCGATAAATATATCACAGCATTCATTTTCATTTTTCACAACACCTTTGGAAAAAGAAAGGAGTAATCTTATTGGTTGCTATGGGCAACTAAGCCAGTTCTACTTTACACCAGTTTGATAAATGACCCCATATATGTATACACCAGTCCTGGCATGGGAGAGACCAGAGGTCACACTAAATTCTTTTCTGAAGAGTAAAAATACTCCTCCTTACAGTATTTTTAGCTGGGGAGCAGTACTAATTTTGCAGTAATTTATAAATAATATATAGGCCCACGGCCACATAACATTATGAGGCTGCCATTTCTGCAGGGAAAATGCCTTCTGTGCAGAAATAGCAAATGTAGAAATTTTATATTTATCCAACATCATACGACATAAGACCACTGCTGCCATAACGCTGTCATACACATTGCCACCATAACGTTACCATACACAGTGCCACCATCTATTCCACAGAGTCACAGTTTTTACAGTGAAGAAGCTTTGACGCTTCTGGAGACTGAACTTTTTCTTCTCCAGTCGGAGGCAGCGCCCCCTTGTCTTTTGAGAGGATTTTACATGGAACAGTTTTTCACCGTATTTTTTGCATAGCCCATTTATATATTTGTATAGGTTAATCATCTCCCCTTAGATGTCTCTTCTCAAGACTAAATAAATTCTTTCTTCATAACTAAGACCCTGCTAACTAAGAATTCTGTTTTGGTTCTATTATCTACACTTGCATGTAAGTATTAGTAGCAGGCCACAGTTCTCCCTGGCTTCCGAAAGCCACAACATAATTATTTAGGACAAAGAGAATGAGATTAATGACTGGATGGCTCAGTCCTCCTCTCTGTGATAGCAGGATGATGTGGAGGTCACCTCTGAGTCTGACACTATGCCTTAAAGGGTTTCTGTCATCAACTTTTGACATTATAAGCTGTCTGACATTAGCTATGTGCTAATGTCAGACCAGCTTGATAATGTCTTTTTTATAAAAATCGGATGTATATTTAGGCAGAAAAACTTACTTTTATAATATGTAAATTAGCCTCTAGGAGCAGGGGGGCGTTGCCCTGCTCCTAGCGGCTCCGTCCGGCAACCTGCTGGCACGCCCCTTCTTACTTTGAGTGACAGTGCGGGGAAGCGATCCTCCTGCACTGTCTTCTTCTGAAATCCCGCGCCTGCACGGCCGCTCTGTATTCGGCGCAGGCGCAGTGAGCTGAGGAAAGCAGGCACCAGCGTCCTCTGCTCACCGCGCCTGCGCCGAATACAGAGCGGCGACGCAGGCGCGGGATTTCAGAAGAAGACAGTGCAGGAGGATCGTCTCCGCACTGTCACTCAAAGTAAGAAGGGGCGTGCCAGCAGGTTGCCGGACGGAGCCGCTAGGAGCAGGGCAACGCCCCCCCTGCTCCTAGAGGCTAATTTACATATTATAAAAGTAAGTTTTTCTGCCTAAATATACATCCGATTTTTATAAAAAAGACATTATCAAGCTGGTCTGACATTAGCACATAGCTAATGTCAGACAGCTTATAATGTCAAAAGTTGATGACAGAAACCCTTTAAAGCTGGGGTCACAGCATTCCTCCTGCATCTCCTCCTTGCAATCCCAGAGAAGCCTTTCAGTTTCATTCTCTCTGTCTTCACTGCGACCTCCTGGTGGGACACTCTCTTTTTTCCTAAGAAGAGGCAACAAAACCCCACCATGCACTACAGAAGATAGTCAAGAAACTCTCCCTGAGTTGTGTGAGAACAGTCAACGTTTGGACTGCCATGAGAAGGAGGCTCAGAGGGAGGTGAGGGCCACCATGCATAGCTGTGTGGGTGGTGGTAGTAGTGGTACCTGTAGCCAAGGTGGTGGCAGTAGGGGCTGTGGCTGTGACAGTGGCACTCTGGGAAAATATAGAACTGGGAATCGGGAGGTTGGGCCTTGTCTGTTCCATGCTGTGCAGCTACTACTGCTCCTACTATTGCAGCCCATGCCACTATTACCCTACTCTTTACATATGCACACTGTACTGTGCTGCTCCCAATTAAAAGGAAGCAGCAAAATGTTTCCAGGCTCTTTCAGAACAAGCCACACTTGTGCGTGTATAAATATGGGCAGACATTCTGTCCCCATTGAGGCATAATTTCTGGACGATTGGTCCCAAAAAGCCACTGTTTTCTTTCCCATACCATCATGTGTTTAAGCATCATCTTCCCTTGATAAGGGACCATTTTTGGAAGCTTTCTAATATGAGAAAGCATAGCACATGTGAGGGTGCAGTGTGTTTTTTAACACACCGTTGTTAACCTGTAGCTATATATGTCACTGTCCCTCTGATATTATTTATGATTGCTGTCCTTGCATTCAAGAACTTAGGGAGAGGGGAGGGTAAGAGCAAAATTTATTTAAAAAATTGACAAAAAAAGATAATATATTGTTATAAAAAATCCTAAGAGATTGCAGTGAGTTATATACCAATTTCCATGGCAATTGGAGCAACTTCAATTTGTGTAGAATTGATTTGGAGACAAATTGAATTTTTTCAAAAAGTTGAAGAATCGAACACAAAACTAATTTCGAGGTATTCACTCATCCAAATTATATGTCCAAATTATCCCTCATTGTGTGCCTATGTAAATTCATTCTCAAACAGAGATCTTCCATAGTTTCTTCCCATATAGATGCCGTGACTGTAGTATTATAAAGCAAATCCTCACTAGGAAGTCATTATCTATGAAGATGAAGGGAAGAGACGTGGGGGTGGGGGATAGTATTTTTGAAGTTATAATACAATGCTACCATTGTCTCCTAGCAACCATGATAACTCCCATTCCGTAGGTGATACATCCTACACTAGTGTGAATCACGGATTCTCAAGTAATAAACATTATCCACCAGAACAAGATACAAACATAAATCTTACATTTTATTATGCCAGGGAACTCATTTACAAAGTATCAGAAATCCTACTCAGCTTCACTGCTTCTGTTTAACTCTTTTAACACCAGAAGCAACTTTTTTAAAATCACATTTTCCCAGCAGTAAATTAGAATGAGCTGTTTCCAGATGCCAATATAAAATTGCAGTCACGTTTGATAAGAAACAGAATGGTAGAAGTAGATTCAATCAACTGATGATCCTGCCACAAAATCAGTTATGTGATATGAAATTAAACGTAATGATAATTCATGCTTGAATAATATTTAACTGCTTTACTGCTGGAGTGTGCAGGACATAAACAGCATGTTCTTATAGACTGTGTAACCTCATTTAAATGAGTATACACAGCATTAAAGCTGATTCCTGGCTTCATTTTGTAGGTTCTAGAAAGAGATAAGTCTCGTATGGTACAGGTACACTCTCTGGGCCAATGAGAGCGATGTCATATTTTCGTTTGCAGAGGGGCTCACCCAAACATGCACAAAGGACCTCACATTTAAAAATATAGTAAATCTGGCATAATGTAATTTATAGGGATGCTCCCAAACTTATATATTGATGACCTATCCTCATGATAGGTCATCAATAACAGATTGGGGGGGGTCCAACACCCAGCACCCTCACTAATTAGTTGCTTCAGCAGCTGCCAGAAACAATAAAGTGGATGCTCACCACATCACGGATGCGGACCCATTCACTTGTATGGGTCCACAATTCGGAAGGTGTGCTGTGTAACGGAGGCACAGAACCCCACGGAAGCACTACGGAGTGCTTCCGTGGGGTTCCACACCGCAAAAAAATAGAACTTGTTCTATTTTTTTTTTTTTTGTGATGCGGACAGATCAGGGACTCATTCAAGTTGAATGGGTCTGGATCCGTTGTGGCAGCCACACGGATAGTGCCTATGCATTGGGGACCGCAAATTGCGATCCCCAATACACAGAATGGCTGAGCAACAGCCTTGTGCATGAGCCCTTAAAAGGGTTATCCAAGACTATAAAATGCTCCTCCATATGCCAAGCCCCTCACAATGAATATACTTACCTCGCTTTCCGCTCGCTGCAGCGCTCCAGGTCCCCGCACAGCTGCTTCTCCCTGTGTGTGGATGAAAACTTCCGGTATCAGGGAGGAGCAGCCAATGGCAGGCGGGGACAGGGACGAGCAGTCCACTAGCATCGCGGGTGACGTCATATGGGGGAACATTTTATATTCTTGGATAACCCCTTTAAAGAGGGCCTTTCACCACTCCTTACATGCCTACTTTAATAGCTTCATGCATTCCCCATGTAATAACAATTCTGGAGCATATACTCTTAGTAACATAGTATAGTAACATAGTATATAAGACCGAAAAAAGTCATTTGTCCATCCAGTTCGGCCTGTTTCCTACAAGTTGATCCAGAGGAAGGCAAAAAACCCCTGTGAGGCAGAAGCCAATTTTCCCCACTTAAGGGGAAAAAATTCCTTCCCGACTCCAATCAGGCAATCAGAATGACTCCCTGGATCAACGACCCCTCTCTAGTAGCTGTAGCCTGTAATATTATTATACTCCAGAAATACATCCAGGCCCCTCTTAAATTCCTTTATTGTACTCACCATCACCACCTCCTCAGGCAGAGAGTTCCATAGTCTCACTGCTCTTACAGTGAAGAATCTTTTTCTATGTTTGTGTACAAACCTTCTTTCCTCCAGACGCAGAGGATGTCTCCTTGTCACAGTCAGTCATGGGGATAAATAGATGATGGGACAGATCTCTGTACTGACCCCTGATATATTTATACATAGTTATTAGATCTCCCCTCAGTCGTCTTTTTTCTAAAGTGAATAACCCTAATTTTGATAACCTTTCAGGGTACTGTAGATCCCTCATTCCAGTTATTACTTTAGTTGCCCTCCTCTGAACCCTCTCCAGCTCTGCTATGTCTGTCTTGTTCACAGGACCCCAGAACTGTACACAGTACTCCATGTGTGGTCTAACCAGTGATTTGTAAAGTGGTAGGACTATGTTCTCATCACGGGCGTCTATGCCCCTTTTGATGCAACCCATTATCTTATTGGCCTTGGCAGTAGCTGCCTGACACTGGTTTTTGCAGCTTAATTTGCTGTTTATTAAAATTCCTAGATTCTTTTCCATGTCAGTGTTACCGAGTGTTTTACCATTTAATATGGACGGGTGACTTCCATTATTCCTTCCCATGTGCATAACTTTACATTTGTCAGTGTTAAACCTCATCTGCCATTTCTCTGCCCAAGCCTCCAATCTATCCAGATCCCTCTGTAGCAGAAAACTGTCCTCTTCAGTGTTAATTACTTTACACAGTTTAGTGTCATCTGCAAAAATTGATATTTTACTGTGCAGGCCTTCTACAAGATCATTAATAAATATATTGAAGAGAATAGGGCCCAATACTGACCCCTGAGGTACCCCACTAGTTACAGTGACCCAATCTGAGTGCGTACCGTTAATAACCACCCTCTGTTTTCTATTACTGAGCCAGTTACTTACCCACTTACAGATATTTTCTCCCAGTCCGAGCATCCTCATTTTATATACTAACCTTTTATGAGGTACGGTGTCAAATGCTTTGGAGAAGTCCAGATATACGACATCCATTGATTCGCTGCTGTCAAGTCTAGAACTTACCTCCTTATAGAAGCTGATTAAATTCGTTATGGCTCTATGTTGGACCATTCCTCTATTATTTCTGTTAGAAGTTATGACTGAATTGCTATTAGCCTTCAGTAAGGGTACAGAGGGGTGGTAACCAGTTGGGGGGGTGTACCTGCACAGTCTGAAAATGGCAGCACTGATTGGATAGAGTCAGACTGTGCAGGTACACCCCCCCAACTGGTTACCACCCCTCTGTACCCTTACTGATAACTAATAGCAATTCATTCATAACTTCTAGTGCAAATAATAAAGGAATGGCACAACATAGAGACATAAGAAAAGATGTTCCAGAATTGTTATTACGTGGGGAATGCACAAAGCTATTAAAACAGGAATGTCAGGAGAGGTGACAGGTTCTCTTTAAGGGTTATTTTCCATTAACAGTGGTATAATTAAAGTATGCCCAATGTCAAGGAAATTAGCCCCCTTCCCTGTTATACATAATTTTGTTAATATTGGTAAGATGTCTGGCTGTAGAAAGGTTAATAGTAATAATAATGCATATGTTTTGACTGCTTCCTGTGGTATCAATGAGCTTTACAACTAAATCACGTATGAGTCAGTCACTGGACTCTGCTGCTCTGACAACACGGGTAGCTTAATGTAATAATCTGTAGTACTAAATACTAGACAGGGAAGTCATTGGCTTGGGAGGTTAATTGTACAGGAAAGCATTGCATGAAATAGGATTTATAGTCTGTTTTCACATAAAAAAAGTAATTATGAAATTGCATATTTTGCAGGAAGCAATGCACTAGCAATTTTACCATGTGTCATCCAATGATAGTCTGTGCAGGAAGAGGTGGCTTAACAGATGTTCTATGGCAATATGACTTTTCCCTAATGATAACATTATGCTAAACCAGTGGCATTGTTAGGGCCTTAAAAGATTTGAATCTTAGGCCCGGAGTATGTTCCTGACCTTACTTAGTATGTTTGGTATTACAGTATGCAATCCTTCATCTAATGTTCTTGATGGCATTTTAGTACTACTGTATAAACAGTGGTGGGACTAAATTGTAATCCTCATGTAAAAGCTAGCAAATGGACAGCGCCGACAGCATAAGTTGAGAGTGCGCCCCATAATGCTGACAGTTAAAGTGCCCCCATAAGGCTACATTCACACGACCGTATTTTTCATTCCGCATCCGATCCGCATCCTTTTCCGTTTTTTGCGGAATAGATACGGTCCCATTCATCTCTATGGCCTTTTAAAATTTGCGGACAACTTTCCGTAAGTTGTCCGCATCCGTGTGTCCGCATATTTCATCCGCAAAAATATGAAGCATGTCCTATAATTGTCCGCAAAAATCGGTCCGCAGCCCCATAGAAGTCAATGGGTCCGCAAAAAACGGATAACATACGGAAAGGTTTCCGTATGTTATCTGTATTTTGCTGGATCCGTTCCGTATTATTATTAGAATATTTTATTGAAGAACATGCCCCTATGGGTTGGGCTAAATATTGTTGTGTACAAGAAAAACTATAGATTCAAGATGCCTCGTATAGATGTCAGCAAGCTCATAGTGCTAATCCAAGACAGGCCTGTAATTTGGGACTCTAGAAAGGATATTTATCATGACCGTGTCAGAAAGGACAAGGCATGGGAGGAAGTAGCCCAGGAGCTTTTACCGGACGAATGGGCAGTATTCAAAAGCGAAAAACGTTCTGGCCTAAGTATACCCTTTTTATCATATATTTTAAATATGGTATTGAGTAAAATATTGTCTTTTGTCATTTATATAGTTATCAAGGCCTGTTGCATCCCTGTTTTGCCATCTTTAGGACAGAATGAATGAACATGTGACTTCTCCACATTCGTTTCCTTGACAACTAATTTTATCTCTCTTTTTTTTTTTTCCCTCCCTCCAGTTCAGTATTTTGCGGATCCGCAAAAAACGGAAGACATACGGAAGCCTTCTTCCGCAAAATGCGGACATACGGCTTCCGTTTTTTGCGTCCGTCAAATACGGATGAAAAAAATACGGTCGTGTGAATGTAGCCTAATAGTAATAGCTAGTAATTGTAGTGAAAACTACAGCGTTCCCTTGCTAGTCTCCATAATGAAACCCTCCATAACTTTGTCAGCCACAGAATACCCATAATTGTGCCAGACAAAGAGCCCACATATTTTAAAATATCCAGGACACTGCTGATGAATTCACTATAAAAGTTTTTACATCCGTCCAAACTCAGCAGAAAGTCAAGGAGAGTAGGGCTGCCACTGCTTTGAGTGCTGCAATGATATGCTGTTGAATGTTATATTGCCATCGTAGGCACGATCTTATGACTGCACCATTGTGTGTCCGCGATGTGGTAAACTCTTTTTAAGGGGATCTTCAGGAATGATTTAAAATGGCTGCAAGCAATTGTCCTTGATGGCGATTAGGACTGGTTGCCTCCACTTGCAGAGCTGTCCAGGGAGGGTAAGGAGGCAGGACCTCAGTACACTGAGGGTGGGGAGGCAGGACCTCAGTACACTGAGAGTGGGGAGGCAGGACCTCAGTACACTGAGGGTAAGGAGGCAGGACCTCAGTACACTGAGGGTAAGGAGGCAGGACCTCAGTACACTGAGAGTGGGGAGGCAGGACCTCAGTACACTGAGAGTGGGGAGGCAGGACCTCAGTACACTGAGGGTAAGGAGGCAGGACCTCAGTACACTGAGGGTAAGGAGGCAGGACCTCAGTACACTGAGAGTGGGGAGGCAGGACCTCAGTACACTGAGGATAAGGAGGCAGGACCTCAGTACACTGAGGGTAAGGAGGCAGGACCTCAGTACACTGAGGGTGGGAAGGCAGGACCTCAGTACAGTGCTCTACAATAGATGATAATGATGTAATGCTGCCTACATTGTCATTATGACTGAGCGGCCTGACAGGAACGCTCACCAATGTGTAGTATATGCAAGTACCAGAGCGTTTTATGTAGTGAGGCCACTGCCTCACACCACCTAGACAGCTCTGCAAGTGGAGGCAACCAGTCCTGCTCACATTCTAGGACAGGTTGCTCGCAGCCATTTTAAAACATTCCTGGAGAACCCTTCTAAGCTGCAACAGAAAAAATATAAAATATGCCTATTGCAGTCTTCTAGGCCATACTGAACCTGTATTTGCTTCTGAGTTTATATGAAGATACACAGAGGTTTTTTAGAACATTGTACAGAGATTGTCATCACTCACATCTGTCTCGGAACCCACTGGTGCTCACAATCTAAATTTGAAATTAATCTATGTTTTTGGAGAGTGGGAGAAAAATCAGAGGTAACCCACTCAAACACATGGAGAACATACAAACCCCATGCAGATGTTGTCATTGGTATGTACATTACTTTGGAAACCAAGACACCGGCATTTTATCTCATATCCTCACTCTAGTCATATTGCCACATACAGCTTTTGGGGTTCAATCCACATGCTTAGTGCTTCCCTTCCACATGCTGCCCATTCTTCCTTGCTTGTGTGGACCAGATCAAAGCTAAAAATTACAAAACTGAACAGGAAACTAAAACTAATCTTAACTATAGGAAACTTACAGACTTTCATTTAAAGTCTCTAGCATCTAATGGTAACAAGAATAGCATTGGCAAATGAGCAAGACGGAAGTACATGTCTCGAAACATGTGGTAAGTGATGCATAGTGGACGATACAGCATACAGTAGATAGAAATGCTGTCCAACAGAGAGCCCTAATAAGAAAGCAGGAGCTTTCTTAAAGTTCACAGGAAGGATGGTTAATATATGCCAAACTCATATCATTCATTAGCAGCAACAGGATGTTTGTGAATTCACCAAATGATAGACCCGAGCTTCCAGATAACAACTCTGAAGTCAGCTTCAAATGGAAACAGCTAGTACTGGACTATGTACTGAGAGGTCCAGGGTTAGACTGACCCACCAGAGGATCCTCCAGTGGGCCCAGTCTCTGAAGCCATAGTGGGCCCCAAAGGTCCAGGAGAAAAATCTCATTTGGAGCTAATCATTTCCCACTAGGGTCTATTTCTTTATTTCTAAACCCGTTAGACTTTATTGATGATATAGAGTTTGAGCCCCAAGAATAATTCCTTTAGTGGGCCAGAGGAACCCCAGTGTGACACTGGACAGGTCCACATTATTGTCTCAGAATCTGAGCCCACCTTGACCTTCAGAAGAGCTCTAGGGAAAAATACCTCCATAATAGGATGCTGTATGGAAGCCCCATGCAGCAACACACAGAATACCTACAACTCCTTTGGCTTTTATGCAGGCTCCCTGCTAAGTGTATGACATCTAACTGAAAGAAATAGCTAGTTCTTCTCTAGGGACCCAGGTTGGTGTGCTAGCATATTGAACATGAATGTGTGAATAAAACTAGCACAAAACATAATAAAACACAATGCTAACACTTTTATGCTTATGACGTTAATTATATATCTGCATTTGAAGATGTTAATGCAGAAATAATAACATAGTTACTGCAGACAGATCTTTAAATATAAATTTGTGGTTACAAACATAACTGAAATGTTCAGACAGTTTAAATGCATAAGGCTTTCACCTAAATACATCCATACTTCACAATCATGTTGATGTATTTGTTCAGACAAAAGATGTGTCATTTGTTTTCCACCTTTAACTACTACCCTTGCATGAGTAACTACGCCCTGCTTATCAGTGTTTACCATAGCAGGAATCTCCTACATGTTCCAGCCCTTAAAATCAATTATTTACCAAGTTATTCATTGAGAAATTTAGAAATGTATTATAAGCTACTTTCACATCTGCGTTTTCTTTTCCGGTTTTGAGATCCGGCAGAGGATCTCAAAACCAGATGAAAATGCTTCAGTTTTGTCCCTACTCATTGTCAATGGGGATAAAACTGAGAAAACTGCAACAGAGGGTATCAGAATGTATTCCGTTCAGTTCTGTTGCACTCCCATCCCAGAAACAAAACGTTTTTGTATGCGTCATGGGATAAGGCATGAAAGACAAAGTGAGCCAATGGTGCTAGATCCGTTTTTTCCCGGTCACGAAAAAAAAAAACCAGATGAGGCGCCCATTGCCTTACAATGGTTTTAGTGCCAGATCCGTCTTGTTCATTTTAGAGATAATACAACCGGATCCATTTTGAACGGATGCAGATGGTTGTATTATGGGCCAGATGCGTTTTTGCTGATCCCCAACTGGATCCAGCAAAAACGCAGATGTGAAAGTAACCTAAGGTAGAGAGCAGGAGGGAAGCGACACTTAGTTGTCCGTTTGTCAAACCCCTATTTTAGTTTAAAGCACAAGACTAAAGCTGTCGTTCCCAACAATCTGCCCGTTTAAATGTGCTGCGGATCACCCAATGAACAAGCGAAATGCCCGTTCATCGGATAATGATGTCATTCATGCAGGCACCTCCGATCATAGTTTCTGGGCAGCAGATCCTGTGGTCTAAACAGCGATTTGCTGCTCTGTATGAGGACATGGGATCGCAATAGTACCCTCTGAGAAATCACCCCCCAAGAAAGGACATACCCTCAATCTGTACCAGAAAGGACACACCCTCTGAGAAAGGATAACCTCCATCTGTAGCAGAAAGGACACACCTCCAAGCAGCCAGCTTGAAACATATCTAGCAGAGTAATTGGAATAATGAGGTACAGGATTGATTCCTGCTTGTTAGGCCTCTTGCACACAAATGTTGTGCATCCGTTCCGTGCATTGGGGACCGTAATCTACGGCCCCCGAACGGTGCACGGGCAACGTCCGTGTGGCGGCCGGGACGGATCGAGACCCATTCAACTTGAATACGTCGGTGAGCCATCCGCAGCGCAAGAAAATAGAACAAGTTCTATTTTTCTGCGGTGCAGAGGCAAAGACAGAAACACCATGGAAGCACTGCGTAGTGCTTCAGTGGGGTTCTGATCTGTGCTTCCGTTCAGCATCTCCGTGATAGCGGACCCAATCAGGTAAATGGGTCCGCATCCGTGATGTGGAGTGCACACGGGCCAGTGCCCGTTTAAAAATGTCTATAAGTATATACTTTACTGGCTGAAAATATGATTTGCAGAGAGCATGTATATGGAATAATCACAGTATGGAGGAATATACTAAAATTTTCTGCTAAACTACTTAGCAAACTAAAATAAGAAGTGAAAATGAAATACAGAAAGAGAAAATGCAATTTATGAGGAAAATTAGAAAAAATAAATCTGGTTTTAAACAACATTTATTTCACACTTATTTCTAACAAATAAAAAAAACATGGTAAAGGAAAAAGATTACAAAATAACCAGATAGCAGCATGAAGTAATTGTTTTAATTTGCTGCCAAATGACAGGTTATTACATTGTGACAAGTACTCTTTGGATGTAGCTAATAGATCCACTTATATAAATGAAATGTTCTCCACAAATCATGTGCTGCTACATTCTGTGTACTATAAACTGGGATGAGGACTAAGGTGGAATACATTCGGCTTTAGGTCACCCGGATGAGTGGGATTTGGAATAGCCCTTGAGTAGCCTTTGGCCTGTCTGTAATTTTCTTTTGATTAGTAAACTGATTTACATTCTGAAGTTCAAAGATAAACTCCAAACTGAGAGTCAGGCAAATAACAGCCTCCATTCTGAGTCCAGTTTCAAAACACTTTACTGCTTATTGGCCACTTAGCATAAAAAAAAAAAAAGTTCCTGCACAAAGAATGGTGAAGGTGTATGTTGTCTGTCATGAGGAAGGACTGTACATATTATCTGGTCTGAAACGCGTTGACAATACTGGCATGAATGATGTTGATATGACTTGGAGATTTTAATCGCTCAATAAAGATCGAATTGAATTCTATCCCATCCACTGCTGGAGCTGGACTTTTTCCTTCTTTATGAAGGGTTAAGAGTTTCCTTGGTTTTGATACTGACATGGAGGCAGAGGCATAATGGCATACCTTCCATGAAGGCAGACAATGTGACAGCTATGGAGACCGAGGAGATGGCAGACACCTGCAATGAACTTCTGTTCCCAACATGAAAACACTGCACTTTCACACAGGTACCACTAGGGGGAACTCAGGGCAAAGAGATTTTTACAGCTTTCATTGCAGTCAGTGGTAAATGAATAATTTTCTATGCACTGAGCCTCCCTAGTGGTGGCACCAGACAGTTAATAATACACTAAGGGAAGCTTTAACAATGTCCTGATGTCAGTTGTGTGGTGAAAATGCATTGAATTACTGTGTTTAGAATGAACCATATGTATGAAGCACCTGTTCCACTTTTTTTAACATAGTAGTCCAATGAAGGGGTGAAATGGAAGGCGACTTTAAAAAAAAAAAAAATTGTACATAAAATAGTGTGCAAGGCATTGCACATAGCATTCCACATTGCCTGGGAGAGTTTGATGCATTCATACTGGGACACTGAGTGGGGAAGTGGCCATACAAAATTTTGCTATGGGGCCCTATGAGATCTGTATATGTTCCTGGAAACTCATGCAAAATTTGCAAAAGGGTCCCAAATGACCATGTGCTATTTATAATACTGGTGCCAAAGTCGCTTTTTGGGTCCCCTGGGCACCAAGGCTTGGATGCAACTGCTACCATTTTACCCCTATAGGTAAGCATCTGTATAGATAAACTGACACTGTCTAGGCTTAAGGACCAGGGCATATAAGGCTCATTTACATGGTTGTGTTAGCAATCTACTGTATGCAGTTCAAACAAGAGCGGATTGAAAGGTATTTTCTCACTTCAGCAAATGGGATTTATCATGTAGAGAAAGTTAATACAAGCCACTTACTAATATATTGTGATTGTCCATATTGCTTCCTTTGATGGCTGGATTCATTTTCCCGTCACATTATACACTGCCCGTTTCCATGGTTATGACCACCCTGCAATTCATCAGCGATGGTCGTGCTTGCACACTACAGAAAAAAGCGTCAGCCTCTCTGGTGGCCGGGACCATGTAACCCCCTGAGCCCACATAGGCCAGTGATTTTTCCTATATTTCGCAAGCATGACTACCACTGATGGATTGCACGGTGGTCTGTAACCATGGAAACGAGCAGTGTATAATGTGATGGAAAATTAATCCAGCCAGCAAAGGAAGCAATATAGAAAAGCTCACAATATATTAGTAAGTGGCTTGCATTAACTTTTTGTACATGATACAGTAAATGCCACTTACTGAAGTGAGACAACCCCTTTAACCCCTTCCCGGCATGTTACGTACTATTTCGTCATGGAAGTCAGTGACTTCCCGCATTTGACGTAATAGTACGTCATGGTGATGGGGCGTGCACCAGAGCAGTGTGCGCCCGATCACTGCAGGGGTCAGGCAGTCCCTGATAGCCGGGCCCCTGCTGCTGACCGCGACATTTGGTTTGCTTCGGCTGAGGTAGCCCATTGAGTCCCTGCGCTGCTGTGGCGGGGACCCGATGGGTGACAAGGCAGCCCAATGCCATGCAGAGGCTGCCCAATGCCTTGTACGGCATCGGGACCTGCCTTGTACAGGTTCCCAAGAGATCCAGCCTCAGTGTAATATGCTAACAGGCAATGCATTACAATACAGATGTATTGTAATGCATTGTAGAGGGGATCAGACCCCCAGAAGTTGAAGTCCCAGAGTGGGACACAAATAAAGTTTTAAAAAAATGTTAAAAAAAGTGTTTTTAATAAAAAAAATTAAGTTTCAAGAAGAAAAAAGAAAAAATTGCCCTTTCCACAGACTTTATAATAAAAAATTGAAAAAAAGGAGAAACACATATTAGGTATCGCCGCATCCATAAGAGTCGGTTCTATAAATATATCACATGATCCACCCCGTTCAATAAACACCATATAAAAATTTTTTAAAAAACCGTGTCAAAAAAAGCTATTTTTGTCACCTTACATCACAAAAAGAGCAACACCAAGCGATCAAAAAGGTGTATGTTGGACAAAATGGTACCAATAAAACCGTCACCTCATCCTGCAAAAAATAAGACCCATAAAAGGTTAGTATATAAAGTTAGGATGCTCGGACTGGGAGAAAATGTCTGTATGTGGGTGGGTGTATGTGTCTGTAACTGGCTGAGTGACA
The DNA here is from genome assembly GCA_033119425.1 of Bufotes viridis. Taxonomy (NCBI): domain Eukaryota; kingdom Metazoa; phylum Chordata; class Amphibia; order Anura; family Bufonidae; genus Bufotes; species Bufotes viridis. The sequence continues at coordinate 129,049,499 of CM065590.1, forward strand.
GAAAACAGAGGGTGTGTAACGGGGTGCCGAGGGCAGACATGGTGACCTTGCTAGCTGGGAGGCTCCCTGCTCCTTGGTCTGCCTTGAACGCCGAGCTGATCACTCGGCGCTCGACTTGTCGGTCTGTTGGTCATGTGACGCTGGCCACGTCACATGACCCTCACTCCCACTATAAATACAGGCGGCCTGCTGGCCACAGGTTGCCTGTGATTTTTGTCCTATAGGCTGTGTACCTTTTGTTATTTGCTACCTTTGGAATTGAACCTGGATTCGCCTCTTGACATCTCTTCTGCCTGCTCCCTGTACCTTGACGTTAACTCTAGGATTTCGACCTCGGTTTGTTTACGGATTTGCCTTTGCCTCTTCCTTGTTCTGACTTGACCTCCTGGACTGACCTCGGCTAGTTGACTCCTCTCACCTTTGTTTTTGGCTACCTCTGGTCTACTTCTTTGGCTGTCCTCTTCCCTGCCGTCTCTCTCTCTCTGCTTGCACTTAGTAGGTTAGGGACCGTCGCCCAGTTGCGCCCCGTCACCTAGGGCGGGTGGTGCAAGTAGGCAGGGACAGGGGACCGGGTGGCAGCTCAGGGGGTGCACCTACGCTCTATCTTGCTACCTGTTACTCTACCCTCGTGACAGGGTGGTTATTAGCGGTACACACTCAGATTGGGTCACCTCAGGGGTCAGTATTGGGCACTATTCTCTTCAATATATTTTTTAATGATCTTGTAGAAGGCTTGCACAGTAAAATATCAATTTTTGCAGATGACACTAAACTGTGTAAAGTAATTAACACTGAAGAGGACAGTTTCCTGCTACAGAGGGATCTGGATAGATTCGGAGGCTTGGGCAGAGAAATGGCAGATGAGGTTTAACACTGACAAATGTAAAGTTATGCACATGAGAAGGAATAATGCAAGTCACCAGTACATACTAAATGGTAAAACACTCTGTAACACTGACATGGAAAAGGATCTAGGAATTTTAATAAACAGCAAAATAAGCTGTAAAAACCAGTGTCAGGCAGCTGCTGCCAAGGCCAATAAGATAATGGGTTGCATCAAAAGGGGCATAGATGCCCGTGATGAGAACATAGTCCTACCACTTTACAAATCACTAGTCAGACCACACATGGAGTACTGTGTACAGTTTTGGGCTCCTGTGAACAAGGCAGACATAGCAGAGCTGGAGAGGGTTCAGAGGAGGGCAACTAAAGTAATAACCAGAATGGGCAAACTACAGTACCCTGAAAGATTATCAAAATTACGGTTTTTCCTGGCGTCTCCACAACGGCATCCACCGGAGGATGTCCCCGCCTCCCCAGGACAGGAAACAACGCAGAAGCTGAGCTTTAAAAGGCCCCCTCCCCTTACCTGCTTCAGTTGTTTCCTGTCCTCGGGAGTTCGCGGAAGTCGCTCCTGGTTCGGGGAGCTGAAGAGCAGACCGTGCGCACCACCTTAGGACTGCCCCAAAGTGGAGGGTGGTGTAGAAGGTGGGGGTTATCCGGAGTCTCTTTGTGCCCGGACCCGCCTTTAGGCTTAAGCCCGTCGGCGACGGCAGCCCCGGGCTAACAGTTCCAGCTCTAAATCTCGCGGGGAACGGGATCGGCGCAGAGGAGGCCAGGCATTCTTTGTCAGCAGGGCTGATGTCATTGGCGCGCCGGATGTATCTCCAGCAGCGAGGAAGCGGCGTCCGGCATAGCATGTCAGCCACAGGAATGCCAGCCTCATCCATCATGCCTGAGGAGTCCGTCCACCGCCCAGAGCCCGGTAAGCCCCCTCCTTGTGGGGTCCCTCATTATGTGTTGGGGATACGTTGCACCAAGGGTTTATGTTAATAGCACCCTTCTGGTCACTGGTGAGGTGTAGGGCCCTTCCTTCCTCCTTGGTTATTTTAAAAATACTGGAGGCCCTAAAACTGTCCCATTATCTTATAGGGCAGAGAATCGGGTTCAAGGGTCAGCAGGGACCCCAAGAAAAAGAAGTGAACTATGTGCAGAAAGACCTTGCCGTTAAAATCCAATAAGTCCCTGTGCGAAAAGTGTATTGATAAAGTAGTTTCCGAAGAATCCCCTTTATTGATAGAATCTATGAAGGGTTTAATCAGGGACGAAATAAAATCTGCCCTGCAGGGTTTAGGCCCTTCCCAGCCAACTACCTCCCAGAGTTCTCCCCCAAGATCAAGATCGCTGGAGATTGTTAACTCGGATGAAGGCGAAATACATTCCGTTTCAAATTTGGATTCCTCCGAGGATGATTCAGGCAGGCCGTATTGCACACCAGAGGATACAGAGAGACTGTTAAAGGCCATAAAAAGTACAATGAATATTGAGGACCCCAAAGAACCCCAGTTGGTCCAGGATAAAATATTACACAGATTAGGGGAAAGGAAAAAGAGAGTATTCCCAATGCATAGTAGCATAGACTCACTTATTTCTAAGGAATGGAAAAATCCGGAAAAGCGTAATCCCATCCCGGGTGCCTTTAAGAGTAAATACCCGTTTGATAATGCGGTTTCCGCCAACTGGGATAAAACTCCAAAGATCGATGCCCCGGTAGCAAAGATCTCCAAAAGATCTGCTCTACCATTTGAAGACATGAGCCTCTTGAAAGATCCCATGGATAAGAGATGTGAGGGATACCTTAAGTGGGCATGGGAGGTAAATACAGCCATGCTAAGACCCAGCATTGCGGAGGCGTGTACTGCGGGATCCTTATCAATCTGGTTATCAGAATTGGAAAAAAACATAGCGGCTGGTACCCCTAGGGAAGAGTTGCTAAGGGCAATCCCCCTCCTCAAACAGACCTGTAATTTCCTTTCAGATGCCTCTACTGATCTAATTAGATTATCAGCGAGGTCCGCAGCCCTTTCTAACGCCTCTCTTAGGGCAATTTGGCTCTGGTCCTGGTCCGGGGATTTAAGTTCCAAAAGCCGGCTGTGTGCAATCCCCTGTGAAGGTGATAAATTATTTGGATCAGTACTTGAAGATATTCTTGAGAAGGCCTCAGACAGGAAAAAGGTTTTCCCCTCAGATTCTAAATTTTACCAGCAGAGGAGGTCCTTTCGTAATCAAAGGAGATTCAAAATGGACCAGAAAAAAAGAGAGTACTCCAACAGATGGCAGTCATCCAGGGGGAGAGGCAGAGGATATCTATTCAGCTCAGATCCCTCATCAAAAAACTCCAAAGAGTCAGCACAATGACGCCAGGCTACAAGTAGGCGGCAGGCTAAAAGCCTTTGTCACAGCCTGGGGGAAGATCACAACCTCCCAATGGGTGAAAAAGACATTAGAAGAGGGGTACAAAATAGAATTCTGCAATCCCCCCCCCCCCACACACACACACAAAATTACACATTCAACAGACCCTTTCGTCAGACAGAAAAACAACTCTAGAAGTAAAAATTCAGTCCCTTCTACAAAAACAGGTCCTGGTCCGAGTTCCACAACACCAAGAAAAACAGGGTTTTTATTCTCATTTTTTTAATTCTAAAACGGGTCCTTCAGGCTCATAATAAATCTAAAACAGCTAAATCTGTATATACAATACAAGAGGTTCAAGATGGAGTCAATCAGTTCAACAACAAATCTGCTATCACGCAATTGTTATATGGCAAGCATAGATCTTTCCGACGCATATTATCACGTCCCCATATATCAGGACTTTCAAAAATTTCAGAGAATTGCTGTAACCCTAAATGGGAGGGAGGTTCACTTTCAGTTTCAAGCCCTCCCCTTTGGAATATCTTCGGCCCCCAGAGTCTTTTCAAAGGTCATGGCAGAAGTAACGGGGTTTTTTCACTTGCAAGGAATTGTCATCATCCCCTACTTGCAGTGGCGTACACAAAATCCATGGGGCCCCGGTGCAAAACTGATTCATGGGCCCCCCTCCCTGTGGCCCGCCCCCAACCCGCCGCAAGAATTTACTCGGGCCCCCTGGATTGTGATTAATAATGCTCTTTTTACTACAAAATCACAGTGAGATAAAGTTGTCACTGTAATTTTGTAGTAAATAGATCACAGAGAGGCATGGAGCATTATCAATCATGTCACTGCTCCGTGTCTCTGCTGTCCAGTACACGCTTGGCTCTCTTTCACACAGCGGATTCCATGCACTGCATCCGCTCGTGTGAAAGAGCCCTAAGCCCAATGCATGGCTACACTCACCCAGTTCTAACTAATAAAATCTGGTCCTACCTCATGCAGGGTGTGGCTGGCCTCGGCGTGATGTCCGCTGGATCCAGAACAAGGTCCCTGTGGTGAGAAAAAGAATAATCACATAAGGAAGGGATGGTGACTGTCCCTGTGAAATCACCAGCAGGGGGCGCTGTGCTGGCCTGGAAGACTGAGCCATGCCAATGTATAGCGGGGTAATCTAGTGCTACCACACAGTACTAATGCCCACCTTGTGGCCCCTCACAGTAGTTATGGCCAGATATATGCCCCCCTTACAGTAGTTATGGCCAGATATGTGTCCCCCTCACAGTAGTTATGCCCAGATATGTGCCCCCTCACAGTAGTTATGCCCAGATATGTGCCCCTCACAGTAGTTATGCCCAGATATGTGCCCCCTCACAGTAGTTATGCCCAGATTTGTGTCCCCCTCACAGTAGTAATGTCCCCCCCTTACAGTAGTTATGGGCAGATATGTCCCCCCCTTACAGTAGTTATGCCCAGATATGTGCCTCCTCACAGTAGTTATGCCCAGATATGTGCCCCCTCACAGTAGTTATGCCCAGATTTGTGTCCCTCTCACAGTAGTAGTTATGTCCCCCTTACAGTAGTTATGGGCAAATATGTGTCCCCCTTACAGTAGTTATGTCCAGATATGTGTCCCCTCACAGTTACAGGGGACAAATGGAATATATACAGAGGGGTCAAAATGGATATATATAAGGGGCCCTGTATGTATATATATTTATCCATTTTGCCCCTCTGTATATATTCCATTTGTCCCCTGTGTCTGTATTCCATTTTTACCCCCTCTGTATATATTTAATTTTTGTTATTGGGGTCGGCCCCCACTCTGCTGCACTGCCAGATGCTCCCTGTGTTAGCCGGCACATACAAAAAAATAAAAAAACTTACCTACTCCGAACCTGCTCTGCTCCCGCCGACTTGTTCATAATCCCGTCTTCTGGCGTACGCCGGCAGCGTCGCGGGCCCGCGTCATCCCGTCAATCCCGCGAGACCTGGCGCGAGGTCACTGGTCTGGAGCAAGGCACTGGATGGGTGGAGGAGGGGCCACCGCGTAAGTAACTGCGAGTGCGCAGTGCTGCACCGCCGGCCAGGCACAGAGGCCGGGGCCGGACCGGCCATATACTTTTAAAAATTTTAAAATAATTTGCGGTGGGGCTGCGGGCACTACTGCAGGGGCCAGGGGTTCACAGGCGGCCGGGCCCCCTGGAGTGCCGGGCCCGGTCGCAACTGCGACCCCTGCGACCCCTGTATGTACGCGCCTGCCTACTTGGACGACCTACTAATAACCAGTTCCTCAGGGCAGATGCTCCAGTCACACTGTTTTTGTTCAGGAAAAGCTCACAGAATTGGGGTGGGTAATAAACAGAGAAAAATTGGATCTGGTTCCAGATCAACAAAAGATCTTTTTAGGAATCATGCTAGATTCATGCAAATGTATGTCCTTCCTGCCCACAGAGAAAGAGGTAGCAGTCTCTCAAAAAATCTCATTATTCTGCGGGCAAAAAGTAGTCTCAATGAGAGACATCATGACACTGTTGGGGCACTTAACGTCCACTATCCCGGCAGTAAGATGGGCCCAACATCACTCTAGGCCCCTACAGTCATTTCTTCTGCAGGTTTGGGATGGAAAGCAGACAAGCCTAGAGAAGTTAGTAAAAATCCCTCACAAGGTAAAAATATCCCTGTATTGGTGGAAAATCGGGAAGAATCTTCAGCAGGGTTTTTTTTGGCGCCCAACAGAGCTGATTATGGTCACTACAGACGCAAGTGCCCGAGGTTGGGGGGGCCATGCTCATAGTCCAGGGCACTTGGGACCAAGATATGTCACAGGCGTCCTCAAATCTCAGGGAACTAAATGCGGTCTTCAAAGTCCTCCAGGCATGTCAACCGGTGGTAGCTTCCCAACATGTAAGAGTACTCTCAGACAACGCCACAACAGTGGCTTAGCTGAATCGACAAGGAGGTACAAAAAGCAGGAAGTTGGTAGCGCTCTCGAGGTCAATCTTCTGCTGGGCCGAGAAAAACATAAAATCCTTAACAGCTGTTTATATAAAAGGCAAAGAAAACAATGTAGCAGACTTCCTAAGCAGAAGAGAGTTGAAGGAAGGGGATTGGTCCCTAGATCCACAAACATTCAGGGAGATCATTTCCAGATGTTGAGCCCCTGCAATAGATCTGTTCGCGGACCTAAGAATCAGACAAGTGGAAAAGTTCTGTTCTCTCTCAGCTCAAGATGGTCCTCTTTGGGTAGACGCCCTGTCCGCCCCCTGGCCAAAGATGCTATTATACGCCTTTCCCCCGTTCAGTCTCATTCCTCGGGTTCTAATAAAAGCATTAGAAGAGAGATCTTCTCTGATCCTAATAGCTCCGTTTTGGCCCAAGAGGTCATGGTTCCCTCTGTTGTCCCAGCTGGCAGGGAACAATTTCTGGATTCTTCCATCCTACCCAGGACTTCTCCGTCAGGGCCCGGTTGCGCACCCAGAGGTAAAGCGATTACGTCTGACTGCATGGAGACTGAACAATCCTTCCTAAGGGTACTTTCACACTTGCGTTGGTGCGGATCCGTCTTGTTTATTTGCACAGACGGATCCGCACCTAAAATGCAAACATTTGTATCCGTTCAGAACGAATCCGTTTGCATTAGGTTTAAAGAAAAATGACAAAGTCCAAAACGGATCTGTTTTAAATTACATTGAAAGTCAATGGGGAACGGATCCGTTTTCAAATGCACCATATTGTGTCATTGAAAACGGATCCGTCCCCATTGACTTACATTGTAATTAAAAACTGATCCGTTTGGCTCCGCCTTTTCAGACGGACACCAAAATACAGCAAGCTGCGTTTTGGTGTCCGCCTCCAAAACGGAATAGAGGCGGAATGGAGCCTAACTGATGCATTTTGAACGGATCCTTCTCCATTCAGAATGCGTTGGGGCTTAACTGATCCGTTTTGGACCGTTTGTAAGAGCCCTGAAATGGATCTCACAAACGGAATCCAAAACGCTAGTGTGAAAGTACCCTAAAACAGAAGGGTCTGTCAGACGCTGTAATCTCCACAATTCTAGCTAGTAAAAAGGATTCCACCTCAAGAATCTATTTAAGGGCATGGAAGGCGTTCCACAAGTTTGCAGGCGACAGGTGGATGCAGCATAAGCAACCCGATCTACCTCTCAGCCTAATACTCTAAAGATACAGATATCTGCCCTAAGCAGTTTTTTTTATATCAAACTGGCAGAGATACCGATAATTAGAAGATTTCAAAAAGGAGCAGTTAGGAAGGCCCCATTTGTACACTGCTCCATCCCTCCTTGGGACCTTAATCTTGTTTTACAAGTCTTGATGGATCCGCCATTTGAGCCTCTCCAAGAGATTTCCTTAAAATTTTTAACATGGAAAATCACGTTTCTAATAGCCATCACCTCAGCTAAAAGAGTGAGGGAGATTCAGGCCTTCTCCTGCAAACCGCCTTATCTCAGAGTTTTGGATGATTGCATCATTCTCAGGCATACCCCCTCGTTCCTTCCTAAAGTAGTCTCAAAGTTCCACCGGCAACAGGAGATTTGCTTGCCCTCCTTCTGCCCAAACCCTTCCTCTGACTTAGACAGAAGATTCCACAATTTAGATGTAAGACGGTGTATTCTCTCTTACTTAGATGTTTCCAGTAGCTTTAGGAAATCAGACCATCTTCTCCTGCAGTTTCAGGGCTAGAACAAAGGGGCAGTGGCGAGTAAGAGCACAATCTCAAGATGGATCAGAAGCACAATTGAGTTCTGTTACCAGCAAAATAACCTCACTCCCCCTTCTGGACTAAAAGCTCATTCCACAAGAGCCATCTCGACGTCATGGGCGGAATATGACTCAGCATTAGTAGAACAAATTTGCAGAGCAGCCACATGGACAAATCCAAACACCTTCTTTAAGCATTATCAACTGGACGTCCTAGATAATTCTGAGTTATCGTTCGCTAGAAAAGTGCTGTCTGCAGTTGTCCCACCCTAGAAATTGTTTCTCTGTTAATCCTCCGGTGGATGCCATTGTGGAGGCGCCGGGGAAAAGACTCGATCACTCTTACCGGTAATTGGATTTTCCAATAGCCTCCACAACGGCACTGGAGTTTCCCTACTAGAGATGAGCGAACTTTAAAAAAAAGTTCGGCGTTGGGTTGTGGTAACTCGCGCATCCCGTTATGGATTCCACTACCGCGGACTATCGTGGCATATGGAATCCATAAGGGGCGGCTTCACTAACCCGAACTGTTGAACAGCCGAAGGACCTGGGGTGACGTCACCGTCATGTGATCAGTGCAGGGCGTGGCTCAGCACGGGATCAAATCCAGTGCTGAGCCACGCCCCCTGCACTGATCACATGACGGTGATGTCACCCAAGGTCCTTCGGCTGTTCAACAGTTCGGGTTGGTGGAAGCCGCCCCTTATGGATTCCATATGCCGCGATAGTCCGCGGTAGTGGAATCCATAACGGGATGCGTGAGTTACCACAACCAGAACGCCGAACTTTTTTTTAAAGTTCGCTCATCTCTATTCCCTACCCTTTGTTTGATTTGTTTTTCATTTGAAGTGTTTGTTGTATGACTGTAATATTTCAATACACTTCTTGAAGCAAATTCGAGTCCTATGTTATTAACTGAAGCAGGTAAGGGGAGGGGGCCTTTTAAAACTCAGCTTCTGCGTTGTTTCCTGTCCTGGGGAGACTGGGACATCCTCCGGTGGATGCCGTTGTGGAGGCTATTGGAAAATCCAATTACCGGTAAGAGTAATCGACTCTATTCACTTTAGAAAAAAGACGACTGAGGGGAGATCTAATAACTATGTATAAATATATCAGGGGTCAGTACAGAGATCTTTCCCATCATCTATTTATCCCCAGGACTGTGACTGTGACGAGGGGACATCCTATGCGTCTGGAGGAAAGAAGGTTTGTACACAAACATAGAAGAGGATTCTTTATGGTAAGAGCAGAGAGACTGTGGAACTCTCTGCCTGAGGAGGTGGTAATGGTGAGAACAATAAAGGAATTCAAGAGGGGCCTGGATGTATTTCTGGAGTGTAATAATATTACAGGCTTTAGCTACTAGAGAGGGGTCGTTGATCCAGGGAGTTATTCTGATTGCCTGATTGGAGTCGGGAAGGAATTTTTTCCCCTTAAGTGGGGAAAATTGGCTTCTACCTCACAGGGGTTTTTTGCCTTCCCCTGGATCAACTTGTAGGAAACAGGCCGAACTGGATGGACAAATGTCTTTTCGGTCTTATATACTATGTTACATAAGAAAATCGCTAAAAAAAAACCCCAAAAAACTATAGCTCTCAGAACATGGAGACACTAAAACATGATTTTTTTCTTTCAAATATACTATTATTGTGTAAAGTGAAATAAATAAAAAAAAGTATACATATAGGTATCACCACATCGGTAACAACCAGCTCTATAAAAATATCACATGACCTAACCTCTCAGATGAACAAAAAAATAAATAAAAACAGTGCCAAAAAAGCCATTTTTGTCACCTTACATCACAAAAATTGCAACACTTAGCGATCAAAAAGGTGTATGCCCGCGTCCGTAATAATCTGCTCTATAAAAATAGTACATGACCTAACCCCTCAGGTGAACGCTGTAAGAATAAATAAATAAAAACTGTTCCAAAACAAAAAAAATTTTGGTCACCTTGCCCCATAAAGTGTAATAATGAATGATCAAAAAAATCATATGTACCCAAAAATGGTACCAATAAAAAAACGTCAACTCTTTCTGCGAAAAACAAGCCCTTGCACAAGACGATCGGCAGGAAAATAAAAATAACATTTCAAAAATTCTTTATTATGAAAAACTGAAACAAACAAAGTAGACATAGTTGACATTATTGCGTCATTAACAACCTGCTCTATAAAAATAGCATATGATCTACCCTGTCAGATGAATGTTGTAAAAAATAAAAACAGTGCCAAAACTGCCTTTTTTTTGTTACCTTGCCTCACAAAAAATGTAATATAGAGCAAAATCATATGTACCACAAAATAGTACCAATACAACTGTCACCTTATCCCCTAGTTTCCAAAATGGGGTCACTTTTTTGGATTTTCTACTGTAAGGATGCATCAGGGGGGCTTCAAATGGGACATGGCATCTAAAAACCAGTCCAGCAAAATCTGCCTTCCAAAAACCATATGGCGTTCCTTTCCTTCTGCACCCTGCCGTGTGCACCTACATCAGTTTACAACCACATGTGGGGTGTTTCTGTAAACAGCAGAATTAGGGTAATAAATATTGAGTTTTGTTTGGCTGTTAAAGGGAGTCTTTCACCCCAAAAACCCATTTTTCAACACTCACATCTTTCTCAGCAAAATTGCCCCCACATTAAAAAGCTTCAGTTTGTCCTCCTCCTCCTGTGGCCAAATCCCGCGCCTGCGGGTAAGAAGCTTTTTAATTTGGAGTCAATTTTGCAGAGAAAGATGTGAGTGTTGAAAAATGGGTTTTTGAGGTGAAAGACTCCCTTTAACTCTTGATGTGTTAAAGAAAAAAATGGATTAAAATGGAAAATCTGCTAAAAAAAAGTGATATTTAGAAATTTCATCTCCTTTTTCCTTTAATTCTTGTGGAATACCTAAAGGGTTAACAACGTTTGTAAAATAAGTTTTGAGTAACTTGGGGGTGTAGTTTCTGCAATAGGGTCATTTATGGGGGGTTTCTACTGTAAGCCCCACAAAGTGACTTTAGACCTGAACTGGTCTGTAAAAAGTGGGTTTTGGAAATTTTCTTAAAAATTTTAAGAATTGCTTCTAAAATTCTAAGCCTTCTGATATCGAATAAAATAAAATGTCATTTACAAAATGATGCCAACATAAAGTAGACATATGGGGAATGTTAAGTAATATTGAAAATTGCGAATTTTTCAACATTTTTGGTAAATTTGGGATTTTTTCAAATTTATGACTATCATAAAGCACAATGTGTCACAAAAAAAAAAATCTCAGAATGGCTTGGATAAATAAAAGTGTACCAAAGCTTATTACCACATAAAATGACACGTCACGTCAGATTTGCAAAAAATGACCTAGGCAGAAGGGCGAAAACTGGCCGGGGTAGAAGGGGAGTGGAGGGGACAATGGGAGCAGTCACCTCTGCCTACACCTCTCTGCTACACTGGATCCTGATGCCATCACCTTTGAGGTGTGTGACCTGTGCGACTGCAATACTCTTCCTAGATGAATGGGGAATCATGCACCATTTATCAGACAGAGTAGACTGCATCTGAATGATCATGCTACTGGGCTGAATACTTTTGCTCAGTCACTCTCTTCCGTCGTTATAAACTCCTTGCCACAAACAGTACTGGTTCAGTGACATCTATCACGCCTGCCAGGCTCACTAATGAACTGCCGGCAGCATGTGTGCGAGCACCACCATCAGAGAGCAGAGCGCCAGCGGAAGATTAAAAGTGCTCATCTAGCCACTGTAGTCAGCCACTTTTCATGCAGAAAAATCAGTGAGACTGTGTGCTGAGGTGACTTGTTTTAGACTGTATATGCTTAAAGTGGTTTTCCACGATTTTACTTTTGGCGGCCTATTCTCAGAATAGGCCATCGATATATGATTAGCGGGGGTCTGACATTCTGCACCCCACTGATCATCTCTTGTCAGAGTAGCTTCTGCGCTGGAAGTCAGTTCTGGAAATAAATAGCTCCGTCTATTATGTAGTAGATGGAGCTGGTTATAGCAGTGTTGCTCCCCTTCACTTCAATGGGAGCAGAGTTGCAGTAACTAGCGTTGTCTACTACACAGTAGAGAGAGCTGCTGCAGCCCAGAAGCTAATGCAGAACAGCTGATCTGCAGGGATACAGGGGTGATGACTCAGATCAGATATTGATGGCCTATCCTTATATTATTTAGATGATCCAGCAGCAAAGATGTTTGAATTCTGGAGCATCTATTCTTATGACTACGTTGTGCCATCCTTTATTATTCCTGCTAGAAGGTATGAATGAATTGCTAACAGTTTGCAATGAAGGTGCAGATGGGTGTTACCAGTTGGGGTCCTGGCAGCACTGACTGGATAATGTCACAATCCGCAGGAACTTATACCCAACCAGTAACACCCAGCTGGACTATCACTGCAACCTGCTAGTAATTCATTCTAAACGTCTAACAGGAATAATAAAGGAATGGCACAAAATAGTCAGAAGAAATATTTAAACCAGAATTGATATTACATGGGAAATGCAAGTAGCTGCTAAAAGAGACATGTCAGGAGAGGTTATAGGTTATCTTTAAGTATCACACTGGCTGAATATAGAACATGCTGCGTTTTTCACGCAACACAGAAGTGATGCATGAAAAAAAACGCTCATGTACCAGACGCATTGAAATGAATGGGTCAGGATTCGGTGCGGGTGCTATGAGTTCACGTCACGCATTGCACCCGCGTGGAAAACTCGCTCGTGTGAAAGGGGCCCTAGGTCTACAGCCTAAAAGACTAGACTAGCATTCAGGACATCAGTAAGGCCTCAGCCACACAACTCTGTAGGATATCAGGGTAGGTGATTTGGTTTTTCTTTTTTTTTCCTGTGAAGAGGCACTATAAAAGGTGAGGGACCACAGCACTATTAACAATAACGGGGCACTAATAATGATGAGGGGGCACTAAAAGTCACCCTGTCAAGACACAGACAGAACAATGGTAAAGGGATGGGGCATTATGTTGCAATGTGCTGCTTTTACTGAGTTGTTCTCTTTCTCCACCAGTTCCAGGCTGCGGGGTCTGTTCAGTAACCTGGAAACATAGCTGAGAGATAGTATGTTGTTTCTGAATAAAGTGATGTAAAGAGTTGGTGTACTGACTTGTCTGGTAAGCATCACCTGTCGTTGTCTCCACTAGATGATAGACTAGGGAGACAAAGCAAAATTAGGCATAAATCAACAGGCACATAAACAGTCAAGAAACCGGCAAAAATAAGGCAGGAGGCTTAGAGAAGACAGGGCATAAATGAACTCTTAACAAGCTCTGCCTCTGATGTAAGGCAGCTATCCTATAAGTCAATGTGCAACCTTTTAAACAGGCCTTGAGACATGACTTGGATAATAAGCCAGCTTCTAATAAGACATATCCTCTTCCCAGAATTCCAGAGGAGTGTTGCCTGGTCTATAAGACTCCTTTACGCCGTTTTATAGTATTCCCTGCATACTAAAAGCAGTCACTAAAGTACTACAAGAACAAGAAGAATTCAGTGGTGTAACTAACATCCTGAGACATCACAGCAGAAGGGTGCAGCATGTTCTGGTAACCCCCATATTAACGTCTCAGAAAGATTTAGCAACTGACTGCTGGACAGGTAAGCGGCCACTCTCTCATGACTGAAATAGAGAGAGATAGATGTACATTATTACGATGTTAGCAGCTTATGTCATTTGAAACCTTGTAACCGTACAGTGGTTTGTAACGTTTTCAAAGTGTGGAAAAAACAATGCATAATTCATACTTTTGCTCTGTCGTTGTGTGCAGCATGCTCACAATGGACAATTAGGAAGACCACTGCAAAATCTCTCAAAATACAGTAATTTTGCCTTTTTTATTTAACATTGAGAAAAATGCAGAGGCCTAGTAGGGGCAAATTTAACCTCTTGCCGCCACGCTAACGCCGATGGGCGTCAGCGCGGCGGCTCTCTCAGGTCTCAGTCACGCCTATCGGCGTCATCTGGTGAGACCTGAGATTTCACATGAACGCGCGCGCGTCGTGCGCGCGCGTTCATGTGATCGGAGCCAGGACAACTGAAGCTACAGCCTGCCAGCGCTGATCATGCGCTGGCAGGCTGTAGATGCGGAAAAAAACGCATTTAAATAGCATATCAGACGCTGTTTTTAAACAGCGTCTGATATGCCTGCTATCTGCTCGTCTGGTAGTCCCTTTGTTTGGGACCACCAGAGGAAACATAGGAAAAGTGCACCAATCACTACACACCCCCCACCCCCATCACTGATTAACCCCTGATCACCCATGTCACCCCCTGATCACCCCCTGTCACTAATCACCCCCTACAGGCTCATTCAGACGTCCGTATGTGTTTTGCGGATCCATGGATCTGCGGATCCGCAAAATACGGACACCGGCAATGCGCTTTCCGCATTTTGCAGATCCGCACAGAACTATATAGAAAATGCTTTTCTTGTCCGCAATTGCGGACAAGAATAGGACATGTTCTATATTTTTGCGAACGGAAGTGCAGACCGGAAGCGCGGATCCGTAATTCCGGATCCGAGCGGGACAAAGTCTGTCCCCATAGAAATGAATGGGTCCGCAATTCCGTTCCGCAAACACGGACGTCATAAGGGTCCCGTTATCACCGTCAGTTAGTTAGCTACTTGTTAGGTAGCTAGCGCCCAGCCCACCGCACCGCAGTCACTGATTTTGGCAGAGATTTTTTCATCCACATTGATCGATGCGAATGAAGAAATCTGTGCCGTTCATTTTTTTTTTTTTTTCAGCGCAGAGGCTGAACGGAAAAAAAATAATCTCATTACCCGTATGCTCAATATAAGGAGAATCGCAGAAACTCCTAATGCTGGCCATACGTGTAATGATTGCGGAGACCCCTAAAATGCCAGGGCAGTATAAATACCCCACATGTGACCCCATTTTAGAAAGAAGACACCCCAAGGTATTCCGTGAGGAGTATGGTGAGTTCATGTAAAATTTTATTTTTGTCACAAGTTAATGGAATATGAGACTTTGTAAAAAATATATATATATATATCAATTTCCGCTAACTTGTGTCAAAAATTTTTTTATGTGAACTCGCCATGCCCCTCACAGAATACCTTGGGGTGTCTTCTTTCCAAAATGGGGTCACATGTGGGTATTTATACTGCCCTGGCATTTTAGGGTCCTAAAGCGTGAGAATCCAAATACGTAAAAATGACCTGTGAAATCCTAAAGGTACTCATTGGTTTAGGGCTCCTTGCGCATCTTGGCTGCAAAAAGTGTCACACATGTGGTATCGCCGAACTCAGGAGAAGTAGGGCAATGTGTTTTGGGGTGTATTTTTATATATACCCATGCTGCGTGTGAGAAATATCTCTGTAAATGACAACTTTTAAATTTTTTTATTCAAAGTTGTCAATTTACAGAGATATTTCTCTCACCCAGCATGGGTATATGTAAAAATACACCCCAAAGCACATTGCCCTACTCTCCTGAGTACGGCGATACCACATGTGCGACACTTTTGCAGCCAAGATGCAAAGGCCCTAATCCAATGAGTACCTTTAGGATTTCTGAGGCATTTACACATTTTCTTCTCACGCTTTAGGGCCCTAAAATGCCAGGGCAGTATAAATACCCACATGTGACCCCATTTTGGAAAGAAGACACCCTAAGGTATTCGCTGAGGGGCATAGTGAGTCCATGAAAATTAAACTTTTGTCAAAAGTTAGCGGAAAGGGAGACTTTGTGAGAAAAACAATAAAAATCAATTTCCACTAACTTGTGCCCAAAATTTTTTTCTATGAACTCGCCATGCCCCTCATGGAATACCTTGGGGTGTCTTCTTTCAAAATGGGGTCACATGTGGGTATTTATACTGCCCTGGCATTTTAGGGCCCTAAAGCATGAGAAGAAAATGCGTAAAATGCCCTCCTAAAAGGTACTCATGGGAATTTGGGCCCTTTGCGCATCTTGGCTGCAAAAAGTGTCACTCATGTGGTATCGCCGTACTCAGGAGAAGTAGGGCAATGTGTTTTGGGGTGTATTTTTACATATACCCATGTTGAGTGAGAGAAATATCTCTGTAAACTGACAACTTTGTATAAAAAAAATTAAAAAGTTGTCGTTTACAGCGATATTTCTCACACACAGTATGGGTATATGTAAAAATACACCCCAAAACACATTGCCCTACTTCTCCTGAGTACGGCGATACCACATGAGTGACACTTTTTTGCAGCCAAGATGCGCAAAGGCCAAAACCAATGAGTACCTTTAGGATTTCACAGGGCATTTTTACGCATAAGTTGTATGACCGAGCAATAAACGGTGAAAGTAGTGTAGTGCGGATTTGTAAAAAAGGGCCTGGTCACTAGGGGGGTATAAACCTGTGGTCTTCAAGTGGTTAAAGAGGACCTGTTACCATTCCTGACATTCTTGTTTTAATAGCTTCATGCATTCCCCGTGTAATAACAATTCTTTCATAACTTCTAGCAAAATAATAACGGAATGGCACAACATAGAGTCATAAGAATATATGATCTAGAATTGCTATTACACGGGAAATTTATGAAGCTATTAACCTCTTAATCCACCATGTACATGTACGTCATGAACTGTACTGCATTAATCCTCCATGAGATACAGGTTCGTCATGGCTGCAAACTGTCACCATGTATATGTACATGGTGACAGTGCTGAGATTGCGGTTGTTACATACAGCCAGCGATCTCAGCTAAGCGGCCCCGGAACAATGAGGACTGTCCCGAGCCGGTGATAGTCTATACAGACTAGCCAATCAGAGGATCAAATCGCCGGCAAAAGGTTCTGATCCCCACAGTTCGTGACTGTGTGGATCAGAACCTTCTGAAAAGTATGAATGACAACAACTATACAGTGTACTGCAGTGTATTGTAAAGCCATCAGACTGGTAGAACCAAGTGGGTCTGGGTACAAAAAGTGTTTACTGTGCACAGGAGCAGTTTTCCAATGACCGCGGAGCTTCCACAGTGCTCAGTCTTAGGCCTCATGCACACGAACGTTTATTTTATCAGTTTACAGGCCGTTTTTTGCGTTCCGTATACAGAACCATTCGTTTCAATGGGTCCACACAAAAAAAAACAAATGTTCTCTGTATGCATTCCGTTTCCGTATTTCCATTTTTCCAGTCCGTTTAAAGTTAGAACATGTCCTATTATTGTCCTCATAATGGACAAGGATAGTACTGTTCTATCAGGGGCCAGCTGTTCCGTTCCGCAAAAAACGGAATGCACGCGGACGTCATCTGTATTTTTTACGGATCCGTTTTTTTGTGGACCGCAAAATACTGAAAAAGCCATACAATCATGTGCAATAGGCCTTAATGTCCTGACACTAAGGCTTCATGCACATGCCTGTATTTCTGGTCCGCATCCTGCTTTTTTTGCAGATCGAATGCAGACCCATTCATTTCAATGGGGTTGCAAAAGATATGGATGGCACACCGCATGCTGTCCACATCCGTATTTCCGCTCCTCAGCCAAGCAAAAAAAACACAAAAAAAATAGAACATGTCCTATTCTTGTCTGTGTTTCTAACAGAGGCCAAGACGTACAAATCAGCAAAATGCGGAATGCACAAGGGTGGTATCCATGTTTTGCGGGTCCATGTGCATGTCCGTGTCCATGTGCATGCAGCCTAACTAGTATCGGGATGTTCTGTAATGGGCTCCAAGTTGCCTCCTCCATCCTACTGCGCTGCTACTGGAAGAGAAGGAGGACACAACTGCAGCATGTCAAGGAGGAGGCGCCGCTACTTTGGACTACAGTCTACCGCAGGTAACATCTACCTGCTCTTAGAAAGTTATAACTATGTTATCTGTGGTGTTACATGGGACTGTGAGTAACATCTACAACATTAACTGCACTCAGAGAGTTATCACTATGTTATCTGAGGTGTTACATGGGGCTGCAGGTGACATCCACTAGATTACTTGCACTCAGAAAGTTATCACTGCACATAAAGCACTCTTGTTAATTCAGAATGGAATATAACCACAATGATTAGGCTGGGCATCCACAGTCAGGGTTTGATTAGTTTTTTTTTGTTCATATTTTTAAAGGCAAAAAGAGGAGTGCATTGAATAAAAAGGAGGGGTAGCACCTGTCCTATATAAAGGACCCTCTCCCACTTTATGATCCACACCTCAAAAAATTGTCAACAAAGAAGCTGATTGTGGAAATTAAGCCCTGGGATGCGTTTCTGCAGTTGTAAACACACATTGGGAAGCCCACTAAACTGTCGCCCCATCTGTGCTGAACCCCTAGCTAAACCTCTGATCATACTGATGTGAATAAAGCACTTGGGGAGAGAGAGAACACTAGCAATTACTATACCTGCAACAGCCTCTGGGTTTATGTCTCTAAACTCTGCAGCTCACTCCTACCTCTACCCACTTCATAAACTTGGGAGCTTGGGTGCCTCTGTCTCCCACCAGCACTCTGCAAATGAAATTGCGGAGTGTTGATGCCAGTGGAGGCGTCAGGCCGGGCTCCAGAGTTTCCCAGTAGGCTGAGCCTCTCTGGCACAGCCTGCTGGTCAATGTCAGTATAGCACTGACATTAAAATGTACTGCACTATAGGAATAGTGCAATGGATTTTAGAATCAAATGATCGCCTATTATAGTCCCCTTGTGGGACTATTAAATGGTTAAAGAAAGTTTTAAAAAATGTACTAGGTACTTTTAAACTAGCGTTAATATTTTCCGGTTTTCTTTCCGTCCTGGGATGCGGACAAGACCAATGCAAGTCAATCGGGACAGATCCGTTTTCTCTGACACAATAAAAAACGGATCCGTCCCCCATTTACTTTCAATGGTGTTTATGACGGATCCATCTTGGCAATGTTAAAGATATACAACCGGATCCGTTTATAATGGATGCAGATCGTTGTATTTTCAGTAATGGAAGTGTTTTTGCTGAACCCTTCCAGATCCAGCAAAAACGCTAGCGTGAAAGTAGCCTTAAATTCCAAAATTCCAACAAAAAATTAACTTTTTTCCATTTTCCATGCTGTGTAGAAATTGGTAAATGAGACGGGCCTACCAGCCCGTCCCCTTCCCCGCCCACGCCACGCCCACTTTTTTAGACCTAGCGTAAGCAGGAAAAAGTAGCAGAATGCAGTGCAAAGACGCATTTCTGTTAAATAAATTACCTCATTTCTTCTTTGTAATAAAAAAGGGGGATTTATTGTGCATCAGTAGAAATGCATAAACAAACTATATGTATTTGGTATCGCTGTAATGGTACTGACCAAGAGAATAAAGCTGTTATCTTATTTACGCCGAATAATGAACGCTGCTAAATTTATAACGTAAAAACTCAGTGGAAGTATTGCTTTTTTTCCAATCCCCTTCCCAGAAAGAGATAGACCCTTTGCAGACGAGCGTGAGCGGATTAGGTCCAGATGCGTTGTGGATGTGTTCAGTGAAAACTGTGCGATTTCACAAGCAAGTACATTCAGTTTTGTTTGCGATCTCGTTCAGTAATTCAGTTTTTATCGCGCGGGTGCAATGCGATTTATTGCGTTTTGCACGCGCGTGATAAAAAAACTGAACGTTTACAAACATCTCTTAGCAACCATCCATGAAAATCGCATTGCATCCGCAGAATATGCTGCGATCCGCAGAACATGCTGCAATTTTCACGCAATGCAAAAGTGATGCGTGAAAAACATCGCTCATGTACACAGCCCCATTTAAATTAATGAGTCCGGATTCCGTGCGGGCGCAATGAGTTCGCATCATGCATTGCACCCGTGCAGAATACTCGCTTGTGTTAAAGGGGCCTTAATAAACGTTAACTAGTAAGTTATGTGTACCCCAAAATGGTGCTATCAAAAACTACAACTTGTTTAGCAAAAAACAAGCCCTCATATACCTGCATAGAAAAATTTAAAAGTTATAGCTTTTGGAAGGCAACAATGAAAGAATAAAAAAAAAATATCGCTTGGTCAGTGAGGCCCAAAACAGGCTGGTAACTAAGAGGTTAATTAAAAATCTACAGTGCAGGTCAGTTTACACTACACATTTTTTTCACAACGCGTGGATAAGAATTCTTAAACTTTGATCCACTTTGCTGGTAGTGTAAAATGCAGCACACAGTAGCAAATCATCAGCAAATACATCCCATATGGATGTATTTTTAAGGGCTCAGGCACACGACCGTATGTACAGTTGTGTTAAAAATTATTCAACCCCCAATGCTGTAAAGGGTTTTAGGGAATTTAGTGTACATTTGTAATTGTGTTCAGAATGAAATCTTACAAGGACTTTTTTAAAGAACCAAATGCAACTAAAATGACATCAATTGTTTTTGTAATACAGTATTAAATGTTTTTTTTGTGATTTCTTCATTGACACAATTATTCAACCCCTTAAAGACTACCACTCTTAAGAACAGAGGTTCATTCAAGTGTTTTCGATCAGGTATTGAAAACACCCGTGGATGTCAAGGAGCAGCAATCAAGCATAATAAGCACCAATTAGGCAGATTTAAAATGACTGTGATACTCAGCCCCTTCTAGACATTTACTGGTGTGTTTACAGACATTGTGAAGTCAAGAGAATGGTCCAGGAAGACAAGAGAAGAGGTGATTTCTCTTCACAGGAAGGGCAATGGCTATAAGAAGATTGCAAAGATGTTAAACATACCAAGAGACACCATAGGAAGCATCATTCACAAATTCAAGGCAAAGGGCACTGTTGAAACGCTACCTGGTCGTGGCAGAAAGAAGATGCTGACTTTGACTGCTGTGCGCTACCTGAAGCGCAAAGTGGAGAAAAGTCCCTGTGTGACTGCTGAGGAACTGAAAAAAGATTTGTCAGATGCGGGTACTGAAGTTTCAGTTCAGACAATAAGGCGCACACTGCGTAATGAAGGCCTCCATGCCAGAACTCCCAGGCGCACCCCCTTGCTGTCTCCAAAGAATAAGAAGAGTCGACTGCAGTATGCCAAAAGTCATGTGGACAAACCACAAAAGTTTTGGGATAGTGTTCTGTGGACTGATGAAACAAAATTAGAACTGTTTGGGCCCATGGATCAACGCTATGTTTGGAGGAGGAAGAACAAGGCCTATGAAGAAAAGAACACCTTGCCTACTGTGAAGCATGGCGGAGGGTCAATCATGCTTTGGGGCTGTTTTGCTTCTACAGGTACAGGGAAGCTTCAGCGTGTGCAAGGTACCATGAATTCTCTTCAGTACCAGGAGATATTGGATGAAAATGTGATGCAGTCCGTCACAAACCTGAGGCTTGGGAGACGTTGGACCTTTCAACAGGACAATGATCCCAAGCATACCTCCAAGTCCACTAGAGCATGGTTGCAGATTAAAGGCTGGAACATTTTGAAGTGGCCATCGCAGTCACCAGACTTAAATCCGATTGAGAACCTCTGGTGGGACTTAAAGAAAGCAGTTGCAGCGCACAAGCCTAAGAATGTGAGTGAACTGGAGGCTTTTGCCCATGAAGAATGGGCGAAGATACCTGTAGATCGCTGCAAGACACTTGTGTCAAGCTATGCTTCACGTTTAAAAGCTGTTATAACTGGAAAAGGATGTTGTACTAAGTACTAAGATTGAATGTCACTTGGGGGTTGAATAAAACTGATAATGATGTGAGCACAGAAAAGACATTTGTGGTTATTTCATTATAAATGTTATGTTATATTTGTCTGACTTACAAGTGCCTGTTTGATTTAATTGTAAACAAGATGACTGAAATGATCAAAATCAATGCAAACTGGCCAAAACACTCAATTTCAGTGGGGGTTGAATAATTTTGAACACAACTGTATTTTGTGGTCTGCAAAAAACAGATCCGCAAAAAATACGGACGACGTCTATATGAATTTCATATGTTGCAGAACGGAACAGCTGGCCCCTATTAGAACAGTACTATTGTCCGTAATGCAGACAATAATTTTTTTTGCAGAACAGACATAGAGAAACGGAATGCACACAGAGTAACTTCCATTTTTTGTTTTGTGGATCCATTAAAATGAATGGTTCTGCATACTGTCTGCAAAAAAAACCTGGAACGGACAGAAAATACGTTCGTGTGCATGAGCCCTAAAGGGGTGGTCCACAATTGCCTTTGTTAATTCCACCCCTACGCCAGTAGACCTTTGAAGAGAACTATAATTACCTGCTCCCGCTTCTTAATTCCAGCTCTGTAGGTCCCAGGCTGCAGAGGCCAGAGGTGCATGGCGTGGAACAGGTAAATATATAGCTCCCATCATAGGTGGGGTGGAATAAAAAAAACTGTCGTGGATAACCCTTTTAAGTTGTACAAAAAAAGGTATTAAATAAGTATTAAAAGAAAAGCATCCACTATCTTGTTTTGTTTGATTTGTCAACTGAAAAAGTGTATTGGGCAGTACATTAGACAGAGTCCGGTGGGGATACTTTTTAGAGCTTCTATATGATTAGAATATTTCTGAACAATTCTTTGTTGGTCTCATATGGTATATTTAACTAGTCCAAAACTGATCCGTTTTGAATTACATTGAAAGTCAATGGGGAATGGATCCGTTTTCAAATGCACCATATTGTGTCATTGAAAACGGATCTGTCCCCATTGACTTACATTGTAATTCAAAACTGATCCGTTAGGCTCCGCATCTTCAGACGGACACCAAAATGCCGCAAGCTTCGTTTTGGTGTCCGCCTCCAAAACAGAATAGAAGCGGAACGGAGCCGAACTGATGCATTCTGAACAGATCCTTATCCATTCAGGATGCATTGGGGCTGAACTGATCCGTTTTGGACCGTTTGTGAGAGCCCTGAAACGGATCTCACAGACGGAATCCAAAACGCTAGTGTGAAAGTACCCTAAGTTAAACTTTTTCCTAACTTGTAAATTAGGCCATTGGTGACTGTGGCAGGCGCAGCACATATAACACTGTCACCTCCGCAGCAGATAGTCCATGTACAAAACACGTGTTGAATAAAGTATCACAAAATGGTGGTTCAACTGTTCAATCTTGTCATTCAACATAAAATGGTGGATATATTTCTCTCTTCAGTATCTGTACTCTCACTTTAATTATTTAAGCACTTTATGATCTCTGTGAGAGGTATACAGTATCTGTGGTTTAACCAATAGTACTACTTGCTCTAGTTGGTTTGCAGTTTGCTCTATACAATTGCTTTGAGCAGTTTGTTTGAACTATTCGCAGATTGCGTAGTCTGTACATAGTTTGCGATATGATTTACGCAGTTTGCTTTTATGCAATTTGGTGGAACTGTAAGTAAACATACATAACTGGTTCAGTATACAGTTCTGATCACAATACTAACAATAGGAACATTATATAACTGTTCTAAATACCTATTTTGGCCTCTTTGCTTCCATAAAGCTCAGCTCTGACTGGAAATGTGTGTCTGTTCAGTTCCTCTCTCTGGTAAATAATGATTCCAGCTAGGGGATCTCCCACACAGGCTGAGTGTAAGATTGGCTGTGATTGGCCAAGACTCCTGCTCAGTGTGAGGCTGGCTGTGATTGGTCAAGACTCCTGGGCAGCAACAACAGTTTAACTCTATGCTTTCTGTTAATTCTGCTGTGTCATTGAGCTTACCTTACATTCATATAATGAATCTTAAAGGCATATTATCTTTTCTGCTTCTGTGAACACAATATATAACTGTTACATGGCATCCAAAAACATGAAGTCACAGTAAATAGCTCAGCTTTTATCTTTAACATATAAACATAGGAACTGTATTAAGGTTATTGGCAGGTCTAGCTGTATACACATATAAGCCTTATTTAGCAACCTAGGACAGGTCTTAGCTGGCCAGCTACAGTGACGGTATCACAGTTTCTCTTGTTGCCTTCCTCGCTGTTTTGTCATTGCTTGGTGCTGTCAATCAAAGCAACGAAGGAGGAGCTGGCCACAGAAAGGAGTGAAGCTTGGGTGTAACGAGAGCAACGATGAATCCTTCATTGCACTAAATTCATAATTTGCACATTGGGAAAATGTATCATTACCCAGGAGTAGAGATGAGCGAACATTTAAAAAAAGTCCGTTGTTCGGCGTTCGGGTGGTGGTAAGTCGCTCATCCCGTTATGGATTCCACTATAGCGCATATGGAATCCATAAGGGGCGGCTGCCACCTACCCAAACTGTTGTACAGCCGAAGGACCTGGGGTGATGTCACTGTCATGTGATCAGTGCAGGGGGCGTGGCTCAGCACAGGATTTGATCCCGTGCTGAGCCACACCCCCTGCATTGATCACATGACAGTGACGTCACCCCAGGTCATTCGGCTGTGCAACAGTTCGGGTAGGTGGCAGCCGCCCCTTATGGATTCCATATACGCTATAGTGGAATCCATAACGGGATGAGCGACTTACCACCACCCGAACGCCGAACAACGGACTTTTTTTAAATGTTCGCTCATCTCTACCCAGGAGTAGTGATGAGCGAAGCCAGCTTCAGATGCCACATCCAAAATTTAGCTTTGCTAAGAAATTAATGCTGTACGGAGTCACAAAGTCGAGAGGTACGAGTCAGAACCGAAGTCTAGTTTGGTTCCAAGTTTTAAACTGGTTTTCCACACAACTTTGGAATAATTAACTTTGCCTCCTCAAATTCTGTATGGAGATGGATCTATGCAAACAGCTGGATAGGGAGGTCACTGGTGATGGATTATCTTTAACTCCTTTGCGACCTCTGCCATATATGTATGGCGGAAATCACGGCTTTAAACATGGAGTCTGCTCGCGAATTCAGCGGGCGCTATAGCTGCAGGGTTTCTGATGTTTCAAACAGCAAAGACCCACTGCACATATATGCGGTCAGCTAAAAGGCTGATTGCATACATTTCACAACTCAGATGCCGTGGTCAAATGTGACCACGGCATTTGAGCAGTCCGGAAGCGGGAGCCATGCGGTCCCGTAACAGTGTTCCACGCCTGAGATTATGGAATCAATTAAGCTATTCTATAAGCTCGAAGCCTCAAGCAGGCTTCGGCAGCTATTAGTGAAATATAGCAATACAGACCACTAGGTGGCAGCACTGTATTGTTATATTGAAAATGAATTGTTCAATGATGACTATATAGTCATCAATGAAAACAATTGGCAATCTAATGATTGTGAGTTATAGTCACCTAGGGTAACATGAAAAAAGTAAAAAAATAAAAAAGTTTTAAAAAATATAAAAAATAAAAATATATATAAATTCAAATCATCCCCGTTCCCTAAAATCAAAATACTTAACCAATAAAAAAAAATATCCATTATGGGTATCCCCGCGTGCAAAAACACCCGTACTATTAAAATATACCAATATTAATACCATACGGCGAATGGCGTAATGGAAAAAAGTGATAAAAAAGTCACACACACTTCAATATGGTGTCACTGAAATGTACAGATTGCCCCGCAAAAAAATGAGCCCTCACACAGCATAATACACATAACTATAAAAAAAAGTTATAGGGGTCAGAATATGGTGATGAAAAAAAAAACAATTTTTTTCAAGGTTTTTAAAAAGAAAATTTGTATTAAAATAAGCTCTCCTAAGGCTATGTGAACAGAAAAATAAAAAGGTTATGACTCTAGGAAGGAGGTAAGTGAAATATAACAACGCAAAAATCAAAAATCGACCCAATTCTCCAAGGGTTAAAGTCGTTATCCCACAAAAAGTATTACCATTCAATAGATAGGGCATTGCAGCATAAGTATTATTGCAATATACATGCAATAAAAATATTGCAATAAAAAGTTTTTTTATCTACGCCTTTCATTCATTCTGTCCTACTTCTACATTCATGTAATTCATTTCTACATATAAAAAAATGGGGAGTGCATTACATACTATAGTGCTATTTATTTGTGTTCCTTTGCAAAGGAGGAAAGGGTTAAAAAGAGTTAACTGCAATGCAGGTGCTTTACTGTTAGGCCCCTTTCACACAAGTGAGTTTTCCAGGTGGGTGCAATGCGTGACGTGAACCCATAGCACCCGCACTGAATCCTGACCCATTCATTTCAATGGGTCTGTGTACATGAGCGTTTTTTTTCACGCATCGGTTCTGCGTTGTGTGAAAAACGCAGCATGTTCTATATTCTGGGTTTTTCACGCAGCCCTGACACCATAGAAGTGAACGGGGCTTCAGTGAAAAACGCATTGCATCCGCAAGCAAGTGCGGAAGCAATGCGTTTTTCACTGATGGTTGCTAGGAGATGTTGTTTGTAAACCTTCAGTTTATCACACGCGTGAAAAACGCATCAAAACGCGGTGCACTCGCACAGAAAAAACTGAACAATTGAACGCAATCGCAGACAAAACTGACGCTACATGAGCTGCAGATAAATTAATGACCAAAAAGGGTTGAAGTTTACACTGGAGAGCAGCGTTGTTTGCATTAGGGCTCATTTAGACGACCGTATGCTGTCCGCAAAAATGCGGATCCATTCTTTTGCAGATTAGATGCGGACCCATTCACTTCTATGGGGCCCTTTTCTTCTGTTCTATGGCTCTGCAAAATAAATAAAACGTCCTATACTTGTCAGTGAAAATAAGGATGTGGCCCCATTGAAGTGTATGGGTCCGCAAAAATGCAGAATGCAATTGTTTTTTTGCGTACATGCTGAGCTGTCCGGGAAAAAAAATGAATCCGCATTTTTGCGGACAGCATACGGCCATCTGAATGAGCCCTTAAAGGGTTGTCTGGTTTCAGAAGGAAACAGAATAACACGTGATCCACCTACAAACAAGAATAGATCATGACTTACATGACAGCGCCCACACACGTCAACGTGTGACCGTTGCAGCCAAACACTGGCCTCAGCAGTGCAACAAAGATGGCAGTTATTGGCTGCAGTGGTTACACTTACATGTTGTCGATGTGATGTCACCGCTGCAGCAGGGTAACTAGAGCCAGGCTGGGAGAACCAAAGCAGTGGCACAGGATCTGTTGGATAAATAAAGCTTTATTCTTGCAGGTTGATCCCATGTGCTGTCCGATTTCCTCATGAAAGAGGATAACCTCCATTTCATATAGTTCAAATAATGGTGTGCATTCCTCCAGATTTTTTATTTTATTTGTGAGATAATCTCTATAACAACAAGTTCCCTTTTGACACAGCAAGTTATTCCAAACCACCCAAAATAAATTGACCATGCCCCCAAGAGGAGTAGGAGTCCAACGGGCCCCCTGATCTGGGATCTGTCCCCCGCAGCCTGGGAACTGCAGAGAGAGTTAATGAGAACCGAATTGTATGGCTGTGGTTATTTGGAAAGATTGCTAAGTTTACTTACAGTAAGACTCGGAGGACTACTACGATCAATGCTACTGCCTACACACATCTGTTGGGAAAGGGGCCTACTCTGTAATATACAGTGCCTTGCAAAGGTATTCACCCCCCTTGACTTTTTTGTGTTTTGGTACATTACAGCCTTAACCCCTTATGGACCGGGCTCATTTTCACCTTAAGGACCAGGCCATTTTTTGCAAATCTGACCAGTGTCACTTTATGTGTGAATAACTTTAAAACGCTTTCACTTATCCAGGCCATTCTGAGATTGTTTTCTCCTCACATATTGTACTTCATGACACTGGTAAAATGGAGTAAAAAAATACCAGTTTTACCCAAAATTTTGAAAAATTAGCAATTTTCAAAGTTTCAATTTCTCTACTTCTATAATACATAGTAATACCACAAAAAAAAGCCGGGGACGTTACAAGGCAAACACACTTTTTAGGGACTAGTTCAGGTTTAAAGTCACTTTGTGAGGCTTACATAATAGAAACCACCCAAAAACGACCCCATTCTAGAAACTACACCCCTTAAGGTATTCAAAACAGATTTTACAAATGTTGTTAACCCTTTAGGTGTTTCACAAGAGTTAATGAGAAATGGGGCTAAATTTTTTTGCAAATTTTCCATTTTAAATGCATTTTTTCCAGTATCTAAGCAAGGGTTAACAGCCAAAAAAAAAACAATTTTTATTGCCCTGACTCTGTAGTTTGCAGAAACACCCCATATGTGGTTGTAAACTACTGTATGGCCACGTGGCAGGACGTAGAGGGAAAGGAGCGCTGTGTGGTTTTTGGAAGGAAGATTTTGCTGGACTGGTTTATCTACACCATGTCCCATTTGAAGCCCCCCTGATGCCCCCCGGAGTACAAACTCCCTAAAAGTGACCTCCATTTTGGAAACTACACCCCTCAAGTTATTCAAAACTGATTTTACAAATGTCGTTAACCCTTTAGGTGTTTCACAAGAGTTAATGGTAAATGGGGCTAAAATTTCAGAATTTTGATTTTTTGGCAAATTTTCCATTTTAATCCTTTCTTCCAGTATCTCAGCAAGGGTTAACAGCCAAAAAAAAAAACAATTTTTATTGCCCCGACTCATTGCCCCATATGTGGTCATAAACTACTGTATGGCCACGCAGCAGGACGTAGAGGGAAAGGAGCGCCGTGTGGTTTTTGGAAGACCGATTTTGCTGGACTGGTTTATCTACACCATGTCCCATTTGAAGCCCCCCTGATTTTTTGACCGTGTTAATCTGAGGGATTAGGTCATAGGGTATTTTTATAGGGCAGATTAAGGACGCGGGGATACCTAATTTGTCTACTTTTTTGTTTTTTTTAGGTTTAATACTATATTATCCTATTTGAAACAAACCAAAAAAAATTACACAGTGTAAGAGTCATTTTTTTTTACGTTTTTACCAGATTGTCTTAGGTAGGGGCTCATCTTTTGCGGGATGAGAGGACGGTTTTATTGGCACTATTTTGGGGGGCATATGACTTTTTGATCGCTTGCTATTGCGCGTTTTGTTATGTAAGTTGACAAAAAAGGGGTTAGGTCATGGGGTATTTTTATAGAGCAGATTATTACTGATGCGGCGATACCCAATTTGTCAACTTTTTTAATTATTTTAGATTTAGATAAGTCTGGTGTCTCAAGTCTGAGAACCATAGTTTTTATCCGATTGACAGTGGCTACATGGAAAAGGGGATAATAAATTTAGTACTCCATGGAAGTGTGGTACTCCCCACTAATGCAGAGGCCCGGATGATCGGGGCACGTGTCACACTGAGGGGTGGTGTCCTTCCGTATCAGGACCTTGAGGACTTCCTTTACAGAACTAAAGGAATGTCCCTGTGTTCCCAGCGTTCCAGGACAGCACAAAAGAGTTGTACATGGCAACCTGCACCAAGTAGACCGCAACTTTTTTGTACCATGCCCGGGTTTTGCACATGGCATTATATGGCTTTAGGACTTGATCTGAGAGATTAACTCCTCCCATATACCGATTGTAGTCGACGATACAATCGGGCTTGAGGACCGCTGCCGCGGTACCTCGCACAGGGACAGGGGTGATGCCGTTACCGTGAATTGTGGACAGTACAAGGACATCCCTCTTGTCCTTATATCTGACCAGCAACAGGCTTCCACTGGTAAGGTCACGGGTCTCACCCCTAGGGATAGGTACCTGGAGGGGGTGGGTAGGGAGGCCGCGTTGATTTTTCCGCACGGTCCCACAAGTGGACGTGGTTCTGGCGTCGAGAGACTGGAACAAGGGCATACTAGTATAAAAGTTATCCACGTACAGGTGGTAACCCTTATCTAGCAGTGGGTGCATAAGGTTTCCCGCTAACACCCAGAGTGGGGGGACATTCTGGGGGTTCAATACGGGAATCTCGCCCCTCGTAGATACGAAACTTGTAAGTGTACCCTGAGGTACTCTCACAAAGTTTGTACAGCTTCACACCATACCTCGCCCGCTTAGAGGGAACATATTGGGGGAAAATGAGTCTCCCCTTGAAGTTGCAGCAAATCGTGTGTGTCTGGGGTCCACAGCACAGCTGTGTGACCCTAGACCCCCCAGGTCTAGGGTCACACAGCTGTGCTGTGGACCCCAGACACACACGATTTTAGGGTGATGCAACAAAAATATTTTTTTTTTCTTCACTAACTTTCCCTGTATATCCCTGCCTAACCTAACCTGTCCCTAACCTTTTCCTAAACACCGGGTGGCGGTGGTGGTGCTGGGGCACAAATGGGGGTGCTGGCTGATGATCGCTTCAGCTCTGGATGTGCAGCACTCCTCTCTCCTCGGCTCCCTGACACAAAAGGAGGAGGAAAGGAGCGCTGCAGGATTTGAATCGCCCGCCCAGCCGACCAATGAGAGCCGATCACCATGTCACCATCACCTCTAAGGATCGCAGGATGGTGATTGGTGGTGTATTATCACACCACTGATCACCATCCTGTTCCAGGTTAAATAACCCAGAAACGCAGCAAACTGCAGGTCTGAATTGATCTGCGGTTTGTTGCGATCGCCGACATGGTGGGGTCACAGGACCCCCCTGGGCATTGAACCAAGGTGGCTGCTCAATGATTTGAGCAGGCACCCAGTTCTGATCACCGCCCGCCGGGCGGCGGTGATCGGAACTATACATGACATACCGGTACATCATGTGTCCTTAAGTACCGGGACAACATGCCGTACCGGTACATCATGTGTCTGGAAGAGGTTAAGTTCAGTGTTTAGTTATCTGAATTTTATGTGATGAGGATCAGAACACAATAGTCTAAGTTGGTAAAGTGAAATGAGAAAAATATATATAAAAAACTTGTTTAGAAATAGAAAACAGGAAATTGGCATGTGCGTATTGTGCAACAAACGGCTGAACCCGCCAGGCCGCAGTACTATGAGTTGCTGCACAGGTTGCAAAAGTGGCTGCAGCCTGATGTTCTAAGTCCAACTGCTATGCTGGACCGTCTGCTGGCCGACATGTTCTGGAGGGCCCTGCCTTACCCCCTTCAGCACTGGATCGGCCAGGTATCCCCCACTAATGCCCTTAAAATGGTTGATCTGGTCGAGCGCTATGAGGCCACAAAAAACTTGCAAGGGGGTGTTGTTGGGAGGGGGCCGGTCAAACCCCGGAGGTCTCCTATCCAGTCCCGACGTCTGATACCTGAGCGACCTGTTCGGGGTGTGCCCCCTGTGGACCCGGCCCCGATTGTCTGCTGGCGGTGTCAGGAGCCTGGCCACGTAAGGGCCGACTGTCCACACCGGGGAGAACCCATGGAGACTAATTATGGGTACCGGGCTTCCATGTATGCCTGGAGACTGTGTGCAACCGGCACCCCCGAGACAATAGACAATCGTCACCTGTGCCAGGTGCAAGTGGGTGATAATCTGGCCGTGGCTCTGCTGGACTCAGGGAGCCTAGTAACCCTGGTAAGTGCTGCCCTGGTACAGCCCTCCCAGTATACGGGCCGGAAAGTTGGTGTGGTGTGCATACACGGAGACTTAAAGGACTATCCCACGGCTGTAATGTCTCTGTCCACAGCGGCCGGCACATGGACTTGTGAAGTGGCGATCTCCGCAAAGCTACCTTATGAACTAATAATTGGGAGAGACTTCCCTGGTTTTCCGTCACTATGGCCTGAGGTGAAAGTGACTAATAGCCCTGAGATAGGGATAACCCTAGCAGAGTGGCCTGGTTCCTGTGGGAGGCCAGAGCCCTGGGAGCCTGAGTCCAAAGGGCCTGCGGTAGGGGTGACCACCACTTCTGTGATAGAGGGGGAGACACCCCCACTGAGTGTAATGGTGGGAGACATGGAGGACTTGCCACCCGGATCTGAGTTGGCAGACCTCCACGTCTCCGGAGATAATTTTGGGACCGCCCAACACCGGGACCAAACCCTAACCAGGGCCTGGGAGAATGTGCTGGAAATTGATGGTAAACCCCAGAAACCAGGGGCTGAGTTAATATTTCCCCGCTTTGTTGTTCACCAAGAAATGTTATACCGGGTGAACCAAATCCGGGGTGAACCTGTTGAACAGTTGGTGGTGCCCACAGCGTACCGCAAGCTGGTCATGGAGCTTGCCCACCAACATGTTCTTGGGGGACACTTGGGGTGGCAGAAAACCCAGGATCGCATACTGCAGCGGTTTTATTGGCCCAGTGTGTTCAAGGAGGTAGAAAATTATTGTAAGTCCTGTCCCACCTGTCAGATAAATAGCCCCCAGCCACATTTCCGTAGTCCTCTGGTACCTCTTCCAATTATTGAGGTCCCGTTTGAGCGAATCGCTATGGATCTAATTGGGCCTGTACCAAAGTCTGCCAGGGGCCACCAACACATTCTGGTAGTTCTTGACTATGCCACTCGGTATCCGGAGGCGGTGCCTCTGCGACATACCTCAGCTAAGCTCATCGCCAAAGAGTTAATGGAAATGTTTTCCCGTGTGGGCCTGCCAAAAGAGGTTCTGACAGACCAAGGGACCCCTTTTATGTCCAAAGTTATGAGGAACTGTGTAAATTGTTGCGTATAAAGCAGTTACGGACGTCCGTTTACCATCCGCAAACAGACGGTCTTGTCGAGAGGTTTAACCAAACTTTAAAAAATATGTTAAAAAGGGTGGTGTCTAGAGATGGAAAGGACTGGGATCTGCTTCTGCCCTATCTCATGTTCGCAGTGCGAGAGGTGCCCCAGGCCTCTACTGGGTTCTCGCCCTTCGAACTGCTTTATGGCAGACACCCTCGGGGCCTGTTGGATATCGCCAAGGAAGCGTGGGAACAACAGCCTGTCCCCCACAAAAGTGTCATTGAGTATGTCACCCAGATGCAGGAACGGATGGAAAGGGTGTTGCCGCTGGTCCGCGAGCATATGGAGGCAGCGCAACAAGCCCAGAGTAGGGTGTACAATCGTCAGGCTCGGGTGCGGGGCTTCAATCCGGGAGATCGGGTTTTGGTTCTGGTACCCACCCTGGACAGCAAATTCCTAGCTAGGTGGCAGGGCCCCTATGAGGTGATCGAGAAGGTAGGGGAAGTAAATTACAAAGTACACCAGCCAGGGCGGCGCAAGCCGGAGCAGGTGTACCACGTGAATTTACTAAAGCCGTGGAAAGATAGGGACACGGCCGACTACCACAGCCCCCGGCCAGGGCTTCTAGGTGAAAAGGGTCCAGCCCCACAGTTCGTGGCCTGTGAAGCAGTAACCACGGTAAAAATTGCAGACAGCCTGTCTTCCAAACAAGTTCAGGAAGTCAGGGAGTTCGTCAGTTGGAACACGGATGTGTTCTCGGACCTCCCTGGCCGCACGTCTCTCATCCAACATGACATCATCACTGAGCCTCAGGCCAAGATCCGGTTAAAACCATACCGGGTACCCGAGGCTCGGCGACGGGCCATTGCGGAGGAAGTGCAGTTAATGTTGAAGCTTGATGTCATTGAGGAATCGAAAAGTGAGTGGGCCAGTCCCATAGTTCTAATACCCAAGCCGGATGGGACGTTGCGGTTCTGCAACGATTTTCGCAAGTTAAATGAAGTGTCCAAGTTTGATGCGTATCCCATGCCCCGGGTAGACGAGCTTGTTGAGAATTTAGGGCAAGCCCGTTATTTTTCTGTGCTAGACCTCACTAAAGGATACTGGCAAGTACCCTTAACGGAGGCGGCCAAGGAAAAAAACGCTTTTGTTACCCCGCCACCTTCCAAAGGTTAATGGATATAGTACTGCGACCTCATCGTCGGTACGCTTCGGCCTACTTAGATGATGTAATCATCCACAGCACCGACTGGGAAAGCCATTTGCCCAAAGTGCAGGCGGTAGTGGATGCCCTGAGGAAAGCTGGACTGACCGCCAATCCAAAGAAGTGTGCGATTGGGTTGGAAGAGACCAAATACCTGGGATATGTTATTGGGCGGGGAGTCATCAAGCCGCAGGTAACTAAAGTAGAAGCCATACGTAACTGGCCCCGACCGGTCACCACCAGGCAGGTAAAGTCCTTCCTAGGAATTGTAGGGTACTACATGCGGTTTGTGCCCCACTTTGCCACAATAGCAGCGCCGTTGACCGACCTGTTGAAAGGGCGAAAGTCTGGGAAGGTTAGCTGGAGTGAGAAGGCGGAGGAGGCTTTCTCCGCGTTGAAGTCGGCCCTGTGTGGGTCCCCGGTTTTGGTGACACCCGACTTCAACAGGGAGTTCGTCGTTCAGACGGATGCCTCGGAGGTAGGTCTCGGTGCAGTGCTGTCTCAGGAAGTCAATGGGGAAGAACATCCCGTTGTCTTCCTGAGCCGGAAACTCACCCCGCCGAGACCAGGTATAGTATAGTGGAGAGGGAGTGCCTGGCTATCAAGTGGGCACTCGAATCTCTCCGCTATTACCTGTTAGGGAGGAGGTTCCGTCTGGTGACCGACCATTCTCCTCTCAAATGGATGAGCCAGGCCAAGGAGAGGAATGCTCGGGTCACCAGGTGGTTCCTGTCCTTGCAAAATTTCAAATTTTCGGTAGAACACAGGGCAGGCCGCTTGCAGGGTAACTCAGATGCCCTGTCCCGCGTCCACTGCCTCACTTGTGTTCACCCCCTCAGGGTTGAACAAAGGGGGGGGTATGTGGTAAGGTGCAAGGTACCGTGGTCGATGGCAGGTACGTGTCACCGAGGTTCCTGGCCTCGGCGAGGTAAGAGCCGGGTTTTCTTGCGTGTCAGCAGCAGCTAGTGCTGTTTTGACACATTTCTATTTAGTTTGGCTGCAAAGCCAATCCGGGCCGGCTCTTACTGGGAGTAGGCAAAGAGTTGGGTGGGTGCCTATTCCCCACGGTCCAGGCCGGTTTTTCCCGGGCCTTTATAAGACAGCCAGCACCAGCAGGTGAGGTGTGATTGTCCTGGAGCTGCTGTAAGGCTGTGGAATCATTTGAGTTTGGGAGTTCTCTGGGCTGGAAGCAAGAGCCCAGCAAGGAGGAGTGCAGACGGCCTGGAAACCTGACGTCGCTTGTCTTGCGGCTGGACTGACAGCCAGGTGCGAACCTGCACCTAAAACCCCCCCAGGTGACTGGAGCATGTATTGGACTGTCTTGTTTTCCTCATGATTTCTTATGTGTGTGAAGTAACACCAAGAGACTGTTTATTGTTTATCTTGTGCAAGTGTGAATAAAACACTGTTTATTGCACCTTCGGGACTCCTGTTTTGCCTCGGTACTGCACCCGCACCGCTATCTACCAGAGCGACTCCCCACAGTATGTATTCACCCCCTTTGTTAGGAAGCCCATAAAAAGCTCTGGTGCAACCAATTACCAGAAGTCACATAATTAGTGAAATGATTTCCACCTGTGTGCCACATCAAGTGTCACATGATCTGTCATTACATATACACACTTTTTTTGAAAGGCCCCAGAGGCTGCAACACCTAAGCAAGAGGCATCACTAACCAAACACTGCCATGAAGACCAAGGAACTCTCCAAACAAGTAAGGGACAATGCTGTTGAGAAGTACAAGCCAGGGTTAGGTTATAAAAAAATATCCAAATATTTGATGATCCCCAGGAGCACCATCAAATCTATCATAACCAAATGGAAAGAACGTGGCACAATAGCAAACCTGCCAAGAGACGGCCGCCCACCAAAACTCACGGACCGGGCAAGGAGGGAATGAATCAGAAAGGCAGCACAGAGACCTAAGGTAACCCTGGAGGAGCTGCAGAGTTCCACAGCAGAGACTGGAGTATCTGTACATAGAACGACAATAAGCCATACGCTCCATAGAGTTGGGCTTTATGGCAGAGTGGCCAGAAGAAAGCCATTACTTTCAGCAAAAAACAAAAAGGCACATTGTGAGTTTGCGATAAGGCATGTGGGAGCTTCCCAAAATGTATGGAGGTAGTTGCTCTGGGCTGATGAGACCAAAATTGAACTTTTCGGATATCAAAGAAAACGCTATGTCTGGCGCAAACCCAACACATCACATGACCCAAAGAATACCATCATGCTGTGGGGATGTTTTTCAGCAGCCGGGACTAAGAAACTGGTCAGAGTTGAGGGAAAGATGGATGGTGCTAAATAAAGGGATATTCTTGAGAAAAACCTGTACCACTCTGTGCGTAATTTCAGGCTAGGACGGAGGTTCACCTTCCCGCAGGACAATGACCCCAAACACACTGTTAAAGCAACACTTGAGTGGGGAAACATGTAAATGTGTTGGAATGGTCTAGCCAAAGCCCAGATCTCAATCCAATAGAAAATCTGTGGTCAGACTTAAAGATTGCTGTTCACAAGCGCAAACCATCCAACTTGAAGGAGCTGGAGCAGTTTTGCAAGAAGGAATGGGCAAAAATCCCAGTGGTAAGATGTGGCAAGCTCATAGAGACTTATCCAAAGCGTCTTGGAGCTGTGAATGCCGCAAAAGGTGGTTCTACAAAGTACTGAATAGTACTGAATTTAATACTTATGCACATTGACTTTTTCTGTTATTTTGTCCTATTTGTTGTTTGCTTAACAATAAAAAAAAAGTTGTGGGCATGTTCTGTAAATTAAATGATGCAAATCCTCAAACAATCCATGGTAATTCCAGGTTGTGAGGCACCAAAACATGAAAAAAGTCAAGGGGGTGAATACTTTTGCAAGTCACTTGCACCTCAGAACTGTGCCTGTTGCTGCTATATGTACTACTATTCCCATCAATAAAGAGAGACTTTGTTTATGGTAACTAAACGGGCCCAGTGATTGACTCCACTATTCATTCGGCGGCCCCTACACCTACAATCCTGCCTTGCACCCATCTACCTAACATCAAGGACAACCCACCTAACTCTGTGCAGGAGCCCCAAAGGGTCCCAGGTTTGCCCCAAGGAGAGAAAAAGTGTGCCCTCCATTCATGGCACGGCGCAGGCAGTCACGATAGCCACTGTGAACCACTACCACTCCTATCAGTGCCACAACTACCGCTGTCCCACTGCAAGTACTGCAACCTGATCGGGATTCAGGACATATACAGTGCTGCAAACTGCCTGAACGTCATTGAACCCTTGTATCCAAAGGTACCAGCAGGTGAGGTGTGATTGTCCTGGAGCTGCTGTAAGGCTGTGGAATCATTTGAGTTTGGGAGTTCTCTGGGCTGGAAGCAAGAGCCCAGCAAGGAGGAGTGCAGACGGCCTGGAAACCTGGCGTCGCTTGTCTTGCGGCTGGACTGACAGCCAGGTGCGAACCTGCACCTAAAACCCCCAGGTGACTGGAGCATGTATTGGACTGTCTTGTTTTCCTCATGATTTCTTATGTGTGAAGTAACACCAAGAGACTGTTTATTGTTTATCTTGTGCAAGTGTGAATAAAACACTGTTTATTGCACCTTCGGGACTCCTGTTTTGCCTCGGTACTGCACCCGCACCGCTATCTACCAGAGCGACTCCCCACAGTATGTATTCACCTCTTGTTAGGAAGCCCATAAAAAGCTCTGGTGCAACCAATTACCAGAAGTCACATAATTAGTGAAATGATTTCCACCTGTGTGCCACATCAAGTGTCACATGATCTGTCATTACATATACACACTTTTTTGAAAGGCCCCAGAGGCTGCAACACCTAAGCAAGAGGCATCACTAACCAAACACTGCCATGAAGACCAAGGAACTCTCCAAACAAGTAAGGGACAATGCTGTTGAGAAGTACAAGCCAGGGTTAGGTTATAAAAAATATCCAAATATTTGATGATCCCCAGGAGCACCATCAAATCTATCATAACCAAATGGAAAGAACGTGGCACAATAGCAAACCTGCCAAGAGACGGCCGCCCACCAAAACTCACGGACCGGGCAAGGAGGGAATGAATCAGAAAGGCAGCACAGAGACCTAAGGTAACCCTGGAGGAGCTGCAGAGTTCCACAGCAGAGACTGGAGTATCTGTACATAGAACGACAATAAGCCATACGCTCCATAGAGTTGGGCTTTATGGCAGAGTGGCCAGAAGAAAGCCATTACTTTCAGCAAAAAACAAAAAGGCACATTGTGAGTTTGCGATAAGGCATGTGGGAGCTTCCCAAAATGTATGGAGGAAGTTGCTCTGGGCTGATGAGACCAAAATTGAACTTTTCGGATATCAAAGAAAACGCTATGTCTGGCGCAAACCCAACACATCACATGACCCAAAGAATACCATCATGCTGTGGGGATGTTTTTCAGCAGCCGGGACTAAGAAACTGGTCAGAGTTGAGGGAAAGATGGATGGTGCTAAATAAAGGGATATTCTTGAGAAAAACCTGTACCACTCTGTGCGTAATTTCAGGCTAGGACGGAGGTTCACCTTCCCGCAGGACAATGACCCCAAACACACTGTTAAAGCAACACTTGAGTGGGGGAAACATGTAAATGTGTTGGAATGGTCTAGCCAAAGCCCAGATCTCAATCCAATAGAAAATCTGTGGTCAGACTTAAAGATTGCTGTTCACAAGCGCAAACCATCCAACTTGAAGGAGCTGGAGCAGTTTTGCAAGAAGGAATGGGCAAAAATCCCAGTGGTAAGATGTGGCAAGCTCATAGAGACTTATCCAAAGCGTCTTGGAGCTGTGAATGCCGCAAAGGTGGTTCTACAAAGTACTGAATAGTACTGAATTTAATACTTATGCACATTGACTTTTTCTGTTATTTTGTCCTATTTGTTGTTTGCTTAACAATAAAAAAAAAGTTGTGGGCATGTTCTGTAAATTAAATGATGCAAATCCTCAAACAATCCATGGTAATTCCAGGTTGTGAGGCACCAAAACATGAAAAAAGTCAAGGGGGTGAATACTTTTGCAAGTCACTTGCACCTCAGAACTGTGCCTGTTGCTGCTATATGTACTACTATTCCCATCAATAAAGAGAGACTTTGTTTATGGTAACTAAACGGGCCCAGTGATTGACTCCACTATTCATTCGGCGGCCCCTACACCTACAATCCTGCCTTGCACCCATCTACCTAACATCAAGGACAACCCACCTAACTCTGTGCAGGAGCCCCAAAGGGTCCCAGGTTTGCCCCAAGGAGAGAAAAAGTGTGCCCTCCATTCATGGCACGGCGCAGGCAGTCACGATAGCCACTGTGAACCACTACCACTCCTATCAGTGCCACAACTACCGCTGTCCCACTGCAAGTACTGCAACCTGATCGGGATTCAGGACATATACAGTGCTGCAAACTGCCTGAACGTCATTGAACCCTTGTATCAAAAGGTATGTATTTTGTCCATAAAATACGGATCCACAAAAATAACGGGTGACATATGCATGACATTTGTGTTGGATCCCTTTCTTTGCCGGACCCATGGTAACAATGGCTGTCCTTGTCTGCAAAACGTTCAAGAATAGGACATGTTCTATTTTTTTGTGTAACAGATATACGGACAGGGAATGCACACACAGATATTTCAGGTTTTTTTTGCAGACCCATTTAAATTAATGGATCCGCATACAGACCTGTAAAAAAAATAGAACGGAAATAGAAAAAAAATACGTTTATGTGCATAAGCCCACACATTTTCTTTCTGTGTCCGTTCCAATTTTTGTGCGGACTGTATACGGAACTATTCATTTCAATGAGTCCGCAACAAATATGCAAGTTACTCCGTGTGCATTCCGTTTCCGTATGTCCGTTGTGCTAAAGAATAACGGACAAGGATAGGACTGTTCTATTAGGGACGAGCTGTTCAGTTCCACCAAGTACGGAATGCACACGGACGTCATCTGTATTTTTTGCGGACTGCAAAATACCTACGGTTATGTGCATGAGCCCTAAGTGTGATATGAGTTGTCTGAGTATATTGATTTTTAGTAGGGATGGTAGAAAGAATTTCTCCAGTTCCATATTAGCTGAGAAAGTAAAAATGAAAGTGATTTGCATTTTGGAAGAGCTCTGAAGAATAAAACCTTCATCTCTATAACTGCAGTTTTCCAGATAAACTGTATTGACTTTTTCCTCTTGCCATCGTTCTCTGATATTTCTTTGACTAGAGCCAAATGTATTATACTTCACCTTTGCTTGAACTTTGATTTATTAGAACAGCAGGGAGAATTTTGCTTCATAAATTCTGCAAGGTCTTGTATCTTGGGAAACCAGTGTTAACCACGAGTCAATGATATTCTGGTATTATGTGTCGTGTATTGTTCAAAATGAGTGTATTGAGCTGCATGCTTTTCTTTTAGCTTTTGTTTCGCATTGTCTCTGTCGATTCCCAACACAGAGAAAATAAAAATGCATTCAGCTTTCCCTATTGATATGGTCTCAGTATCATCAGTACAATTGTACTTTGAGATGGAGCTAAATCACTAGTTGTGGTACGTCTGCCACTTATCCCACCTCAGGTACGTGTCTACAGTAACAGATGCCTGCCCTCAGTATTTGTACAATGTATCATATTGTATTGTTCAATACCTGCGGTAAAGCTATCCGATGGGGAACAGCCTGCCTGAGTTCACTGTATCTGGCCTAGATGAATACTGCACCGCTAGACCCCATTGACTAAAATTGGATCCAGCCGTATTCCTGTAGAAGCGCCGGGTTTCGGCAGGACAAAACCTTGTGGTATTTGTCTGGCCAAAACCCAGCGCTCATCCCGGAAACTGGACGGATACCCTCCGTATCCCATTACAGTCAATGGGGTCTGGGAGTGCACGGCAGTGAACTCTGGCAGGCTGTTTCTCTGCCGGATAGCTTTACCGCAGGTATGGAACTAGTCTAAGGAAACATCTACTGTATGTGTTCCTGAAGAAACATTAAATATGTAGGATTCATTTTTAGTTGTGGAAATTTCTGAAACAAATCTGCCACTTAGTCTTAGACCTCTTGCACCTGACCATATGGCTTTTTCAGTACTTTGCGGTCCGCAAAAAACGGAACCGCAAAAAATACGGATGCCGTCCGTGTGCATTGCGTTTTTTGCGGAACAGAACAGCTGGCCCCTAATAGAACAGTACTATCCTTGTCCGTTATACAATAATAGGACATGTTCTATCTTTGAACGGAACGGAAATACGGAAACGGAAGGCATACAGAGTACCTTCCGTTTTTTTTCGCGGATCTATTGAAAAACGGAACGGAAACAGAAAAAAAAAAAGTTTGCGTGCAAGAGGCCTTAGGCCACATTCACACTGTCAGTTTTTTGCAACAGTATTTGCAAGCCAAACAGGAACCTACACAGATTTGTGTATAATAGATAGATTTTGTGCCTCCATTGTGCTTCTAACTAGCAAATACTCATCATGTCAAAGTGGCCTAAGGCTGGGTTCATACGGGTGTCATGTTTGACGCCCGGATTGGATGCAGGTGCGTTGCGGGTATATGCGCAATTTTTCCACGCGTGTGCAAACTTTTCTAATGCATTTTGCACGTGCGTGTGAAAAATCGCCATGTTTGGTACCCAGACCCGAAGCCGGACTTCATCACTGAAGTCCGGTTTCGGGTTGAGTATTCTGGAGATTTTATTATTTTCCCTTATAACATGGTTATGTTATGTTACAGGGAAAATAATAGCATTCTTAATAAAGAATGCTTTGTAGAATGAGGATTAAGGGGTTAAACATAAAAATCTTAACTCACCTTAGCCACTTGATCGCGTAGTTGGCGATCTCTCTTCTCTCTTCAAGCTTTAGCTGTATTCTAAAGGACCTGTGATGACGTCACATCACATGGTCCATCTTACCATGGTGATGGACCATGTGATTGGACCATGTGATGTGACGTCATCACAGGTCCTTTAGACTGCAGCTAAAGCTTGAAGAGAGAAGAGAGATCGCCAACTACGCGATCAAGTGGCTAAGGTGAGTTAAGATTTTTATGTTTAACCCCTTAATCCTCATTCTACAAAGCATTCTTTATTAAGAATGCTATTATTTTCCCTTATAACCATGTAATGAGGGAAAATAATGAAGATCGGGTCCTGTCGCTTAGCAACCATGCAGGTAAATCGCACTGCATCCGCACTTGCTTGCGGATGCTTGCGATTTTCCCGTAGCCCCATTCACTTCTATGTTGCGTGAAAAACGCTGAATATAGAGCATGCTGCAATTTTCACGCAACGCAGAAGTGATGTGTGAAAATCACCGCTCATGTGCACAGCCCCATAGAAATGAATGGGTCCGGATTCAGTGCGGGTGCAATGCGTCCACCTTACGCATTGCACCCGCGCGGAAAACTCGCCCGTGTGAATGCAGCCTAAGAGTATGTTCATACAATATTGTATTTTTTACATCTGGATTTTGAGGTGTATTCCCATAGTTGCCAACTTTCCTAATTTTCAGAGACAGTCCCAGCAAATCTGGCTGTCCCAGACGGTAAATCGGCATGACTAGACCCCTCCCATAAGTGGGCATTTCCATGTGGAGTTGGGGCGTTCCCAGGAGTGAGGTTTTGGATGCCCTGATTTTAAACATTGGTAAGTACATATTCCAAAATACTTAATATCAAAAATACATTTGAAATCCACATCTAATGCATGAGAAATGGAGTTTCCACAACCCCGATCACATGGAAAGAAAAATATATGCATGTATTTACAGCAGCACAGCACATTTCCCCTGAGCTAATTGGTAGAGACTAAGGCCTCTTGCACACGACTGTGGTTTGGTTCTGCATCTGAGCCGCATTCACTTCAATGGGGCCGCAAAAGATGCGGACAGCACTCCGTGTGCTGGTTACAGATGGTCGGGCGGCACTGCGTGAAGGTGTGGGTGCTCGGTTAGCGGACGTCACTCCGGATGGTTGAATGAAGGAAGGAACCGGCACTCCTTTGTACTGCAATTATATCAGGTTTATTTGCCACTTATAGGAGAAGTAACGTGCGTTTCGGCACATGCAAGGGTCTTTATCAAACAAGGTGAGCAGCTCCTATAAGTGGCAAATAAACCTGATATAATTGCAGTGCATGAGCCCTCAGAAGCAGCAGAAGAACCATACAGGACATTACAGATCATACTGATGTGAATAAAGCACTTGGGGTCAGACAGAAGACTAACAATTACCTGCAACAGCCTCTGGGTCTGGGCTAACCTCTCCGCAGCTCTTCTATCTCTAGCCACTCCATAAACTTCTATGGGAGTTTGTAACCTGATCCTTCAGTCAGAGGTGTTAACAGATCTTACAGAACTCAGTATGGCCCCCACTGACCCACCCAGTTTCCCAGTACATGTGCAACAATCACTCCCAGGTATGCACAAATACAAAGCGCAGTGCTTTAGATTTCTGATGAATTAACATTTTTTTAAACAAAATTTGAATAAAAGAATTGTAATAAAAAAGTCACCCTTGGTCTAACGCACTTTATCCAGCTTCTTTGTCAAAAAAAGGTAGACTAGGTGCTTCATAAATATGGAGCTCAGTTCTCAATGTATATTTCATTAGAAAATCATTAAATATAAGGAAAGAAAGCAAATATCTCTCATTATGTGGCTTTAACATGGAAGATGCTCTCCAGTCACCTGTCGCATTCCGTTGACAGATAACATCTTACAAAAGGTGTCCATTATGAAAGGCTTATCCTCATCTCCACCTTTTTGCACATACACAAGATATAACACCTGCACCAATCTCGAGAATGGGGTCCTGT
Organism: Bufotes viridis; assembly: GCA_033119425.1. Classification (NCBI taxonomy): domain Eukaryota; kingdom Metazoa; phylum Chordata; class Amphibia; order Anura; family Bufonidae; genus Bufotes; species Bufotes viridis. Next base: position 129,092,760 of record CM065590.1, read on the forward strand.
CTCAGGACCAAATGAAGAGGTGGTCGCGAATGCAAACCTCTCTCCATTCACATCTATATGAGCATGCTCAGCTATTTTCGGAAATCCTGCTTTCAGAACTCCACCTCTCCATTCACAAAATGAAGCAATAAATAAATGAATGCTTGAGAGCTACTGCTTCTTCACAGATTCACCCTGTACAGCAACACTCCTGGCCACCGAGCGATGTGAGAAAGAATGGACACCAAGATGGCTGACTACAGTCTAGTCCTGACCTGAAATACTACTTTCAATGCAACGATATATTGTATTCAGACTTGGTATATACTAGTCAACCGGGTCATTGTGTAATCCAAAATGTTAAAGTAGTTAGGAAGAGAACCCCTGTCATTTGAACAGGGTTTAGGGTGTGACCCCGAACTTTAGGGTGTGAACCCGAACTTTAGACACCGAACGTAAACCACAAGTGCGCTCAACTCTACACATGGGCCCTGGTGCAAGAGTTCAGCTTGGGCCCCCTCCACTCAGTGCTGGTGCACCTAGCTTTTCTGGTGCCCGAGGCAAAAACTTAACCCCCCCCTCCCCCATGCCAAATTCTCAACCTAACCCCTTCCCTTCAGTCCTACGTTTAAAGGGGTTGTCCTCTTTTTACTACTGATGAAACTGATGAATGGCACTCCCGACGATCAGCTGTTTGAAGAGAAGGTAGAGCTCATATGAGAGCTGCTTTCGTTGCTCTGTTCACCTGCTCGCCATAGACATTCTCTTTCCTCTTCTTCTCCTGTCAGACCAGACCGCCATGGTGACTTCTTTCAGCAGCGCCTCATCTCTGCAGAGTTTAACAGACATCTTACTTTCCTACTTTTTCATCATCCTCCCACCTTCTCAACACCCCATCCTGCCACCTCTAATACTGTGCCCACTGTGCTCCTCAATATTATCCTGCAGAAACAGTCCCCCTGAAAATACTGGTACCACACAAATTGTAAGACCCCGACCCAATATCAGACCTCAGATAAGGCCCCCATTAGACCTCCAGACCCCCAATCAGACGTCCATACCCCCATTAGACCTCTGCAGACCCCCTTTTAGACCTCTCCAGACCCCCCCCAGTGAGACCATTCCACACCCCCATTGAGACCTCGAGACCCCCAATTAGACCTCTCCAGACCTCCAGTGAGACCTCCAGACCCCCAGTCAGACCTTCATACTCCCCATTAGACCTCTCCAGACCCCCAATAAGACCTCCATATTAGACCTCAGATCAGACTGTAAAATAATAAAGTCACTTACCTCTCCTGTCGTCACTCTCCCTGTCCTGGCTGTCTTCTCTTCTCGGGGCCCGCGCTGCACAGTCACCTGACCTCCTTCAGCGTCAGGTCAGAGTGCGCTCTGTATGTCCTGACACTGCAGTGCGGGCCCTGAGAAGAACAAGCAGGAGGAGGGGTTAGTACAGCGCTCACTGTGCTTCACCCCTGCCTCCTCCTGCGTACTAGTGAGCGCTTCCATTATGGAAGCGCTCACTAGTATTCCCTTTATAAGATGCACTGCATCTTATAAAGGGAAGAATACAGCGCCGCTGGCAAGGGGGGCTCTCTGTTTTATGTCAGCGGCACCCAATGGACCTCTTGGCTGTAATGGGACCTGTTGGGTTGAGAGCTCAGGGTTTTAGGCCCCTTTCACACGGGCGAGTTTTCCGCGCGGGTGCAATGCGTGATGTGAACGCATTGCATCCGCACTGAATCCTGACCCATTCATTTCAATGGGTCTGTGTACATGAGCGTTTTTTTTCATGCATCACTTGTGTGTTGCGTGAAAATCGCAGCATGTTCTATATTCTGCGTTTTTCACGCATCCCTAGCCCCATAGAAGTGAATGGGGCTGCGTGAAAAACGCATTGCATCCGCAAGCAAGTGCGGGTGCGTTGCATTTTTCACTGATGGTTGCTTTTATCACGCGCGTGAAAAACGCATCAAAACGCATTGCACCCGCGCGGAAAAAACTGAACAACTGAACGCAATCGCAGGCAAAACTGAATGGCTTTGCCTGTGAAATCACACAGTTTTCACTGAACGCATCCGCAACGCATCCGGACCTAATCCGGACACGCTCGTGTGAAAGGGGCCTTAGACTGAGTTCACATTACGTTTAGCCTTCAGCTGGACTTTCTGTTGGAGTTTAATCTCTGGAAATCATCCAAAAATATATCCTTTGAACTCCGTCTGACCGACTAAAGTGAATTTACTCTTTGTGGTATACATTTGGACAGGGGCGTAGCTAAAGGCTCATGGGCCCTGGTGCAAGAGTTCAGCTTGGGCCCCCCTTCCCTCAGTGCTTTGTGGCCAGGGACAGAGAAGCACTTGGCCTTTGTGCTGCCTGAGGCAAAAATAGAAGCGGCACCCCACACCCCCCATGCCAAATTATCAACCTAACCCCTTCCCTCCAGGCTGAGGTGTAACTTAACCAGCATGCACTTTCTATAATACCGGTGTCTTCTTATGTAGCACAAGGGTCTTTGGGCCCGGTAGTGACTGCTACCTCTGCACCCCCTATAGCTACACCCCTGCATTTGGATATGGCTTTGGGTATAAAGCCCCTCTGTAATGTGAATGCTGCCTTACTGGACACATGGGGCATTCCAGTTTTTTTTTTTTCTGCAACAATGGTTCTGTCTGAGTTTCAGGTGTGACCTCAGCCTTATAGTTACCAGCCCCTTATCAATCTTCTATGAGGCATAAATGACAAGAGAGGTTCCCAGGAATGAAACCATTTTTCCGGGGTTCCCCCTGTGGTAATGAGGTTGGGTATTTCTGGGCTAAGCACATGAAAGCTGCTGGTAATGCAGCCCCCGGAGCCGCACACAGCCGGGAGGACGCCCGCTATCTCTAGGATTCTGCAGGAGAGAACACACAAGCTGCTGCCTCCAGCCGCCTTCTTATTGGCTGCGACGCTTTAGGCGGGGACATTCTGAGCGTTTTGATTGGTTGCTGTGCGTTCCCTAGTCTGCAGCGTTCGGAATCCTAGAGATGCTGATCCGCACAGCTCACCCTGAGCCAGAGGCGGCGGAGCTCGGCAGTGTCACAGGCGGAGAGAGCGGCCGCACCGGCGAGTGACAGCGCGGACCTCAGCACACCATGGACACGGACTCTGGGGACCTGAGCGAGGGGGAGCTGTCACCAGGTAACAGCAGCGCCAAACTTGTCTGCAGCAGTGCTGACTGACAGCCGCACGTCCCGCTACAGATCAATCAACTTCATTGAAATGGGCGGGGGGCTGCATTCCGCCGGTAATTGGGTTGTTAACCCCTTTTAGCGTCAGTGGCTGCAAAGGGTTAAAAGGGGAGAGCGGCGTGGCTCTTAGGGAGTGGGTGCTCCGCACGTGGGGCGGGAAGTTTGTTAGGGGCATGCGGTACCTGAGCACCTGTGGCTGGTCATGGCAGGTGCTGCGGATTATAAACCGCAGTCAGTGCACTGCGCCAATGATAGAGCTGCACAGGATGTAGCAGGGCTGGAGGTGCTCTTCACCTACCTGTTGTGTTATCACGGATGACATGCTCAGCTCTGCTACATCAGGAGCTGTGGTCTGTCTCCTCTTGGCACCCTGTAAACCTGACACCTACTGGAGTGACTGGGTGCCAAGGCTGCTCCCTCAGATACGGGGTGATTGGGATATGTTCTCCCAGTACCGGGTACTTTCACAGCACTGGGAACACTGGACGTGTATGGATTTGATTGGACTGGATTCACACTTGCAGTTTTTGGTGCAGGTAGTTGGAGTGACCTGTTAGAGGAGGATTTATACTTCTCTTCTGGCTGAAGAACTGCATGTGTGATTCCAGCCCTACATCTTGGTGGCTTGTGCCTCGGCTGACATCCACGCGTTCCAGATCCCCGTGGTGGCCGCCGCCACCGACTGGACTGTGAGCTAGGACTTTGTGGATGTAAGGTGTAGTAGTCCGTTCACCCACATTCACATTTCCCCGTCTCTTTGAATTCTATGGAAAATCAATCTGTGAGGATGTCTGCGTGTCCGTTTTTTTCCGCCCCGCGTGTGATCTGTATTCCACGGACACTGTTCAGTGTTTCCAGAACAGTTCCTACCCGTGGTCAGTGAAAAACCACTGACAGAACACGAATGCCATTTGTGTTGCTAGTGGTTTTCATGGACCCATGGACTTCAATGGTCGTGTTTAGGGATGAGCGAACTTCTGTTTTCAAGTTTGGCATACCAAGGTTCGGGTTATCTAAAAATTCCTTTTGTGGACTTTGCTGCCACAAACGATAACTTGTGGTCCGTGGTATCGGAATAATCCAGTACAAAATTCTTGGATAACCCAAACCTTGTACGCCGAACTTGACAACAGAAGTTCGCTCAACACTAGTCGTGTCTGGCCAGCATCACGGACCAAAGTGCTGCGCGATCCACTGATCCACGGTCAATGCAAAACCACTGAAGTGTGAACAGACACATTAAAGTCAACAGAGGAGATTTATCAAAACCGGTGTACAGTAGAACTGGTTCAGGTGGCCGTAGCAACCAATCAGATTCCAGCTTTCATTTTTCAGAGCTCCATTAGAGAATGAAAGGTGGAATCTGATTGGTCGCTATGGGCAGCTAAGCCAGTTCTACTTTACCCGGTTTGATAAATCTCCCTCAACGGCACGTTTTGCTGTCTGTGGAAAATCCATCTGTGAGGATATCTGCGTGTCCGTTTTTCCGCCCTGCGTGTCATCTGTATTCCACGGACACTGCTCAGTGTTTCCAGAGCATTTCCTACCCGTGGTCAGTGAAAAACCACTGACAGAACACGGATGTCATTTGTGTTGCTAGTGGTTCAATGGTCGTGTGGACTTCAATGGTCGTGTTTAGGGATGAGCGACATGAGCAGCACGTCCGTGATTCGCTGCAGGCCTAAGGCCCCATCCACATGGAGGTTTTTCTCCACCGATTCCACAACTGCGCTGAGAGGACATGTTCTTTCTTGGTGCGGTTTTTATGTGGACGCAGCTGGTTGCTACGGTGAGTGTCCACGTCAGCGCCGACATAGGGACTAAACCACATCACCGGAAGTCGATTCGCTCATCCCTACTAACTATCTATCTATCACCGTTTCGTTTTCCATTCTTCTGGTCCGTCAGAAGAAAAAAAAAAAAAACGGATCCTGTATTTTAAGCAGCTATTAGGCTCAGTTGTGTAGGTTGCATCCGTTTGAGCCATTTCTGTCTGGAATTTGTTATTCTAGATTTTAAAAAAAGTCCTCCACAAAGTTTGTTTTTTTTCCGTGTAAAATAACGGATCTCAGGCAGAAATGGCTCAAACGGATGCAAAATGTGCATTACTGAGCATAACGGATGCTTAAAATACAGGATCCGTTCACATTTTAAAAAAAAATTCTGTTCGTCTGACGTTGCAAATCTTTCTGTGGCGGATCCGCAGGTTTGTACAGCGCCAGCAGAGCGGAGGAGATTCTAAGAAAGCCCATCCACACGCTGTGTAGTAAATTGCGCCACGTGCGGATTTGAAATCCGCAGCTTGTCAATTTAGGCTGCGGATCTCCCACGCGGATTTCACCCGTCGCAGTGGAAAGGATGAAGTTCACAGTCATTCCTTTGGCCAAAAATGTAATACCTGTGATATTTGGTTGCGATTTTAGTTTTAGAACCACAGCAAAAACTGCAGCGGACTTTTGCACCGCTTTCAGGCACGTGTGGGCGACTCCTAAGGCCGCCTGCACATGGTGTGGATTACTTAGGTTTATTCCTGCACGGATTCTCATGCAGAAGATTTCACAAATCCCATGGACGCTTTGCTATTTTCTTTCTGTGCGGATTTTAAAATCCACAGCATGTCAATTCTGTGTGCGGTTCTTTTATCGGATTTCACCCTTTTCAATGCAAAGGTGAGACCTGCAGCAACACCGCATCAAATCCTTACTTACATAGTAACATACCGTAGTATATAAGACCGAAAAAGGACATCTGTCCATCCAGTTCGGCCTGTTTCCTACAAGTTGATCCAGAGGAAGGCAAAAACCCCTGTGAGGCAGAAGCCAATTTTCATCACTTAAGGGGAAAAAATTCCTTCCCGACTCCAATCAGGCAATCAGAATAACTCCCTGGATCAACGACCCCTCTCTAGTAGCTATAGCCTGTAATATTATTACACTCCAGAAATACATCCAGTCCCCTCTTGAATTCCTTTATTGTACCCACCATCACCACCTCCTCAGGCAGAGAGTTCCATAGTCTCACTGCTCTTACCGTGAAGAATCCTTTTCTATGTTTGTGTACAAACCTTCTTTCCTCCAGACGCAGAGGATGTCCCCTTGTCACAGTCACGGTCCTGGGGATAAATAGATGATGGGACAGATCTCTGTACTGACCCCTGATATATTTATACATAGTTATTAGATCTCCCCTCAGTCGTCTTTTTTCTAAAGTGAATAACCCTAATTTTGATAACCTTTCAGGGTACTGTAGTTGCCCCATTCTGGTTATTACTTTAGTTGCCCTCCTCTGAACCCTCTCCAGCTCTGCTATGTCTGTCTTGTTCACAGGAGCCCAGAATTGTACACTGTACTCCATGTGTGGTCTGACTAGCGATTTGTAAAGTGGTAGTACTATGTTCTCATCACGGGCGTCTATGCCCCTTTTGATGCCATCCATTATCTTATTGGCCTTGGCAGTAGCTTCCTGACACTGGTTTTTGCAGCCTAGTTTGCTCTTTATTAAAATTCCTAGATCCTTTTCCATGTCAGTGTTACCGAGTGTTTTACCATTTAGTAAAACACTCGGCGTGGAAACGCTCCAGAAATCAGTGTGGACAGCCTAAGGTATATTCACATTTGGCAGATTTGTTGCAGAAATTTCCGTCACTGTCCCGTGTTCGCGAGTGCAGAAATCCTTGCCTTTGCTGCCGACCCAATAAATGGAGCAGATTTTCAGCCGCGGAGAGTTATACTAGTAGCCGAATAACACTCCAGATTGCCCTCATTTTGGGCTTGTTCAGATAATATAATGGCTTTGGGCTGCAGCCGTATAAACCCCCCCGTACCCCCCTCCCCGTTACCTCTGACACCACCCCTGGCCATGACTGCTAGCCTCCACAGACATGACACGAGACGTCTATAACTGGCTCACAAACTGTACATGAAGCGCCCAGGCTCTAATATACTGTCTGTTCTGTGCCCTGGGGGAGGACATTCAGACAAGGAAGAGACTGCGGGCAGTGCCTGCCATGTAAGCGAGGTCCTTCCGTGGCTCTGGCCCGGGGACTACGGACCTGCCTTCTGTTCTGTGGTGGTGGTAGCAAAGCCTGTCATTTCTCCTGATCTCAGCCTGCTCGAGGACGGCAGCCATGGGGAAAGTAGTTAAAAAATTTGGGTCCGAACATGGCATTTTCTGCCGGCCCTAATGTGGTGCAGGTATGAGAGAGTGCAGGGTGGTGCCGCCTGGTATGAGGGTGCCTCCTTGAACTTGCAGGGCTATATCTTGTGGTAAATCTTTTTTTTTTTTTAAATGGGCCCACGCTGAATGTGTAGCCGCCCCCAAGAAGGCACAAGGGGAAAGCAAACACAAGCCAGCGCTTTAATAAGCAGTGGATGGGCACCAGAGAAGTGGGCAGCAATACTGGCAGCGCTATGTAGCTTTATCCAGTCGCCGCAGAGCACTGACTAATGGGGCGTGGTCCTGACAACTGCTGCTGCCACCCCAGGGTACGGCCACACAGTACCACTGTGCAGCCGCTTGAACCACACGGCCACGCAAGCTGCAGCCATATTCTATTAAGGGCTCACGTGGGCACCGGCTGTTTGTGCACTGTATCACGGATGCGGTCACTTGAATGGGTCCGCAATCCTGAAGGTGCGATGTGGAACGGAACAGCAAAAAAATAGAACTTGAATGGGCCTGCATCCGTCTTCACCAGTCAAACAGATGGTGCCCGTGCTTTGGGGACCATAGTTTGCAGTCCCCAATGTCCGGAACGTTTGTGTGCATGAGCCCTGAGGCTACTTTTACACAGTCCGTATTTGTTCAGTGTTTGATCAGTGATTGCCTTCAGTTGTGAGTCAGAAGCAGACAACAACACAGAACAGGAGCAGATCTTTCTCTTAGGCCTCATGCACACGACCGTATGTGTTTTGCGGTCCGCAAATAAAAACGGATGACTTACCGTATGGCTTCCTTTTTTTTTTTGCGGATCCATTGTAATAATGCCTATCCTTGTCCGCAAACTAGAAAAAAAATAGGACATGCGGAATGGGTGCGGACCTATTTATTTTGAATGGGGACGTGATGGATGCGGAGAGCGCACACTGTGCTCTCCGCATTTGCGGAGCGTGCCGCCGATCTTCCGGTCGGCGGCTCCGCAATAATATATATCATGTCCTATTCCGGACAAGTATAGGCATCTCTATGGGGCTGACGGCAAGGTGTGTTGCGGATACGCAACACACTACGGACATGTGAATGGGGCCTAAGGGTCCATTCACACGTCTGTGTATGTTTTGCGGAGCCGCAAAACACGGACATCGGAGATGTGCGTTGCGCAATTTGCGGACCGCACATCGCCTGCACTACATAGAAAATGCCTTTTCTTGTCCGCAATTGCGGACAAGAATAGGACATGTTCTACTTTTTTCAGGAACGCGATTGCGGACCCGGAAATGCGGCTCCGCAATTGCGGACCCGGGCGGGACATCGTCTGTCCCTATTGAAATTAATGGGTCAGCAATTCCGTTCCAGCAAAATGCGGAACAGATTTGCGGACGTGTGAATGGACCCTTATGGAAATGGAATGCACACAGTACCTTACTTCTTTTTTTTTTTTTTTGTTGCGGACCCATTGATAATAAATTGTTCTGCATATGGTCCGCAAAAAAACGGAATGGACACGGAAAGAAAATACGTTCGTGTGCATGATGTCTTATAGAAATGCCCATTCTTGTCCAAATAGGACATGCGCTATCTTTTTCGGCGGGGCCATGGAACGGAACTACGGATGTGGACGACTCATGGTGTGCTGTCCGCATCTTTTGCGACCCCATTAAAATTAGTGGGTCCTCATCCGTTCTGCAAAATTGTGGAATGGATGCGGACACATAAATATGGTCGTTTGAATGAGAAAGAGAGAGATTTGCTCCTGTTCTGTATTGTTGACTACTTCTGGCCTCTGATGGAAATCACTGATCAGTCAGTGGTGGTCCGAGTTCAGACCTCATCAATGTGATCCTCTCACTTGTATCTATGACCCATGAGAAGATTGTTCAGATTGGTTCTCCCCATTAATTTTCTGTGCGCCACTGGCGGTGTTTTCTGTGCGCCACTGGCGGTGTTTTCTGTGCGCCACTGTCGGGGTTTCCATCATACAGTCTTGGACATGAGACTGAATTGTGGCGGTGGTCTATAGGCGGCAGCCGCTGATGGTGTGACTGATCCCTTTAAGTAGCCCATACAGGGCGCACAAAACTATATTTCTACTACTGAATTCCCAGGTACCTAACAGAACAGCAGCGGAATAAAGCAGCAAATAAATCAAATAAATGGTATTAAACGTTGCGCCATATGTTTCTGTGCCCTATTCCCCATTTATTTGATTTAAAGCTTTTTTTGTTCCAGCTGCTTTGTTTTATTCAGCCAGAAAACTCCCATGGATATGAGAGGGTAGCGTGAATGGTCTCTGGTGTAATGATCTATGTACTGAGTACACTTGGATTTCATTGTGGAGTCGAGTTGCCAGAATGGTTGTAAAAGTGACAGACTGCAGGAAAGCCATGGCAATAGAGTTCTTTACCAAATATGAGCTTTTCTGTGTGCATCTCCATCGTCTCCTTATTCTTACCTTGCTACTCCGCATGTGATGACATCTGTTACTACTGTACTGGAACAAATGTGGTGTCTCATCCTCAACTGGGCGGTGATGATAGGGCAAAGCCTTAAAGGGCTTTTCCAAAATTGTATGTTACATTCCAAAAAACTTTTTATATATCACAGCGACAGGTCAAAGGTTTTAATCAGTGGGGTCTGGGTGCTGAGACCCCCATTGATTAGTAGAACAAGAAGAAAGAAGCGCTTTCATAGCACACATCTCTGCAGTGGGAGACCGAATCTACCAGGGTCTATAGGCCTGTCTCATGCATCGAGTTGAGAGAGTGTTTCCCTCACCTCGTTCTAGCAATCGGTTGAGGAGGATATTACAGTGAAGTACTGACCTGCATTGGTTGTGAATTTAGCACTAGTGCTGAGATATAAATCTCCTGTGTAGATGTGCAGTCTCTTTAGTGTCTCTTTTTGAGTCCCATCTCACGCATGCTACTGCTCACTCCTTCCCCTCCCCTCTCCATAGACTTGTATTTCTGTGAAAAATGATCATCCTATGGAGATTAACTGTTTTGAGAGGGAATTCAAAGCATTTTCAAAGTAAAAAACAATTAGCGTAGGGAAGGGGAGAGGTAAACAGCTGATAACATGTTAACCAATTACAATGTTTCTTGTGGTCGCTTGTATTGATTTATGTAAGCTTGTGTGAAAGTACAAGGGCTGTTAAAAAATAAAAACTTTTTTTATTTGCATCGCCATATTCTGACCCCCATAACTTGTTTATAGTTAATCTACAGAGTTGTATGAGGGCTCGTTTTTGCTGCATTGTAGTGTGTACGACTTTTTGATCACTTTTTAATCCGTTTTTTTTTTTGGGGGGGTGAAGTGACAAAGAGTGGCAATTTTTTTACCATTATGATATTTACCATCCGGGATAAATGTGTTTTATATTTTAATAGTACAGATGTTTTGGGAGGCGGCGGTGCGAATGATATTTATTTTTCCATTTCATCCACCATGACGGCCAGAAGTGAGAGATGAACCTTGACCTCTGTGGGGGCAGGAATAGACAGAGAGAGTTTAAATTGCGCCCACCCCTCCTACCCTCAGTGTTTTTCCTGCCCTTACGGGGTCAGCAGGCAGAGAGAGGCCTCCCTTGGGAGGTGAAGATTTTAACTTGCTGGGGCCTGTGCTGCGTCCATATCGTGACCTGGCTTCCACAGCATTCAGGAACCAGACCGCGGATGCCGGTAGTCACGTAGGACGCGCGCGCCATTGATACCAGAAATTTTGAGTGGCGGAGGCGGAGCTACGGCGCACAAGGATGACATCAGGCATCGGTAAGGTTAAATGTGGCGCTCATGCATAACTGAAACAGCATCACTGCCACCATGTCAACACAGGAAGCTCCAGCATCCCTTCAGGAGGGCACTGATCCCTCTCCGGCTGCACCTCCCGTGAGTTCCACTATGGGGAGTATGGTCTCTTTTATTTTACATTGTGTATCTATGATTCTATGATTTTTATTGTTTGTTTACTTTTTTATGGGATGTGGGGGTGATTCAAATTTTTATATATATTTTTTTTTGTATTTTTAAAAACTTTTATTTTTTTATCTTTTTTTTTAAGTCCCCTTAGAGTTATGATTTCATTCCTGCCATTTGCTCGAGGAGTGGGCAGAGGAATTAAAAATCCACAGGGGGGCCCTGCTTCAAAGGGCGGCCACATGTTTATCTTTCACACCCCACTCAGCCACACTGCCAACTCAACTTATCTGGCCGGATGAATGCCGGTGGGGGGGGGGGGGGGGGCGGTTTTTGGTTGAGTTGGTCAACAGAAGAAAAGAATCCATCAGACATCATGGAACCAGGAGTTCATAAGGGATTATGAATGGCCCGTCCAACACAGGAATAAACCGGTTACATATCTGCGACCCTGGGTCCAAGGCGGACGTGCCCCCGGTCAGTTGTCACGATGGGAGATACAGAGATCTCCCAGTAGGAACCTAATAACAGTGCCATGTTTGGTCTCCACTTACATTGCTGCCAGAACCATCTCCCTGTGATCTTCCGGTGAGGAGCTATGACCCATAATGGGTTTTTGGATTCTGAGTTGCCTCACCGGACACAGGGGAAATTAGGTCCTCCCAGAGGGAGGGAGGGGAGTGGCCGACTACAGGTGAAAAGGTCCATGCCGGCCAGAGGCCAGGGTCTTTCTCAGAAGGGGTCCACATTGTGTAATGGGGAGACCTGGATCTGCTGACATCACTGCCCCGAGGAGACTACAGCTAAGGACTATAGCAACCTAGACTTCATCATCATAACCCAAAGGACTACTCATCCACCTGGTAACTATTGCTCTGTTTAACCCTGTCTGTACCGCCTCATCTGTATTTGGACATTCGACCATTGTATATATTCTGTGTGTATATAGGGTTATGTCTAGTGCGCCCTTAAGGCAATTAAATATATAATTTAATCTTGCGCTATTCTTGTATCTCGATCACGAATCCCCACGTCCGTGTTTCGGCATATTTATAAGCTACTTGGGGTTGGTTTCTGACCTGATATAATCCCGCTAGCGGACCGGGCTTTTATCTAATGAGGAGCTGGTGGCAGTGTACCTAGGACTCTGCTGGCAGGGTGCTGTTTCAGTGGGGCAGTGAATAGGCCTTCTCAGCTTGTCAGGGGTGTGAACGAGTGTGGAGTCATGCCGGAGGTAGCGTGGACCACCCTCACTCAATACTCGTGTCTCCCTGTGCCAGTGTGGACAGGAGGTGTCTGTGTCAACTGGGCCAAGCTGACCTTACGCACGCCCAGAGAGGGTGTAACGTTACGTCTTGGTAACCAGTGACGAAACCGGACCACGTGAGCGTGACGTAGTTGACGTCAGGCAGGGCTGCAAGGTGCGGTATTTGTCCCAGCTTGTGTTCGGCATTATCGCCAATCACAGAGATTTAACCCCTCTGATACAGTGGTCAATTGTGACCATGGCACACATAGTGCTGCATAGTGTTTCCTCTGGAGCCCTTGCCTGTAACAGAGCTCCATAAGAAACTAGTAAAATCATCATAGACTCCAATGCTAGTGCATTGGAGTCTATGACAATAGCAATCTAATGACTGTTTGTTAAAGTGTAAACTATAAAAAAAATAGTTTTTACAAATAAAAAATATAAAAATTCAAATTGCCCCCCTTTCCCCAAAATGAGGATAAAAAATGTAAATGCCTGTACTAGGGGTAGACGGTATAGGCGATATAGGCGATATGCGATATAAATTTGTGCCACGATATGGATTTTGTGCATATCGCCTATATCGCCGGACCGCGATATGACCTTGAGCGGCAGTTCCGATCGGAGTCCCAGCAGTGTAATGCTGGGGCTCCGATCGGTTACCATGGCAGCCAGGACGCTACTGAAGTCCTGGCTGCCATGGTATGTAAGTGAGCAGCATTATACTTACGTGCGCGGTGGCCGCCGGCGCTCCTCCTTCTCATAGATCTAGCGGCGCATTGCTAATGCTATAAGCATTAGCAATGCGCCGCACAGACAGAAGAAGGAGCCGGTGGCCGCCGGGCGTTCCTTCTACTCATAGATCTGTGCGGCGCATCTATAAGCATTAGCAATGCGCCGCACAGAGAAGAAGGAGCGGCCACCGCGCACGTGGGGGTAGTCGGAAGGGGGCCACCACCACCATTGATTAATACTGGGGAGGGAGGGGGCGCACTGCCCACTGCCACCAATGATGTGGGGGAGGGAGACCCTGTGGCCACTGCCACCAATGATCAGATCAGGCTGATCAGAGGCTGGGTGGGCTGATAAGAGGGAGAGGCTGGGCACATAAGAGGTTGGGAGGCACATGAGAGGCTGGGGGCACATAGGAGGCTGGGGGGGCTGATCAGAGGCTGGGGGGCTGATCAGAGGCTGGGGGCTGATCAGAGGCTGGGGGGCTGATCAGAGGCTGGGGGGCTGATCAGAGGCTGGGGGGCTGATCAGAGGCTGGGGGCTGATCAGAGGCTGGGGGGCTGATCAGAGGCTGGGGGCTGATCAGAGGCTGGGGGGCTGATCAGAGGCTGGGGGGCTGATCAGAGGCTGGGGGGGGCTGATCAGAGGCTGGGGGGGGCTGATCAGAGGCTGGGGGGGGCTGATCAGAGGCTGGGGGGGCTGATCAGAGGCTGGGGAGGGGGGTGATCAGAGGCTGGCTGCCATGGTCAGCTCCCTGCTGCTGTGTGTACTATATACAGGGCAGCAGGGAGAGTGTAACGTCCTATTCACCCTAATAGATGTCTATTAGGGTGAATATGACAAGGGTTCTAGCCTTTAAGGAGGCTAATGGTTATTAAAAAAAAAAAAAAAAAAGTTTAAACACCCCCCCCCCCAAAAAAAATATAGAAAATAATATATCGCGATATATATCGCATATCGCACATGCTTAAAATTATATCGCAATATAGATTTTAGGCCATATCGCCCACCCCTAGCCTGTACTATCAAAATATAAAAGTATTAATCCCATATGGAAAAATTGATCAAAAAGTTGTACACACCCCAGAATGGTGTCAATGAAAAGGACAGATCGCTCGCAAAAAATGAGCCCTCACACAGCTCTGCACACATAACTACAAAAAGTTATAGGGATCAGAAAATTAAGTTTTTTGGGGTTTTTTCTAGCATCAAAACGCAGGGAAAAGTATACATATGTGGTATTGCTGGATTTGTACTAAACTGGAGAATGAAGATCACAAGTCAGTTTTACTGAATAATGAATGTCTTAAAAAAAAACTTGTGGCAAAATTGCGTTGTTTTTTTTTTTTCCAATTTCACCACTTTTGGAATTCTTTTCTCACTACGTTCTATGCAATATTAAATGGTGGCGTTGGAAAGTACAACTTGTCCCACAAAAAATAAGCCCTCATATGGCTATGTGAACGGAAAAATAAGATGGTTTTATGGCTCTGGGAAGGTGGGGAGCGAAAAACCAAAAGGCTAAGTCAAAAAAACCTCCGGGGTAGAAGGGGTTAAACCACAGTTAAAAATATATGAATGTGGCATCGTTGTAGTCATACTGACCTGGAGAATGAAGGTAACAGGTCAGTGTTACATAGGGAATACTGTAAAAAACAAAAACAAACCCCATAAAAGTGTGGCGGAATTGCATTTTTCTTCTAATTCCACCCCATTTGGATTTTTTTCCCACTACCAATATAAAATGGTGCCATTATAAAGTACTTGTCCCCCCAAATTCAATCCCTCATACCGTTATATGAGGAAAAATAAAAAAGTTATTGCTCCGGGAAGGCAGGGAGTAAAAACACAAACACAAAAATGGAAAATGGCTCATTCCTGAAAGGGTTGAAGATGTATATAGTGGTAGGGAAGCGGTTAAAGGGAGAATACTGTTTATCAGTCTCTAAGTATAGACAGCACGATGAGGAGTGTCAGATCCATTTCCTCATGACCGTTCCTCCCGGACCACCGTCATTACACTAATCAGGAGTGGAGAGCATCTTGCCTTAATGATATATTAGAGGCTGCACAATAAACATACATTGGCTTATAGCGGAAAGGGCCTGGACTATGTGAGAGCGTGTCACACATAACATGTTATTATACAGCAAGCATAATAAGGGGTTTCTTGGCTCCAGCTTTACTGGGAAATCCAGTGGGGAGAGAGGCACAATTATCTCGGAAGAGATTGTCACCAGTTTGTTACTTGTCATCTTCAGCATCGTCAACGTGTGGCATCTCAGGATGTAGTCTGCAGCGTGCAGGCGCTCTCGTCCGACAGACTGAAGGATGCACGCTTTGTTTCTGTACATTATGGGATCTCGTCGTCACCTCTGTATGCATCTAATACGTATTTTTCTATCTCTGCTTTGCTTCTCCTCTCAACGGCAAGGATGAGATGATGAGATTGGTAGGATAGCCCCGGTCAGTTTACACGGATTAGGAGCTTGACAGAAAGATATTATTAATTGCAAAGGATTGCTCCAAATATGTATATATATATCTGGTTAAGTCTCCATGTCTGATGCCGTAAGGAGCTTCCACTTCTTACCGATTGCAGAAGATAAGTAACTACACTGAACAAAAATATAAACGCATCGCTTTCGCTTTTGCTCCCATTTTGCATGAGCTGAACTCAAAGATCTGAAACATTTTCTACATACACAAAAGACCCATTACTCTCAATTTTTTTTCACAAATCTGTCTAAGGGTCCATTTACACGTCCGCATTCAGTGTCCTCACCCATTCCGCAATTATGCGGGACGGGGGCGGACCCATTTATTCTGAATGAGGACGGAATGGATGCGGAGAGCACAACGTGTGCTCTCCGCATCCGCATTTTCCGGAGCGCGCCTCTTGCACACGACCGTATGGCTTTTTCAGTATTTTGCGGTCCGTTTTTAATGGATCCGTTTTTTGTTTCGGTTCAGTTACGTTTTTCCGTATGGCATATAGAGTATACAGTAATTCCATAATTAAAATTGGGCTAGTCTTAAAATTTTCAATAAATTGTTCAGCAAAAACTGAAAATATGGAATACATACGGAAGCCTTTCTGTATGCTTTCCGTTTTTTCTGCAGACCCATTGACTTGAATGGAGACACTGAACGTGATATGCGGACAAGAATAGGACATGGTCTATATTTAAACGGAACAGAAAAACGGAAACGGAAGGCATGCGGAGACACTTCAGTATTGTTTGCAGACCCATTGAAGTGAATGGTTCAGTATACTGTCAGTATACCGAACTGAAAAAACTGCCGGTATACGGTCCGCAAAATACTCTCGTGTGCAAGAGGCCTTAGTGAGCCCTTCTCCTTTGCCGAGATAATCCATCCCACCTCACAGTTGTGGCACATCAAGCTGCTGATTAGACAGCGTGAATATTGCACAGGTGTGCCTTAGACTGCCCACAATACAAGGCCACTCTGAAATGCGCAGTTTGATCACACAGCACAATGCCACAGATGTCGCAACGTTTGAAGGAGCGTGCAATTGGCATGCTGACTGCAGGAATGTCTACCAGAGCTGTTGCTCGTTCAATGAATGTTCATTTCTCTACCAAAGGTATTTCAGAGAATTTTGCAGTACATCCAACCGGCCTCAAAACCGAAAGTGTTGCGTTTATATTTTTGTTCAGTGTATATAGTAAGCTGTTGTTTTGGCTACTGGAATGGACTCTATAGGCCTATATGGTATCCTTCTACAGTTTTGATCTCTAGTAAAGACCATCTGTCGGCAGATTTGTACCTATGACACTGGCTGACCTGTTACATGTGCACTTGGCAGCTGAAGGCATCTGTGTTGGTCCCATGTTCATATGTGCCACATTACTGAGAAAATGTTTTAATATATGCAAATGAGCTTTTAAGAGCAACAGGGGCGTTGCCATTACACCTAGAGGCTCTGCTCTCTCTGCAGCTGCTGTGATTGACAGGACCTGGTGTGATGATGTTTTCACTGCCTGGCTCTATTAATCAAAGTGCAGAGGGCGCAGCACGGACCGGTGGTCCCATGGGTGAGGTTATCCGATCATCCATTGGAAAGATTAGGCACGTTGTACAGAGTGACTCTGCGTTGGCTAATAGACAACCCATAGTGTCTTTCAGGCTACTACATGCATATGAGATGTCCTTATTAGAAGCCACAAAATAAAAATTGGTTACAAGGTGTATAACCTGGAGGCAGTTATAGATGCGGACAATGCTGCCTCTGTCACACTAGGACCTTAAAGGACTGGGCTGGTAATAAAAGATGTGATCACCTGTAAAATGAAGTATGTTTTAGATGCAATAATCTGTAACATAGGAAAAATGCTTCGCCTGAGGTGAGATTCGGGGAACGTGTAGAGTCACTACATACAGGACATTGAGCCCCTGGTAATTGATCATATGCAGTTTCACAATGGGAATTCAGTTTTTAGGCCTACTAAATGTACAACAGGAGCTGGTTGGGGGGAGGGGGAGCCGATCTAATTTTGAAGACTTTCCGTGTCCTGACCTGTTTTTAGATGTTGTAATACTGGTCTGACATTACACTTGGGTGCCTCTCGCCTCGCTTAAATGTGCCTGGAGTTGTGTGGCATTCATCATCCGGTTCCGCAGGGCATTGTTCACAATGATGCGGTCATCAGTGTGGGATGTGGCTAAAGGACGTCCACTTCTCTGCCTTTCTGTGACTCTTGCAGTCTCTCTGTATCTCAGTTACAACCTGCTGATGACTCTCTGTGACACTCTAAGCTCAGTGGCCACTTCTGTCTGAGAACATCCTGCTTGAAGCCTCACAATGACGAGGTACTGCTTGTCAATTGGTAGGTGTCGTCTTGGTCTCATGATGTTAAAATGTGAACAGCATGATGAGGAGGACTGTTTAAATACAGATTCTAATTGAACCAGGAAATGTATTGGGCGATTCGTGGATCAAACACCTGTTGGGAATTTTGCGGTTAAGCTCCTTTTTTAGAGAACAGCAAGTTGTGCAAAAAGTACTGAAACATTGAACAGTTAGACATGTGCATCCAAAAGTTTAGAGAAGGTCACACTAAGTTCACCTGTAAAGATTGGAGTGCATTTGAGGTTCATCCTAAAATTTCACCCACAAGCCAAATATCCCTAACCTTTTGTGATTAGTGTATATACCCTGGTTGCCACTTTATCAGCCTCACTATGTGAGGGAGCGGTGCGGGCAGACTGCATCTCTAGCATCTGGGTTAAAATCTTCTTACACGTTGAATTTTGACAAACTGTTGGATTACGGTTGGATTAGCTTTATTATGGGAAGATGGACCCATGCGGGTAATAAATGATACATCTCGCCTGTCTGCCATGTAGATGCATACGATCAAGCCTCATTCACGTACGTGAGCTGTACGTGTTCTCCGCGGACAGCACACGTCCCCCTTCATTTGAATGTGTGTATTCACACATCAGTGTTTTAGCACGGTCCGTGGGTCCGTGTTTTCAGCACGGATGCATACTCTATCTTGTTTGCAGATCCCTCACGCCCGTTATAGTCTATGGGTCCGTGAAAACCATGAATGCAACACGAATGCCATCTGTGTTTCACGGATCATTAATAAGAGATGCTTCGAAAATAATTTTTCAGCTGTTCAATGTCAGTGAAACACGGATGCAAAACGGACAGCAAAAAACGGACACACGGACCCAATATGGATCCGTCACGGACAGCTTCGCGGATGTATCGCTTACCACCTGCTCACGGATTTGAGCACGGACACAGACGTGTGAATGAGGCTTCATCCAGCGTGGATCTAGATTTACATTACTCGCCTGGCTTCAGTGAAGGAAAATTCTGCTCATTCGCAGTTGGTAATGCGACCGTTTGTAACATTTGGCAGGACTTTTATTTTGGTGATGAGTCAGCTGATGAAGTCAGCTCAATATCATATATACGCATTTTCCCATTTTATTCATCATGCTTCAAAAGCTGCTCTGAGTTCCGCAAGCCAAAATGTTGATAAAGTGAAATTTTTAGTTATTTCAATATAATTCAGCATGAATTCAGCACCGGTGCCATAGGTTCGCCACCACTGCCTTAGGCTACATGCACACGACCGTTGGTGTTTTGCGGTCTGCAAACCGCGGATCTGCAAAACACGGAAGCAATTTGCGGAACGGAACGCGGCCCATTATAGAAATGCCTATTCTTGTCCGCAAAACGGACAAGAATAGGACATGCTCTATTTTTATTGCGGGGGCACGGAACGGAGCAACGAATGTAGACAGCACACGGAGTGCTGTCCGCATCTTTTGCGGCCCCATTGAAGTTAATAGGTCCGTGCCCGAGTTGCAAAATATGGGGCTCGGACGCGGACCACAACAACGGCCGTGTGCATGAGGCCTTAGGGACCATTTTGAGGCTGAAAAATATGGAAGAGCGATCAGCCTCTGAAATCCAGTCACATGTTACGTGAAGTCCTGTTTCCAGCAGGATTTCCAGCTGCATAAACGCTTGCATAATATATACCAAAGCGCCTGTTCACATGGAGGATTACGGCGCTGTCAAAATCCTGCACATGTACTGCGGTAGAAACCACAGCAGTTTCTGCCCTAGTTGTTTAGTTTGGATGTTGCAGACCCGCTTGCAGCTTAGCTCCATTGATTGGAGCTTCTGTAAATCGTGAGCGGACACCTGCCGCTCTCCGCTGTACCAAGAAGGAACATATCCCTTCCTGGCGCAGACACAGCTTCAGCCTCTCGAATACTTTACGGTTTTATCGTCCTTGCGTTTTCATTATTCTTTCCCTGTGCTTACATAACTTTTTTTTTTTCTTTTTCCGTTCACATAGCCATTGAGTTAGATTTTCTAATGTTACCATTAAATGTGGTATAAAATGTAGTGTGAAGTGGGAAAAAAAAATCCAAACTGACCTGTGGCCTTCATATGCTAACAAAGAAACCACATTAGTGCCAAATGCCAACAAAAAAAAAAAAATTGAAAAAAACCTTTTTTTTTTTTACATCACCATATTCTGACCCCCGTCACAATTTTTTTTATAATAATTTCTACCCAGCTGTGTTTGCCCTCATTTTTTTGCGGGACGATCTGTAGTTTTTAATAATACCATTTTGGAGTGTGTGTGTGTGATCACATTGTATTCAATTTTCTTTTGGTAAGTGAGGTGATTAAAAAATGGCGAATCGGCCATTTATATATATTTTTTTTCCATTACAACATTAGCCGTATGGGATAAATATTTTTCTATTTTAATAGTAGGAACATTTTCAGACATGGAGATACCCATGATGGGTTTTTTGTTGTTGTTGTTCTAGAGAAAAGAGGGCGATTGAAATGTTTTTTTTAATATTTTTATAAATATATGCATATACAATATGCAGTAGATCTCACTAGAACCATAGTGTAGGCTCAATCTGCGTTTATCCTATGTTGGCCTGCCACCTGCAGACCTCCATAGGAACTGCAGCT
This sequence comes from Bufotes viridis, assembly GCA_033119425.1. Lineage (NCBI taxonomy): Eukaryota > Metazoa > Chordata > Amphibia > Anura > Bufonidae > Bufotes > Bufotes viridis. The sequence continues at coordinate 129,113,511 of CM065590.1, forward strand.
CCAATACGAGAGACTCTGCGCATTAGAACTAAGGACTGGCTTCCCGATTGCCACACGATGGAACTGGTCCTAACCCAATTTCCACGTTTTTCGCAATTTTTAAGCATGACCACCGCATCTAAAGGGTTAAATTCTTGTGAACGGCAGTATTGCCGATTCCAAACATTAGCCGTAGGCCTCTGCTGTTTGAAGCAGCAGAGATCCACAGACTATGGCTCCCGGTGTGCTCGTGAGCAGGTACCATATTTAAAGACCATACCAGTCCTTGTACATGTATGGCGCTAGTATTCTAAGGGTTAAAGAGAATCTGTCACCATGATTATGGACTATTCTCTACAGTAATAGATGGTTAGTACTGCAGATAAGGAGTCCATAACTTTTTTTTTTTTTTTTTTCAACTGCTCCCATTCTCTTAAGGCCTCATGCACACGACCGTTTTTTTATGCGGTCCGCAAAAAGGGGTTCCGTTGTTCAGTGATCCGTGTCCGTTTTTGCCTTCCGTTGTGTTTCCGTGTGTCTTCCGTTTTTTTTAGCGGACATGACCCAAAAGATTTTACCAAAAGACAGGCTGACAATGTTTCCCAAGTGTCTGCCAAGGGATCCGCAAAAAAAAAACGGACACGGAACGCGGATGACACACGGATGGCCATCCGCATTTTTCACGGACCCATTGACTTGAATGGGTCCGTGAACCGTTTTTCACGGACAAGAATAGGACAGGTTATATTTTTTTGACGGACTGGAATCACGGACCACGGACGCGGAGGACAAAAGGTGCAATCGCCGAGGTTTCCACGGACCCATTGAAAACCAATGGGTCCACAGAAAATCACGAAAAACGGAGCAACGGACACGGAATTAAACAACGGTCGTGTGCATGAGGCCTAACTATCAGTGCTCAAAGCTGCGCTGAAATACATTGTCAGGACTGCTGTGCATGCGCACAGGATTCCTCTCTGTTATGTCTGCACAGCAGTCTGGACTGTATATTTCAGTGCAGCTTTGAGTGCTGACAGGAAGGGAAGTAGGAATATAAAAAATGGCAATCTGGGCTCTTTATATGCAGCATTACTCATGTGTTACCGCAGATAACGGCCTAGAACCAGCGGCCCGCAGTAAACAATAGGAGGCAGTCACCACTTGGCCTCTGGTGGGATTTTCACTCGTTGTGAGCGGGATCAAATAGCAAACCAGCATATTTAAAGTGTATTTTGGAAAAATCAGCTTCTAAAATTGCCTCACAGCAGTGACATGCTATTTCTTGATGCCTATTTGAACACGGGCGTGGAAGTATACATCGTGTGAACTGTGGCACATATAACTGAATACCATGAGAAGCTTTTTAGAAGTGTTATAGTGGTTCAAAATTGCACCATGATTGTGGTGTAAAATTCGGTCACAAAGCAAAATAACCAATAGTCGGTATAAAGTGAGAGAAAAGTGTCCATCCCTGCACCCCATTCCTCATCCAGACTGAGCCCTCGTGATAAACCTGTCGCAGGTCTAGACACTATAGGATTCGTACGTTTGCACCATTGTCTTTAGATCCACGTCCAAGGTCTTTCTGTAAAACAGAGCTTGGCTTCAGGCATAACGCTTCCCAACGTTTTATGAATAATGTGTGTATGACAGTAAAATAAACAGCAACGGGTCTGTTACTTCAGTGTGTCGCCAAGAGATTAGAACGCGGTGGAAAGGCCAAGTGTAACTAGCGTCTTCCGAGCGCAGTGTAAACACTCACGCCATAAAGCATGTTCTAATGATTAAGATGACGGCACATCCAAGAGACTGAGCGGTGCTGGGGTCCAGCGCTACTTGCAATGGGCAGGTTGCTTCATTTTTCCTTAATAAGTACGCTGCCGACGTCTAGCATCTCATTACTTCCGGAATATGTTAATAGATATATTTTTTAAAGATTTGTAAGTACTCTAAATGTTACATGCTGTATACATAACCAGAGAAAATGTGTTGAATAACTGATACAAATGAGGAAAGATCTGTGTATAAATATATATTTGGCAATCGAAGAATAATCCAAAAATAATCACGTCTGCATTACAGTGATCTTAGAAAGCATGCTCAAGATAAGACACAAGATAAGACACCTTTAAGACTTTAGTCTTAAAGGTAATTAACATTCTACATTGATATGCCCATGTATTATTATAATAATCAAATCCATAGGTATACGGACATGACTTGACGGGAAAGGTATGTGACTAAGAAATGACAGCGGCTCAGATTTAGGCCTCATGCACACGGCCGTGGAACACGGCGGTGCGCGGACCGTGGTATCCCGGCCTGGAATCCAGCTGACGGCAGGTGCGCACGGCGTCATTGGTTGCTATGACGCCGTCCGCTTCATGCTGCCGCTGGACTACAGTAATACACTCGTACGGGTGTATTGCTGTAGTCCAGCGGCAGCATGAAGCGCACGACGTCATAGCAACCAATGACTCTGTGCGCTCCTGCTGTCAGCTGGATTCAAGGCCGGGATACCACGGCCCACGCACGGACGTGTGCATGAGGCCTTACTCGGCACAGACAGCAGGTAGACGGGTTGGCAGTGACTCGGTTAGGTCCTGGTAGGTGGTCACAGGTATCTGACTGCAGTGCATCCCACAGCTGCTGGAGGGTACGTGGGGGAGGATCCATAGAGCGAACATGCTGATCTAGGCGGTCTCACAGATGCACAGTTTGGTTCAAGTCTGGGGAATTAGGGCCAGGGTAGTACCTGGAAGTCTGGGTCACGCTCTTCCAACCAATGTTGGACATTTCTAGCCATGTGACAGGTCGCATTGTCTTGCTGGAAGACCCCATCCACCTCAGGGAGGACAATCAGCATGTACAGGTATGGGTGTACGTGATCTGCAAGGATGGATTCATGCCTAAATCAGTTGAGAGGGCCTCACACACAGATAAGTGGTTCCAGAGGATGCCATGAAACATTCTCCAGACCATAATGCTGCCACTGCAGCAGCTCAGAGTGTTTGCCTTTGTACTGCACACACCGAGCGCCTGCACATTATGTTATATGCGTATACACGTAATGCAAAATGTAGCAAAGTACTGCAGTGTGAACCTGGCCTTACTAGGCCTAGCTGCTAAAAGCCCTGCACTCCAGAAAGTTTCTCTTAAAAAAAGTCACAAATTCCCCCCGGTATCACTTAAAAGGTTTCATAGCGGTATGGTGACTTCTTCCTAGCTGCTTGGCTTCTGTTTCTCATTATGGTTAATCAAATGGAAGAGTTCCAGTTGTTAGTTTTGGGTCTTTGCAATTTTTTCATTTTTTTTTTTATTTGACAAATGACTCTATTTTCTGAGAAATAAAGAATGCAGGCAAAATGTTTTTCAAGTATGATTTGATTGCCGTCTCCGAAGCTGCGTTCAGCACAGACTGTCTTTTGAGGTCACTGTGAAGCATAATCACATTTGTGTGAAGACCAGTCATCCAGCAATTCATCTTTGTTACATGACGAGATACACAAGACATATTTTAGTCAGAAGTTTATACAGTGTCCATTAAACTGTACAGGAATGATATTTACAGTTCCAAATGTTAGAGTGGGCAGTTCACTTTAAATGGAGGTGTATTTCCGTGTTGAGCGAACTTGTTTTTTAAGTTCTGCGTCCAAAGTTCGGGTTCGGGTTGTAGAAGAATCCCGTTATGGATTCCAAATTTCTTTATGGTCCGTGGTAGCGGAATCCATAACGGGAATCTTCGATAACCCGAACTTTAGATGCAGAACTTAAAACACAAGTTCGCTCAACGCTACCTACTAGCTTAAATGGATACTGTACTGTCACACAATTTTGCATAAACGAATAGCACAGGTAAACATAACAAACTTTGTAATGTATCTTATCATAGAAAATGCCTTGATCAGAAATAGCTATCCCCCCCCCCCCCTTCCTTTTTTCATAACAAAATTTTTCCCTGAACAGGGGTGTGGAAATTTAAAAAAAAACTACTTGTCCTGAACTTATACTAACGTTATACTGTATGGGGGCGGGGGCCACAAGGAGATGTTATACTGTATGGGGCGGGGGCCACAACAAGATGTTATGCTGTATGGGGCGGGGGTCACAAGGAGACGTTATGCTGTATGGGGGCAGGGCCGCAAGGAGACGTTATGCTGTATGGGGGCAGGGCCACAAGGAGATGTCATGCTGTATGGGGGCGGGGGCCACAAGGAGACGTTATGCTGTATGGGGGCGGGGCCACAGGGAGATGTTATACTGTATGGGGGCGGGGGCCACAAGGAGATGTTATACTGTATGGGGCGGGGGCCACAACAAGATGTTATGCTTTATGGGGCGGGGGTCACAAGGAGACGTTATGCTGTATGGGGGCAGGGCCACAAGGAGACGTTATGCTGTATGGGGGCAGGGCCACAAGGAGATGTCATGCTGTATGGGGGCGGGGGCCACAAGGAGACGTTATGCTGTATGGGGGCGGGGGCCACAGGGAGATGTTATACTGTATGGGGGTGGGGGCCACAGGGAGAGGTTATATTGTATGGGGGCGGGGGCCACAGAGACGTTATACTGTATGGGGGTGGAGGCCACAGGGTGACGTTATACTGTATGGGGGCGGGGGCCACAGGGTGACGTTATACTGTGCTATGTGACCCCAGTCAGCGCTTGCAGGTCAGACCGGGAGCTGCGATGTGGACAGGCTCCAGGAGGAACGCTCATCTGCAAGGGGCCGTGGGGTCTCTCACTCCTCTTCTCCCATCTTGTCTCTGGAGACGGTGTGCTGTTACTGTGCGCTCCTGTGCTGGCAGGTGGGCGTAGACTTCGATACAGGAGCCGGGGGCCGGTCTGCAGGAAGTAATATGTACGGTACTCATATGCACGATGCAGGGGCAGGCTGACATAAATGTAGGAGCGGTCAGCTCGCGGCACGCATATGACCGCTCCTATTACTGCCCAACCCACTTGTCCCTGCTACTTGCCCGAAGCAGGGCTAAACAACTGTTCAAACTACTTGCCCGGCGCCCAGAACTGCATGTCCTGGGCGTCGGGCGATAGGAATTCCACACCCCTGCCTGAAATATATGAGAAGTCCATTGCAACATGGGCTACCTGAAGGATCAGATTACATTATCCCATAGAAGTCTGCAGAGAGGGGCAGGAGAGGGGAAGTGAGCTGCAGTGAGGGAAAAACAAACAGAGAGAGACAGACTTGATTCAGCATTGAATATCAAGTGTTATATCTCACTCCAAGTGCTTTATTCACATCTATGCTTCTCAGTACTCCTCTACAGTGTGCTATATGATCGTTCTGCATGAGAGAGATTTAGGAAGTAGAATCTCCTGTCCCTATATGCAATCTGTGAGGAACAGCTAGTGTCCAACTATTAGAAATTATAGATGCAGCACACATAGATGCTAAAATATGCCAGATATAAGCCATATAATAGTCCGATATAGGCCGCTTTTGCACAAGCATATTTGCAATGCGTATTTAAAAATACACAGTATGTCCGAGTTTTATGTACGGTATATGTTTCTAAATATGCACATTACATTCTATGGTAGAGCATAAAAAAATGCAGGGAGGAAAGAATATGCATGTAAATCCTGAAGCAATACTGATGGTATATCATCAGGAATCCGTGCGTAATCCAGAGCCAGAATACTGACCGATTTGAAAAGAAACCAAAGTGTTGTCGGTAATGTATGCACTTCAGCTTTTTCTGAAAAGTTTTCTGAAAGTGGTATGCTTAAAAATGTGTTTATGAAGACATCCCATGTACCTATCCAGTTCAAGTCCAAGCCATTTATACCTCCCCCACCTTCCTGAGAAGACGCACTCATTTTTTAGTACATATGGTTTTCAAAGTAATAACTTTTTTTATTTTTTGTTCAGTTATTTAAATAATTATTAAACTCCCCTATGTAATTGTAGGTTGTGGTTACATCCTGGTTCACATGCCGTACATTCGGCACATGATCCTAGCTCAGTTACAACCTACAATGTATGTGGGTTGCACCTGCACAGTCCAGCAGCTTCGCGCAGTGCAAACATTGCAAGTTGTGACTGGGCTAGGATCACAAGGCAAATGTACGGCACATGATCGGGGAGCGCTAAAACACATGAAGGGGGCACTGTTAAAAATATTACAGATAATCCATTTAATGCTCTTAGTAATTAGTACCCTTTTATAATGCCTAGCATGACCTTTTATGGTGACCTCCATCAGCCGCCATCTTGTGGACAGGACCTCTGTGTGGACAGCGCAGAAAATTGAGGAGAACAAGAAGACCTCTCTTTTAAAGGGGTTCTGCACTTTGTTACAACTGATGATCTAGCCTCAGGATAGATCATCAGCATCTGATCAGCAGTGGTCTGACACCCGGGACCCCCGCCGATCAGCTGTTTGAGAAGGCAGCGGCACTGCAGGAGTGCCGCGGCCTTCTCACTGTTTACTGCCGGCCCAGTGACATCACGACTAGTATCAGTTGGCCTGGGCGGGGCTAAACTCCATTCAAGTGAACACAGCTTAGCCCCGCCCAGGCCAGTGATACAAGTCGTGACGTCACTGGGCAAGGCGCTAGCAGCAGTAAACAGTGAGAATGCCGCGACGCTCCTGCAGCGCCGCTGCCTTCTCAAACAGCTGATCGGCGGGGGTCCCTGGTGTCAGACCACCGCCGATCAGATGCTGATGATCTATCCTGAGGATAGATCATCAGTTGTAGCAAAGTGAAGAACCCCTTTAAAGTATAGTAAATGACACAGAACATCAGCATCATCTTACTGTACATACACATTGATCAAGACCAGCCACAAAGTGGCCAAACCCTTTAAGTACAAGTAACACGGGTCCTTCACATGTCCATGCAGGAGGGTTAGAGGGATTATTCTCTGGCTTCCCAGCAACAATCCTGCACATTGGTAATCTTTGACTTCCGTCTGTTCAGATTGCCTCCACACGTGGCAGATTTGGCAGAAGAAAATTTCTGCAACTGAAAATCAAGTCCATTCATCTTTAAAGGCACTTGCAGATATCCGTGTGCTTGCCACCAAAACAACCACATCCAGATGAATGGAGCTGATTTTTAGTCGCAGAAAAACATTCTGCAATAAAATCTGTTAGGTGTGAAGGCGTCCCTACCAGGCCCATCTACTGACTGATTAGTGAACAGAGGGAAGTGTCCACATTTTAGGGTTGCTGCTTTGGTAAATCAGTTGCGTCTGGTATGTGCACGGCAGTGAATGATGGGGGGTCATGTATTGTCCATAGAGAACACATGAGTCCATTGATGGTAGTGTGTTTAGGGTACTTTCACACTTGCGGCAGAGTTATCCGGCAAGCAGTTCCGTCGTCTGATGCGGACCCGTCTCACAAATGCATTGCAAGAACGGATCCGTCTCTCCACTTGTCATGCGGATAGACTGATCCGTCTTTTTCTATTTTTTTATTTTTTTACCGTTTTAAAGGTCAGCGCATAACCTTTAAGACGGATCCGTCCTTCAGGTATTTCTAATGCCGGATCTGGCATTCCGGCAACTGATCCGGAATTTTGGACGGAGATAATATCGCAACATGCTGCGGTATTATCTCTGTCCAAAACGCCGTTCAGTGACTGAACTAAAGACATCCTGATGCATCCTGAACGCATTTCTCTCCATTCAGAATGCATTATGATATAACTGATCAGTTCTTTTCCGGTATTGAGCCCCTTTGACGGAACTCAATGCCGGAAAAGAAAAACGCTAGTGTGAAAGAACCCTTATTCACATCCTTGTTCTTCCATTCACTGTGGTTCATTACTTTGGTCTGTTTTGCAGGACAAACTCAACTATAAAAGTCTGTGTCCGTAAAACCCCCTGACCAACCTATGAATGACATGGGTGTTCTGTCCAGTGAAAAAACGGATTTGTAAAGAAGATTTTAAAAATAAAAACACAGAGACAAAACAGATGCAACAATTTCTGCAAATGTTCTTTTCATCTGAAATGACTTAATAGGGACAATAAATGCGGACAATAATAGGACACTGTTAACGGCCATACGGACACAGTCATTTCTGTTCTATGCGGGCCCATTGAAGTGAATCGTTGCGCATATGGGCCACAAAAAAAGGAAAAGAAATGGAAAATAAATAAGTTTTTCATTAGAAGAAAGTTCTGCAAAAATAGGAGTCAATGTTACGGTGACCCCTATAGTGGATGAAAAGTTTTGCAGCTTCCTATAATATTGTGCATTAGTTCTTCACCATTTTGTTGTATTCTTGTTTATGTACTCACCCAATAGATTTGTTCTGTTACAGTGTATCAGTCTGAAAATCTGGACTTAAAGGGGTATTCCCATCTGGATATTTATGGCATGTCCATATAAATGTCCTATCTTGAGAACAGGGGTCCCAGGAACCTCCTTTAGTGGCTACTGTGAATGGAGAGCTGGCCGTGTATATGTGGATCTATGCATTCACTTTAATGGGAGTCCCAGAATATGTTGAGTAAAAAAAATATAGAATCATCTAGTCAGAGCATCTCGGCCCATCACTGTGGCTCTTGTTCCCTCTGCTTCCGATCCTCGCTATACCAGAAGGGTGAGGTCATGTGCCGTTCCTACACATGTCACCGCTGAAGTAATTGTTTGGCCAGCAGCACAGAGGTGCGTATATACAGCACAGCCCAATGTTGTTATGGTGAGTACCGCTAGCCACAAGGGCGGGAGCTGGGACGCCCTGCCCAGGTGAGAGCTGGCCAGAGCATAGAGCAACTACCAAGAGCTTTCTATCACTGGGCCACAGTCTATACGTTACATGAAAAGTCCATTGATTCCACTAAGTGCCACGTACACTAAGTAATACTTAGGTTCTCACTTGGTGGCATTGTGGTAGAACTGGAAACTTCCTGCTAGGGCCCCTCAAAGATTGCAGCTGATTGCTGAGGGTCTCAGAGGGGCCCCATGTGATCAGCTTATCTTCATTAGTCTTGTCCAAAGCAAACAGCCACTTAAAGGGGTTCTCCGCAAATTAAGAAAATGAAAATACTTAAATATTACTTTATTATAAATATATTTCAGAATACCTTTAATTAGTTACAGTATAATGGCTCCTTTTGTCTGGGGAGCAATCATTCGGAGAAATAAAATGACCACTGTTCTATTCGTACACACAATACCTGTTCTAATTACACAGAAGGACGAGTTTCTTCACAACACTGAGCTAAAGAGCTGCCTCATCCTCCTCTCTCCTCTGCTTGTCAGGGATCCTCCTCTCTGCTCTGCTTGTCAGGGATTATGATCCCAAATTCAGCTGATAAGATCTTCAGCTGAATCTCTGTAGGAGCTCATGAGGAGACATAAAGTACAGAGAGGAGGTGGGGATGTGACTACTGAGCAGCAGCACTTGTATGCAGTCTCCATTACCACGGCTCCATATCACCACAGTCTGTCCTGTCCGTCCTCTATGTACTTCATGTCTCCTCATGAACTCCATTCCTAAAGAGATTCATTTGAAGATTATATTAAACTGTATTCAGGATGACAATCCCTGACAAGTAGGAGAGGAGGATGAGGCAGCTCTTTATCTCAGTGCTGTGAGATGATTAGGACAGGTTTTGTGTGTACTAATAGGACTGCGGCCATTTTGTTTCTCCTAATTATTGCTCCATAGACAAAACAAGCCATTATAACTAATGACAGGTATTTGGGAACATATATCTGTTAAAGTAAGATTTAAAGGAAATGTGTCACCAAAATTTTTTATTTTATTTCCTAAACATGATTAAGGGTGACCATGCCTGGGCTGTTCTTAACAGCATTTAGAAAATTGCTTTCCAGGAGCCCCTTGGGCAATAGGCACAATGATCAGGAAGCAAGTTCCTCTTTGACTTCTATGGGAGAGTTTTCTAGGCCTGCTCTGTGACCTGTGCAGAGGTCATTGTACAAGGGAAGAATAGATAAGCTCTGACAATCACCTATTGTGAATAGTGGATCCAGTGTTATCTATACACAGAGGTGATATCATTACAGGCAGGATTAGAATGACAGATAAGCAGATAACTGCAGGAAAGTGATCTGTACAGACCAAGAAGTGACGCCAATTATTAGACATAGTGGCCAATGTGAAAACTGCAGGATTTTCGGTTTTAGTTTAAATATAAAAAGTGAAAATAAAAAATAACACCATCAAAATAAAAATGTTAAACATAAAAAAGTGATTTAAACAGCAGGACACATTCCCTTTAAGAATTTTTATTTTCTTTATTCCCAGAGAACCCCCTTTAACCCCTTAAGGACTCAGCCCTATTTCCCCCTAAGGACCCAGCCATTTTTTGCAAATCTGACCAGTGTCACTTTATGTGGTGATAACTTTAAAACGCTTTTTCTTATTCAGGCCATTCTGAGATTGTTTTTTCGTCACATATTGTACTTCATAATAGTGGTAAAATAAAGTCGCAAAATTTCATTTTTATTTATAAAAAAATACAAAATTTACCAAAAATTTTGAAAAATTTGCAATTTTCCAAGTTTCAATTTCTCTACTTCTATAATACATAGTAATACCACCAAAAAAAGTTATTGATTTACATTCCCCATATGTCTTCTTCATGTATTGATCATTTTGGGAATGCTATTTCATTTTTTGGGGATGTTACAAGGCTTAGAAGTTTAGAAGAAAATCTTGAAATTTTTCAGAAATTTTCAAAAACCCACTTTTTAGGGACCAGTTCAGGTCTGAAGTCACTTTGTGAGGCTTACATAATAGAAACCACCCAAAAATTACCCCATTCTAGAAACTACGCCCCTCAAGGTATTCAAAACTGATTTTACAAACGTAATTAACCCTTTAGGTTTTCCACAAGAGTTAATGGCAAATGGAGATAAAATTTCAGAATTTCGATTTTTTTTGAAAATTTTTCCATTTTAATCCATTTTTTCCAGTAACAAAGCAAGGGTTAACAGGCAAACAAATCTTAATATTTATTCCCCCGATTCTGTAGATTGCACGAACACCCAATATGTGGTCGTAAACTGCTGTATGGCCAAACTGCAGGGCGCAGAAGGAAGGGAACGCCATATGGTTTTTGGAAGGTGGATTTTGCTGGACTGGTTTTTTGACACCATGTCCCATTTGAAGCCCCCGATGCACCCCTAGAGTAGAAACTCCATCTAAGAAACTACACCCTTCAAGGTATTAAAAACCAGTTTTACAAACTTTGTTAACCCTTTAGGTGTTTCTCAAGAGTTATTGGCAAATGGAGATGAAATATCAGAATTTCTATTTTGTTACCTTGTCTCAAAAAAAGTGTAATATAGAGCAACCAAAAATCATATTTACCCTAAAATAGTACCAACAAAACTGACACCTTATCCCGTAGTTTCCAAAATGGGGTCACTTTTTTGGAGTTTCTACTATAGGGGTGCATCAGGGGGGCTTCAAATGGGACATAGTGTCAAAAAACCAGTCCAGCAAAATCTGCCTTCCAAAAACCATATGGAGATGCCCAATATGTCTACTTTTTAGTTTTTTTTTTTATACATTTAACACTAAAAAGCATTTTTGAAACAAAAAAAAAATCATGTTTTAGTCTGAGAAGCATAGTTTTTTTATTTTTTGGCCAATTGTTTTAGGTAGGGGCTCATTTTTTGCGGGATGAGATGGCGTTTGATTGGTACTATTTTGGAAGGCATACGCTTTTTTGATCGCTTTGTATTACACTTTTAGTGATTTAAGTTGCCAAAAAATGGCTTATTTACACCATTTTTTTTTTTTATATGGCATTCACCTGACGAGTTCAGTCATGTGATATTTTTATAGAGCAGATTTTTACGGACGCGGCGATACCTAATATGTGTAGTGTATTTTATTTTTTTTCATTTTTATTCAGTGATATGTGTTTTTTTTTTCATTTTTACTTTTTTTTCACTTTTTTACATTTTTTTTGACCCAGACCCACTTGGTTCTGAAAGATCCAGTGGATCTGGTGTCTGTATAATACAGTACAGTACACTATATAGTGCACTGTGCTTTATTTTGTACTTTACAAAGTCTGAATAGACCTTTAGCAGGTCTATTCAGACTTTCAGCACCATGGAGACAGGACGCTTCTGAAAGCGTCCTGTCTCCATGGCAACCATCACCCGCTGCCAGAACTGAGCAGGGGGTGATGGGGAGGGAGTGGAGCTCCCTCCCTCTGTGATCCCATCCTGTTGGGGGGCTGCAAAGGCACAGCAGCCCCCCGATGGGAGAGGGAGCTCCCTCCCTCCCTGTTAACCCTTCCATACCGCGGTCCGTACGGACCGCAGTACGGAAGGGGTTAAACGGCTGGCATCTGATCAAGCACAGATGCCAGCCGTTTCTATCAGAGTGTCAGCAATGTGCTGACACTCTGATAGACCCACTAGACACCAGGGATACATTACAGAGGATCGCGATCCCGCCCGCCGCGCCTCCCGCACCGCCTCCTGCCGCCCGCAACCACCCCCCCTGCACCCCTGCAGCCACAATATGATTGGGGGCTGCAGGGGGGGTTAAAAATAAACACTTTGGGGGCATTAACCCTCTGAATTGACCTGCGGTTTGCAGCGATCGCCGATATGGGGGGGGTCACAAGACCCCCCTGGGCATTGTAACAAGGTACCTGCTGAATGATTTCAGCAGGTACCTTGTTCCGATCACTGCCGGCTGAGCAGCAGTGATCGGAACTACTCATGACGTACAGGTACGTCATGCGTCCTTAAGGGGTTAAGGACCAGGCCATTTTTAGCAAACCTAACATGTGTCACTTTATGTGGTAATAACTTTAAAGTGCTTCTACTTATCCAGGCCATTCTGAGATTGTTTTCTCGTCACATATTGTACTTCATGACAGTGGTAAAATTGAGTCAAAAATTTCATTTTTAATTATAAAAAAAATACCAAATTTACCAAAAATTTTGAAAAATTAGCAAATTTCAATTTCTCAACTTATATATAAACTTATAAACTTATAATAGATAATAATACCTCCAAAAATAGTTATTACTTTACATTCCCCATATGTCTATTTCATGTATTGATCATTTTGTGAATGCGATTTTATTTTTGGGGGACGTTAGAAGGCTTAGAAATTTAGAAGTAAATCTTGAATTTTTTCAGAAAATTTCCAAAACCCACTTTTTAAAGTCACTTTATGAGGCTTACATAATAGCCAGGGGGCTGGATCTCACAGGCTCTCCCTGGAAGGCAGCCACGATGCCTAAGGAAGGCATCAGGCTACCTTCCCTGCCATCGGGTCCTCGTCACAGCAGCGCGGAGACCCGATGGCCACCCTGCACATATCTGCAGCCTGCACGTGCCGGGGTCAGCGCTGACCACAGCCGTGTAGGGGTTAATGCGCCGGCATCGGTGGTTTCACCGATGCTGGCGCATACAGCAGGGGTCCGGCTATCGGTGACTGCCAGACCCCTGCCGCTGGTCCTGCACCCGCCCGATCAGCATGACGTACATGTAAGTCACTAGTCCTTAAGTCACGTCCAGAGAGGACGTTCATGTACGTCATGGGTCCTTAAGGGGTTAATGTGCTCTTTTACATGGGCTGAAAATCCGCCAGATAATCGCTAACCCTCATGGTAACACTCATTAGCAATTATCTGGCGGTGTAAAAGTGCTGCCAATTACCCAATGAACAGCATAACGCTCGATCGTGGAGTGTTAGATCATACGTGTGAACACAAAAATCATCTTTTGCCGGCAGCAGATTGAATCTGTATGGGGATAAGTGATGGCATTAGCGATCGCTCCTTCCCACACTGTGGAGGAGATCACTGCATATAAATTTCTATCGGAGAGCTGCACAATGGAAGGGATTGTCTACTAAATCAGACTGATCACTGAGCCAGTGGTTCACGGTGTTGGACAGCTATTCTTGATAAACTTGCCCATCATCCAGCAAGATGAAACCGTTTACTAAAAAGTCACTTGATCTATTAAAACATAACCATTTATACCAAATATATACACAAGGCAAAAATCTGTGCTTAGCCTAGAGCAACCCTGATGTCAACTAAAGCTGGAAAAAGAGCAGCCCCCCCGTCCTGTCCTTGTTATGGAGAGGATGGTTATAGCAGTATGTAAACTAATGTACAGTATGTTAACTAATGAATGGTGCCCTTCACATTCTTTGAAATCAAACAGCTTGAGTCTTCATTTTCCTGACATCTGCCGTTGGGGAAAAGTGTGGCACCCCCATTCACATTAGATGGTCGACTGATCCCACCAAAGTCCTGGTCCCACAGTTGTTCTAATGTGTCAGCTTTAGAGACAAAGGAACTGTGTGGGCAGTCTTGCGGGTATTTGTGTATCTTACATACAAGCAGATGATATTTTAGTGTTTACGTAGATTTTTCTCACAGTTTACTGGTAATTAACATAAGTAGGGGATGTGTAAAATGCAAGAATTATTGCATTTTCAATGGCACACATAACGTTCCAGCCTATTATCCTACAAAGTTGATCCAGAGGAAGGCAAAAACCCTCATGAGATAGAAGCCAATTTCCTAATTTTAGGGGGAAAATCAGAATCAGATAACTCCCTGGATCAGCGACCCTCTCTAGTAGCTATAGCCTGTAATATTATTACACTTCAGAAATACGTCCAGTCCCCTCTTGAATTCCTTTATTGTAATCACCATCACCACCTCCTCAGGCAGAGAGTTCCATAGTCTCACTGCTCTTACCGTAAAGAATCCTTTTCTATGTTTGTGTAAAAACCTTCTTTCCTCCAGACGCAGAGGATGTCCCCTTCACAGTCACAGTCCTGGGGATAAATAGATGATGGGAGAGATCTCTGTACTGACCCCTGATATATTTATACATAGTTATTAGATCTTCCCTCAGTCGTCTTTTTTCTAATGTGAATAACCCTAATTTTGATAACCTTTCAGGGTACTGTAGTTGCCCCATTACAGTTATTACTTTAGTTGCCCTCCTCTGAACCCTCTCCAGCTCTGCTATGTCTGCCTTGTTCACAGGAGCCCAGAACTGTACACTGTACTCCATGTGTGGTCTGAGTGGTTGGACTATGTTCTCATCTTATTGATCTTAGCAGTAGCTGCCTGACACTGGTTTCTGCAGCTTAGTTTGCTGTTCGCTAAAATTCCTAGGTCCTTTTCCATGTCGGGGTTAGGCCTCTTGCACACGAACGGGCACCATTCTGTGGCCATTCCGCATCACAGATGCGGACCCATTCATTTCAATGGGTCCGCAAATCCGGAGATGCGGAATGTTGCGGAACGGAACACTACGGAAGCACTATGGAGTGCTTCCGTGGTGTTCTGTTTTTATACTTCTGTCGCGCAAAAGGATAGAATATGTCCTATCTTTTTGCGGAACGGGCAGATCGCGGACCCATTCAAGTAAATGGGTCCTCAATCCACTGTGGCTGCCCAAGAGGCCTTACTCAGTGTTTTACCATTTAGTATGTACGGGTGACTTGCATATACTGACCCCTGAGGTACCCCACTAGTGACAGTGACCCAATCTGAGTGTGTAGCGTTACAAACCACCCTCGGTTTTCTGTCACTCAGCCAGTTACTTACCCACATACAGACATTTTCTCCCAGTCTGAGCATCCTCATTTTATATACTAACCTTTTATGAGGGACGGTGTCAAATGCTTTGGAGAAGTCCAGATATACAACATTCATTGATTCGCTGATGTCAAGTCTAGAATTTACCTCCTCATAGAAACTGATTAAATTAGTTTGACATGACAGATCCCTCATAAACCTATGCTGAAATAGCGTTTTATGCTTATTTTCATTGAGATACTCCAGAATAGCATCTCTATCATTTCCAGGCTCTGTTTTTAACCTCTTTTTGAATATTGGCACCACATTTGCTAAGCGCCAATCCTGTGAAATATTCCCTGTCAGTATAGAGTCTTTAAATATTCCTAATAATGGTCTGGCTATGACATTACTTAATTCTCTTAGGATACGTGGGTGTATGCCATCTGGTCCTGGCGATTTGTCTATTTTAATCTTTTTAAGACGCCGCTGTACTTCTTCCTGGGTCAGAAAGGGCACTTTTAATGGGGAATTTACTTTTACAAAATCAAAAAGGGGGAGCAACAACTATAAGGGAAAAAGGTAAAACTTTACTTTTAATGGAAATTGAGCTAAAAAGATATAGCATAAACCCCACAGCGTAAATAACATGTAAGACACAAGATGAAAAAAATGGGATCTTGGTCCAGAGTGTAGTGAGGGCAGGTGTGGCCAAACAGTGAGCAACCGCCTGATGTAAAAAAGTAAAGCGGAGACCCTAATGAGGCCCTACTTGGCCTACATCGCCCTATACAAGGTCCCAAGGTCCAAAAAGCCCCGCAAGGGGTGGCCAAGTGCAGGAGCCTAACCCTAGGTAACTGACCCTAGTTATAGGTCAGAGACAATGACACGGACACACGACACACCCCGTATGGTGAGGACCAGAACCCTTCAGACATGTGTGAACACCTAGAAAAACATATGTTAGAAGGCGTTGGTACCACAATCGCGTTCCAACCCCTGGAAAACTATATATCAAAAAGCATCGGTACCACTATCGCGTCCCTACGCGTTTCATCACAAGTGTACCTATAGCATTACTAGGCCCATAAATCATCAGGGGACGCTGGGCCTAGTCTAATCACGTTAAAATAGATGCAATCAATAACGGTCCTAAGATACTTATGTTTATGTTCACAACATCAATTCAATTCTTCAAGGGAGATGCGGCATATGGCGGCGATCTCATGAGGGAACAAAGGCATGTGGTAAACGGGGACCAAGGTGTATGACTTCTAGTCCAGCGTCAACGCTTCATCACCAAGCCCAGCATTATCCCTGAGGGATTTTTTGATTTAGTTCTTTGTTTATTGAGCAACAGTGAGCGCCCGGGTGATTACCCACCCTGGGCCTATCATTAGTATTTTCTTTTTTGAATTTACTTTTACATTCTACATTTCATCTTCATTTGTTTTCCTCAGTGCATACAGTGGACAAAAATATATTTATTAGCTTTGCTTTCTCCTCAGCAGTGTATGCAACTCCCCACTCATTACTCTGTAAAGGGCCGACAGATTTATACTTTTAAATATATATATATATATAAATAAATATATATATATATATAATTTTATTTTTTTCAAGATGAGTAAGTCGGTTCCAAGGAATCAATTTGTCTCATTAGTAGGAGCTCCTCACAGGTGAAGAAGCGTCCATCTGCTGTTTGATTGACAGAGTCAGACATGTAGCCTGGCTCTGTCAATCTTCTGCCTGCGCCACTGTTCAGTGTAGCGACACAAGCATATAAGCGCTCATTTGGCTTTGTTAATAGTGACTGGGGGTGCGCCACTACACTTTCAGGTATATTGCACATTGTGAGAATATTCTTCCACTTGGTGATGTCTTTTTTGTTGCATTACAAACTGGGTATAAAAAGGGTTCACATTTTCAGATTTTTTTGCAGAAACTTTCTGCATCTGAAAATCAGCTCCATTCACCTGAATGGGGCTTGCAGAAATCCTTGTGCTTCTCGCCAAAACAACTTCATTCAAATGAATGGTGCTGATTTTCAGTTGCAGAAATTACTGTGAAGACGTCCTAATTGAGATCAGTCCAAATTTAAAGAATGGACTAAAATACCTAAACCTTGTTATTTCCATTTCTGGTTGAAAATAAAAACTGAAAAGTTGTGAGTGCATATAAAACCCTGAAAAAAGATTGATTTAACCAGTTAACCCCTTAGTGACCACCGATACGTGTTTTTACGGCAGTCACTAAGGGGCCTTAGGCTGGGCCACCCTAATCAACCCTAATAACCCAGGCATACAGAGTGGTAGGGTTGATCATGCTGATAAAAACAATACCTTTATTCTGAATATCCCTGGCTCAATTACTGCATTTGTATTTATATGCAAATGACCTAACCGTGTTTCTCCTGCTGCTCTCCTAGCAGCGCAGGTTCAACTGAGCAAGCGCCGAGACCGGTCATCTCGTGCTGTATCTTCCAGTCTCGGTAGACACTGAAGCAAGCGCCGAGACCAGAAGGCACAGCGCAGGCAGGAGACTACGTGTCTCGGTGCTAGGAGAGCAGCAGGAACTAGAAGACTAGTCCTGTCGATTCCAGTGGAAGGTTGGAAAGAACTGAAGGGGATGTAACAAACTGGTGCTTCAAAGGCTCTGGCCAGCCCCTCTGTGCTCCAGTTAGGTCATTTGCATATAAATAAAAATGTAGTTTTCTCAATTTTATCAGCTTGATCAACCTTACCAGGCTGTATGCCTGTTTTAATAGGGTTGATAATGCTGATATATGTATTGTATATATGGTTTAATTAGTTGAATAATAAGGTATGTATTATATACTGTATGTATGTGTGTGTGTGTATGTATATGTATATATATATATATATATATATATATATATATATATATATTACATATTTTTTTATTTTATTTTTTTACAAGAATAGATCATTAAATGCTACAGTCATGGTGAGAACAGATGGAAAACTGCAGTAGGAGGACACGTTCCTGGGAAATTATTTCTTTGGCAGAATCTCTATTTTTAATAACACAGTTTTCCAAACCCAAAAGGAAAAACAATTAACAAACCTCTATTGTGATGTAAAGCTGAGTAATGCATTGTGTTATTCTCTCCTGTGATGACCGCTATCTCAAAAATAGCACCAGGATAATTAAAGTTCGTGCCTCTTCTTTTGTGATTAGACTGCAGATCTTGCAGTGAATGGCCATACCTGAAACACAGACGTTACGTGACAGATCATTATTACCAGTACCATGTAGGGCAACAGGCAGCAGAATATTACATTTGTGCTTGTATTTGCAACTTGGAATTGACTTCGGCTGTGCTGTCAAAATTATACCCCATGAAGCCATTTTAATGAAAGTTGTGCTTATCAGACACGAGAAATAAATCCTACATAATGAAGCTGCACACTCGGATGGATTCTGATTGGTCGTACTACTTGGAATTCAGTGTTCTGGTATAAGTACCTGACCCGCTATCTGGGTTCTGTATGGTTTCTAATACTTTCCCTGTACATGCACCGGAAGACAGAGCTGTATAGCATTTCTTGGACTAAGGGTCCTTTCACACTGGCGTTTTGGTTTTCCGGCATAGAGATCCGTCGTCGGGTCTCTATGCCGGAAGAATCCTGATCAGGATCATCCCCATGCATTCTGAATGGAGAGAAATCCGTTCAGGATGCATCAGGATGTCTTCAGTTCAGGACCGGAACGTTTTTTGGACGCAGCAAATACCGCAGCATGCTGTGCTTTTTGTTCCGTCCAAAAGTCCGGAACACTTGCCGCAAGGCCGGATCCGGAATTAATGCCCATTGAAAGGCATTAATCCGGATCCGGCCTTAAGCTAAACGTCGTTTCGGCGCATCGCCGGATCCGACGTTTAGCTTTTTCTCAATTGTTACCATGGCAGCCAGGACGCTAAAGTCCTGGTTGCCATGGTAAAATGTAGTGGGGAAGGGGGAGCAGTATACTTACCATCCGTGCGGCTCCCGGGGCGCTCCAGAGTGACGTCAGGGTGCCCCACACGCATGGATCACATGATCGCATGGATGGGGCGCTACTTACGGACTGTAAGTATACCGCTCCCCCGCTCCCCACTACTACTATGGCAACCAGGACTTTAATAGCGTCCTGACTGCCATAGTGACCTGAAAGCATACTGAAGACTGATCAGGATCCTGAACAGTCTTCTAATGCTTCAGGCGACTTGCGTTCTTACGGATCCGGCGGGAGGGAAGTGCCTGCCGGATCCTCAGAACGCAAGTGTGAAAGGACCCTAAGCAAGTTCAAAACCAGCAAATCCAGATCAGGACAGTAGACCACTGATGACCTATCATTAGACAGAATAGGATTCAGTCAGGACTTTGACTTGGCTACTCAAAAATCTTAAATATTTTTTTTCTTTTGAGTCATTCAGCGGTGAACTTGCTTAGGTGCTTTGGATAATTGTCCTGCTTGGAAACTCAACTGCGCTAGAGCTTTAGGTCACAAACTGATTTGTGGACATCTAACTGCGCTTACTATTATCCCTGGGCGCCGCTCCGTTCTTCCGCTATGTCCTCCGGTATCTTCGGTGACTTGGTTCTCCTGGGAGGAGTCTGCCCTTTTTGTCCTGGGCGTCTCCTTCTCTCAGGCTGTAGCGCTGTCCAATCGCAGCGCAGAGCTCATAGCCTCCCAGGCCGTGAGCTTTGCGCTGCGATTGGATGTCAGGCAGAAGAGTAAGGGGACATTCACACGGCAGCTTATTAAGCGTATTTTGGCGCGTACAGCCATGCCGAAATTTCGCCTCTCTGCCTTCCATACATCTCAATGGGAGGCAGAGGTGAGCATCGCGGATGGCAGCGCTGCCTCCCATTAAGATGTATAGGAGGCAGAGGGGACGCCGTAATCGGCGGGTTTTCGGCAAAAGTTTGGTGCAGCTGTCCGCGCTAAAATTCCGCTTAAAAAGCTTCCGTGTGAACGTCCCTTCAATATTACACTTCAGACCTGCTCTGTTGGGAGGGCTGAATTTTCTTTCACATGCACAACACTAAATAATTAGGATATTACTGTATGAAAGGAAAAACCTATTGCCCCATCTGCCAATCGCCATAAATAATATGTTCGCCATATTGTACAGCTTATTAGGATTGCAGGGATACCAAATACTGATTTGTGATATTTTATACTAAGTATGCTACAAAAACTATGTTTTTTGGCTTTATTTTTTAATTTTTTTAGTAGAAATAATTTTCCTGAACTTTAGAAAAAAAAAAGCTGGAAAGTAAAAATTAAATTTTTCTGCCATAACTTTTATTATTCACATTATTGTATAGGTTTCAATGAGATTTGAATCCCAGTCTGTCTGTTCAGTGAACAGTTGCCCACTCCTCTATAGAAATATGTTCTTTTTTTAAATAAAATATCCCAAATCAGTATTCCTGCCGTCATAACTTGTACAATATAGTGAACATATTATTTATGGTGATTGGTAAACAGTGTGCAGCTCTGAAATTTCTGCTGGAAGCCCTGGATCCAAGCCTGCTTGAAGCTCTGCTGAACAGCTACTCCATTCATTTTGGGGGCTTCACATGGTACCAGGTTACCGTTCTCATGATCAATGGGAGTCCCATCGGTATGACCCCCACCGATCTAATAGTTATCCCTTATCCTGTCGATAGGAGATAACATAACCCTGAATACCCCTTTAAGTTCTAGAAAACCCCTCTAAAATTATTGCTGGTTGATGGTCGGGAATTTCTACCATCTGCACACAGGATCTTTGGACCTCAGCCAGAGTGACCATTGGATTCTTGGTCACCTCTCTTACCAATGTGCTTCTCCCCCGGTTACTTAGTTTGGTGGGGCGGCCAGCTCTACGAAGAGTCCTGGTTGTTCCAAGCTTCTTCCTCTTAACAATTATGGAGACCACTGTGCTCTTGGGAACCTTCAGTGCAGCAGAAATTATTCTGTACCCTTCTCCAGATCTGAGCTTTTCATGCAGTTCTTCCCTCCTTATGGTTTGGTTTTGCTCTGATATGCATTGCCGCCTGTGAGACTTTATATAGACAGGGCCCAGGGTGTATCTTTCCAAATCATGTCCAGTCAACTGAATTTACCACAGGTTGACTCCAGTCAAGGTGTAGAAACATCTCAAAGATGGTCAAGAGAAATGAGAGCAAGTGCCTTAGCAAAGGGTCTGAATACTTCCAGTATGTCCATGTACATTTTTAGTTTTTCCTTTTACATAAATTTCCTAAAATGTTTTCACTTTCTAATTATGGGGTATTGAGTGCAGATTGATGGGGAAAAATGTGATTCTTTTTTTTTCTTATTTTAGCACAAGGCTGCATAAATTTGCTAGAAGAGTAATTTGCTAACATTTTGTGAAACTAACTGTAAAGCTGAAATTAGCGATGAGCGATTTAAAGCTGACGAAGTGGAATTCGATCCGAATTTCAGGAAAAATTTGATTCACACCGAATCTGAATTTCCTCAAGCTTCGTGGTAAGTAATCACATTTTTTCCTAAAATTGCTGCTGCACGTGTGAGGACATGGAGCAAGGAATTCTGGGAAGGCGGGATCACCCATGCTGACATGCATGCAGCGAATCAGCAGCCAGCCCTGTGATGTCACAGCCCTATAAATAGCCTCAGCCATCTTGGATTCTGCCATTTTCCAGTGTAGTGCAGGGAGAGACATCAGCAGGCGCTAGGGACAATGATAGGAAAGACTTCATTGTGCTAAAAAAACGATTTACAAGTTCAGAGAAAGATTATTCAAGGTGTGAGGAAATGATAGGGAGGAATCATTCCACAGCATTTATGTTGAACAGGGTTCAGTAGGGGAGGTTATAGCCTGGGTAATAGGAACAATTCTATGCTCCATAGACAGGATCCGTTTTTTGGGGGTCATTGTTCTGACGGATCAGAGGAAGGGCAAATTAATCAGTGACGTCAACACAAACTTACTGCTGACACCCTCTCCACTCTGTTGGGGGGCTCTACTTGTATAAGCGTTTAATAGAACAGGTTCTGTAGACATCTATGTGGAATCAGCTGACGACGGTGTAAAAGGAGTGCGCTTCTTCTTGGCGCCAACATTGACCTGTAAGGCTGAGTTGATACTTGAGTTATTTGGTCCGTTTTGGCCCCGTAACTGCCCAAATAAGTGAGGTCTGCAGCGACGCCTGTCATCTGCATGTCATACAGACTCACAGTATTATTTCACTACCACAGCAGACTCCCTATGCGTGTTACTGCAAGGCACAGTGTTCTACACCACTGTAAAGGTTTTCTGCAGCCAGGAAATAGCAGTTTTTAACGCGATTCACCATGAATAAATTCAGATCGAAACCAAATTTTTTCAGAAAATTAATCGAACCGGCCGAATCGAATTTTTTTAAAATTCGCTCATCTCTAGCTGAAATATCAGTGGGACTTAAAACCTTTGCAAATTGAATGAGGATGATGATGGTATGAGCATACCTCTATATGAAACACATCAGATCCAAGCTGTTCCTAATATCTTTTCATAATGTCATTTATTCTGCATAATTGTTGGCAGCAGAACATATAATTGGGTATTTTATATACTTATGAAAGTCAAATCAGACCAGGTGGCTGCATTTTTAGCTTGTAGACTGCAGAGAGCCAGGGAATGGGTGAATATTTCAGATAATACAGGAGCTTGCTGTGCGATACTGCATTGCAGATAACAGGAGGATATTCTTAGTGTCTAACTGCTCTTCTTCAGCAGATATTATACATGTAATAAACCTGCATACAGCGAAGTAAATTGGCTTCCCATAGTATGCTCATAATATTCAAAATGAAATGACTGTAATTTTCATACAAGGAAATATATGAATAAATTGAGCGCTGTGTTACCATTCCTCTTGTCAGTATGGTGTGTCTCTACTGTAAACACTGAAATGGTAGCACTAGCTGCTTTTTCTTCATTTGCGCCAAATTTATCAAATGTTACAAGATGTTTAGTCAGTGTGATTTTTAAGGGGATATTCCCATGTCAGACATTGGTGGCATATCGCTAGTATATCAGGTGCAGGTCCCACCACTGGAATCCGCTCCTGTCTGCCTTCCAAGGTGAATGAGAGCGCACCACTCAAGGACGGCACGCTCCATTCACTTCAATGGGAGTTCATGGAGTCCCATAGCAGTGAATGCAGTGGTGGCCATGCATGCGTGGTGCACTCTCCATTAGGGTTGTCACGATACTGAAATTTAAATTTAAAATTTAATTTAATAAAAAAAAGCGGTACTTGATACTATTCGAAAAAAATAAAACAAGCCGCGTGCATTCTGCATTTTATGGAATGTCCGCCTCATAATAGAACAGTCCTATCCTATTTTTTGGGGGGACAAGGTGACTAAAAATGGCGCATTGCGGCGTTTACCACATAGGAGATATTTCTTTAATATTTTAATAGTTCAGACTTTTTCGGACGTGGCAATACGTAATGTTTTTTAATTGTTTATATATTTTATATGTAAAATTTAGAAAGGGGGTGATTTAAACTTTTAATATCTTGCTGGGTTTTTATTTTACTTTATTATTTTTTTTAACTTTTATTTAATAACTCTAAGCCATCGTAGGGGCTAAAACCCTTGTCCTATTCCCCCTAATAGAGCTCTATAAGGGTAAATAGGACTTCACACTCTCCTTGCTGCACTGTGCTTTGTGCACACAGCAGCAGGGAGCTTGCCATGGATGGCTTCAGTAGCGTCTTGGCTGCCATGGTAACCGATCGGAGCCCCGCGATTTCAATGCTGGAGCTCTGATCGGAAACTGCCACTACCACCAATGAATATACAGAGGAGGAGGGGACCCTGTGGCCTCTGTCACCAATGAATATAATACGGGGGGGGGGGGGCAGCCTACGTTTGTATTGACGGGATATTTCTATTAATTGGTGGCGCAGTTTTAACAGTCCCTCCTCCTCCTCAGTACTATCCTCTCATTGGTGGCAGCGGCGTTCATGTCACAGTGGGGAGAGAGGGACTCCCTCCTTCTCCACTGTGCTGCTAAGGAGAACATGGCACGCCCTGAGATCGGTGCGTGCCATGTTCTCTAACCGATACTAAGCTGCACCGTAGGGCAGCCTTGTATTGGAAAATAGCAAATCCCAGTATCGGATCGTTTCGGGTGTAAAAGTATCGATTGGGTATCGAATGTTCGATACCCGGTGCAACCCTACTCTCCATTCACTTCAATGGGCGTTCTGAAAATAGCCAAGCATGCTCACTCGGGTATTTTCGAAACTCCCATAGAAGTGAATGGGTGGACGTCACACTTGCGCAGTGCTCTGATTTGCTTCTGGGACCCCTTTCTTGAGATAGGAGTGTGTCCCAGAGTTGGGACCCACACCTATCTTACATTCGGGGCATATCCTATATATATGAGATGGGTATAACCCTTTAGGTCCCAAATGTTGGTCTTGAAAAGTTAGTCCACCTTCTATGTCACCTGGTTCCTGGAGTAAATTAGAGCTGATAATTCTGGGCCAACCATGTCCACTTTCTAAACCACATTTCAAAACTGAAGTGGTGTAAAAATGTAAAATGTTTAAGAAAAAGTCACAGATCCCTATATTTGTTATTTTTATTAATGTTTTTAGTTTATCAGGCCCAGGGTTCAGGGATTGATAAATTGTAAGGCCACTCTAAGCCTGGCAGAACATATGGATTCTGTCAGGGATGGCATTCAGCTCTATGTAGTAAGAAACATGGAATATAAACTTATGTCACAGGTGAAAAAGATACAGAAACTGCAAGCTGCTCTGTGTGAATGGAGCCTATGTGGCAGTTACTGAATCCTTTTCATCTTCTGTTGTAAAAACAAATATATTAGCTTACATTACATCGAGGGTTTCTTCCAAACGTTTCAGAAAGCTCCTTTCAGGCCATCATTTTTTACAGTTTGTGGTGGAGATTCATTACTTGGATTCCCATGAGAGGGTTTTGTGTTTGTCATAAAACAGCGTTTAAAGATGCATTATTATGATTTATTGTGCATTTATTATGTTCCTAGGTGGAAAATATGTTACAATATTTGAAGATTACAAAGGGATTAATAAAATCTGTAAAAAGGAGATAAAAGTAGCAAAAATACAAAACGAACAGCAAAAGAGAGCAAAACAAATCCCCAAAAAATTCTTTAAATATATAAATGCTAAAAAAAAACTAGGTCTGAGCAGGTAGGTGCCCTAAATAATCGTAAAGGGGGGTAGTCACTGAAGATTAGTAAAAGGCAGAGTTACTAAATGTTTTTTTTAGCTCTGTATATACAAAAGAAGAGAAAGGAGCCGATATCTGTGGTGCTGGGGCTGTTAGTACATCCAGTAATATACTCTAATAATTGGCTAACTGTAGATATGGTCCAAGGCAAGTTAAATAGGGTAAATGTGAACAAGGCTCCGGGACAAGAATGCTTAAAGAGCTCAGTTAAATCATTGCTGTGCCCCTATTTATAATTTTTAAAGATTCTCTAGGTACTGGTACAGTGGCAAGTGATTTGCCACAAGGCAAACGTGGTGCCCATATTCAAAAAAGGATCTAGGTCCTTCACAGGTAATTATAGACCAGTTAGTTTAACTTCTGTTGTGGGGAAAATGTTTGAAGGACTTTTAAGGGACTATATACAGGAGTTATGTGACTGTAAATAATATTATAAGTGATAAAAAACGTGGGTTTACCAAGGACAGAAGTTGTCAGCCTAACCTGATTTGTTTTTATGAGAGGGTGAGTAGAAGCCTGGACAGAGGGGCGCCTGTGGATGTAGTGTTTCTGGATTTTGCAAAGGCTTTTGATACTGCCCCACATAGACGTTTAATAGGTAAAGTAAGGTCTATAGGTTGGAAAGTATAGTTTGTAAGTGGATTGAAAACTGGCTGAAGGCCCGTGTCCAGAGAGTTGTGGTAATGATTCCTATTCAGAATGTTCCCGGGTAATAAGTGGTGTACCCCTAGGTTCAGTGCTGGGTCCTCTATTATTTCATTTATTTATTAATGATATCGAGGATGAGATTAATAGCACCATTTCTATTTTTGCAGATGACACTAAGCTATGTAGTACTGTACCGTCTATGGAAGATGTCCATAAAATTCAAGCTGACTTGGACACTCTGAGTGTTTGGGTATCAACTTGGTAAATGCGGTTCAATGTGGATAAATGTAAAGTTCTGCATCTTGGTAGTAACAATCTCCGTGCTTTATATGTTCTAGGGGATGTAACACTTATACAGAAGGATGTGGGTGTCCTTGTAGATGGTAGATTAAATAACAGCATACAATGTCAATCAGCTGCTTCTAAGGCCACCAGGATATTGTCATGCATGGAAGCATGGACTTGTGGGACAGGGATGTAATACTACCACTTTACAAAGCGTCTCATCTGGAATATGCAGTTCAGTCCTGGGCACCAGAGGAGAGCGACTAAACTAATAAGGAGCATGGAGGGTCTTAATTATGAAAAAAGATTAAAATAATTGAATTTATTTAGTCTTGAGAAGAGACGTCTAAGGGGGGACATAATTAACCTTTACAAATATATAAATGGGCCATACAAAAAATACGGTGAAAAACAGTTCCATGTAAAATGCCCTCAAAAGACAAAGGAGCACTGCCTGCGACTGTAGAAGAACAAGTTCTCCAGAGACGTCAGGGCTTCTTCACTGTGAGAACTGTGAATCTGTGGAATAGACCTTCTCAGGACGTGGTCACAGAAGGAACAGTGGGTGGTTTTAAAAAGGGTTTAGATGAATTCTTAAAGGTAAACAACATTAATGCTTATGAAAATGTGTAGAAATCTGAGTCTAACTTCCTTCTGGGATTCCCGTCCCCACCTATCCCTTGGTTGAACTTGATGGACTTGTGTCTTTTTTCAACCGTATTAACTATGTAACTATGTAATATTGTTACTGTTCTATCTGGCTTTTTTTGTATGAGGAATGCATAGAAGTGTAACATTTAGATGCTGTCAGGGGTTTAAAAAGGACCTGTCACCACAAAATGCCATGCAATCTGACAACACCGTGTTATAGAGGAGAAGAAGCTGAGCAGATTGATATATATGGGGTTATTTATCAAACTGGTGTAAAGTAGAACTGGCTTAGTTGCCCATAGCAACCAATCAGATTCCACCTTTCATTTTGGACAGCTCCTTTGGAAAATGAAAGGTGGACTCTGATTGGTTGCTGTGGGCAACTAAGCCAGTTCTACTTTACATCAGGTTCATAAATGACCCCCATAGTTTTGTGGGAAAATATTTAGTAAAACTTGTAATTTATACATTAATATCTTTGCTTTTTATACCTCCTGTGAACAGTAATTGGTACGGGGGGAGGTGTTACCAGTGATTTATAGCACTTTATGTATAAGTGTCCATACAGAGATATCTGTCAGTCACTGATAGCACCTCCCTCCTGTACCGATAGCTGTTCACAGGAGGGAGAAAAAGCAAAGGTGTAAATGTATAAATTGCATGTTTTACTGAATCTTTTCCCATAAAACCATATATCAATCTGCTCAGCTTCTCCCGCTCTAAAACATGATGCTTTCAGATTGCATTCATTTTCTGCGGACAGGTCCATCAGGGGTGCAGAGATGGCAGTGGTTACTGGGCCCTAAAGCTGGAGGCAGTTAAAACTGTAAACTGAGTAGGTCCGACCTGCTGATTGAGACAGACAAAAAAATAAGGAAAAGCAAACAACTGGTGGCGCTATACTAGGGCTGCAACTATCGACTATTTTTGTAATCGAGTATTCTATCGATTAATCCAACTATTAATAGAGTACTCTAATAACAAAAAAACTAATTAAAAGAACGTAAGTTGGGTAGACGTCACTAAAGTTCTACTTTTGCAATGCCTGGCATCCCAGTTGCTGCTGACCTATAGTCTGTCTGTGGGGCGCTTGCGGCGCAACCGTTGGTATCACACACAATACACATAGCATAAGGCAGTGTAGGCTCTTTTAATGCTTTTAAAAGTATATAGCTAACCATTGCAGATCAGTAATAGGGTAATGTTATTGTTGTTATTTTACATTTTTTTCCCATTAAATTTATTCTAACCATGCTATGGCGACTAGAATGCTAAAATTGCGTTGAACGTCAGCCGATACAGCGGTTAGACAGTAAGAAGCCTTCCTATGGCAGATTGAAAACTGGACCTCAGACGGTCGTGTGGAAGCAAGTCCAACGCCCAAGTGCCCTCTTGGCAGCGTTCCTAGTGATAGATTGGTGGACAGGCAGAAATCACAGTAATCCATGCGGACATTTCCCTACAGACACGCTGAGCTGCGTGGTGAAGGTTAACCTCAGAGAGGCGCTGGCAAGGGCTGGTATGGGGAACAACTCAACGATCATGCTGCTATTAGTGTGCTTGTTTCCTGGAGCACCTCTTGTAATGAAAGCGATTTTTGCACTGGCACCCCCTCAAAAGTGCAGCCCCAGTTTCCTAATTAACTGCTGAATAACTGAGACATGAAGCTCTGAGCTAGAGATGAATTGACCCGCATGAGGGCCACTGGGCAAAATGATTCACCAGTTATTCTCATTGATTCACTCAGAGCTGGCACCGTCTATTCTATTGACAGCAAAACCGGCTGATTAATTTCACTCTGTATTATTACTGCGTGTACTGCTCTACAAAAGCCATAGGCGAAGCGTACATCGGAGGCTTGCCCAGTCTCCAGGCTACATTTATTATGCTCATTATGTTCTTTCAAACACTCTTCATTATGTAAAAGACTGTTTTGCTGGTTATTTAGGTTAATTTTCTTCTGGTTTTTTTTTGTACGGTATTAGTCCTGGTATTTATTGCAGTACTCTTGGGAGACTGACAGTTGTGCCCCTGTGTAGGAGGGTACTTTGCATTATCATTTTATGTGCTTTTAATCAGGGCTGGTCGATTTGGCCTAAAATTAAAATCTCATTTCCCCCCCCCCAATTTAAAAGAGTTTTATAGGTTCTTTATATTGATTACTTGTCCTCCGGATAGGTCATCGGTATCAGGCTGTCAGGGGCCCGACACCCCTGTTACTGAATAGCTGCAGCACTGGAAGTACATGTCCTTGGTGTAGTGGAGAGAGCGCGGCAGTAACCATTTCTATCCACTACACAGTGGACGGAGCTACTCTGAAACGGCTTATTGGCCGGGTGCGGGTTGTTGGGCCCCCAACCATCTGATACTGATGTCCTAGCCTAAGGATAGGCTGGCAGTTTAAAAACCACGGAAAACTCCCTTAAAGACTAGTCTCCATTTTAATCCCAATTTTCCAGGGGGGGTTTTGTTTGTTTTTTGTGTGTGTGGGTCTTTTTTTGTTTTATTTTTACTGCCCCCATAGAGAATTTGTAGGGTACATGCTCGACCTGCCGCTTTATAATGACATGGGAACGGGATCCCCGTTCTCTGGATTAGTGGAGGCTCCAATGGTCGGACCCCCATGAATCAGTTATCCTTATACATTTTTTATTTATGTATCCATATGAGGGCATGTTTTTTGCAGGTTTTATTTTTCCGTGGTACATATAACGTATTGATTCACTTTTTATTCATAGTTTTTGGGGGTAGATGATGGGTGGGCGGAAAGCTAATCTATATTTTTGTTTGCAGTTTAAAAATACTACTGTGCCCCACAGTCCAAGGGCGATAACCTATTTAATAATCCCTCAAAGTAGCCGTATAGGGGCTTGTCTTTTACGGGAGGAGATGTAGTTTTCAATGGTACCATTTAGAGGTACATGGGACATATTGATTAAAACTAGGGCTGCACGATATGGGAATTTTGTGCGATTGCGATTAGGGCCCTAAAAATTGCGATAACGATATGCGATGCAATATTTTAAGGGAATTGTGCTAGAGGTCTATCTGCTTGGATTTTTAAGGTAAAAGCACACACAGATGACTGATAATGCTGAAATGTAGTTATGCTGAACACAAGAACTGAAAAATAAAATACATATTTGCATTACTGCAAAAGTACAAAATACAAAACTTGCCATTTGCTTTGATAGCGCTGCACAGAACCGATAAATAAAATAGATATAAGAACATGTGTTCATTAAAGAGGACCTTTCACTGGTCCACAGTTTATTAGGCAAAGCTATGTACATGGAGAGCGGCACCCAGGGATGACCCTGCACTTACTTGTATCCCTGGGTGCCGCTCCGTTCGTCCTCTGTAGCCCCGGTATCATATCCTGAATATGAGCTGAGCGCTTGGCCAGCGCTCCAGCCCTGGGAGAAGGAGACGCCCAGGGCAAAAGAAGAAGTCTCCGCCCCAGGCAAAATTGGAGAAGCAGGAGCGCCGGTACCGGGGCTACAGCAGGCGAACGGAGCGGCACCCAGGGATACAAGTAAGTGCAGGGTCATCCCTGGGTGCCGCTCTCCATGTACATACCTTTGCCTAATAAACTGTGGACCAGTGAAAGGTCCTCTTTAAAATAATGACTTTCCACCAGCCCCTCCCCCTCCCCGCACTGTAACTGATGTATCGCTGGCCGCGCTGTGCAGCATAGCGGCCGGAGATACAGTGTCAGTGTCACGTAGAAAGTCAACCATCGCTTTATAAGACGCACTGCCATTCCCCCCCACACTTTTGGGGGGAAAAAAGTGTGTCTTATAAAGCGAAAAATACGGTAATATAATTGCAGCATTTTTGGGTCAGCAAATTGCGATTGCGATATGGCGATTAATTGCGATTACGATTGCTTTCGCGATATATTGTGCAGGCCTAATTAAAACTTATATTTTTTTGTAGCTGGAAAAGGAAAATCCATTTAGTTTTTATTATAGCATTTTCTTTTTTATGGTGTTTACCAGGCAGTTTAAATAAACGTATCTTTATTAACCTGAATTTTTCTGTGTAGCTCAAGACTGGCAGGTTGACTATTGGTCATCGCCTGCGTTGCAGCCTCATTGGCATTGCTATGGCAGTTTATCAGCGCCCTACAGTTGCATTCTAGAGGGGCTGATGTGAACAGAGGGAGATTGCAACAATGTTTTTGACTCTTTAAACATGTTCATACTGATCGGTAGGGGTCCGAAACCCTGGACCCCCGCCAATCAACTGTTTGAGATGGCACCAGCACGTCCAGTAGTGCCGCAGACTTCTCTCCGCTTCTCCTAGGCCAATGACGACTACTTCAGCGGTCAGGTGACCTCGCCACAGCTCGGCTTTATGAAAGTGGATGGGGCTGAGCTGGGATACCAAGCACAACTGCTGCACAATGTGTGGCCCTGTGCTTTGTGAGCACGGAGAAGGCAGCAGTGCTCACAGGAGCACTGCTGCCTTCTCAAACAGCTGATCGGCAGGGGTCCCGGGTGTTGGACCACCACCTATCAAATACTGATGACCTGTCCTGTGGATAGCTTGATAAAGCATGCTTGATAAAGACTTCAAGTAAGTCGAAATGTCGCTTTTCTGAGGTAGAATAAAGAAGTTTTTACTACAAGACATTGGAGTGCTGCGATTTTCTTCATCTAACTGGAATATGATGGGGGTTCTAAGGCCGGGACCGGACATCGCGATGCACCGCCACTAAACGGACTTTTGGTCTAATGACCTTTGATGGCGCTGTCTCAATCCACTCTGTTTCTGTCCTGTGGATAGGTCACCAGTAATAAAATGTCAGAAAACCCTTTTAATTCAGTTTGACCTGCTAACCAGGTCCACTCTTACTACCCACGTTTCGAAAAGGGTGCAGGCTTGATAAATTCCCCCCACTGTCTTCAGTGGTTTTGTATCTGGTGCCGTTACTGCACTGACTCCTGGCAGATTAGAAATGCTCTTAGACGTTGTAAGGAGGAGAGGACTCGTGCAGTCATTCTGGGAGACGTGAAGAAAGAATCAGAGATTACAGCTTAGGCTTGAAGGATTCCTTCTTGTGCGATTATAGAGGATTTACGAAAGTGATGGAGTTCACTCAGCTGCGTCATAGAACCGCACAAATGATATGTAAATCCCAGAATACCTGCAGCCCATATGTACGTAAACCGCCATAGTATGCAGTACATTACCTGTAGTAATTCCCCTCTCTGGTTATTATCCTGTGTGTGGTCCGGACTCGTCCAATGTTTTAATGTGAAGCTTTATGTGGTATTAGCAGACTGAAATCTGCTTTACATGTTCAAACAGCGATCGGGATATAATTAGAAGATACCAGAAATGCTGCCGTCCTATACATCCAGATCATCACCTCCTGAAATAGCTGCCCTATGTGTTAATATGTAATTCAGCTTCTTGCATCTAGAATTAACCACCGCTATATAAATGAATCTCACTTTAATTTATATTTTCATCTGGACTGTAGTACCTGAGTAGTCTAGCAGCTATTTACTAGTCCCGGCCCCTGGGAAGGATTTGTTAATTATGTCACGCTAAGGATTGCTGTGTTGAGCATTTAACCCCTTAAGGACCGGGCTAATTTTCACCTTAAGGACCAGGCCATTTTTTGCAAATCTGACCAGTATCACTTTGTGTGAATAACTTCAAAACGCTTTTACTTATCCAGGCCATTCTGAGATTGTTTTTTCGTCACATATTGTACTTCATGACACTGGTAAAATGGAGTCAAAAAAATTCATTTTTATTTATAAAAAAATATCAAATGTACCAAAAATCTGGAAAAATTTGCAAATTTCCAAGTTTCAATTTCTCTACTTCTATAATACACAGTGATACCTCCAAAAATAGTTATTACTTTACATTCTCCATATGTCATTTTGGGAATGCCATTTTATATTTTGGGGACGTTAGAAGGCTGACAAGTTTAGAAGCAAATTTTGAAATTTTCCAAAACCCACTTTTTAGGGACCAGGTCGGGTCTGAAGTCACTTTGTGAGGCTTACATAATAGAAACAACCCACAACTGACTCCATCTAAGAAAGTACACCCCTCAAGGTATTCAAAACTGACTTTACAAACTTTTTTAACCCCTTAGGTGTTCCACAAGAGTTATTGGCAAATGGAGATGAAATTTCAGAATTTGTTTTTTGGGCAAATTTTCCATTTTAATCAATTTTTTTAAGTAACAAAGAACGGGTTAACAGCCAAACAAAACTCAATATTTATTGCCCTGATTCTGTAGTTTATAGAAACACCCCATATGTGGTTGTAAACTACTGTACAGGCACACAGCAGGGTGTAGAAGGAAAGGAGCGCCATGTGTTTTTTTTTATTTTCACCATGTCCCTTTCGAAGCCCCCCTGATGCATCCATAGAGTAGAAACTCCATAAAAGTGACCCTATTTTGGAAACTACTAAATAAGGTGGTGGTTTTGTTGGAACTATTTTTAGGGTACATATGATTTTTGGTTGCTCTATGCTACATTTTTGTGAGACAAGGTTACAGAAAGTAGAAATTCTGAAATTTCATCTCCATTTGCCATAAACTCTTGAGGAACACCTAAAGGGTTAACAAAGTTTGTAAAATCAGTTTTGAATACCTTGATCTATGGATGCATCAGGGGTTCTTCAAATGGGACATGGTGTAAAAAAACCAGTCCAGCAAAATCTGCCTTCCAAAAACCATATGGCGTTCCTTTCCTTCTGCGCCCTGCCGTTTGGCCATACAGCATTTTACGACCACATATGGGGTGTTTCTGTAAACTGCAGAATCAGGGCAATAAATATGAAGTTTTGTTTGGCTGTAAACCCTTGCTTTGTTACTGGAAAAAAATGGATTAAAATGGAAAATTTGCCAGAAAATAGCTGTTTTGGCACCATTTTTATTTTATTTTTTTGACTGTTCATTTTAGGGGCTAGGTCATGGGGCATTTTTATAGAGCATATTCTTACGGACGCGCCAATACCTAATATGTCTACTTTTTAAAACTTATTTAGGTTTTACAGTATAATATTCTTTTTTAAACAAAAAATAATAATTTTAGTATCTCCATAGTCTGAGTCAGTTTTTTTTTTTAGTTTTTAGCGTGATGAGACAATTATTGGCACTTTTGGGGAGCATATGACTTTTTGATCGCTTGCTATTACACTTTTTATGATGTAAGGTGATAATAAAAATAGCTTTTTTTACACCGTTTTTATAAATTTATTTTTTTACCCTGTTCATCTGAGGGGTTAGGTCATGGGGTATTTTTATAGAGCAGATTCTTATGGATGTGGCGATACCTAATATGTCTACTATTTTTATTTATTTTAGTTTTAAAAATCATTTTTTTTCGATTGCCAGAGGCTAAATGGAATTAAAATTGGGGAAGGGGATTATACATTTAGTACTCCATGGAAGTGGGGTACTCCCTGAAGCAACCAATAACGCAGAGGCCCAGATGATCGGGGTACATGTCACACTTAGTGGTGGTATCCTTCCGTATCCCCCTCCTGTGACACACTCTGCACCTTTTTTGGGTCCGTCCCTTCTATCCAGTATGGGGGACCACACCTGGAAAGTGTTGGCCAGGGACGATCCGGGCGCCTCCAGTTCCCGAGGTACTCGGGCCTGTTCTTTCCTGGTCAGAAAAGATCAGGTCCTTGAGGACTGCCTCATAGAACTGAAGGAATTTCCCTGTTACCAGCGCTCTGGGACAGCACAAAAGAGTTGTACAAGGCAACCTGTACCAAGTAGACCGCAACTTTTTTGTACCTTGCCCGGGTTTTGCACATGGCGTTATATGGCTTGACACATGGACAGGGGTGATGCCGTTACCGTGAATTGTGGACAGCATAAGGACATCCCTCTTGTCCTTATATTTGACCAGCAACAGGTTTCTAATGGTAAGGGCACGGGTCTCACCCCTGGGTATAGATACCTGGAGGCGGAGGGTAGGGAGGCCACTTTGATTTTTCCGCACGGTCCCACAAGCGGACATGGATCTGGTGGCGAGGGACTGGAACAAGGGGATACTAGTATAAAAGTTATCCACGTACAGGTGGTAACCCTTATCTAGCAGTGGGTGCATAAGGTCCCACACAAGTTTCCCGCTAACAGTGGGGGGACATTCTGGGGGTTCAATACAGGAATCTCGCCTCGTACACACAAAACTTGTAAGTGTACCCTGAGGTACTCTCACAAAGTTTGTACAGCTTCAAGCCATACCTCGCCCGCTTAGAGGGAACATACTGGCGGAAAATGAGTCTCCCCTTGAAAGCAATGAGAGACTCATCAACCGTGACCTCCCTTCCAGGTACATAGACCTCCAATGAACATGCTGTATTATCTGCATATTGCAGGCATTTCCGAATGGCCTCAAAACGAGAGCGTGTCATGGCCATACAGTAGAGTGGGGTCTGGTAGAGGACGTCCCCACTCCAGTACAGCCTGACACTGGGTTTTTTGACTAGGCCCATGTGCAGCACGAGGCCCCAAAATGTCCTTATCTTGGCTGCACTGACCGGAGTCCAGCCACCGACCCTAGCCAAAAAGGAGTCCGGGTGTGGAGCAATGAACTGTTGGGCGTACAAGTTCGCTTGCTCCACTATCAGATTCACAAAGTAGTCACTGAAAAAAAGGCTAAAATGGTCATATTCAGTGAAGCCGACTGTGGGAATCTGGATTCCTGGTTGGCCAACAAAATCAGGAATCAAAGGCTCAAAATCCTCTGGGGTACACCAGACAAGTTCACCGGTAGGGCGCTCAGGTGGACTTATTTGGTGGGCCGGAAAACTAGTACGAGCCCCAGAGCTGATCATACTAGTGTGGGCCACAGAGTTTCTGGCATGGCGGTCCCCTTGCTCCGCCGCCTTGGGGGCTCATCATCATCGCTAGATGATGAAGAGGAGGTGAATGACAAGAGGAAAGTGGGGTCATTCTCGTCCTCACTGGAGCTCTCGGAGTCAGAGGCAAGCTGGGTGTATGCCTCCTCGGCTGAGAACATCCTGTGAGCCATAGGGAGTGTGTGTAAAACTTTCTTTAGTGTGAGTGTGTGTGGGGGCATGGGTGTTCGCGGACTTTGCCCTAAACCTAACAGAAAAAAAAAAGATTCAAACTCTCTGATCAGCTTTGGTGGGGTGGGCGATGCGCTAACAGTGGACCTCCATCGGCATTGTCAGAGTGCCGGCTGAATGATTTCAGCCGCCACTCTGTCCCTCTCGCACATCCCCAGTGATTCCAGTAATATATAGCACCATGGTATGAAATGCCAACTTCCCAATTTCCTTCTCCACTGCCTAGAAATAGATACACAGTAGCTTTATATGTCTATGAATTTTGAAGTAGGGGCAAATGAATGGCTGAAAGGTGTCTGAGCTGCTTTACAATGAGATCACTACACCAGCAGAGGAGGAAGGGAACCGAGAATCAACTGAGCATGACTGGTCCACCACTGAATGCTGGACCAGAATTTCAGCTACATGAGAAACAGCAGGGGGCGCTACCAAAGAGGAAAATGTAATGTACTCTTGTAATACTCTTCTTGCATGTATTTTACAATAATACTTCATTTGAAATTCCCCATTCATTGCATAGTAATACATTTTGCAAGAGACATCTTTTCGATTCCACGTGAATCTGACAGAAAAAACTGGCACGCTCCATTGGATGTCATATTATGGATTATTTTTAATGCCATAATGTGGGGCCAAGGGCACTACATGCTCTGCTTTTTTTTTTGAGGCTGTAAGACTCTCTTTTTATTCTGCATCAGTATTTGTAAGTCAAAACATAAAGTGGAACCTACAGAGAAAAATATAATGTTAAGATGTGTACCTGTTCTGCGTAATTCGGTGATCAAAAAGTAATACCCAAAATGTTACCTAAAAAACGCCATTCCAACAAAAGATCTTATACAGTTCTTATAAAGTTCTTATACAGCTCTGTCGAAAGGAAAATCAAAAAGTTATTGCAAGGCAAAAACTAAATATTTTTTAAAGAGGTTTTCAGAGTTATATGACCTATCCTAAGCAACCCCGCCATCAGCTGTTTGAAGAGGCCGTAGTGCTCCGGTGAGTGCTGTGGCCTCCTATCAGCTCACCAAGCGCCGTACATTGTATAGGGGCTGTTCTTTGGTATCCTTTACTTGAATGAGACTGAGCTGCATCTAGGCCGTATGACTGATGAACCTGATGTCACTGGACAGAGCACTGGACCTCTTCAAACAGCTGATCGGCTTGGGTGCCAGGCATCAGATCCTCACCGATCAGGTAATGGTGACTTATCCTGATGATAGCCCATCAATATCAAGATCCTGAATGACCACCTTTAAGTTTTAGGCTGGGTTCACACGAGCGTGTCCGGATTAGGTGCGGATGGGTTGCGGATGCGTTCAGTGAAAACTGTGCGATATCACAGGCAAAGTCATTCAGTTTCGCCTGCAATTGCGTTCAGTTGTTCAGTTTTTTCCGCGCGGGTGCAATGCGTTTTGATGCGTTTTTCACGCGCGTGATAAAAAACTGAAGGTTTACAAACAACATCTCCTAGCAACCATCAGTGAAAAACGCATCGCACCCGCACTTGCTTGCGGATGCAATGCGTTTTTAACGCAGCCCCATTCACTTCTATGGGGCTAGGTCTACGTGAAAAACGCAGAATATAGAACATGCTGCGATTTTCACGCAACGCACAAGTGATGCGTGAAAAAAAACGCTCATGTACACAGCCCCATTGAAATGAATGGGTAAGGATTCAGTGTGGGTGCAATGCGTTCACATCACGCATTGCACCCGCGCGGAAAACTCGTCCGTGTGAATGCAGCCTTATTGTGCAAGATAGTAACACATAAAAAGCCTATAGATACTTGGTATCATCATCATTGTACCAGCCCATAGAATATTGTTATTTACACCGCTCATGTTTTGCACAAATTTTAAAATGCAAAAAACGGGCAGAATTCCTGGGGTATTTTTCCAATTCCCCCAAGAAAGGGTTAATACAAGTTAGTATTTATATATACCCCAAAATGATGCCATTGCAACATACAACTTCTGCAGAAAAGAATCCCCTCTGCAGCTATGTCAACAA
Organism: Bufotes viridis; assembly: GCA_033119425.1. Classification (NCBI taxonomy): domain Eukaryota; kingdom Metazoa; phylum Chordata; class Amphibia; order Anura; family Bufonidae; genus Bufotes; species Bufotes viridis. The sequence goes on from CM065590.1 coordinate 129,151,959, forward strand.
AAAATTGAAAAAATTATAGTTGTACAAATGCGATGATGGGAAACAAAAAGCTTGTTCCACAGCAACTGAGTGCCGTGCACCACTCCAGCCGATTAAGTGCCTCAGCGGTGACCTGTCCCCAAACGGAACATTGTAGCTGGGTCACATGGAGTTTGGGAACACGTCACTGCTGAGGCCAGTCATTGGCTGCAGCAGCTAACGTGGCCTTGGCCACAAAGAGGTTGACAGATGGAGACCAGTTGTCTATTAAAGGAAGCCGCAGAGCTGGAAATCCCGTGACTATGGATTTCACCACAGGTACCACTGGCTAGGGTGTAAATTAAGGAAAAATAAATAAAAACCTGGACAACCTCTTTAACCCCTTCCTGACTTGTGAAGTCAGATCTTCAAAGATGGCTCCCAATCCCATGTGGAGTGGGAACCATAGCAGCCGGGTTTCTGCTGTTTCATTTGGGGCTAATGTCTGCAATAGGCAATAAAGATTTAACCCCACAGATGCCGTGGTCAGTTGTAACCATGGCATCTGAGGGGACTTTCTCCAGGAGCCGCCTCGGATGCAACAGCAACCGGAATGTTCCAACAAAGTTGCAACTGGGAATGTTTCCTGTGATGCAAAGCTATTTGACATGTTCATTGTGTGGTGCTGAACATAGAACTTTGAAGTTTGGAACTTTCTGTATTAATAACTTTTGATCCTCAAGAGATATTGCAAATCTGATTGTGGCAATCGATTTCTAAGAAAATTCTGTTGCCATGAGCCAATATGGTGGCTTTTAAGATGGCACTCATGTTCGGACATAGCCAAAAAGATAGGCACCCTCATCCGTTACCCTTTTCCCAATAATAAAAATAAAACAAAAAAAAAATTAAGATCATAGACATTGCCACATTCCAAAATGCCCAAACTTTTAAAATATAAAAAATTAAATATTTTTAAAATGTTTCCAATTTGGTGAATGCAGTAACAGGGAAAAAAAAACAAAATTTCCAATTTGCAGTCTTTTTTTGTTGCTTCTCCTACCCAAAAAATGATTAAAAAGCCATACATACCCAAAATGGTATCCCTTAAAAGTGCAGATCCCACCACAAAAAAATGAGCTTTACACAGCTCCGTAGATGTAAATATAAAATGTTATGGGCATCAGAAGGAATGTCGTAAAAACAAAAACCCATAAAACTGGCAGGATTGCATTTTTTTTCCAATTCTGCCACATTTGGATTTTTTTTTTTTTACAGCCTCCCACTACGTCGTACACAATATTAAATGGTGTCATTAGAAGGTTTCCCACAAAAAAACAAGCATTCGGCTATGTGAACTTAAAAAATCTAAATGTTTTGGCTCTGGGAAGGCAGAGAGTAAAAGACGGAAACACAAAAAATTATCATGTCAGAAAGGGGTTAAGGCCTAAAAGGTTCTGGTTATTAAAGGGGTTATCCTGGAAAAGATAATGATAATATATCCCAGGGATGGGCGAACTGCGGCTCTCCAGATGTTGTAAAACTACAATTCCCACCATGCCCTGCTGTATGCTGATGGCTGTAAGCAGTCTTTGCATGCTGGGAGTTGTAGTTTTGCGACAGCTGGAGAGCGGCAGTTTGCCCATTCCTGACATATCCTCAAGATAGGCCAATCAGCTGTTCCAGGGAGCTGCTGCTCTCAGTGACGCTCTGGTGAACGACACAGGATCTCCGCAGCTTTCCAAGGACAGCGCCGCACTTCGTATAGTGGCAGTGCTTGGTATTGCTGCTCAGCCCCTTTGGCTTGAATAGGGCTGAGCTGCAACTAGGCCACATGACCCATGTACAGTGATGCCACTGTCCTAGGAAGAGGCTGCGGAGCTCAAGGCCTCTTCTAACAGCTGAACGGTGGGTGTCCCGGGTGTTGCACACCCGCAGATCTGATACTGATCACTTATCTTGAGGATAAGTCCTAAATATCGTTTCCTTTAAGAGCTTATACCAATCGCATACAAATGGATTTTGCCATAACTGATTTTCCATGAAAAAAAAATTACTTATTGGATAAGTTTTACTTCGTCCGTTTTGATAACCAGCAACCAACAATCATTTTTCAGTAGGTCTGATGATAATGGAATAAATAGATCCAGTTGGATCCTAAAGGAAAATCCAACAGTGTATCCCCAGCCCCCCCCCCCCCCCACACCCAAATTGTGTATGCTTTGTCACTTGACATTTTTTTTTGCTTAAATTTGACATTGTGGACAAACTAATATCAATTTGAAGAGCCCTTCAGGAAGCAGAAGGATGTTGAGTAGCCTAAGGGGATGTGCTCCCACTGAGATCAATAGAGGCTACACGCTAGGTGACAGCAGTAATTTGTAAGTGCACTGCATATCCATTGTCCTGGGAATAGTCTAATTCTGTGTGTCTTAAATATTTTATTATGTATCCTTTTAAATGACACAAACATATCTCCTAGAACATCTCACAACCATGTCTATGTGGAAGAAAATATACTGCTGCAGCTTCCATTGTTTTCCAGTTTAGAACTTCCGTGAGCTGGAAGGAACATGTTCATACGTAATTAACATTTACTTGTCCATTTTTGGGGTTGTGTTCGAGGCTAAAGTATGTCTGGAAGTCTGGGATACTGTACTTAAATGCTTAATACAAAATTAAAGAGGCACTCCAGTTTTTATTTTACATATATTACTAACTCACACCAGTATTCCAGCAGTGTAACTTGTTACACCCTAACTCAGGTGCATCCTTTTTGTTAACTGGTCATGTGACCTTATAGAGGCTTTGTCACCAGGATCAACCCTATTAAACCAGACATACTGGCTGGTAGGGCTCATCATGCTGATTAAAACCTATACCTTTCTTTTGTATGTATGTTAAACGGCTGCAGAGAAATCAGCATTTTTATTCATATGCAAATGAGCAATTTGAGCACTCAGAGGCGGGTCTGAATCATCTGAGCACTGCTCTGTGACACCCCCTGAGCTCTGGACACGCCCCCCTCCTAATGACTGACAGGGCTAGACATCAGGCTGAGGGCAGAGCTGTGTCCTGGCTTATACCTATCTACAGGATACATGTGTATTATACACACTCTGTGCTATAGCTTCACCACACTGAGATCTGCTCAGAAAGCTGATTGGAAAAGGAGGATGCAGCACACCTTTGCAAAATGGGTGCAAAAATCAGGCAAACGGAGAACCAGCACCAAGGTCCGATTCAATAGTCCATAGAAAAAAGCCATCAGCACTCCAGTATTCTCAAGGAAATCGTGGTTTATATCAGGGCTGTGGAGTCGGTAGATAAATTGTCCGAACCGACTCCTCAGATTTTGAAACTTCCGACTCCGACTCCTCGACTCCGACTCCTCTGTATTTAATATGCAAATACGAAGCTGTTCCACCAAGTTCTTCTAATCTTCTCTAGCACAGAGAGGTAGTTGAGCAGAAGCTGCTGCCTTCTCCTTTGTGTGCTAATCTTCTGCTGAAGATAGAGCAGTGGGAGGATCCAGGAAGGGGCAGGGGAAGGGGCATTTATTTTAAAACATGATTTTCCTAGTGGAATCCCATAGTCATGTTTAAAATTTAAGCTAACAATCTGAGTTTACATGTTTTATAGCCTTAGCTGAATGATAGCAGTTTTTCAAATGGTTTACAGCTTCAGTCTTGAACTATTGACTATCCATTCCCTTCACTTATACAAATGTCTCCAGTCCTTAATCAGTTATCAGTGAGAGGCTAGGATAACCATGGGTTCCCTGTAACAGCAGACCACAAGACAATGGAAAGTGTAAGTATTGCCAGTCCTTAAAGGGACACTGACAGGCTGATTTTCCAGCTAAAGATATATATATATACTGGTATTCATCAGAGAATTAGGAATAAAACTATACTAATGTTACCCCAGTTAAGCTGTACTTGTGTTTAAAAAACATTTTAATCTGTATGCAAATTCACTATCTTTGTGCCCAATGGGGCAGCGCCTCCTGCAGCTTTGTGCCCAGCCGCGCCCGAAGTACAGCTTCCCAGCGCTGTTCCCTCGTTATTATTCACTGCACTGGCCTTTTTTTCAGGCTAGCCGAACGCTGAATTCCTGCGCAGGCGCACGTGTAGAGTGCTGGCAGCAGCCTCGTCTGGCTATGCTGAGGCTGTGCCAGCTTTCTCTCTCCTCCTCGCTACCTAGTCCTGTCTAGTGCTGCCAGTACTCTACATGTGCGCCTGCCCCTTGGGCACAAAGGTAGAGAGTTTGCATATTGATTAAAACGTTTTTAAACACAAGTAAACCTCAACTGGGGGTAACAGTCGTCTAGTTGTATTCCTAATCCTCTGATGAATACCAGCAGATATATCTTTAGCAGGTAAATCAGCCTGTCAGTGTCCCTTTAACTGCATAGTAAAGCATATGAAAAGCATGCTTCTTCACGGTCACTTAACGTCTTTGTTTAGCGGTAACGTGACGCACTGCATGCATTGGCCTTTATTCTTACAGTAGAGAAGTAATTAATTATAACTTTATCTGAATTGGGACATTTAAACTTGCTTTTTTTTTTATTCCAATTTTTTTTTATTTCAATTTAAATCTAGTAGGAGTCGGAGTCGGTCCATTTTTTGCCGACTCTGACTCCGACTCCAGGTACCCAAAATTGCCTCTGACTCCTCGACTCCGACTCCGACTCCACAGCCCTGGTTTATATATATATATATCATTTTACTGCTTTATTCACAGCCAGAATGTATGATTATAAAGACACTGATCATGTGTGTTAGCTTATAAGTGTATAAAAAAACAGACGTTTGCATTGTGGCAATGCTATATCTTAGAGGTTAAGCAACTGGTTTTGTATATGAAGATCCCTGGTTTGAATCTTAGTAGAGACTTTGAAGTTTTTTTGTTTCTTCAGATATTTTTTTTTCTTCCACATTTATCCCATAAGAAAAGTCTATGTCCTTATTATATTGGGAATAATGCTTTTTAGAAAGCTAATACATATTATTTATTATGGTATAGCCTTTTAATATGGTTTTAAATAAAAAGGGGGGGAAAAAACCCATAGACCTCTCCTGGGACTTGAACCAGGGATGTCTATATTCAAGGCAGATCACTATACCGCTAAGCTATAGCGTTACCGCATAGAAATGAATGGTTTTCTATGCCTATAAATTCACAGCACTGGTGTCTTCACTAATCATACATTCTGCCTGTGAATACAGCAGTGATATGTGGTGAAGCTATAGCACATAGTGTGTATAATACACATATATACAGTAGATAGGTATAAGCCAGGACACAGCTCTGCCCTCAGCCTGATGTCTACCCCTGTCAGTCATTAGGAGGGGGGCGTGTCCAGAGCACAGGGGGTGTCACAGAGCGGTGCTCAGATGATTCAGACCCGCCTCTGAGTGCTCAAAATTCTCATTTACATATGAATAAAAACACAAATTTCTCTGCAGCTGTTTAACGTACAGACAAAAGAAAGGTATAGGTTTTATTCAGCATGATGAGCCCTACCCGCCAGTATGTCTGGTTTGATAGGGTTGATCCAGGTGACAGAGCCTCTTTAACCTGTTGGGGACACATGACATGTGCTTCTAAGCATCTAATGTCCCCAAAAAAATAAAATGGCATCCACAAAATGATCCAAACATGAAGTAGACATATGGGGAATGTAAATTAATAACTTTTTTTGGCGATATTACTATGTATTATAGAAGTAGAAAAATTGAAAATTGAAAAATTGATATATCTCGGAATGGCCTGGATAAGTAAAAGAGTTTTATAGTTATTCACACATAAAGTGACACTGGTCAGATTTGCAAAAAATGGCCTGGTCCTTAAGGTGAAAATGAGCCCAGTCCCTAAGGGGTTAAAGGCTCTGTACGCCTTCTGAGGCAATTTTTGTTTATGACTGCATTTTACTAATTTTTGAACTGTTCTGTCACAAAGGGTTAACTGTTTTTCTAACTGTGACTGGTACTTTCACTTTGTGCTGGTCATCTAATAAACCTTATCTCTAAATTGCTAAGAGGTCATAAACACTTACTTAAGCCACAGTCTTATCAGTAAGATAAGAACTGAGCTATAATGAGTGTTTATAATGTCAGAGAGCAGAGATAAGAAGACCGTCTCCTCCCCAGATGATGGAAAAGAGAGAAAATGCACAGGCTACTACTACAGCATCTCAGCTACATACAGAAAAAAGGGCTCCATATTTTTAATAAAGACCAATTGAAAAATGTATTTTAAGTTAAAAATAAGGATAATGCAATAATAAAAAATAAAAAAAAATGCCTCAATGGTGTACATATCCTTTAAGTCTGACCACTAGCCCAAAGCTTGCACTAATGTGTGTGGTCAATCTCCCAACAGCCTCATCAGCTATCAGATCCCTCCTGGAAGCTCTCAGGCCTCACCCCACCCTTCATGTTCTTCTATACATCTTTGTATACGGTTTTTATAAACTCTATGTGCTGTAAGGATCTTGCATCATCTTTTTCTTGGACATGTCCTCTTTTTGGGACCTAAACGAATGGCCCGACTGGAATTTTTAAATAACTCCACATGTTTGGGATTCTCTAGATGGGTCAGGTAGCCGGGCACACACTATTACTAATGAGTCATTAGTATAGCCTTTGCCCTCATTCTGCTTGTGTAAAAACAAAAAATACTCACCTTATTCTTTTGAACTTGCCATGGGGAACACTCGTTCCTCATTAGATGCACTGGTCAGGACCTGCACTCCCAGCGTGATGACGTTTTGCAGGTCCTGCTGCCTCCAGTCAAGGGGACATTTGCTCCTCACAGCATGTAGCAGCAAGGACCTGAGTTCCTAGCGTGATGACGTCATTGCTGCTACATCCTGTGAGGAGTGAGTGTTGACTGGAGGCAGCAGGACCTACAAAAATGGTCTGTCTCTAGGAGCGCATGTCCTGTCCTGCACATCCAGTAAAGAGCTGGTGTCCGTCCCCCAGTGCGTTCAAATGGAGGTGAGTCATTGTTTTTCCTTTGTCTTACACAAGCAGAATGGGGGGCATTAATAATATTAGGGGCCGCTAATGGGAGCATTAATAATACTGGGGACCACTAATGCAGGCAGAATAATACTAAGCGGCGTACTATTGGGGGCATTCATTTTACTGGGGGCCTGCAAGGAGGATATTTTCTAGCATCAAAAATAATGAATCTCTGACAGAATGGTATATAACAGATACGTCATTTTGTTTTTTTATTACAGATCAGAAGAATGGAAAACAAAATGGTGATGTGAATGCGGCCCACACTGTTTACATCCATATGCCATACACATTGACATAGTGCCACCAAATACTTTAAATTACAACATCCACCACCACCACCACCTTCTGCCAAGTTCAGGTGTCCATCTGCACCATGCCACCATTCAGGCACTGTTCCTCCTTTTAATAAACCAAAATATGGTTACCCTACTTCTGATGTCACAGGGTCACATGACATTCAAACCTCATTTTCAGAGTGACCATATGCCTCACCCTAAACACTATTAGAGTACATTCAGATGACTGTATGTGTTTTGTGGACAAGCATAGGACATGCTCTTTCTTTTTTGCAGGACAGAAGTACAGACGCGAACAGCAAACGGGGTGAATGTACCCTTTGGCTTAGTTAGAATTATTATATTATATGACTAATCTTTATTAGCACAGCACATGGGATGTAGATATTACCCTGCTTCAAACATCCCGCAGCTGCTTTAGGATGTCATGTGATCCTGTGACATCACAAGGTGCTTACTGCACATGGAGTTTACACACAACCGTTGATGATATAATATCTCCCCTATCTAAAGGACCAGGAATGCAGATATACAGTAGGTGAATGTATACAGTGATTAGCTACAGTTGTATAAACCTCCTGACTCACAATGCCTGTCTATGCCATCTGTGTATGCTGACTCTCCAGTGTAGTTATGTGAGATGTAGTGTCACACTGGTCTTCCTGCCTCCTGCGTGTAAAAGCTGACAAGAAAAAGAGAGGGGAGACAGGCTCAAGCTGCATCATATAGGAAAACATGGAGACCCTGCAGTGTGAGGGAGCAGCAGTTCTGTGTCACTGATGGGTGCCCTTACATAGGCCTCAGAGCAGTGGTGGGACTCGCCCACCCCCCCCCCACCCCCAACCACCTGCCTCTGCAAAGCCAGACATGATGGGCAATATAGAATTCATTAGAAAAACCATATCTGAGGGGGAGAAGGAATCAAGATGGCTGACAACTCCCAAATGGCATATCAAATCAAGCAGTTATACACAAGAGCAGGGGCGTAACTATAGGGGAAGCAGGGGCAGCGGCTGCTTTGGGGCCCTGACCCAGAAGGGGCCCATCCAAGAGGAGGAGAAGTACAAAAAGATTTTGTCAGGGCCCTTCAACAGTATTACACAATGAAATGATATACAGTGGCAGTATAGACAGTGTAGAAAATGGATGGAACAGCTGCCGGGCCTGGTCTGAAAGAGCCATCTTTACAAGCCACAGGAAAGGGGGCGGCATGAAAGGAAGGGGTTGTGAAAAAATTACTGGGGGAGGGGTCCCCATTCAAAAATTTTCTGTGGGGCCCAGTCATTTTTAGTTATGCCACTGCACAAGAGCCTGTATCCTATTCTATAATAATGGCCTATACTGCACTTTACAAACACAATAATAGCTGATCTCAGGGAGACCGGCTACAAAAAACACTGTGGAGCCTCACTTAAGAGTCTCAACACAGCAATCCGAAGTGCAAAGCTCCCTGGGAAACAGGAATATGCAAAATAAATGTGGAGCCCCAGTTATGGGTCTACAACACAATGAAAGCCAGATATCCCTCAAAGGAAGGAAAACCAAGCAAAGGGGTGTCTCCATTACAGAGATCACCAAATCCACCATATTAAGTGGCCCCTATGTCAAGATCCCGCTTTTTTACAAGCTTTAAGGATGTGACGGGGAAAACCTAAGCCAGGTATCCATCCACAGACAGCTGTTTCGGGGTGTTGCCCCTCATCAGTGTGGAGTAGGATTCTGGCTAACCAGGAGCAATGCCTCGGAGACTACTCAAACACACAGGGATGTCTGGCTTTCATTGTGTTGTAGACCCATAACTGGGGCTCCACATTTGTTTTGCATATTCCTGTTTCCCAGGGAACTTTGCACTTCGGATTGCTGTGTTGAGACTCTTAAATGAGGCTCCGCGGTGTTTTTTGTAGCTGGTCTCCCTGAGATCAGCTATTGTTGTGTTTGAGTAGTCTCCGAGGCATTGCTCCCGGTTAGAAAGAATCCTACTCCGCACTGATGAGGGGCAACACCCAGAAACAGCTGTCTGTGGATGGATACCTGGCTTAGGTTTTCCCAGTCACATCCTTAAAGCTTGTAAAAAAGCGGGATCTTGACATAGGGGCCACTTAATATGGTGGTTTTGGTGATCTCTGTAATGGAGACACCCCTTTGCTTGGTTTTCCCTCCTTTGAGGGATATCTGGCTTTCATTGTGTTGTAGACCCATAACTGGGGCTCCACATTTATTTTGCATATACTGCACTTTAGTCCAAAAAAATTCTGGAGAGCGGCTTTCTCTTCTATGTATAAGGCTCTGGGATATCACACACACAGTAATTCTGTGTAATATGTGTGCATGTTCCCTCCAACAGGAGTGCATTATCGGAGATCTAAACAATGTTAGCAATAATTTCCTTATGTGCACAAACTTTCTTGTGACAGATTTTCAGTTTTTCACGTTTTTTTTTTCTTTTTTCAGATTTTGTAGGAAGACCAGGGTGGTCTGAGAGGATCATTTTCCAGTTATGGGTTTTGCTGTAATTTATTTTATATACTGATACAGTCATTTAATAAAGAACTATAGGGAATAGATATGAGCAAATCCATTCTAAACTTTCAAAAAATTCCAATTTTATGTGATTTGACTTGGGGAGAGAGAGAGACTTGTCCAGACAATCACAGCAGTCACATTTTTTGGGACCCAAATCGGACCCATATTGAATTTTGAGAAATTCACTCATCCTTCATAAAGAACTTTATGCCCCCACTGCCATGATTCCCGACTGTGGTTGTATATTCAGTGTAAATAAGCAGCCTATTAACCCTTTCTTCCCCGGGCCAGTTTTCGCCCTTCTGCCCAGGCCATTTTTTGCTAATCTGACATCTGTCACTTTATGTGGTAATAACTTTGGAACACTTTTATTTATCCAAGCCATTCTGAGATTGTTTTCTTGTGACACACTGTACTTCATGATGGTCATAAATTTGAGTCAATATATTTCACCTTTATTTATGAAAAAATTCCCATATTTACCCAGAATTTTGAAAACTTTGCGATTTTCAAAATTTCAATTTCTATGCTCTTAAAACAGTGATACCTCATCAAATATGTATTACTTAACATTCCCCATATGTCTACTTTATGTTCGCATTATTTTGTAAATGTAATTTTTTTTTTTTTTTTTTTAGGATATCAGAAGGCTTAGAATTTTAGAAGCAATTCTTTAAATTTCCAAAACCCACTTTTTAAGGACCAGTTCAGGCCTGAAGTCACTTTGTGGGGCTTACATAGTGGAAACCTCCCATAAATGACCCCATTGTAGAAACTACACCCCTCAAGTTACTCAAAACTGATTTTACAAACTTTGTTAACCCTTTAGGTGTTCCACAAGAATTAAAGGAAAATGGAATTTCAATTTCAAAATTTCACTTTTTTGGCAGATTTTCCATTTTAACCCTCAATGTGTCAAAGAAAAAAATGGATTAACAGCCAAACAAAATTTAATATGTATTACTCTGATTCTGCGGTTTACAGAAACACCCAATATGTGGTCACAAACTGATGTAAGGGCACAGGCCTAAGCACAGAAGGCAGATTTTGCTGGACTGGTTTTTAGATGCAATGTCCCATTTGAAGCCCCTCTGATGCACCCTTACAGTAGAAACTCCCAAAAAGTGACCCCATTTTGGAAACCAAGGTTCCAGTTTTATTGGCATTATTTTGGAGTACGTATGATTTTTAATTGCTCTATATTACATTTTTTGTGAGGCAAGGTAACCAAAAAATGGCTGTTTTGGCACAGTTTTTATTTTTTACAACATTTATCTGACAGGGTAAATCATGTGCTATTTTTATAGAGCAGGTTGTTACGGATGCAATGATATCAAATATGGCTACTTTCTTTCTTTGTTTCAGTTTTACATAATAAAGCATTTTTGAAAAAAAAATTATGTTTTTGTCTCTCCATTTTCTGAGCGCCTTGTTTTTTTATTTTTCTGCCGTCTTGTGCAGGGGATCGTTTTTTCAGAAAGAGTTAACTTTTTTATTGGTACCATTTTTGTGTACATATCTTTTTGGATCATTCATTATTACACTTTATGGGGCAAGGTGACCAAAAAATTGGTTGTTTTGCCACAGTTTTTATCTATTTATTTTTACAACGTTCACCTGAGGGGTTAGGTCATGTGACATTTTTATAGAGCAGATCATTATGGACGTGGCAATACCTAATACGGTATGTATACTTTTTCTTATTTATTTATTTAAGTTTTACAAAATATTAGCATTTTTTAAACCAAGAAAATGATCTTTTAGTGTCTCCATAGTCTGAGAGCCATAGCTTTTTTATTTTTTGACCGATTGTCTTAGTAGGGCCTCATTTTTTTGCGGGGTGAGGTGACGGTTTGAGTGGTACTATTTTGGGGGGCGTATGCCTTTTAATCGCTTGGTGTTGCACTTTTGTTAGGTGACAAAAAATGGCTTTTTTGGCACCATTTTTACTGTATTTTTATGGTGTTCAGCTGAGGGGTTAGGTCATGTAATATTTTTATAGAGCTGCAGCGATACCGAATATGTATACTTTTATTTATTTATTTATTTCACTTTAACACAATAATAGCATATTTGAAACCAAAAAATTACTGTATTTTCTGGCGTATAAGACTACTTTTTAACACATGAAAATCTTGTCAAAAGTCGGGGGTTGTCTTATATGCCGGTATACTGCGTTCTGAAACTTAAAGGGAATCTGTCACCTGGCTATCCACAATTTTTTTTTTTCCTTTAGCCTAGGGCAATAAAGTACCTTATATCCAGATCTGTTGTTCTTTTTTCCGTGTGTCTTGTATTTTCTGTTAAAAACCGCTTTATCCATTATGTAAATTAGGCTGTAAGGAGCCCAGAGGGGCGTTTTTTCTCTTCCAAGGAGCCCAGGAACGCCCCCCTGATGTGCTCAGGCCGCCTAAATTTGAATCTAAAGAACGCCTCCAGCAGCTGAAATCTCGTCCCAGAGGCAAGGCTACGGCTCCGCCCCCCGGCTACATTCGCTCTCTGCCCGGAATACATCCCCGATCTTCTTCTCGGCGGCCACTGGAAATCTCACGCAGGCGCAGTGCTGGCGGTTACCTGCACCTGCGCGATCCAATTGCAACTGAGGGCAACAGCGCTCCGAAAACGTCACTGGTCTCGGCGCATGCCCAGTGACACTATTGAGGCTGTTGCCCTCAGTTGCCGTCAGATCGCGCAGGCGCAGACAATCGCCGGCACTGCGCCTGCGCGAGATTTCCAGCGGCCGCCGAGAAGAAGATCAGGGATGTATTCCGGGCAGAGAGCGAATGTAGCCGGGGGGCGGAGTCGTAGCCTTGCCTCTGGGACGAGATTTCAGCTGCTGGAGGCGTTCTTTAGATTCAAATTTAGGCGGTCTGGACACATTAGGGGGGCGTTCCTGGGCTCCTTGGAAGAGAAAAAACGCCCCTCTGGGCTCCTTACAGCCTAATTTACATAATGGATAAAGCGGTTTTTAACAGAAAATACAAGACACACGGAAAAAAGAACAACAGATCCGGATATAAGGTACTTTATTGCCCTAGGCTAAAGGAAAAAAAAAAATTGTGGATAGCCAGGTGACAGATTCCCTTTAAGAGGAACTTTCACTGGTCCAACGATTATTAGATAATGATATGTATGTGTAGAGCAGTGCCCAGGGATCTCCCTGCACTTACTATTATCCCTGGGCGCTGCTCTACACATACGGTATATATCATTATTTAACGATTGTTGGACCAATGAAAGGTCCTCTTACTTCCAAGCCAGACTGGAGAAGCTGTCCTTCACCAGCTTCAGGGACAGGCGCCCTCTAGCTGAGCCACCGTGCGCTGCATCCCGGCCCGTCGCTCCTGAAGCAGCCCCCTCTCCCTGCTCTCAGTGGTTTTCTCATGCTCGGATCGTCTGTTTAATTTTTATTTGGTGTGCGTTGGAAGAGGGGTAGTCTTATACGGAGAGTGTAGCCCAAACCCCATATTTTAACAGGTAAAGTAAGGGGTCTTTTTATATGCCCAGTCGTCTTATACGCCGGAAATTTGTTTTAACCGCTACAGGACCGCCGCACGCAGGATTGCGTCCTGGCGGCGGCCCTGTAGCTCTGATCGGACGCATCGGCGCGTCATCTCGCGAGACGCGAGATGACGCGAGGACGCGCCCGCACATGCGCAATGCGCGCCATCGGCGCGCTCGCATGTAGTTATACTACAGCCTGCCAGCGCCGATCGTGCGCTGGCAGGCTGTATATGGCAGAAAAATCGCAGATCAGACGTTGTTCTGTGAACAGCGTCTGATCTGCTTGCTGCCCGCTTCTCTGGTGGTCCCTTTGCTTGGGACCACCAGAGAAAAATATCAAAGTGCACCAATCACCACACAACCCCCCACCGCCCCCCACCCACCCACCACCCCCTGTCACTGATTAACCCCTGATCTCCCATGTCACCCCCTGATCACCCCCTGTCACCCCCTGTCACTGATCACCCCTGTAAGGCTCATTCAGATGTCCGCATGTGTTTCGCGGATCCGCAAAACACGGACACCAGCAATGTGCTTTCCGCATTTTGCGGATCCGCACATTGCCAGAACTATATAGAAAATGCCTTTTCTTGTCCGCAATTGCGGACAAGAATAGGACATGTTCTATACTTTTGCGGATCTCCAATTACGGATCCGCAATTACGGATCCGAGCGGGACAAAGTCTGTCCCCATAGAATTGAATGTATCCACATTTCTGTTCCGCAAAATTTTGCGGAACAGAATTGCGGACGCTGAATGAGGCCTTAGGGTCCCTTAGCGATCGCAGCTTTATAGCTTTTCCCTCTTTTTTTTGCACATTTTTAGAGATTTTTCATCCACATTGATCAATGTGAATGGAAAAATCTCAGACGTTCATTTTTTCTTTCAGCGCAGAGGCTGAACGGAAAAAAATTCTCATTACCCGTATGGTCAATATAAGGAGAATAGCAAAAACTCCTAATTCTGGCCATACGTGTAATGATTAGTGAGACCCCTAAAATGCCAGGGCAGTACAAAACCTCACAAGTGACCCCATTTTAGAAAGAAGACACCCCAAGGTATTCCGTGAGGGGTATGGCGAGTTCATGTAAAATTTTATTTTTGTCACAAGTTAGTGGAATGTGAGACTGTAAAAAAAAAAAAAAATACCATTTCCGCTAACTTGTGCCAAATTTTTTTTCTGTGAACTCGCCATGCCCTCACGGAATACCTTGGGGTGTCTTCTTTCCACAATGGGGTCACTTGTGTGGTATTGATACTGCCCTGGCATTTTAGGGGTCCTAAAGCGTGAGAATCCAAATGCGTAAAAATGTCCTGTGAAATCCTAAAGGTACTCATTGGTTTAGGGCCCTTTGCGCATCTTGGCTGCAAAAAGTGTCACTCATGTGGTATCGCCGTACTCAGGAGAAGTAGGGCAATGTGTTTGGGGTGTATTTTTATATATACCCATGCTGTGTGTGAGAAATATCGCTGTAAACGACAACTTTTTAAATTTTTTATTCAAAGTTGTCAATTTACAGAGATATTTCTCTCACCCAGCATGGGTATATATAAAAATACACCCCAAAACACATTGCCCTACTTCTCCTGAGTACGGCGATACCACATGTGTGACACTTTTTGCAGCCAAGATGCGCAAAGGGCCCTAAAACCAATGAGTACCTTTAGGAGGGCATTTTTACGCATTTTTCTTCTCACGCTTTAGGGCCCCTAAAATGCCAGGGCAGTAGAAATACCCCACATGTGACCCCATTTTGGAAAGAAGACACCTCAAGGTATTCGCTGAGGGGCATAATGAGTCCATGAAAAATTAAACTTTTGTCAAAAGTTAGCGGAAAGGAGACTTTGTGAGAAAAACAATAAAAATCAATTTCCACTAACTTGTGCCAAAAAAATCTTCTATGAACTCGCCATGCCCCTCACGGATTACCTTGGGGTGTCTTCTTTCCAAAATGGGGTCACATGTGGGTATTTATACTGCCCTGGCATTTTAGGGGCCCTAAAGCGTGAGAAGAAAAATGCGTAAAATGCCCTCCTAAAGGTACTCATTGGAATTAGGGCCCCTTTGCATCTTGGCTGCAAAAGTGTCACTCATGTGGTATCGCCGTACTCAGGAGAAGTAGGGCAATGTGTTTTGGGTGTATTTTACATATACCCATACTGGGTGAGAGAAATATCTCTGTAAATTGACAACTTTGAATAAAAAAATTTAAAAAGTTGTCGTTTACAGCGATATTTCTCACACGCAGCATGGGTATATGTAAAAATACACCACAAAACACATTGCCCTACTTCTCCTGAGTACGGCGATACCACATGTGTGACACTTTTTGCAGCCTGGGTGCGCAAAGGGGCCCTAAAACCAATGAGTACCTTTAGGATTTCACAGGCCATTTTTATGCATTTGGATTCTCACACTTTAGGGGCCCCTAAAATGCCAGGTGAGTATAAATACCCCACATGTGACCCCATTTTGGAAAGAAGACACCCCAAGGTATTCTGTGAGGGGCATGGTGAGTCCACAGAATTTTTATTTTTGGCATAAGTCAGCGGAAATTGTTTTTTTGTTTTTTTAATTTTGTTTTTACAAAGTCTCATATTCCACTAACTTGTGACAAAAATAAAATTTTACATGAACTCACCATACCCCTCACAGAATACCTTGGGTGTCTTCTTTCCAAAATGGGGTCACATGTGGGGTATTTATACTGCCCTGGCATTTTAGGGGCCCCTAAAGCGTGAGAAGAAGTCTGGAATCCAAATGCGTAAAAATGCCCTGTGAAATCCTAAAGGTACTCATTGGTTTAGGGCCCTTTGCGCACTAGCTGCAAAAGTGGCACACATGTGGTATCGCCGTACTCAGGAGAGTAGGGCATGTGTTTTGGGGTGTATTTTTATATATACCCATACTTTGTGTGAAAAATATCTCTGTAAACGACAACTTTTAAAAAATTTTTATACAAAGTTGACAATTTACAGAGATATTTCTCTCACCCAACATGGGTGTATGTAAAAATACACCCCAAAACACATTGCCCTACTTCTCCTGAGTACGGCGATACCACATGAGTGACACTTTTTGCAGCCTGGGTGCAAAGGGCCCAAATCCAACGAGTACCTTTAGGTTTTACATGGCGGCTCACAATTTAGCCCCGCCCAAAATGCCAGAACAGTAAACACACCCCACAAATGACCCCATTTCGGAAAGTAGACACCCCAAGGTATTCACTGAGGGGCATAGTGAGTCCGTCTGAGATTTCTTTTTTTTGCCAGAAGTTATCAGAAATTGAAACTGTTTTTTTTTTTTTCTCAGAAAGTGTCATTTTCCGCTAACTTGTGAAAAAAATGAAATGATACATGAACTCACCAAGCCCCTCCGCGAATACTTTGGGGTGTCTTCTTTCTAAAATGGTGTAATTTGGGGGTATTTATACTTTCCTGACATTCTAGCACCTGAAGAAACATGACAGGCGCTCAGAAAGTCAGAGCTGCTTCAAAATGCCGAAATTCACTTTTTTGCACCATAGTTTGTAAACGCTATAACTTTTACCCAAACCAATAAATATACACTTATTGGATTTTTTTATCAAAGACATGTAGAACAATAAATTTAGAGAAAAATTTATATAGAAATGTAGTTTTTTTGAAAAATTTTACAACAGAAAGTGAAAAATGTCATTTTTTTGCAAAAATTTCGGTAATTTTTGATTAATAGCAAAAAAAGTAAAAATGTCAGCAGCAATGAAATACCACCAAATGAAAGCTCTATTAGTGAGAAGAAAAGGAGGTAAAATTCATTTGGGTGGTAAGTTGCATGACGGAGCAATAAACGGTGAAAGTAGTGTAGTGCGGAATTGTAAAAAGTGGCCTGGTCATTAAGGGTGTTTAAGCTAGGGGGGCTGAAGTGGTTAATGTCTCCATGTTCTAAGAGCTATAGTGTTGTTGTTTTTTTTAGCGATTTTCTTATGTAGGGGTTAATTTTTGCGGGATGAGGTGACAGTTTTATCAGTACCATTTTGTGGAACATATGCCTTTTTGATCGCTTGGTGTGGCACTTTTTGTGATGTAAGGTGACAAAAATTACTATTTTTGACAGTTTTTTTATGGTGTTTATCGGACGGGGTGGATCATGCGATATATTTATAGAGCCGGTCTTTTTTTTTTTATTATTATTATAAAATTAGGGGAAAGGGGCATTTTTTTCTTTTTTTACTTGAAACTTTATTTTCTTTATTAAAAACACTTTTTTTTTTGCTTTTTTTAAATAAAAAAAAATAAACTTTATTTCTGTCCCACTCTGGGACTTCAACTTTTGAGGGTCTGATCCCCTCTGCAATGCATTACAATACACAGAATAATACACTAACAGGTAGCCTAGGAGACCTAGCCTGGGGCTGGATCACCTCTGCCCCTGTAGAAGGCAGGTCCCGATGCCATGCAAGGCATTGGGCAGCCTGTGCATGGCATCGGGCTGCCTTGTCACCCATCGGGTCCCCGCCACAGCACGATGGGCTCCCTAATCCTCCGGCATCGACTTTTACAGCGATGCCGGCAGATACAACAGGGGCCCTGCAGTGATCGGGCGCGCACATGCTCCAGTGCCCGCCAAATCACCATGACGTAATAGTACGTCAAAAAGCGGCAAGTCACTTGCCGCCATGACGTACTATTACGTCATATGTCGGGAAGGGGTTAAGGCCATTGACCATCAGATCTCTAATTGGGGACCACAATTTTTTTTATAATTCTTAGTACTTATTCATATGATTATGAAATGTTTACAGCCCCCTTTCAAATGTGGAAAAAAATTAAGAGGTTGTCGTTAAATAAAAACTAAGGCAGCCCCTGTGAATGGTCTAAAATAGCAAAATAGTGAATACTCGTCCCTTTTCTTCCCTGCTTCTTCCAGAGCTAATTTGTGGTCTGCTATGCTGCTGATGCCATGTTCCTGGATGCAGCGGTGATGTTCCATGCAAATAGGTCATCGTGCAGCCAATCATTGGCCTCAGTAGTACAAGGTATGTTGCTGCTGAGACCAGTAATTGGCAGCAGTGGTGAACTGTGTATACAGAACGTCACTGCTTCAGTTAGGCAAACAAATGGTATTAGGGAGGACTGGAGCGGAGTGCAGGAAGAAGCAAGGGAAAAGATGTTATTATGTTATTTTGGACAATCTACAGGGATGCCCAAGTTTTTACTTTTACTCGAACAACAACTTTAAGGACAGAGATAAAGGAGTTGACCGAGTTATCAAAAAAAATATATATATAGCACTGTAAATCTGATGGTCAGCAATATATAACTAAGCTAAGCAAGTTTTAGGCAAAAAAATTCTATTTCCTCATATTCCTGGGTCTCTTCTGGCTCCTTCTTTACCAGCAGTAACAACAATCTCTGGAGAATGCGCCTAATTTATGATGAGTGGGCCTTATCATTAATTCCGGCAGTCTGTGCGCCTAAACAGAAATCTACGGCATCTCTGAGCTGCCATAGATTTCTGGCTTCATTTGCCCCAGTAAACTGGCATAAATGAAGGTAAATTTGTAGTGTCTGCTGGCCCTTTCTGAAAAGTGGTGAGGGCAGCTTAAAAATGACACTTTCGTGCCTTTTTAAAAAAAAAAAAAGTCGTAAGCACGTTATCTGCGACTTTTTAATGCCACTTTTCTGGTGGAAGGTGATAATAAATATCCCCCCTTAGTGTTCATGTCTACAAAAGCTCTTATTTCTACTCCAAAATCAGGTTAGTTTGCTGGAACACTGTGCACAGGTACAGTGCAAAATGGGCTCTTCCTGCGAGATCATATTACAGACCCATAGGCACTCTGTGCTGCTAGCGGTGCCTCAAGCATCACTTCTAGGGGACCGTACCGTTGTAAAATGTATGTGCATGTGTCAGATTTGTTTTCGGTGGATTGTCACAGAATCAAATAAGGAGAAAATATTTGTGAGAGCTATGATTAATGATGAATCATGTAGGATGTATTTTTGAAGGTTGTGCACAACTCTGTATTTTTAATCAAGAAGGAATAAAGAATCCAGAACATTTTTGTGCATCTCCAGGAAAGCAAAGGAGGTTCACGGAGGTACACAGAATTTCATGGGTGGCGCACTATGGATCTTTACCGTTACCAATCCAATCTATATTGCGAGCATGTGCAGGACTTCTTATGCCACTGTTTTTGCCCAGCCCAAACTATTGTCAAATTTTTTTTAAGATGAAAAATTCTGTGAATCTAATGAACAAAGCAGAAAGCAAAAATTATGCACGTTCTTCAGTGTTTTCTGCCCATTCCTGCTTTTGTCTACCAAATCACAAGTCATCTCTGATGGTACCATACAGGCCTTACAGCTGCTACACAGACATACTGGTGAGGTGGAAGCAGCATGAGGAGAGCACAGAGTGCACAATGACAGATTCTGGAGGTTAATGGAGGAGGTGGAATTTGTATTTCCACTGAAATTAATTCTAAAAATATTTTACCGCATATAACTGCAGCGCTGATCGCCGACTATCTTTTTCTACTGATATACGCCTCTAAAGGCTTTACCACATATAACTGGAACAGTGAACGCTGAGTATATTTTTCTTTTTCCACGTATATACGCCACTAAATGCTTTTCAACAATAGGCTGTCTGTTTGAAAAAACCAACGGCGCCTGAGGCAGAGTGATCTAAGGTGAACGAGATATAGCGGAGGAAGTAGGTCCGTGCTGGAAGAGCGAGACGCGGTCCTCGTGTGATTTCTGTGCTACAGAAAAGTACTCGTAGTGTCCAGTAAGCAATACCGCCGATAGATCGCATTTTTGTGCAGGGTTAGTGCATAGTGTCGTCACGTAAGCGTGCAGTGTGTGTGAAACGTAAGTACGAAATTTCACCACAACGTAATTCAGTCCATACCGCAAAAAGGAATTTCCCACATATAACTTAAGCGCAGAACGCTGAATATATCTTTATTTTTCTACAGAAATACGACACTAAAGTCTTTACCACATATAACTGCAAAAGTTAATGCTGAATATATTTTTATTTTTCTACTGCTATACGTCAATAAAGGTTTTTCAAGATATAAGTGCAGCAGCGAATGGTGAATTATATTTCTTTTTCTACTGCAATACGCCAGTTAAGGCTTTATCAAATATAACTGCAACAGTGAACTTGGAATATATTTTTCTTGTAGTACTGAAATACGCCCCTATATGCTTTCACCAGAAATAACTTCAGAAGTGACCCGAGAATATATATTTCTTGTTGGACTGTAATATGCCCCTATACGCTTTCATCAGAAATAACTGCAACAGTGCAGTGCGGATATATTTTTCTTTTTTTACTGAAATACGCCCCTATACTCTTTCACAAGAAATTAATGCAACCGTGCAGTGTGTTTAAATGTTTTATGTATTACTGAAATACCGTCCTATACTCTTTCACTAGAAATGACTGCAAATGATTTTAACATAAATAACAACAAAAGTGAACTGCGTATATATTTATCTTTTTCCAGAGATTAGACACTAAAGGCTTTTCAACATAGCACTTGCACCCCAATAACTAATTGCTGGGATGACAGAGCTGTATTATGAGACTATCATGGATCCCCCAGTAATGTTTCCCTGCACTTGTAAATTGCTTTTTTCACAATAAGGATTTTCCTATGACTCTCCTGAGCACCTGCCTGGAGAAATTATTCCTTTCACTATCCTTTCCTTGCACTAGTAAATTGCCTTTTTCAATTTTTTTTTTAACAATAAATTTTTCTTTCACTCTCCCTAGCACCTGCATACTCGCCTGTCCCTAAACAAAGTACGATTGTGAATGGCAGAATCTAAGATGGCCGCTGTATTTATAGGGCTGTGACATCACCGGGCTGGCTGGCTGCTGATTGGCTGCATGCATGGAATTTTGGTTCATCCCGCTTTCCCAGAGTTCCTTGCCCTATGTACTTAGACGTGTAGCCGCCATGTTCAGAAAAATTATGATTCGTTACCACGAAGCGCGAGTAAATTCGCATTAGTTGCGAATTGAAATTCTAAACGAATTCCCCTTTGTCAGCTTCGATTTGCTCATCTCTAATTATAGCACTGAGTAACTCTGCCTCCAATATACAAAGGTAAATTGATTTAATGGAATGAAACACTATCCTGGTCTATACACAAAATCCTACTACACTGTAGACAATATATGTAGGTAATCAGTTCTCCTTTAATACAAGCACATACTCCATGGTCAGAAGTGTCAGTCCTCCTCAATTATGATCTCTTTTATTGTCAGAAATGAGAAGCAATCGCTGCAAATCACAGGCAAGTTTTTCTGTTGTTGGATAAAAGCTTTTGCTGAAAAAGACAGCTGCATGAGCCTGACAACTTCCTGGGAATGAATGTAACATATTTGAAGAGTCAGTTTTGAAAATAGAAATAATTACACGTTTGCCAGTGAAGCCCTTTTCTGGAAACACGTGTTGTACAATGATGGAAAGCTCTCGGCAGCGAGCGATGTAACCCTCTGTAAATTGACTGTAATTACAAAGTTATCAGGACAGAGTTTGGTCAGTCTAGTTATTTGGCCGCAGCGAGCGAAGTAGAAAATAACATTTAACACGTCTCAAGGCTTGGCACTATGTAATCAGGATTATTTATCACAGGTCAAGATGTACGGACTTTCCTGTCAGGGAGGAGTTAACTTGATCTCTTGAACATTTTATTCTTCTGACAGCAAATTAACCGAAGACATCTGCTTCTTTGCCATGACTGTCCCATACTGTCCCAGAGGAGAACATATTGTAGGAAATTTTGCTGCGGTTAAAAATCATCAGAAATGTGCCCATTACCATATTATCTCACGGCTAAATGTAACAAAATCAAGCTCCCCAGCTTGGTTTTCACAGGTATATGTATGTGTTAGATTGCAAATAATGTAAACTCAAGGGCGAGTATGAAGACCCAGATTCTGCCGGGTTGCATCACAGTGATCATTTCACAGTCTGAACCTGGTAGATCTCTGTACACAGGTCACATATGCCTCGTGGGAAAAAAATTGAGGATACACTGGAGAAGGTTTATACATGCAACATAATTGTCTCCGTGATGTATTCTAAAGGTGATTTCAAGGATTTGAAAGCATTCAACTATCAGGAGTAAATGTGATTAAAATAAAAAACTTCAAAACATTACTTACCGACAGTCTTTGTTGCTTTTCCTACAATAGTGACTTGCTGTACACCAGTGTGACTGCTGCAGCCAGCGGGGGAAATGCTGATAAGTTGTAGGATGAGAAGAAAGATTTAACGCATACAGAAAATCTTCAGACCCTTTCACATTTTTCCCATTTTGTTATGTTGCGGCCTTGTGATAAAATAAAAATAATCACATTTTCCATCATTGTTCTGGACTAATTACCCCTCGTGAAAACAGAATGTTTGAAATCTTTGCTAATTTATTGAAAAACTAACTGGAAAAACGAACATCTTGCATTGACATAAATATTCAGACCCTTTATTCAATACTTAGTTGAATCACCTTTGGCAGAGAGTATAGCCTCTAATCTTCTTGAGTATGATGCCACATGGTTTGCACACCTGGATTTGGGAATTTTCTGCCATTCTTCTCTGCAGATCTCGAAGCTCTGTCAGGTTGGATGGGGACACTCAAGGACCTTCACAGAGTTGCCCCTAAACCACTCCGGTTTTGTCTTGGCTGTGTACTTGTCTTGTTGGAAGATGAACGTTCACTGAGGTCCAGAACAGTATAGATCAGGTTTCATTAAGAACATCTCTGTACTTTTCTCCCATCTGCACGTAGTTTTTTTTTAGCTTAGCCAGAGTGACCATTGGACTGTTGGTCACCACTCTTACCAAGGCTCTTCTCACCCAATTACTTGGTTTGGTGTTGCGACCAGCTCTAGGAAGAGTCCAGGTTGTTCTAAACTTGTCCCACTTAAGAATTATAGAGGCTATAGAAGTGCAGTAGATTTAATTTTTTACCCGTCTCCAGATCTGTGCCTCCACACAATCCTGTCTCTGATCTCTACAGGTTTTCGTTCCTCCTCATGACTTGGTTTTTGCTCTAATATGCATTGTTAGCTGTGAGAATTATATAGATAGGGGTGCATCTTTCCCAGTCATGTCCAGTCAACTGAATTTACCACAGGTGGACTCTAATCATGGTGTAGAAACATCTCAAAGATGGTCAAGAAAAATGGGAGACCCCCAGTGCTAAATTTCCAGTGTCATAGCAAAGGGTCTGAATACTTATGTCCATGCATAATTTTAGATTTTCCTTTTTAATATGGAGTATTGAGTGCAAAGTGATGGGGGAAACTTTATTATAGCACAAGGCTGCAACATAAAATATGAAAGAAAGTGAAGGGGTGTGACGACTATCTGAATGCATTGTATAGTATCAGTGATGGCTAATCTCCGGCACTCCAGCTGTGGTGAAACTACGACCCCCAGCATGCTTAATTCATATCTATGGAGTCCTGAAAGCAGCTAAGCAAGTGTGCATCTTGGGAGTTGTAGTACAGCTGGCGTGCCGGAGGTTAGCCATCACAGGTATAGTTTCTCCTCTCCCTGTGTAACTACTGTACATAACCCTAAGGGGGATAGGTAACATGGACGTCTGTCATGTTGTTGTTTTCCACTCCTTCCTCCATCAGTCACACTTAACATAGTAACATAGTATATAAGACCGAAAAAAGACATTTGTCCATCCAGTTCGGCCTGTTTCCTACAAGTTGATCCAGAGGAAGGCAAAAAACCCCTGTGAGGCAGAAGCCAATTTTCCCCACTTAAGGGGAAAAAATTCCTTCCTGACTCCAATCAGGCAATCAGAATAACTCCCTGGATCAACGACCCATCTCTAGTAGCTGTAACCTGTAATATTATTACACTCCAGAAATACATCCAGTCCCCTCTTGAATTCCTTTATTGTACTCACCATCACCACCTCCTCAGGCAGAGAGTTCCATAGTCTCACTGCTCTTACCGTGAAGAATCCTTTTCTATGTTTGTGTACAAACCTTCTTTCCTCTAGACGCAGAGGATGTCCCCTCGTCACATTCACAGTCCTGGGGATAAATAGATGATGGGACAGATCTCTCTACTGACCCCTGATATATTTATACATAGTTATTAGATCTCCCCTCAGTCGTCTTTTTTCTAAAGTGAATAACCCTAATTTTGATAATCTTTCAGGGTACTGTAGATCCCTCATTCCAGTTATTACTTTAGTTGCCCTCCTCTGAACCCTCTCCAGCTCTGCTATGTCTACCTTGTTCACAGGAGCCCAGAACTGTACACAGTACTCCATGTGTGGTCTGACTAGTGATTTGTAAAGTGGTCGGACTATGTTCTCATCACGGGCGTCTATGCCACTAAGGACGGAGCTGGCAAACGCCTGTCCTCCACTCAGTACGCCTGCGCCGATTGTGGAATGGTACGGCGCAGGCGCAGGAATTCGAGGGGCCAGCAGAGGATGCGGCGGCTACCAGCAAGTACCTGCCCAACTTGCTGGTAGCAAAGAGAATTAGCATGTTTTAAAAGTATGATTTTTAGGAAATGTAAAGCTCAGATTAAGGTAAGAAAGGTATGTTTGAAATCAGCTGACATTAGCAAATAGCTAATGTCAGCTACTGAAAATTGCACACTTGGGGGTGACAGAAGCCCTTTAATAACTGGCAAAACACTGTTAAGAGTTAAGAAATCTATGACTTCAGAAAAAGTGTTGCCTCTGACAGATCCTCCTTCATGGATGACCTCAAATCTGATCTAATTATATTGAGTACCAGAAACAACCCCTCTACACTAATGTAGGTTGGAAGCAAACTAGTAACCACAAGGACAATTTCAGGATACACAGGAATAGTTTGTTGCACTTTTAGTTTTGATGAACCATCAAACTTCTCTAATTCTTTTACTGCAAATGATAAATAAGTTGTGTACAGTATTGATTATGCGGGAGTCTGTACGTTTGTTCCAATGGTACCCAAAACTAGCTTCAACGCCACAACTCTGTCCCAGGGCTGTAGAGCCCTCAATCCAACCTAACTGATGGATCCCACTGCTGCTACTATTAGTGGGGCTCAACAGACCTCATATGTATACATTCCTGCATTAAATCCAAGTAGAATGAAAGTCCATGGAGATAGGAACTTTTATATTGTCATATGGTCACAAAATGTGGAGGATCCATGAAGCCAAGGCTTTGTCAATGCCTGGTACACGTAATATATCTTTTATGTAAATGCATCAATGATTAAGACAAACAAAACACTACTCTTGGCAGACTCGCGCTATAAAATACTTAGGAGTTCATATTACTTCTTCCTACTCCTACTTTATACGGAGTGAATTTCCCCCCGGTGATCACTAATATTACTACGCTTTTACGCAAATGGGGATCCCTCCACATATTCTTATTGGGCCAAATAGCAGCAATTAAGCTGTGCATACTGCCCAGACTCCTATATCTCTTTGCTATTCTTCCGGTCAGGGTGCCTGTGGGGAAACTCCGCCAGATCCAGTCTGCCTTTCTCACATTTGTGTGGAATAATAAACGACAGCGCATTGCTAAGTCTGTCCTGACCTCCAAGAAAACCCAGGGCGGCCTCTCACTCCCAGATATAGCCCTTTACACATACAGCTTAGACATTCAGCTTCTTGGACTACTTGGACTCTTGTTAGCCCCGGTACATATGGGTGCTATGATCTGGGGTCACTCAGTCGATATCTCCCCCGAGAACCTACTAGGCCCCATGGCATTTACTAGAAACCTATGGTTGAGCTGCAAGAATAAATTTAATCTTTTCACTCTACATTCCTCTCTCCCGCAGTTTCTATTTACCCCACACTTAGGCAATAGCAGTGAAGCGAATATGGCTAAACCGTGGATACAGGCGGGACTCTATCACTTTTATGATTTGCGAGACCCTCTTACTAACCGCCTATTTTCTTTCCTGGAATTACAAAGTAAATATCATCTCCCCTCATCCTCGGCATTCCACTACCAATAAATAGCCCATTACTGTCGTTCGACCACTACTTCCGGATTCATACCATCTCTTACCCCATTTGAAAGTATCTGTTTATGGGGTCCTTCAGCTAGGGGCTTTATTTCCGATATGTATAACCTATTCTCTTCCAAGATTTATTTAGTCGGAGGAGGGCATTTATATATGCGGAAGTGAGAGAAATGGCTTAATAGAGAAGTCTCACCGGGCCTCTGGAGTGTGTTATGGTCAAGGGCTTTTGCTAGTTCCTCTTGTGAAGTCTATAAAGAGAACCAACTGAAACTATTGATGCACTGGTATCGTACCCCCGGAAGTGTTACATACCCTTAATGGGACTATCCCTAATGTTTGCTGGAGATGTTTGGCTAGTGGAGCCTCGATTTATCACATATTTTGGGAATGTCCTTACATACTGCCCTTCTGGAATATGGTGGCTTCTACTGTACAGGAGGTCCTGGTATGCTCGGTGTCGTTGGATCCACTCACGTAGCTAGTGAATGCACCCGCTAGGGGTCTGGGAAGTCATGGCTCCAGGCTGCTCCTCCATTTACTTAACGCGGCGAAATGCCTTATATTGCTGTTCTGGAAAAGAACTGCTCCTCCATCCAAGGCGGATTATTACTTCCGCATTCAAGACATACGCTCTTTAGAACTCTACACAGCCCTATCACAAGGGAATGTAGATAGGTCTTTAAAGATCTGGTCCCTTTGGGATCTATAGAGCGAAGGAGAGAACTGTTTTAGGAAGTCTTTTTTTTAATTATGTTCCTTTCCTCATAGCCTTAGATATCTACATGCGCCATAGATATCTACATGCGCCATATGCCAGTATTTTTATATAAGCTGGTGTTTTATTATCTTTGTCTATTTGTTATGTATTCCATGTATGCTTTAAAGACATTGTAATGTAGACAGTTATTCATATATGTCAAATATGTCAATTAATAAACACAAAGTTCAAAATATATATATATATATATATATATATATATTTGCATTGGGTATCAAAGTCTCGATATTTTGATACCGGGTTCGATACGATACCGGGATTGGTGTTTTTTCGATACTAAGTAGTATCAGTCACTATCAGAGAACATGGCGTTCACAGCGCGCCCCATGTTCTCATGTGCAGCCGCACAGTGGAGAAGGAGGGAGAGTTTACCATCGATTGCCATCGATTAAAAAAAAAGCTGAAGGGCCCGATGAGGGAGTGTCAGGGAGATTGGGCAGGGGAGAGAGAAACTCTCTGTGTCCTCATGGTGCTGGAAGCTGATAAGTTAAAGGACCGTTGATGATGTCATTGCCATGTGACAATAGCATCCACTTGTTACTGGTCACATGGTGATGACATCATCAAAGCCTCTTTAACATATCAGCTTCCAGAAAGATCTTGCTGCAGGAGTTTTCCTGCAGTTTAAGGCCCCATTCAGACGTCCGTAGTGTGTTGCGGATCCGCAAACGCACCGTGCCGGCACTCCCCATAAAGATGCCTATTCTTGCCCGCAGGCTGCGGACAAGAATATGACATGCTCTATCTTTTGCGGAGCCGCAGCCGGAGGTTCTGGGCTGTGGCTCCGCAAATGCGGAAGCGGAGAGCACATAGTGTGCTCTCCGCATCACGTCTGGCCCCATTCACAATGAATGGGTTCGCATCTATTCCTCAGAATTGTGGAATAGATGCGGACTAAATGGCGGACGTGTGAATGGGGCCTGGGGCTCATGGTCTTATTACTTTAGTACCTCCATGTGCATCTCATTAAGAGGACGTTTTTTTTGTTTTTGCGTGTTATCAAGTATCGTAATGCTTTTTCTTGGTATTGAAACCGAATCAAAATGTTAGTATCGTGATATAATATATATATATATATATTCAAACAACTATAAACTGTGGTAACAATAGAACCCACATACTGCCACAATACTGCCCTACTTCTGAGGACAGCGATACAGTTGAGTTCAGGAGGGCACCTGCGGCCACTGGCCAGCTACATAAAGTACTTAATGCTCCTAGCATTAATTAATGCTGAGAGCATCAGATCGTTATGTGCATGGCCAGTAGCTGTGAGGAGAGCTTAGGTGGCCCCCTGGGCAGCGGCCCGCTGGGAAATTTCCCTGAGGTGTATATGGCCAGTCCTCCCCTGGATGAGCTGGAGTAAGGATCAGGGTTGTCAGAGTCGTAAGTGTAGGTCTGGTAGATGTCAGTGCAGGCAGCACACATATGAACAAGGCCAGGAAAACAAGTAGTATCATAACCATAAGGAGCAGGAAACACTCTGAAACAGCCTTAGAGCAAATGAACCTTTCTTCTCAGGCTAGTAGTGGACAGAGATAGACCCTAATGAAGCCTGGCATGAAAGCTGGTTGTCAGAGTCAGCGTGGCTTAGCTCATGCTGGCCCTTTAAGAGCCCAGGAGCTGGTACATGTCTGTCACATGCAGACAGGGCAGCTTCCGAGTTGGTGGACTGTCACACTAGACTTTATATACAGTCATATAACCTAGTGTTCTCCACCATTCTTATGCTCACACTTATTGCATTTTTCACATTGAATGGTTTCTCCTCTGTAGGCCTCATGTACCCCAGCATCTACAAGGTATATGGCTTGAGCGCCGTATGTTTCCTTTATGAGTTCAGTATGAACGTGGCTTTGCTGGTCGCAGTGGTGACCTGCAAATAATTGGCTGAGTGGCCATTTCCTATGGGAAACTGAATAGCATGGTATAATAATAGGTTAGATATGTTATACGTTATGATATATGGTTTTCACAGACAGCTCTAGAGTATACAAGCCCTGTATGAGGAATACTAGTCATAAAGAATATTCTAGCATTTAATGGTAATTACTAGAAGTGCTGAACATAGAGCTTAGAGGTGCTTTCCATCAGCTATGTACAGTTTTAGACCTGATTGTAGTTGTGTATCTTTACTATAGATGCGTGATCTTAAGGACAAGGATAATACATTGACAACAGAAATATTCTTATGTTTGCTGTGTCCATGTCTCTTCAGGCCTGCTAAAACACTGTTTTGGAAATCTACATCATACTATAGAAGAGAGATTTTTTTTTTTTTTTTCGAGCCATTCATAGTTTCTCATTTATTATTGATACCAGCAAGCAAATGTACATCTAATAACACATATGGTGTGATGACGCCTAAGGCTAGAAGTACAGTATGTGACCAGACTGCTCCACTCAAAAGAACATTCAAAATGTTTCCTAAGAAAACCAGGAGGGCCCATTGATTCTACCCATATTGTACTTCTGGTTGGAGTTTGGATTTAGTAGAGCATTATATGTATCATGTAAGGTCCAGATGAGACACCACCATGTCTTGCTCTTCCTAACATAAAAGATATCATAATGGAACAGAAAGTGAATAAACTAAACCTACCACAGATGACCATCGCTGGTGGCCAAATGGACCTTAGTTGCCCAGTCATGTTTTCTGGTCTCTGCTTTTTTGTGTTGGTGGTGATTTTATATTCTAGGGATTATTCTATTTTACTTGCACAAGATCTTGAATCTACAGTATATTTTGAGCCTCACTATAATTTAATTGCAGAAAAATTAGATGCTTTATAATAAAGACAAGCAGTTTGCGGTCAGCATTGTATGTGATTCAGCCATGGGGGGGTTGTGCAAGGGGTCAATTGCAAGAACAATAGAGATTTGACAGATGGATTTCCTTTACTGAAACACAATGGGAGTCATTTACTATTCTTAGTGTGCCATTTATGCCATCGTTGGAGTCACAATCTTGGTGCACACAGCTCTTGGACACTTGCATTATTTTGATGCACCAAAAAGCAGGGCTTTTTCCAATATCCTCAACATTTCTCATCTTCAAAGACAACCTTTCATGGGTCCAGACATTATAAAATAACTAGCAGGATATGTAGGGCATAGTCCATGTATGTAATATTGCTTACTAGTTTGTCCGGGCGTCGCTCCGTGCGGTGCCCCCCTGCAGTTTTTCCGGCTAGTATGCTAATTAATAGCATGGGTACAGGGAGGAGCAGACTGCCCTGTTTCTCAATTGCCATCTCCTTCTCCCCGGCTGTAGCGAGGTCCAATCGGGGCAGAGAGCGTCACAGCCAGGGAGAAAAAAAATACTCCCCTTATTACTGGCTGTGACGCTATGGACTATGCCCTACATATCCTGCTAGGTATTTCATAATGTCTGGCCCCATGAAAGGTCCTCTTTAAGCTAGAATACAAACATGGGCAGCTTTTGTCTACTTTCTAGATATGTGTATGAAGCTGAAATCCATTATTTTGGCACATAGAAGTGGCACAGATTAGACCAATTTAGAGTGGAGGTAAAGTTTTTGGTGGACAGAATTTTTGACAATTTTAAGATCTGTAATGTCCGGTAAAACACAGTGGTAAATGTCATTGGTAGAGGAGCCTGAACTGTAAGATCATTATTAATATTCCCTGTCAGCTTAGTGTGCTGTCCTATGTAAGGGCCTGCATAATGTAGCTACACGTCTATACTACTAGTAGCCGAAATGGCAAATCACCATCCCGACAAGTGGGGGGGAAGCACACCATTGAGCTCATAAACTATGGGTGGAATTTATCATAGACTAGCATTTCATGCTGGTCTATGATATCCCCTGCTTTCTAGAGGATGCGCCCAATTTATGCATGCCGCACCATAAATTAGGCACATCTGCTGGCAATCCATACGCTTAAAGGGATATCTACGCCGGCTCCAAGTAAACTGGAGTAAGATAAATATGCTGAAATTAGCTAGGGCGGGGTGGCATAGAAATGGCTCTAAATTTAGGTGCAATGGCGTGCAAGGAGTCTTTCACATGGAGTTTTTTTCCACTGAATTTTAGAATGGACACTCTGCCGAAATCTCACCCCCAACCACGTGCTTTCTGCCTCAAACTCATTTCAATAGAAGGCAGCGCCGAAGATTGTGGAGTGAGGGTTTAAGGGTCCATTGTGTGTTCAGGTTTTAGTGATTTTATCATTTTAGCTAAGTAGCCACTTTCATGCTTGGTATAATAGCACCCAGTCTCTGACCACTCCCTACATATGGTATATGGTGTCCTCTGTGACTGCATTCTGGCTTCTTGTCCCCTATATAGTTCACATTATTGACAATTAAATACATTTAACATGAAACAAACTAATTGACACTGTCTTATGTTTCATACACAGGACCCGAACATTTCAGCTCCAAGAGCTTTGCAGTACAAGCTCAGAAGAAAATTCTGAGCAAAATGGCTACAAAGACAATGGCAAATATGCTTATCGATGATGCAAGCAGCGAAATATTTGATGAGCTCTTCAAAGCCACTAAGGAACACGTGAGGAATAAGAAAGAGGCTCACAAAATCCTAAAGGACCTTATCAAGGTTGCTGTCAAAGTTGGCATTTTGTATAGGAATAACCAGTTCAGTCCTGAAGAACTGGAAATTGTGGAGAAATTCAAGAAGAAGCTCAACCAGACGGCCATGACAGCAGTCAGTTTCTATGAAGTGGAATACACGTTTGAAAAAAGTGTTCTTTCAGGACTACTGCAAGAATGCAATGGCCTACTTCACGACTTGGTACAGCGCCACTTGACGCCAAAATCCCATGCTCGAATCAACAGGGTCTTCAATCACTTTGCAGATGTTGAATTCCTTACTGCCCTTTATAGCATTGATGGAAACTGCAGGCCGTACCTCAAAAGGATTTGTGAAGGCATCAATAAACTGCTTGACGAAAGAATTATTTAAAACGGTCTTCTCTTTTCTTTTTTTCTCTGGTTCTGATAATATGCTACGGAATGGCTGTTTCTGAGATTTGGATTGCCAGTGGCCAGATTAGAGCACAGATGGCTGTATTGGGAATGCTTATTTTGGTCTTGGGGCATGTTGTGTACTGCACTCACTGAAGGAGGCCTTCACCCACAACCATTAAACTGTGTATCCTTATATGAACTCCGATAGAAGAGGAGATAGAACTTGAACTTCCTTTTTCTTCATTGATATTTGTCAGGTGTTAACTAGGCCTTTTTATTCTCAGAGATATACTTGTGTTTCATACGTTGGCCTCATTCGCTGCTCATATGCTCTTGTTTGACCATTGTTTAATAGAGACAATATATTAGGCTGTCTGGCACTAGTTTATATGTAGCTATTAAAGGGTAACTGTCATGTTTTCATCAAAAAATCTATTTTAGCATGTATGTTACTGCTGCAGCAGCCTTATGCATAAAGCAATCTTTAGTTTCATCACATAACACTGTTTTCCTTGCGTTTTTACCTTAGTTACGGCTGTTTAAACATTTACAATATGAGGACCTTCTCAAGATGGCTCCTTTGACAGTTCTCTAAGGCCAAAACTGCTTTCCCTCACTTCCCATACACACTTGCTGTAGCCAGCAGCTCCCTGCCAGCCAATCAGATTGGATTACGCCTCCTCACTCTGAAGCCTAATGCAGCCATGCAGTGTGAAGGACCTCCCCTCTGTCTATTGTTTATACTAAAAGGAAGACAGACAAGCCCTAGCAACGGTCTTTTAAACCCAGCCATTTTCACCCAGGCAGCCCCCCTGACTTGAGCATCGGAGCAGTTCATGTCACCGGAACTCCAGAAAATGCCTTTGCCCTGCGCGATTCAGCGCAGGGCAAAGGCATTTTCTGGAGTTCCGGTGACGTACCGGGCTCTCCTTAGGGCTGCCAGGCGGAGGCTTCCGTCCAGCAGTGAGCCCGATGATGTCACCGGCACTGATGGACGGGTTTTAGTGCTGCCCTAGCCTGCAAAACAGCTAGGGCAGCGCTAAAGCCCGCCCATCAGAGCCAGTGATGTCACTGAACACACTGCAGGGCGGAAGCCTCCTCCCGGCAGTGTGTTATTGTAAATAAAAGAGCCCTTGCCCTGCCCTGTGCAGCGCAGGGAAAGGGAGATCATCAGAGCATGAAATGCTCAGATGCTAACATCAGGGGGGCTGCCTGGGTGAAATTATGGGTCCGGGCCTTAAGGGAGCAGTGGAAAGAGACAGAGTACATTAATGAAAGCTGTTATTATAAGGTAATTACAGATCTTTTTACAATCAGTGACAGATTAACTCAGGTATACATGCTTAGCTCTAATAAACTAGCAAATAAAATAAAAATGGCAGTTACCCTTTAAGGACTTCTTATGAAAATGGCCTTAATCTAAAAGGAAAAATGCAGTGTCCTAGATATATATATATATATATATATATATATATATATATATATATGTATATATATATATAACAATGGAAAAACATGTGTATATATATATATATCTCAGAAGTACCATATACGTTTCTGTGGTGTCAGCTGAATTCAAAAATAGCAAATTGTGAAATGATGACCAGTATTGCTTCAGCAGGTGGAGTACACCAGACCACACAAAACTCGTTTTTTATTTTTTAAACTACAAAAAATTTGCCAACGTGGCCAATAGCTTCCCCAGTACAGGGGTCCAACTAAAATATAACTGTTAAAAGTCCATCAAAATTAAGCATCAGCAATAAAAAGTCTCAGTGATCGATTATGGACCAGGGCAGACAGGTGGTGGGGAAAGCAATGGGACCCTCCACACCAAGTGTGGTAATATAATCAATGGTCACTCTCCAACCAGACATGGAAAAAGGCCAAAATGCTGATGAAAGGAGGTCTAATACCATACGGAAGGTGTCAGCCCAAGGTAGGGGCAAGATTTAGATGATCCTAGTACCTAATATAAAATGTGTGGGATAAAAGATGACTAGCCCTAATCACATGACACTGAATGGACTCTTGCAGAGCTTCCGCTCTAAAAGGGGCAGCTTACAGCCGGTGCACTTTTGAACCTTTAGACTAACCCTGATAGCATATCCCAAACACATTTCTGCCGATGAGTCAACCAGCTTCATAAGGTCAGGTTCCATAGAAATACAGGACAATAAACCAGAATGACTGGTGACAAAGTTGGCAAAGGTTATGGTCAGACCAACAAAGTTGACTCTTTCCATGTCTCGTTGGTGAGTGACCCTTGTTACACTTGGTTTAGAGGGTACTATTCTTTTCCCCACTTTCTCTTTGCCCAGGTATATTATAGATCACGGTGACTTTTTCTTGTCAATTGTATTGGACTATTAAAGGTTATATTTTAACTGGGCTTGTATACAGCCATTTCTCTTCTTGGGTTGTGAGACCTTGGCTTGCTCTATACTACAGTTGGTGAATTGGTGTTAGATCATAGCCACTCGCAAAGTTACAGGGTTCACAGCAGGGCCCCCAGTATGTAAAGGCTTGATGGGACTGGGTAAATTGCAGGCAAAACTTTTTTTTTTTTTTTTTTTTTTTTTTTAAGGCTGCTTTCACATGTTCA
Source organism: Bufotes viridis (assembly GCA_033119425.1). Classification (NCBI taxonomy): domain Eukaryota; kingdom Metazoa; phylum Chordata; class Amphibia; order Anura; family Bufonidae; genus Bufotes; species Bufotes viridis. The sequence goes on from CM065590.1 coordinate 129,186,630, forward strand.
ATGTTTTCGTCCAGGGGCTCTCCGAGTTTAGAATGGACATTAAATTGAATGGGTACAATCACATAGGCAACCTTCCACACAGACTGCTGGTCCCTGCAGATTTGTCCAGTAGGTCTGTGGGAAAAAAGGACAGCACATGTACTCCATCCATGATGTGCGAGGCATTCTAATTTTCATTGGTATCTGGCCGGATCACAGACTAGTTTGCTATTGCTTGTGTAAAACTGGCCTACGTCTTACATTTCCATTTTTCAATGAGGTTTCTTTACCTTAGCCTTCAGGGCAATTGTAGGCCATCTACAGGTGGGTCAAGGTCTCAGATGTGTAGTGATAATGCACCAATGCTGCCTGTTCCCAGGTTGCCATTACTGTCAAACTCTCAAGAATAATCCTGTAAGAAGTTTGAAGAACTCTCTACTGCTGAAATAACGAAGTGCTGCTGAATAGCTCCAAGTCAACGAACTGCTATATGAATGGAGGCCGCACTCATGTGGCCCCTGGAATCGCCAGACATTGCTTTCTGTTGAATAGACATTTGGTTGCACTCATAGTAGATTGTGGTGTTTAAAACAATGGTGGCCCAGAGCTCCCATAGCGTGCCATGTAATATGTTCAATTTTCAATTCAAAATAATTCTCTTTATATCTAATAATAGGTCATTGTGAAGCAGGACTAGGTCAAGTCACATATTTTCCTAAAATGACATGTATATATAGCTCTGGAAGAAAATTAAGAGTCACTGCAAAAATATCAGTTTCTTTAGTTTTACAATATATGGGTATGTGTTTGACCAAAATTAGCAGTTTTGTTCTTTTCTATAAAATGACTACATTTTTCCTAAATTCCAGATAAAAATATATTTATATAGATTTTATTTTATTTTTAGAAAATGACAACTGGTCAAAATAACAAAACCGTTCCAGTAATATCAGACCTCAAGTTCATAATTATTTTTAAACAACACAGTACTAATATTTCAACTTAGGTGGAGTCCAGAAATCAATATTTTGTGGAATAACCCTGATTTGTAATCACAGCTTTCATACGTCTTGGCATGCTTGCCCTCCAGGCTTTCACATTGCCACTCCAGGCGCAGAAGCTCAAGTAGCTTGGCTTTGTTTGGCTTCTTCCTCTTGGTCACATTCCAGAAGTTTTTAATGGGGTCCAGCTCTGAGATTGGGCTGGACATGACAGGGTCTTGATCTGGTGGTCCTTCATCCACACCTTGATTGACCTGCCTGTGTGACATAGGGCATTGTCCTGCTGAAAAAAAGTTGTCAGAGCAGAAGGAAGCAAGTTTTCTTCCAGGATAACTTTGTATGTGGCTTGATTCATGTTTCTTTCACAAAGACAAATCTGCCTGATTCCAGCCTTGCTGGAAACCCCCACATCATGACCAATCCTGTATCAAATTTCAGTGTGTGCGAGACCCTGTCGCTTGTATGCATCTCCAGGTCTCTTCCTAACCATTACACAACCTGGTGTTAGGCAAAGATGACCTTTCTCCAGTCTTCTTTGGTCTAATTTAGGTCAGGGATCAGCAACCTTCGGCACTCCAGCTGTGGTGAAACTATGACTCCCACCATGCACAGTAACTTGGCTCTGCTCAGAACTACCACAGAACTGAATGAGGCACGCTGGGAGTTGTAGTTTCACCACATCTGGAGTATCGGAGGTTGCTGACCGCTGGTTTAGGTGATAGAATGAGGTGTGACTATGATAAAATTTTACAAACACTGGAATGGAATTGCTGTCGTAGATGTGGATATGCTGATTTAAGAAAGAATCGGAGTGGTCTCTTTATTTTTTCCAGAGCTGCGTGTGTGTATAATATATAAAAATATTCGCAGGGCTGATATATATTTTGTATACAGTATTTATCTCTTGTGTATTAACTGATATTCCTGCCCTAGAAAGTAATATTAATTGCAAATGGAACCTATCTGTTTGACGTGAAATCTGCAGACATTCATATAGGATTTATAGGCTGATTTTGATAATTAAAGGACATATAGTATAGGTCTCATCCGGTACCATGCAGAACTGCAGCTCTGTGTGGAACCAGACGTGTTCAGTATGGGTATTGTATGAAAACAGGGAACTTTTTTTAAGCCTGTATGGAGATTTCTCCTGGATCTGTGTAAACGGATCAGATGTTCCAGTCTCCACTGACTCATGCACACAAACGTATTTTCTTTCTGTGTCAGTTGCGTTTTTTTTGCTCTTAGTATGCAGAACCATTCATTTCAATGGGTCCACAAAAAAAACCGGAAGTTACTCCGTGTGCATTTCATTTCCATATGTCTGTTCCATAAAAAAAATAGAACATGCCCTATTATTGTCCATTTTACGGACAAGGATAAGACTATTCTATTAGGGGCCGGCTGTTTCGTTGTGCAAAATACAGAATGCACATGGACGTCATCCGTATTTTTTGCTGATCCATTTTTTGCGGGCCGCAGAATACAAACGGTTGTGTGCATGAGCCCTTAGGGGGATGAAGTATGATCTGTATGACAATCAATGAAGTATGACATGACTTTTTGCACCCTAACACACAGAACTGTTACCCTGGGAACACACCTGAGCGTTTTTCAGCACGTTCATACGCGCTGAAAAACGCTCAACATGTGAAAAGCCATGCATCCCTATGTGCATGGTTCACATGTCGGCGTTTTACAGCGCAGACGACCGCGTCGGCTGCTGTGACTATCGCGCGGCAGCACGCGCGATCCAACCCATATTCTATTATGGGAGCACGCATATGACGCGCGCTTCCATAAAACAGCCACTTCGCGGCAGAAGCGTGCGTCATATGCGCGCCCTGGGAACACGCGAAGTGTGTTCCAAGGGTTAATGTGTCTGATGCTCTGTGCTGTGATAGTCTCTACTACCTAATTAAAGGGGTTGTCCAAGCTTTTACGATTGATGATCTATCCTCAGGATAGGTCATCAATATCCGATAAGCAGGGGTCTGACACCCAGCACTCCGCCGATCAGATGTATAAAGAGACAGCGCGCACGGTGTGCATGCGCTGTCTTCTTTCTCTCTTCTTGTTCACTGCTGCTGTCTATGGCAAAGACCATAGACCTCAGCAGCGGACAGGAAGAAAAGGGAGACTGCACGTATTCCAAGAAGCATTGCAATTAGCTCTTGTTAACCCCTTCCTCTCCGCATAGAATAGCTTCACTGTGATGGCAATCTCATCTGGTCATTTTCGGTAGCAATGTGCGCACTTCCCTTAACATCAATGTACCTGACTGCTTCAGCTGCTAATTTAAGGAAGCCTTCACCTAAGCAGGATATGTAAATGTCATACAAACAATTGCCTAATATTAGTGCAGATGATACTGTATATCTTCTCCAGATTTCTGTGTGCAGTGATTACAAACCGCTTTTTGCAAGTTATTGAATCACACAAAGCCCTAACATTTTTCCGTGTATGATTTGTATGTCCGAATGTGCTGTTTCTATTGACTAAATATATATTATGTTGTTTGTTGACCCCGGGCCTTACAGTGTTGTCCTGTTGCTTCATTTCAGCTTAATAATGTAAACTTCAAATAGCTTTTAAGCTGCAGGTATTCTACCTAAGGACGGTACTAGATGATGAGTTATTTTAGGGATGGGCAAGCTGCGGCTCTCCAGCTGTTGTAAAACTATAACTCCCATCATGCCCTGCTGTAGGCTGATAGCTGTAGCCAGACTGGGCATGCTGGGAGTTGTAGTTTTGCAACAGCTGGAGAGCCGCAGTTTGCCCATCCCTGGGCTATTTGATCACTAGAGACAGTGACTAACATGTTGCAACTTTCACAAAATTCATGTCCCACTTCTCTAGACCTGAACTCTAGAAATCACAGGATAGCTTTGTTCAGCCAAAACAGCGGCATTCCAATAGAAGTGAATTAGGACCAAATAAAACAAAAGTTCTAGTCAAACACTTTAGTTCCACTATAGGTCCTTTTACATGGACCGATAATCAGGCCATCGGGGTTGAGCTTTTGTAGAAATGCTTGTTCCTAAAAATTGGCCTGTGTAAAAAAGGCTCAGGCAATCATCCGACAAACGAGTTAATGAACAAGCTGATTCGTTGGGTGATCGTGTTTTTCTCCCGGCACCTAAAATTATCATTCCTGTGCAGCAGATTGTGTTGCGTAAACTGTAGTGATTGCCTGTCTCCATGTAGCTCTCATCTCTGCTCACGATCAGGCAATTATTAGGAAAGTTTGGTTCATTCCCAATAATTGTCTAAAACAGCAGCGTAAAAGGACCTTTAGTGCTCAGGCTGCACTGAGTTTAACAAATAATAAAAACAATGTTTTTCTGAAAGCCACGCAACTTCAAAATGTGCAAATTAAGTCATAAAAAGCCTGTTCTTTCTGAACTTAAAGGGGTATTCCCATCTCAGACAATGGGGGCACATTGTCTGATATGTGCGGGTCCCCTATATCGAGAACGGAGCAGGGAGAGCTGTGGCTGGAGGACCCCAGATTTCCCGGGGTACGTCCACCAGCAAGCTCTGCTCCCATAGCAGTGAATGGGAGCCTACCGCGCATGCGCGGGCCATGCTCCCATTCATTTCTATGGGGCAGACGGAAATAGCTGAGCCAGCACTCAGCTATATTTGCCGACCTCATAAAAAATTAATAGAGGGCGGCTGCGCATGCGCAGTGCGCCCTCTTTCACTTTCGGGGCTGCGTTCTTGATATAGATGCGGGCCCCAGCTGTGGGACCTGCACCTATCAGACAATGGGGGCATATCCTAGCGATATGCCCCCATTGTCTGAGATGGGACAACCCCTTTAAGACCACCCCTGTGCACATCTATGAGTTACTGACAGCTATCTATGTATGCACACTTACACAGACAATTCTATCAATCACTGATAACACCTCCCCTGTGTACAGCTATTAGTGACTGACAGCTATCTATATATACACTTACATAGAGAATGCTATCAATCACTGATAACACCTCCCCTGTGTACAGCTATTAGTGACTGACAGTTATCTATGTATATACACTTACACAGAGAATACTATAAATCACTGATAGCTGTACACATGTGAGATGTTATCAGTGACTCACTGCTATCTATATACACACATACACAGAGAATGCTATCAATCACTGATAACACCTCCCCTGTGTACAACTATTAGTGACTGACAGCTATCTATATATACACTTACATAGAGAATGCTATAAATCACTGATAACACCTCCTCCATGTACAGCTATTAGTGACTGACAGCTATCTCTGTATACACACTTACAAAGAGAATACTATCAATCACTGAAAACACCTCCCAGTGTACAGTTATTAGTGACTGACCGTTATCTATGTATACACACTTACACAGAAAATGCTATCAATCACTGATAACACCTTCCCTGTGTACAGCTATCAGTGACTGACAGCTATCTCTGTATACACACTTACACAGAGAATGCTATAAATCACTGATAGCTGTACACATGTGAGATGTTATTAGTGACTCACTGCTATCTATATACACACATACACAGAGAATGCTATCAATCACTGATAACACCTCCCCTGTGTACAGCTATCAGTGACTGACAGCTATCTCTGTATACACACTTACACAGAGAATGCTATAAATCACTGATAGCTGTACACATGTGAGATGTTATTAGTGACTCACTGCTATCTATATACACACTTACACAGAGAATGCTATCAATCACTGATAACACCTCCTGTGTACAGCTATCAGTGACTGACAGTTATCTATGTATACACACTTACACAGAGAATGCTATCAATCACTGATAACACCTTCCCTGTGTACAGCTATTAGTGACTGACTGCTATCTATATATACACACTTAGGCCTCATGCACACGGCCGTTGATGTTTTGCGGTCCGCAAACCGCGGATCTGCAAAACACGGAAGCTGCTCTGCGTTCCGTAATTTGCGGATCGGAACGCGGCCCATTATAGAAATGCCTATTCTTGTCCGCATAACGGACAAGAATAGGACATGCTCTATTTTTTTTGCGGGGGCACGGAACGGAGCAACGGATGCGGACAGCACACAGAGCGCTGTCCACATCTTTTACGGCCCCATTGAAGTGAATGGGTCCAAGGCCGAGCCGCGAAATATGCGGCTTGGATGCGGACCCGAACAATGGCCGTGTGCATGAGGCCTTACACAGAGAATGCTATAAATCACTGATAACACCTCCCTGTGTACAACTCTCAGTGACTGACCGCTATCTATGTATACACACTTACACAGAGAATACTATCAATCACTGATAACACCTCCCCGTGTACAGCTGTTAGGGACTGACAGCTATCTCTGTATACACACTTACACAGAGAATGCTATCAATCACTGATAACACCTCCCCTGTGTACAACTCTCAGTGACTGACAGTTATCTATGTATACACACTTACACAGAGAATGCTATCAATCACTGATAACACCTCCCTGTGTACAGCTATTAGTGACTGACAGTTATCTATGTATACACACTTACATAGAGAATGCTGCTGCCTGCAGATTGCACTGCATTTTGTGGTGACTGGTTCCCTTTAAGCTCAGCCCCACAGTACAGAGAATGACATATATAAATCCATCTGGTTCACCCTATTCTCCTGCAATGAAGATCCAAACTATTGAAATCATATCAGTGTCATATAAAAGGCATGACATCTAACATTGTAACAAGTATTTACCCCAGCAGCTGGAAAACAATGGAGGAGATACATATATTCCCTTACGTGGCACCACTGAAATCCTGTATAGTAAAGGAGAGGATTTTCTGTTCTAAATCTAAAGTAATGGGGGAAAATCTGGTAATTTATAATAAACACCTACACCTATCCTCTGTATAGGTCCTCAATATCAGATTGTCAGGCATCCTACACCCAGGACCTCCGTCGATGAGCTGTTAGAACAGGCTGGATGCCACTTCAGCACCGTGGCCTCTTCCTAGGCCATGCGATGTCAATGCACATCGGTCACATGGCCTTGGTGCAGCTCAGCCCTATTGTAGTGAATGAGGATGAGCTGCAATGCTAAGCACAGCCGCTGTACTATGTACGACCGGTGGTTGGAAGGATGCCTGTCCCGTGGTGGCCCCCTGAAACAGCTGATCAGAGGATAGTTCTTTATTATCTTTACTTGGATAACCTCTTTTAAGCCTGTGGATGGCATAAACTTAAAAAGGCTGTCTAGACCTGCAAATTCATCACAAGAGCTCAGGCTGGATGACGAATCTGGTGCAGGGATAGACACTTTTCTCTGACCCTATACCTACTATTGTCTGGCTTAGGCCCCTTTCACATCTGCGTTTTTGCTTTTCGTCCTAGAGTTCCATCCTCGGGGCTCTAGGACGGAAAGAAACTGATCAGGATTATCGCAATGCATTCTGAACGGAGAGAAATCCGTTCAGGATGTCTTCCGGATTTTTGGACGTTGACAAAACCACAGTATGCTGCGGATTTGTCTTCGTCCAAAAATCCGGAAGACATGCCGTAACGCCGAATCCGGAATTAATGCCCATTGAAGTGCATTAATCCGGATCCGGCATTAAGCTAAACGTCGTTTCGGTGCATCGCCGGATCCGACGTTTAGCTTTTGTGAATGGTTACCATGGCAGCCAGGACGCTAAAGTCCTGGCTGCCATGGTAAAGTGTAGTGGGGAGGCAGGGGAGAAGTATACTTACCGAGTCCTGGGGCGCTCCACAATGACATCAGAGCGCCCCATGAGCATGGATCACATAATCGCATGGATCACGTGATACATGTGCGTGGGGCGCTCTGACTTCATTGTCGAGCACCCCGAGAGCAGTACGGACTGTAAGTATCTGCTCCCCACTACTTACTATGGCAACCAGGACTTTAAATGCGTCCTGGCTGCCATAGTAACACTGAAAGCATTTTGAAGACTGATCAGTCTTCAAATGCTTTCAGTTGTCTTGCGTTGTGACGGATCCGGCGGGCATTTCCGGCGACGGAAGTGCATGCCGGATTCACACAACGCAAGTGTGAAAGAGGCCTTAGTTTGAGACATATTTTTATGCCAGAAATGTTGCACAATTGTATCGCAAAATGTCACATCTTAGGCCAGTTGTTGGACTCTGTGCAGACACATTTATAAACTCTCTAAAATTAAATTCTTGTTTACTAGTTAAAACTATATGAAACATATTACTTTTCCAAATATGTTTTACAGTATTTTCTGCTTGTAGATACTATTTTCTGTACATGATTATGTGGGCCTCAAACATTTACATTAGTCACGTGAATCATAGACGGCAATGAACATGAGTTATGTCTATCATTTTGCAGTGAGGGGAAGTAGATAAGCTGTAACATCACCAATTGTAAATGGCATGATTTTGTGTTATCTAGTTGTTTGTGGTACCTGCCAGTCATAATAATCACTACCTGGGATAATGAAAAGTGATTTGTAGAGACAAGAAGTGTCAGCCTATTAGGTTTATCTTTCAGCGTGATAAAAGCAGGATTTTAAGATTTCTCTTTTAAATATAGTGACTGAGGTTACCATAGTGACCTTTTGGCATTTGTTGGGGTGGTATACATTGGCATACTTTTTGGTTTCTTTTTACACATTTTTTTTTAGATTTTTTTTTTTATGCAGTTGGTAATGACTTTTCAACATAAGATGTAAGAAAGTATTTGCTGTCCATCTTATTGCTTGCTCATCTCACTCATTTGTTTTAATATTAAAACAAAATGTTAAAAAGAGGGAGCCTGAGGAGTCATATAAATGGTTTTTTACATTACTACTGACTTAAGGAATAAAGTTATCAAACACCTATATAGAATATCAAGCTCGGCTCCTATCACTTTCAAGCATGTTGCCTTGGTTGTTCCTAAACATAATTTGCTCTCACTTTGTAAATAAAATATTCAGTTTTTCAAAGTCGGTCACTTTGATTATTAATTCTGCACCTAAAAGGTATTGCACACATAATAGATAAATGTTGGCTGAACCCACCGGGTTAGATGGTTGGCCAGTAAGGCCTCTTTCAAACTTGCGTCGCCGGAAATGCCCGCCGGATCCGTCACAGCGCAAGACAACTAAAAGCATTTGAAGACTGATCAGTCTTCAAAATGCTTTCAGTGTTACTATGGCAGCCAGGACGCTACTAAAGTCTTGGTTGCCATAGTAAGTAGTGGGGAGCCAGGGGAGCAGATACTTACAGTCCGTGCGGCTCCCGGGGCGCTCCACGCGCATGGATCACGTGATCCATGCTCATGGGGCGCTCTGACGTTATTGTGGAGCGCCCCGGGACTCGGGAGCCCCACGGACGGTAAGTATACTTCTCCCCTGCCTCCCCACTACACTTTACCAAGGCAGCCGGGACTTTAGCGTCCTGACTGCCATGGTAACCATTCACAAAAGCTAAACGTCGGATCCGGTGATGTGCCAAAACGACGTTCAGCTTAAAGCCGGATCCAGATTAATGCTTTTCAATGGGCATTAATTCCGGATCTGTCCTTCCGGCATGCCATCGGGATTTTTGGCCGGAGCAAAATCCGCAGCATGCTGCGGATTTTGCTAAGGACAAAAAACGTCACAGTACTGAACTGAAGACATCCTGATGCATCCTGAACGGATTTCTCTCCATTCAGGATGCATTGGGATAATCCTGATCAGTATCTTTCTGTCCTAGAGCCCCGAGGACGGAAAGATAAAACGCCAGTGTGAAAGAGGCCTAAGCAGGACTGGCCAACCATCTAATGTGTATGGATGCCTCCCAATGGCAGATGTGGGGACAGATGATGATCGGCCAGTTGGAGTTCACCTGCCCAATTCCTTTGTTATCAGGGAGATAAGTCACTGCTACTGATGTCTGGCAGCAGCTTACTCCCCTCTCTCTCCATTCATAACACATGCACACTGGACCAAGCCTAGCATACATGTATGGAGTATAAGGAGAGAGAGCATTTTGTCTGACTGCTATCTAATGTGTATGGCAGGCCTTATACTACTGCCAGTGTTGGCAGATGAGGCTCTGATTCACTTGTGTCATGAAAAAGGATAGGTCATCATTATGAGAGCAGCGAGGACCAGGAGTCGGATCATATGTCTGATGACGCCGCAATTCTCACCAGAGCATCGATGAGCACAGCGGCCTCCTTGAAGATTACTGATCACAGCACAGTCCACTGGACAACCGCTGACCTATCGTCAGGAGAATCCATTAATTTTGAAATCCTCTTTAAAGCAATAGTCCAGTTAAGATCTCAAATAGGTAGTTGCATAGTAGGCATAGCTATGAAGAAAGTCTGTGGTAGCCGAAAACACACCTCCCGTCTTATCAGCAGCTTTGTGTCCATATTAGTTGCCGCGCAGACATACAAGTTCCGTGCACAAAGAGGATTAACCCAACAGAAAAGACAATGGCCACAGTAACTATTTTGTGGCTGAATTCTGGCATATTCCGCACCTCATTCTGGCACATTTTTTGTACAAATGCCTTAAACAAATGAAACACACAATTTTGTCACAAAGTAGGGCCTCATTCACACATCCATGTCTGTGATGAAATACGTGATAAGATGATCCGTGAAGATTTCTGTGAAGAATCCATGTTTGGTCCGTGTGTCTTCTCTGTCCACTAACACTGCACAGATGGAAATGAGCTTCCAGAGCATCTCCTACCAATGGTCCATGAAATATGGATGGCATCCGTGTTGTATCCATGTTTTTACGGACCCATAGTCCGGCAGGACTTTTATACAGTATAATCATCAGAACCATGCGTTCAGATAATCAATGACCTGTGTAAACAGCCCTTAACTTTACAGCCCTTAACTAGCCAGTGACCGCCAATAAATCTTTCTACGGAGGTCACTAATGGGCCATAGGCCAGGCCACTGCCGTTTTATGGCTGCCTAGTCCAAGCGAAGAGCAGAAGCCCGGCTCTCTCATGACAACCAGACTTCTGCTCTAACAGCCCGAATCAGCAAAAATGCTGATCCAGCCTGTTTAACCCCTTAGATGCATCAATAGCATCCGCGGCATGTAAGTGGCTTAGAAGGAGGGTCCCTGCTGCGAATGTGATCAAGGGTCTTACTGTGGCAGCCGGGGGCCTAATATAGGCCCTCGGTCTGCCTGCACCTATCATGTGCAGCCTGCCTGCCTGATGTCAGTATAATACTAACAGTATAATACAATGTACTTTATAGGCATCATCTATTCCCTTGTGGAACTAATGAGTAGTAAAAATAAGAATTAAATAAAGTTATTAAATTTAAACAAAAATCAAGTTTAAAAAATCCACTTTTTGTTATCATTACATCCCTTACTGACCCACACTAACAATGTAGCCAATGTACCCAAAATGGCACCAATGACAACTACTAATTGTCCCACTAAAATCAAGGCCTCACATAGTTTTGTAGAACGAAAAATAAAAAAGTTATGGGTCTTGGGAGACGGCGATGCAAAAACATTTTTTTTTAAAAGGGTTTTGTGCAAAAGTAGTACAACATAAAAAAGCTCCAAAATAAAGATGAGAACGTCCAGCTCACCAGTCAGGCGTGATACTTTATTGTAGATAGGATAAAACTTCATAACACAGATACCAGCTACAAGACAGCACTCCAGCCAGATCAGTACGTGCAAAAGTACAGCTGCTAGTGATACGCTGAAATTCGATTGCCAGGCATCACACTGATCGCAATCGACGACAGACTGCTAGCAGACCATTACAAGTAAAATATAGCAATTTTCGATTGGCAAAACAAAGAAAGAAAAGTTCACGGCGGCAGTAGACATCCACTCATTACTGCAGTATTAAATCGCATTTTATTCAACCAGTGTACCTCTGGCTTCACTTGAACATCCAAAGATTCACTGACAAGGAGTTTTTGTCACCTCAAAGTGATAAACACTTTCTCTATAGTCCTTTGCACCCTTAATTTAGTATCCATCGCCATAACAGCGCAGTGTGGCTGGCCGACAGGTGGTGCGGTACATGGGATGTCAGAAAGATGCCACGCATACGCACTAGGTTAGCAGTGGCTCACACGTTGTAGCCTGTACTCCTACAGTCATGTCACAGTTAGCAGTGCCGTGTTCATGCAGCTTTAACACATAGATACTGTTACTCGAACATGAGCATCTTCGCCGACTTTAATGATCACAGCATATATATTTGGTCACATTTAGCAAAGCCTGATGCAGCAAGTATAGATTTTTACTTTATTGTTGGGACTGACAACACTTCTATTAGGAGTTCTTCAGCACACTAACTACGCATCTATACATGTATCTCAAATAACACAGATATGCCAGCGAGTGACAATGCTGCAAATCTCCCGATGTCACCTGTAAACTCAGCATAGTAGTGAGTATCAGGAGATTTGCAACATTGTCCGCAAACATTTATCTGTGTTGAATTTTGAAGATGTGTGGTCCGACATTTTAGGGAGTGGGATTAGATGTGCTGCTAGAAGGGCTCCCTCAATAGGGAATATTGTCAGTCCCAGCTTATATCAAGAAAGTAAAAATGTAACTTTGCCTTGGCTCCACACTAAAGGCTGCTTCAAATGTGGCCATAAAAATGTATATGCTGTGATCATTTAAAAGTCAGCAGAGATTTTGTCTCATGTTCAGATAACAATATCTATAATGTTAAAAGCTACATAAATTGCAACACTCGCAATGTGATATATGTAATCACTTGTGAGGATTGCAGATTACAATATGTGGGCCACACCACTAACCCTCTCAAGGTGCGTATACGCAAGCATATTTCTGACATCCCACATTACCGCACCCGCAATGTGTCAGCGGCCAGTACACACTTTGCGCTGATACATGGCGGTGAAATTACTAAATTAAAAGTGCAAGGTATAGAAAGGGTGTTTAATCCTTTGAGAGGGGGTGATATCAAAAGAAAACTCCTTAATCGTGAATCTTTTGGATGTTCAAATTGAAAACCAGAATACCACTTGGTTTGAATAAAAATACGATTTAATACTGCAATATTAATTGGATGTCATATGCCTTTTTGTGACTTTTTCTTTTTCTTTTCTTTTGTTTTTCAATCAGAAATTTATATATTTTATTTGTAATGAAGTATATAGCTGGTGAGTCTGTCACTGATTGCGATCAGATGTGAGGTCATGTGACCTGAGCAATCAGTTTTTCAGCTGAACACTAGCTTTTTAAGCTTGCTTTTTGTATTTTTGCACATATGTCATGATGAAGGACCTGGATTTGTAAAGGTCTGAAACGCGTAACATTGTACTGGTGTCCTGGTGTTATGGAAGTTTTTATCCTATCTACAATAAAGTATCACGCCTGACTGGTGAGCTGGACGTTCTCATCTTTATTTTGGATATATCTCGACTCACCCAAGGAGTCTTGTCCGTGCTCCCAGAGGGGGATGGTATGGGAGTGAAGCTGCCTCTTTTTCCTTCGTTTATAAACATAAAAAAGCTATATATATATATATTTGAAATTACTGTAATCTTAATGACCCACAAAATAAAGTTATCTTTGCTATTTATGCCAAAAAATGATGTTTCAAAATGTAGAATGTAAAAACTCAGTATTGCTGTTTTTTCCCATCCCCCACAGAAAGAGTTAATAAAAGTAGTTAAGTGTACCCCAAAATGTTGTCACAAAAACAATCCCTCATAAGACTACATCAACAGAAAAATAAAAAAGTTATAGCTCTTGGAATGCGATGATGAAATAAAAAATAGAAATTGCTTGGTCACTAAGGCCCAAAACAGGCTGGTCATTAAGGGTATAATGGGTAGTCTGGGGCATGACATTTTGATAACAGCAATGTATACGAAATGTATATGAATTGAGAAAATGATAAATACAAGTTAAATGTTAAAAGTGGAGATGAAGTCAAATTATTAACTCACTGAGTACCCTTAATATATACAAATTTTCCTGAATCTTATGTCTAAAAATATCTCACTGCCAGTGCAAGACGGTTAATAACCAGAAAAGATCCATAAAGGATCAAACCCTCTAAAGGACAGACCCATCATCTCAGGAATTGGTAGCCTGACTCAGAACATCAGTGTATTCGTAGACACAATCTTAAGACCTTTTGTGGTGTCTTTACCTTCGTATACTAAAGATACGATGGATGTTCTGGGCAGGATCAATGGTATTACCTAATTGCAAAGCGAATAAGATATTATGTTGGCTAGCCTTGATGTGGAGGCACTTTATAGTTCTATTTCACACGATAGGGGAATCATGACCATTGAATATTTCTTGAGAGAGAGAGGGGTTCATTGTGGACCACATAAGAAGTTCATTATTTCCCTTTTAGATTTCATCCTCAAGCACAAAATGTTTTTCTTTATTAGTAAGATCTTCCGCCAACTCAGGGGAGTGGTCATGGGCAGTCCTTGCGCCCCGACGTTTGCTAACTTCTAACTGGGCTGGTAGGAGAAGCAGGTCGTCTTTGGAGAACATGTTGAGGAATGGGCACCATGTATCCAATTATGGCTGCATTACATAGATGAGGTTCTGATTTTATGGAAAGGTGACGCAGCACAATTTAAACTCTTTGTGGACAAACTGAACATCAACGAGTTGGGTCTTTTCTTTACATCAACAATTGATCACTGGGAAATGACCTTTCTGGATCTCACAATTAGTAAAAACAGGGAAGGTCTTTAACAACTAGAATGTATGGGAAACCGACAGCAACAAACAACTTGCTACAATGGGATAGTTGGCACCCTCGTGCCCTTCTGAAAGAAATACCAAAGGGACAATATCTCAGAGCTAAATGTAACTGTTCTGAAGTATTGGACTTTAAAACATGACGCTGATGACTTGAGACTAAGATTTTAAAACAGAGGATATCCGGAGCAAGTACTTAATACGGCGTAGCACCATGCCCGATGCAGTAATCGGAATACCCTCCTCCCTCCAAAAATAAGCAATGAGAATGGGGAAACCATAAGAATAATAGGCACATACGATGATGGGCATAAAGAAGTGAGAAATGTTCTCCCAAAATTCTGGTGTATCCTTCGTATCAGATGTGGGGGGACTCCTGGAGGATATCCCCCACATTAAATATCCTAGAGGTAGGAACTAAGGGACTGGCTGGTCCACAGTTTTCTTAAATCCCCACTTTAGACGACATGGCTATCAC
The DNA here is from genome assembly GCA_033119425.1 of Bufotes viridis. Classification (NCBI taxonomy): domain Eukaryota; kingdom Metazoa; phylum Chordata; class Amphibia; order Anura; family Bufonidae; genus Bufotes; species Bufotes viridis. The sequence goes on from CM065590.1 coordinate 129,201,788, forward strand.
CAACCACTAAGGGGACATAAAGATGCAGTGGATGTGTTGCCTGTGCATCCATCTTAATGGGCAGAACATTCAGGAGCACGTCCACAGGTAAAGTGCATAATATTAGAACATTCATAAACTGCAGGACCACAGGTGTCATCTACCTAGAAACATGCGACTGTGGCCTTCAGTATGTGGGCAAGACAATACGAGAGCTGAGGCGTAAGATAGGGGAACACCTGAATGATATTAAGAATACAAAAGATACCCCACTCGCTAAGCATGTGAGTGAGAAACATCTAGGTGACATTAATGCACTTAAGTTTCAAGGCATCGAACATGTCTGCCAACTGCCTAGAGGAGGGAGACTCCTCAGAAAATAACTCCAGTGGATTTTTCGTCTAAACACTGAAACACCGAAAGGACTGAATGAAAGAAGCAGTTACACATGTTTCATTGAATAAATAGAGCTCTTTTTTTTTTTTCCCCCTTTTGATTTGTGACTAGTATGATACCCATTGAGTGCACCAATAAATCCGGTGGGTGCAACAGATACAACATGGCACGCTGGGGTGTCTACTTAATTTTTGATAATCCTCAGTGTTCATCTGATGAACATAGATAATAAGGAAGCTACACCCATACCACAGTTGGATGCTATCCAGAGATAGACTATCTATAACAAATCTGGTCATTTTCCCTGAGTGCAGACCTTTGACAAAGTAGTCCTCGCGCAGTATACACATCTGCGTTCACATGAGGGTAGACAATTTATGCACTCCACTTACTACAGGTGTTCTCTGACCATTATATTTATTTTTCACCATTTTTTTTTATTGTTCTGAGTGAAGGATTTGTTATATTATGGATTTACATTCCTGGAGTTCTTTGATTTACCCCTGCTGGGATATTGTTATTATTGCCACGTACTGCTCTTTAAACTATCCCACTGAGATGTATAAGACCCATGAATTAATTCTAGCAAGAGCCGCTTGGAGATCCTCAATTAAATTGAATACTTAGGTGGGAATACACGTATCTTGCCACAGTGGGATGCTGGAGATCGGGACCAGGAGTGTTCCCCTCCATGGTTGGACACATGGGCATAGCTATAGGGGTTGCAGAGGTAGCTGTCGCTACCGGGCCCAGGAGCCAGAGGAGGCCCAAAGACTCTTGTGCCGCATAAGAAGACATACAAAGCACTGAGGAAAGGGGGGGCCCCCAACTCTTGCACCAGGGCCCATGAGCTGTTAGCTACGCTCCTGGTTCGACACATCGATGAGCATCTATGTCCCACCTCTTCATTCACCCCAATATATTGAGTGGGAACGGGCCGCCGCGTACGGCCACACTAGCGTCAGAGGCTGCACACCACACATGCAGAGTTACCGCGCTTCTCTAGCAACAGATTTAGATAAGATAACCTGCTTCAGTGCCATGCTACAGCTCCTGATGAGGTGTCTGCAAAAAGGGACACATGCAATGCGTTAAGCTAGTTAGGCTACTGACGCTCACCAAGGAGATCTTATTGTAGAAGCGGTGATAATTTCAGGGTCCCGCTGGGCGTCTGTATATACTGGAGACACTCACTATATGAGTCCGCAACAGGATTAAGTGCCTCACCACTGATTATCTTGCTACAGAACTCACTATACACCATACCACAATCAGAGCTTATAATAGGTTCATGTTTTGAGAATCCATGGTTTGCAACAAATGTTATTGATGATATGGTACAGTGATAACATTACTATTCCTGCTCAAGGGAAGCCATTTACTTAGTCTTCCCATCAGTTTTGCAGGGCAATATCTTTCTATACATTTGGGATGAGGTCCGCTACCATTTCATGGTGGCCATCTTTTAGCTACAACTGAAGGTCACACACAAAATATCCATATCGTGTAGTTTCATCCCATCTAGGGACCCTTATCTCATCTATCTGTTTACAGACAGTTACAGGGGTGCAATTAATAATTTTTTTTTATTCAATAATTGTTCAAATAAAACTTTATTCTTTTTTAGTTATTAACCGTCTTGCACTGGCAATGAGATCTTGAGAGTGGAGATGCACTTTAATATTCAACTTTTCCAGTGCAGCTACGCTTTATTCAGTACTCTAGGAAAGTTGAAAGACAGCCCATTTAAATTACCAGTCGGAAACTAAGCCAAGTTCGGTTCCAAGTTTTAAAGTGGTTTTCCACTTTAAAAATCAAGTACTGAAGTTATTCAAGAAAGTCTTGCACAACTTCACCTTATCAGAGGCAGTACATTTTAATGCTGGAGACGGATCTCTGTACAGCATTGAAACAAATGTTTTTGCGGAGCGACTTCGGATGTAGCATCTGATGCTCGCTTCGCTTATCCCTAGTGATTTCCATCAGTGATTGTGAGCCAAAACCAGGACTGGAGCCTTCACAGACATAAGGTGTAAGGGAAATATCAGCCCCTGTTCTGTTTAGAGCCGCATCTGGTTTTGGCACAAAATCACTGATTGAAATCACTGACCAAAACTCTGACGTGTGAACGAGTCATTAGACTGCGATTTGTATTCTTATGGCTCATGCACACGAACTTATTTTTCTGTCCACGTATGTTCTGTTATTTTTGCAACCCATAATTTTTTAACATTTCATAAGATTTGGATTGCCTGATGATAGAGCATTTACTCGTTCTTCGGGCAATCGGTGGCCGTATTACTGCAAGATGATCAGTATGCTCATGTGAACACTCGTTAGCAGTTATCTGCCAAAAAAATCGGGCAATGTAATACAGGGTTAAAGGGGTATTCCTGTCTCAGACAATTGGGGCATATCGTTAGGATATGTCCCCATTGTCTGTTAGGTGCGGGTCTCTCCCCTGGGACACACACCTATATTTTTCCCAGGTCCAGGCACCACCAAATGCTCTCCCCATAGTGAAATGGGAGCGCACCGAGCATGTGTGGCCATAGCTCTCATTCAATTCTTTGCGGCCAACGGAAATAGCCGAGCCAGCACTTGGCTATTTTCGGCAACCCCCTACAAATGAATGGAGGGCGGCTGCGCATGCATCCCTCCTTCTCTTAGCTGGCTGCGATTACAAGATAGGTGCATGTCCCAGAGATGGGAACTGCACCTATCGGAACAATGGGGTATATCCTAGCGATATGCCCCCATTGTCTGAGATGGGAATACCCCTTCAATATGTGAGATGTCCATTGGTGAGACAGGACCCTTGAGAAAAGCAAAACTGGAGGAAATAATTGAAGATTCAACATCGCTGTTTTAAGAACTTTACTTAGAATCCCTTTTAAAGGCACCAACAGTAGTAAATACGTCTCAGACAATTCAATGGCAAGAAAACACAACTGATTGCATTGCTTGAAAGAACCAATAAAAAAAGCAGCCGCACGTTAGTTCACTGGGACAATACCAGCCCCCTGTATATAAGTATCGACCTGTTGTATTGGATCAGGCAGACTGGCTTCATGCAGATTAAGTTGCATTTTGCAATCTACATTTAAGTTTCTAGTGGAGAAACTTTATACAATGCTGTAGAAGAGACACCATGCATGTATCAGTAGAATCTAACCATGAGCTAGAGAGCCAGGTGTTCAGATGACATGAATCTAATGGAGGACAGGCATTCAGGTGGACCGCTAATCTGCAGGTATACTGTTCTAGATTAACCCCTTCAGGACCAGTAGATCTTCTATTATTTACTCCTAGCCTTCCCAAAGCCATAACTTTTTTATTTTTCCATGCACAATGCAGTTGGGTGGAATTCTAATAAAAACACAATTCTGACGAAGTTTTATGGGTTTTGTTTTCACGGCGTTCCCTATGCTGTAAAACTGACCTGTTACCTTCATTCCCCAGGTCAGTACGATTAGAACGATACCACGTGTGTATAGTTTTTACGTTTTAATACTGAAAAAAAAATATTGGGGTCATTTATCAAACGGGTGTAAAGTGGAACTGGCTTTGTTGCCCATAGCAACCAATCAGAATTACCCTTTCATTTTTGATAGCTTCTTTGGAAAATGAAAAGTAGAATCTGATTAGTTGCTATGGGCAACTAAGCCAGTTCTACTTTACACCAATTTGATAAATGACCCCAACCTCATAGTTTTTCTTTGCATCACCATATGCTTACCCCTTTGGCTTATTTTTTTGCAGGGCACTACCAGTTTGGGGTGTGTTGGACTTTTTGATCACTATTCATAAAACTTTTTGTGAGAGCTGAATCGACCAAAAAACTGCAACATCTTTAAATAACTGACTTAATTTACATTAGAAGGTTGGGAAGGGGTTAAAGAACTGAATCACATGGGTTACATTGGCTCTTATTAGCTCAACGGTTTGCACAAATGTCATCCTTCGTTGCCCCAGAGGTAACAACACACTGTTTGTGGCATCCTACGCTATAGAGAGTTGCAATGAGTCTTATCTGCCAAAATAAGATGGGCACCCCATTTTCCCCCTTGTGTGCAGTAGTTCACAATGAGCAGGACTTTGGCCGATCCTTACAACGGTTTCTACAGTTAGCCTTGTATTGATGTGCATAAAGTCATCTAAAACAAAAATCCACCACATTTTGATCTATTTGAAAGGGGTTTTCCAGGATTTTAATCAGGATAAGATAGGTCATCAATATCAGATTGACGGGGGTCAACATGAAATTCGCTCATCTCTATTGGTAACCTATCCCAAGAACAGGTCATCAATATTCAAAGCCTGGAAACCCCAATTTAAAGGGGGTGTCACTTATAATATTTTCTGCTATTTGAAACCAGATCTTTTATTATTTTCAGATTTAGTTTTTTTTAGTTCCATTTTCTTGTACAAGATTATGGGGGCGTCCATCATGCCCGAGCCGTGGTTAACAGCATTTAGAGATATACTTCACAGAGCCACCATGGGCCCATAGGGGGTTATTTATCAAACTGGTGTAAAGTAGAACTGGCTTAGTTTCCCATAGCAACCAATCAGATTCCACCTTTCATTTTCCACAGGAACTGTCAATGAAAGGTGGAATCTGATTGGTTGCTATAGGCAACTAAGCCAGTTCTACTTTACACCAGTATGATAAATGACCCCAATAATATATTAGGCTGGGCGTCTTTAAATTTGAGGTGCATTTTAAATGAAATATATCCATAAAGGTCTCACAATACATTTTTGCAGTCTGTCCTGTACAGTCAAGTGCCTGATTTTTCATTAACTTAATTAAAATATCTGACATTACAAAGAAAATCAATCCGAATGTGATTGTCCGAGCTGCAGACTGAAGGTCCATTTCCTCCTGAGTCACAGCCTTCTAATCCATTAATAAAGGAGACTTTATAATACACATTGCATTATGTCATTTGGACAAGTGGCTATTAAAGAGGATTCTCCAGATATAACTTCACACTGCATAGCTTTTACCATACTTTTCCCAGATGAGTTGCTCTGCCCTATGTGAACACTAAAGCCACAACCAATGGTCATATGGTGTTAGACATCAAAACCTACTGTAAGGCCCCAAGCGTAAGAGATCATCAGTTTTACAGCCTGCAAAATACAGACGCAGTCCGTGTTGCACACCCTCTATACAATGTACGGGGCTGCGCTTGGTGAGCATGCAGGAGGCCGTGACTCTAGGACGAGTGCCGATGCCTTCTCAAACAGCTGATCGGCAGGGGTCCCGGGTGTCAGACCCCCACAGATATCAAACTGATGACCTGTCCTGAGGATAGGTCATTAGTATTAAAGTCTTGGAGAACCCCTTTCACCCCTTAATGACTGGGCCATTTTGCACCTCACCTTTGTGACCAGGCCGATTTTTGGCAATCTGACCACTTTATATGGTAATAACTTTGGAACACTTTTACTTATCCGAGCTATTCTGAGAATGTTTTCTTGTGACACATTGTACTTCATATTAGGGGTAAATTGGAGTCGATATAAACCACCTTTATTTATAAAAACTTCCTACATTTACATAAAATTTGGAAAGAATAGTAATTTTCTAAATCTGAATATCTCTTCTTTTACGGCAGAAAAATATTACTTTTGAAAATAGAATTTTTTTTTTAAAGACAATAGAAGTCTTATAATTTTTAAGAAAATATCCAAAACCCACTTTTTAAAGGACCAATTAAGTTATGAAGTCACTTAGGGGGCTTACATAGTAGAAACCACCCATAAATTACCCCATTTTAGAAATTACACCCCTCAAGTTATTCACAACGGATTTTACAAATTTTGTTAACCCTTTAGGGGTTCCATTAGAATTAAAGGAAAATGGAGATGAAATTTCAAAATTTCACTTTTGTTTGCAGATTTTGCATTGTAATCCATTCTTTCCTGTAACACAGCAAGGGTTAACAGACAAACTTAACTATCTTTTACTCTGATTCTGCAGTTTACAGAAACACCCCACATGGGCACACAGCAGTCCTCAAAAGGAAAGGAGCGCCGTGTGGTTTGTGGAGGGCAGAATCTCCCAAAAAGTGACGCCATTTTGGAAACCACAGGATGAGGTGAGTTTTATTGGTACTAGTTTTGGATACATATGATTGTTGATCACTCGATTTTACACTTTTTGTTAGGCCTCTTTCGCATGAACGTATTGATTCCATGGCCATATTGCGGGCCGCATACAATATGCCGTGTGCATTGCTCAAAACTCGAAAATCCAGAGATGCGGTGCGGAACGGAAGCACGGAACGGAACCCCACGGAAGCTTCCGTTCCACAAAAAAATAGAACTTGTTCTATCTTTTTGCGGAACAGACGGATCACGGACACATTTAAGTTGAATGGGTCTGGATCTGTCCCGGACGTGGCCCGTGCATTGGGGACCACAAATTGTGGTCCCCAATGCACAGAACGGAACCAATACGTGTGAAGGAGGCCTTAGGCGAGTTAACAAAAAAATGGCTGTTCTGGCACCGTTTTTATGTTCAGTTTTTTTTTTTTTTTACGATGTTTACCTGACAGGTTAGATCATGTGCTATTTTTATAGAGCAGGTTGTTACGGACCCAGTGATACAAAATATGTCTATATTTTTTCATTTATTTTGGTTTTACACAATAAAAGAATTTAAAAAAAAAAACTAAATAAAGTTTTTGTGTCTCCATTTTCTGAATGACGGTGACGATTTGATTCGTAATATTTTGGTCTATATTTGACTTTTTGATCGCTTGGTATTATACTTTTTGTGATGTAAGGTGACAAAAAATGGATAGTGTATTGCAGTGTATGGTGACTTACTTAGCCTGATCAGGCTCCTGCCTCTGGCAGGACCTGTCAGGCTTAGATACCATGGCAAGCCTGGATGCCTGTGAAAGCGTCTGGTTGCCATGGTAATCACTAGGACGCTACCACACCAGGGGCGCCATGGAGAGAGCTCCCTCCCTGTTAACCCCTTCCATACAGAAGTCCCTACGGATCGTGGTATGGAAGGCGTTAAACGGCTGACATCGGTGGCAGCACAGATGTCGGTTGCAGCAGCAGAGTGTCAGCTGAATGTTACAGCTGACACTTTACTGCTATGCTGCTACTGCTCGGCCATCCCAGGGGGCCTGAGAGTGTTTGTTCGGTAGTCCCACTCAGCCATCCTGAATTAGGGGGATTGTGACATTGCCGGGGCTACAGAGACTCCTCAACAGCGCAGCCCCTTTCTCCTTTCTCAACACTCACTGACAGGCATGACTTTTAATAAATATGTTGCATCTGTGCTCTCCCTGCACAGGAAGCTGAAATGTGTATAGCCAGTTTTCGGTAAATTATAGTAAATGTGGGGGCCGTGCTGCGCTGCAGTGACTTTTGGACACCAGAAAGCGGGCATACTTTGTAGACCTTATGAATCATTATTATAGGGTGCTGTGCCAGCACTGCATGCAGACAACTGCACCCTGCTCACAATATCATGCCCAGGACTAGCGACCAGTGCACCACAACTTGCGTCTGAGAATTGCACCAATGCCCCAAGTATGTGTTACATGTCACCCAGCAGATATTTTGGGTGTTGTTCGCAATACCATGATTTTGTTTACAACGGAGCCATTAAAGCTATGGAAGCCGGCAAACCTTGGTGCATAAAATTGACTTTAATGGGATCCATCAATGTGCCAAAAATAGTGCTGTAGAATGCGCTACTCTTGCCAAAGATATTGTAAAGTTCGGGGGAAAGCCCTAGAGGTTGAATGAATATAAATGTGAATATAAATGTGAAGCCTTATTTCTGAGTATAATAAGAATTATCATACCGGTATCCAAAAATGTAACAAACACCAGTCTTAGTATAAAGTAGATGGGTAAAGAATGCGCCAAATTTATTAAGAACCACAGACCTCTTAATAAATGAGGCACATTCCCAGGTAGTCCATGCACCAGAAGTTCAGATCCTCACCAGCTATGAGAGGGCATAGGTTTGAAATATCATTTAAACCTGTTTCTACTACTGGGCAGTGGGAGGCCATGGACCTGCCCAGGCCCCGCTCATTATTCCACCTCACTTTTGAAAAGTGGCAAGAGAAGTGAAAAGCCATAAATTATGGTGCAAATATATAATAAATATATAGATAATCTGAAACTTTCTTACGCCACAACGTCCCTGAATAAATCTTGTGCCCTTTCTATAGGTTTGTAAAGGAAGCATGCCACCTTCACATTCCATCCAGCAGTCAGTAAGAGAACGCGCTAGACTAGATCCCGGCAGCACGGCAGGAGCTAAATACTTTGAGGTATTCTCACACTGCTATGGTGGATACTGATGTCGCAGTGCAGCACATAATATAGGCTTCTCTTGTGAAGAGAATGACAAAAGTAAAAAAAAAAAGGTAAAATGTGAATGTCCATCAAAGTGCAAATGATCAAGTATTAGCAATAACCTGCAGGTAAAAAAAAGTTTATAATAAAATAAAGCGATATCCATGTCCTTAGCATCACATCCTCTCTGACTGTGTTCCTTTGGTACAACCACGTAAAGCACAAGACCCAGAAAAGGAGGCACTGCTATTCTCAGTGTTCTGTTAATGCGTTTTGGCAGAGGTGAAATAGAGAGTCTGATAGAGTAGAAGACGGCGATCTTATCCACACCAACAATATACCCTCCTGAAGGTGGCAGTGCAGCAGAGATGGTACAGAGGGCATCAGCTGGCACGCAGCTATCCCTTCATCACCTGGAAGACACAAGGAGGCCCTCAAGATTAACAAGCACATACAAGTACCAGAAGAGGCTAAAACATTATTATCTATAACCGTATGGAGACACAGGCAAACCTATTATTAACCCCTTAAAGGGTTTCTACCCATAAATAAAATTACCAACACTCACAATAATCTTCTATCTTGTACCCTATTCTGTCAGATGGCCGCTATATCTTTACTATACAGTAGGCACGGTGCGGATGTACTAATTTACAGAATAAGGGAATACAGCACCAGGACCGGATTCAATTAGCTTAAAGGGGCTGTCTACTTTAGAAATCCCATTACCATATACTGTACTCTATTAGAGAATTCTGTACAGGACTCATCTCTTAGCCCAGGGGTAGGCAACCTTTGGCTCCCAGCTGTTGTGAAACTACAACTCCCAGCATGCATAGTTGCTCTGCTCTTCTAAGAACTTACATAGAAATGAATGGAGCATGCTGGGAATTGTAGTTTCACAACAGCTGGGAGCCGAAGGTTGCTGATGCCTGTCTTAGCCAATTGATTACAAAAAAGTGTCTCTCCCTCGGGATGAGCTATCCACCATGAAACAGACAATGCATTGTTTTGGTATGGCAGTGTGTAAAGTTTAAAGGGGTTCTCCAGGAATGATTTAAAATGACTGCCGACAGCCTGTCATAGAATTTGAGCAGGGCTGATTGTCACAACTTGTAGAGCTGTCTAGGATGGTGAGGCGGCCAGGCCTCACTACTACATATTAGTGAGTTTTCCAGTCAGGCTGCTCAGCCATGATGGCATATCGTAGGCAGGATTACATCATTACCCTCTATGGTACAGCAGTGTACTGAGGTCCTGCCCTGTCATTGCCCTAAGCACCTCTGCAAGTGGTGGCAAATAGTCTTTCTCAGATTCTAGTACAGGTTGCTGGCGGCCATTTTAATTTATTCTCGGAGAGCTCCTTTAATTTCACCTGTAATGATTCTGCTGGGAAACTGAACAATTACTGGGCGGTTACCCACAGATTACAGGTGATTATGGGGGTGGATCATGAGGGGAACACTTTGTGATCAGGTTATTGCAGGAGGGGAAGGGAGCCTACTGACAAGTAGGGACCGCTTTAATGTTGAGGGTCCCATGAGGGGTCGTATTACAGTAAAAGATTGGATCTGGAAGCCATGACCTAGAATTTCTGCTAATCAAGGACTGAACAAAATAATCCAGATGCTGGTTTAGTGTACAATTAAGGGTTTATCCCACAAAAAGAATTTGTCACCTATCCACAGGGTAAAGTGATATATGTCAGATCGCTGGTGGCACGACAGTAAACCTAAGAAAGGAGGGTCTCATATCAGGCTACTACTCCATTCACTTCTATACGACTGATGGAGCTCTGTCTGAGCCCACAGAAGTGAATACAGCGGTGGAGCTTCATGTATTATCGCTCCCATTTAGCCTACATGCACACGGCAGTGTTTTTTTGTGGCCTCCGTTCCGGTTTTTTTGCGGATCCGATGATTTCCCATTCATTTCTATAGATCCGTTTAAAATGCGGATGCCTCTTCTGTTGCCTGTCCGCGTCCGCATTTCACATCCGCAAAAAAAATATGGCATGCCCTATTCTTGTCCGCAAAAAATGGTTTGCGGACCCATGGAAGTCAATGGGTCCACAGAAAATGCAGATGACCAACGGAAGCCATCAGTTTGTCATCCGCATCCCTTTTTTTTGCGGATGGTTGCTTGGAAACCAGGGCACTTGTACAGGTACTTTAAGAAACTGTTTCAAGCCTTCCGTTTTTTTTGTGGATCCGCAAAAAAAACAGAAGACACACGGAAACACAACTTACAAAATTTGCGGACACACGGAACGGATGTGGATGTGAAAAAAAAAGAAAGAAGGATCCACGATTTGCGGACAGCAAAAAACAACTGTCGTGTGCATGTAGCCTTAGATAGAGGACTTCTGGACCCTCTGTTCTTGGGTCACTAGGGGTGCCCGCTGTCGAGCACCTAGCAATCAGACATTTAAAGTTCTAAAATTCTTAGGGTTAATCAGGGGTCCCAGCAAGGGAGCAAATACATTTTTGGGGGATTACTATATTGATGGCCTAACCTTGGGACAGGTCATCAATATCAGATCAGTTGGGGTACTACTTTTGGTAGTGGCTGTTCCTGTTCCATAAGCTTGCTGAAGCTCAATGCAAGTCAACTGAAAGAAAAAAAGAGGCTGCAACTCTGACTGGTGTACCATGGTCCTTCAGTGATGTGATTGGCATGGGTGCCGGGAGTCAGTTCCCCAATGCTATTGATGGCCTGTCCAATGGAGCAACATTCAAAGTTCACGGGAGAAGTACGATTTTTGGAAAAGTTATAGTATATTATATATTTTTATTATTTTTAGACGTGTTTGCTACTTTATACCCACACACTCAGTATCATATCCACTATTGTTGTCCATTATTGGGTCAATGACATAAGTGACTAAGAACCTGCATTATATAGAAAGAAAGTTCTGTCAAAGAAATCAAGTGGTTAATGAACACAAATTTTGATAATTATACTTAATTAATAACCATTCTCCATTTTAAGATTTAATGCTCAAATGTCTGCTTGCTTACGAGTTAAATTTTTTTACAGACTGCAAGAAAAGAGGAACAGATGAAGTCAGCGGTATTTTTAGGGACAAGAATAATAATCATGTGCTTTATTTGATGTATGTGAAATAATCTAATAATAAATGTAATGTCTTATCATAAATGGACATTTTTGGGGACTATACATCTTATTGGTCACTTTGATCCTTAGTATGTAAGGGGGTGTACCCCCAGGCTTTATGGTAAATTGAAGGACCTCCGAGGACACACCCATGGGAGAGGCTCCATTCCATACACCTGGTACCTGTATGACCTTTGTCTCTCTCTGTCACCAGGGGAGGATACCAGCCAGTGATATTAAAGAGGACCTTTCACTGGTCCTGACAAAACAATATTACCGGCAGTGTAGGCCATGATCAAAAGATGTCCATGCGCTATTTTTTTTTTTCAGATCAGCTGCTCTGTTGGGGCGCTGAGCCCCTCGTTCTCTTTTGCCGCCCTGTATGCTAATTAGTAGCATCTGTACCGGGAGGAGGGAACGGCCACATTTCTCAAGGGGCGTCTCCTTCTCCCTGGCTGTGACGCATAGCATTAGTGAAAGAAGGGTGTGTATATGGAGAATATCTGAGATAAGGGAGCGTTTATGATGTGCAATACCCCAGTCCTAATACAGAGATAGCACTAAACGGCGAGCAAAAGTATTTCCTCCGGAGCCTGGGTCCAGGATGTGTTAAAATCAGATTGACTGCCATTATTATTATGTAACAACTGCTATTCTTATACGCGTGTTAAATGTAAGAACCCAAGTGCTCCAATTCACAGCCAGACCACATACGGCAACCATAGCAACAATACTTACAACCTGTCGTTTCTCAAGCAGAGCAGCTGACAGTATATTGCGGCACTCATCTGATGGGCTGTTGGACTAAGATTACAGGAAGGAAGCTACTGTATAAGGAAAAGCATCAGAAGAGACTGAGGACACTAACCCTTAGGCTGAAGTCAGAAGAGAACATAGGAGGGGGTCTGTGAGCTTTAACTATTTCTTGGAATGAAGGGGCCCGGATGTACTCTCTCTCTCTAAAAAGGCCCAAAACCATTCTAGTTGTGGTCGTCAGAGATTTCTGCAGTAACCCTGAATCTTAAACAGCATGCTTTGAAAGAGCCACTGATGTTTACAGTGCCGTGTCAGACGTGAGAAGGTAATAGCAGGGATTGGTGGGGTTCCCTCCCATTCCTATGGCGATAAAGAATGGATACCTTTACTCCGAGCATGGAGCTGTTAAAATGGTCATTTAAATCCATTATCTTACATCACCTTCTCACTCCCATCTAATATCCAGAAGTAGTCAATTAGTTAAAGGGAGTCTGTCATCATGTTTTCAACTGCTCATATAGCGTTACCGTGCACATACACATGAATAAAGCCTTTGATGTTTGTGTTCCGTGCAGAGAAGCTGCAAAAACGAGATTATAAACTTATGCAAATTAGGCCTCGCAAGTGCTCGGGGGCGGCGTTATGGCTGCAAGGGCTCGGGGGCGGCGTTATGGCTGCAAGGGCTCGGGGGCAGCGTTATGGCTGCAAGGGCTCGGGGGCAGCGTTATGGCTGCAAGGGCTCGGGGGCAGCGTTATGGCTGCAAGGGCTCGGGGGCGGCGTTATGGCTGCAAGGGCTCGGGGGCGGCGTTATGGCTGCAAGGGCTCGGGGGCGGCGTTATGGCTGCAAGGGCTCGGGGCGGCGTTATGGCTGCAAGGGCTCGGGGGCGGCGTTATGGCTGCAAGGGCTCGGGGGCGGCGTTATGGCTGCAAGGGCTCGGGGGCGGCGTTATGGCTGCAAGGGCTCGGGGGCGGCGTTATGGCTGCAAGGGCTCGGGGGACCGTTATGGCTGCAAGGGCTCGGGGGCGCCGTTATGGCATGTGCAGTGTGCATACCCTGGTCAAATACAGCAGCTCGGTGTCCTCTGCTGGCATGGGCACTTACAGCCATAACACTGCCCATAGGCCCTTGCGAGACCTAATTTGCATGGGACAAATACATCATAGGTACTGTTTTATTCATGTGTATGTGCGCAATAACGCTATATGAGCAGTTTAAAACATGAGGTGACAAGCTCAATGCTTACCTCTCCTTATTCCTGCTGCCCCCCTGAATATAACTTATTTTACTCCTTATAACCCAAACACCCTCCCTCCCCATCTGTGAAGATCTGACAGCGCTTCTGTAGCGCTCTGAGGCTGTCCGCTATGATTCGCCAGCGCGCCGCTATGGACTCTACCTAGGGAGAAGAAACCAGTGGTCTCTCCCCAGTTGAGCATTAGTTTGTAGGGTGGTAAATAGGATAAGAGGCCACATCTACAGAACGGGAGGATGTAAAATAGAAAAAAGTGCTATACTCAGGAAGACAGTGGAAATAAAGACAGGTAGGCAGTTTGCATTTTTTTAACTCGTGGCAGGTGTTTTTTAATAAATAAAATAAAAAGGCAGCATATCTCTGCCCCCTGACAACACAGCTGGTAGAGGAACAGTAGGTGGCACTTATCAGATCACTTACCAATCACTTCCACAACATAAAGGTTCAACACTTGCTGTATCGCAAGCAATACTTCAGAAAGGGATTGCTGTGGACTGGAGATCTGGATTTTTTCCTTAAGTTCATTAGATAGCGTCAGCCACATTTTACCAAAATTTTCAGTGGAAATCGTAAGAGGTCTGAATAAAAGAAGAAACAACTCTAATTAGACCCACATGGACACCACATCTACTGTACCTTACAGACCTTCCCGCCCCATGACTTGCGGGCCTGAAAGCAAATTGCCATATTATTACTGCATCATGATGGTGTGGCAAGGAGCGAACCTTGTGCCATGAGCAAAGCATGTCAGCTATAAATTACAGATGACATGCTTATGCATCGGAACCGCAGCCATCCAAGCCGTTTAACCCCTTAGATGCTGCAGTCAATAATGACAACATCTAATGAGTTTGTTTGACAGAGGCACTGTCACTGTCATCAGATCTTCACAATGCAATCTCACCATGCCAATGGGTTGTCAAAGAAGCAAGGGCCTAATGAAGGCTCCCATTTCTGCCACCTTTGTAAACCCATCTGGGGTCTAATGGGATGCCTGTTAACTGGTATTATATATTGCACAATGGTACTGCAGTGTATTATACTAGCAATCGAGTTCTCTGGTAAATCAAAAAATTAAATTACTTGAACATATTTAGAAAAAATAAAAATAAAAAATCATTGTTATTTCTTCCATTAAAAAATAATTATGTAAAAAATATGTTAAAAAATAATTAGAACCTCAACAGATTTGGTATTACCACATATGCCGTGACCCACTCATTCTGCATTGTTAAAGGGGTATTCCCATCTCAGACAATGGGGGCATATCAATAGGAAACGCCCCCAATGTCTAATAGCTGCGGGTCCCACTGCTGGGACCCGCACCTACAACGAGAATGAAGCGGGGAGCGCTGTGGCTGGAGGACCCCAGATTTCCTGGGGTCCGTCCACCACCAAGCGCTACTCCCATAGAAGTGAATGGGAGCGCACCACGCATGCACGGCCCATGCTCCCATTCATTTCTATGGGGCAGACAGAAATGTGGCAGCCCCATACAAAAGAATAAAGGGTGGCTGCGCACGTGCAGTGCTCCCTCCTTCACTTTCAAGGGCTCCGTTCTCGATATAGGTGCGGGTCCCAGCGGCGGGACCCGCACCTATCAGACAATGGGGTCAAATCCTAGCGATAAGCCCCATTGTCTGAGATAGGAAAACTCCCTTAACGCCATAAAAAGATAAGGATAAAAAGCAATGTAAGAATGGCTAGTTTGTTCACTGCATCTTCAAAAAACAAATTAAGTGATCAAAAAGTCATATATACCCAAAAATGGAACCAATAAGCGCTCTCCCCACAAAAAAAAAAAAACAACTAACTCTCGCACAGAAAAATGAAAAAAAGTTATAGGTGTCAGAATATGGTGACAAACTATTCGAAAATAAAATGCTGTCATGCAGAGTAAAGGCAACATGTCTTTTCTTTATACTCCTACACAGGGTTAATAAAAGTTAATCAATAAGTTATATGTACCCCAGAATGGTGCCACTGCCCATTTATGGATGTCGGCTATATTGGCTTTTAGGATGCTGCAATTTGTTTCTTGCTTGTAGACGGCTTGTTTTATGCAGGACAAGTTGTATTTATTAGCAGCTTTTATTAATGTTGTTTTTATGGAAGCTAGAATCTCCTCTTTTTGTATACTGACATTGCCGCAGGTCTGCAGTGAGTCCATGCATTCACAGAAGCACACAAGTGAGCTAAATCTTCGTTTTCTTATACAACCGTTTTGGGGTACATCTAATGTACAGAAAACCTTTAATACATTAATTTAGAGGGGAGTGAAAAAAAACAGCAATGGAGCAATATTTGGCGTTTATTTTATTTTATTTTTATGGAGTTGGATGTGCAGTATAAATGACAAATTAACTTTAATCTGCGGGACAGTATTGGTGATACCAAATTTATGCAGTATTTACGTTAGTATTTAGGGTGTCATTTATCAAACAAATACACCTATATTAGGCATATTTCTGGCGCAGATTGCAGGTCCTTTGTGCCGCAATCTGCAGCTCCTCCCACTCATGCCAGGTCTAAAAAAGTGGGCATGATGTGGGGTAAGGGGATGGGTCGGCAGGCTCGTCTCATTTAGCATTTTCTACGCCTGTTTTAGAAGTGGCGGAGGTTCTGCCAAAGTTATGTAGAGGCCGGCACCTCTACATAACTCCGGCGGATCCACCGCCAGGTATAGGGCTTATTAAGACTAAAACGACGGTCTTAATAAATGTGCCCCTTAATACTTTCATAAAATAAAAAAATCATTTGTTTTTGTGTCACAATATTCTGACCTTTTTTTTTTTATTGACAGTGTTGTGTTTTACAGCTGTTTTTACAGGAGGAGTTAAAATTTTATTCCAACTATTTTCAGGATTTTTCCTTCAATTTTTAGGGAGGTGGAATGAACAGAAGCAGTTCTGGTGGTGTTTCTATACGACATTCACCATAAAGAGCAACTACATTTTAATTTATTTTTTATTTTTTATGTTTTAGTTAAATTGTATTTTTTGTTTATTCACTCGAGGTGATCACTTGACTGCTTCTATAATACACTGCAACACTTCTGTATTGCCGTGTGTTAGGCCTGTCAGTGTAACACCGACAGGCTATAAGGCCTCTGACTGTAAAGACAAGTAACGGACGCCTCTGCAAAGCATCAGGAATATGGGGACAAAGGGAATCCCCTCTGTCTAACTATTTAGATGCCAAGAACAATAGGCCAAGATTGGCTTTGTGGCAGAGTGTCAGCTCATGAGCCCAAGCCATCATAGTGCCGTAAATGTACAATATTTGTGGAAAGTACCCACAGCTACT